>JAPPUR010000023.1:0-604181 GCA_027569015.1 Ascodesmis sphaerospora | reverse complement strand
GATTTCTATGGTGTTTTGGCAGTAATTGATTCCCAAGGGACCTCTCGTACCCCTCTCGTACCTACGGGATTACATAAGAAAAAGTGGGTCCGGTACGCGTTGGCAGTCTTACCGCAAGCAAGGAGATGTCCATCCCCTCGTTTAGAATGTGGGCCACACGAACCACACCACCCTCAAGTTTACTTAACCCGATTGCACGGTCAGACCCGTTGAATAAACAATATCTTTACCTAATCCAGAGAGATTGAGTTGTGCACAGAGTTGCAGGCCAACGGTGCGGCCGCTTGCCACTCTAGCTAAATCGAGATTGAGTACGAACGAGCTGCGTTGGGGTGGGATCATGTGCTGGCGAGTAGCGGCTGCAGGTGATGGAATCGCTATCAAGGCTCTAGAACGTGGGATCGACGGTCTACAGCCGTTGTTGGTGGCCTTTGTAACCCTCCATGTTTGCCTTCTTGTGTGCTTCCTCGGATTCTTCCCGCCTTCTTCCGCATGCATATCTTATCCAATGACATGGATTCTAGACGGGTGATCCGATGAGATCTGCATGTAGCTTGCTGCAGTCCCTTGCCACTTGGCCTTTCTCCCTTCTGCTGTCGGTTGTGAAGTTGCCGAGTGTTATCTTGGAGGCAACATCACGAGCAGGGCTCATATCTGATAGCAAGACCCCCTCTCGGCTAAATGGATAAACTGATTTGGATTCTATCCAACGTTTAACTTGGCTCAGCGACTGTCATCTAGCAATCGTTTGGGAACTATCTTTGAGTCTTTTGTTCGCATTGAGCAAATGTACTGGGTGTTAATATGCTCTCATCTCAGCAGATAAACTTTCAAATAGATAGTGAGGTGTCTTTTCATAGTTCAAAAACACATACTCATGTGCTTATTGCAGTCACGCTGGCAAAAAGTGAAGTTTGAGCTGAAAATAGGGGCACTCCCGGGTAGCTGATCTGTAGACGTCGCCATTCACTTCCTCGACGCATTTAGCAAAAAAAGCTACACTTACTATTCTGATGAATCGCTGAACTTGTTGTTAAGTATCTAGGCTGCAAAGTGAACTAGTGAACTACAAGGAGTATTCACTTACTGGGTGGTCTTGGCGATGGTACATTGTCGCTTTTCTGAAAGCGGCGTCACCCAGCGCCGATGAATCGTTGACTATGATAACGACCACCCAGGTACAGATCGGGAAAGTTGCATCCCGGGGACTCAAATACTCTGTGGATCCTATTATGGGGGCTTTGGGTCGTATCTCTCTTGTCTAAGCTGTCATCTGCTGCTATGCAAAAGCGGCAGTATGGGGCCATTACCACGAGTTAAACTAGGGGAAGGCAACCGAAAATAACATGCATGGCCTCCACTTCGTTCGGAATTAAATCACGGAAATATTCTATCTATTTCAAGACTAGGTATAGGCTAGGGGGATGGGGGGTAGAAGAATGCTAGAGTGAGTCATCCGTTTGGTGAGGTCCATCGCCCAGGCAAGTCTGTCGACACATAACTTTCTTATTCTTGCCTGAATATTTCGCATTTACATCCCTGTAGATACTAATTTCTCTCCATAGTATCCAAAGCTTCTCAAAAGCTTGTTCTCAACTCGGTTGTCATCGTGGACTCGAGGAGGATCCAAGAAGGGCGGGAACACTCTCCTTGGTTTCATTGTAGAGGAAAGTTTCATTGAGATGCGGCTAACGAATCCATGCTGTATTGAATTCCTGATGTTTTGTACAAGTTCTTGGTGTAAATTGTCTGGCTTGGCTAGTATGCTTGGCGGCTGTCTTGGTGAAAGGTATGCTGGCCAAGCTCGAGCAGAGCCGCAAAATGCCAAGGCACCAGCCAAGATATCGTACTGACATCCAACTGTAGCCCTCCCATGATCCGCTTATATCTTAACGAGGCTTCGAAGAAAGCCATATCCCAAATCAACAAGCAAAGTGGCTGAGAGCTTCCAGTGTGGATTCAACCTTTCAAGTCAAGTTGCCCTTTTAAGCGGCAAACAGCGCAACTCCATACAATGTCATCATGGAATCAACTAGTCAAGGCTTTGATAGTATTTCACTCCTTTGAATGTTTTTCGGGAGAAGCCTATGCCCTCACGTTGGTGATGTTTTCCTAGGTGTCATAGTGCAACCGCCTGGCCTCCTTCCTCTTCATGTGGCCAGTGTCCTTCTTTTTTCCCCATTGAAATCACAGACCACCCTTCGGATGACTCTTAACTGAAAACTCACTGCCGAGATCTCTTTTGTGGTTCTCGCTAATGACTCCACGTTCCACACACGCACGATCCTTCTTGTGCCCCCTTCTGATGTTGCCACCATCGACGACATGTGAGGTGGATCCACGATATAAGCACGTCTCTTCAAACCACAGACAAATGAATAAAAGCCGCGAGGACTAGCTTGCTGGCCTATTGGGGCCTCGTCAAAGTTGTCGGAGCTGGATCGGCCTCCTAGGGTCCTATGGTGACTCACTTGAGGCTCTTGGCGTCTGACCGGAGGGCCAAGGCCGCTGAATCCACCATGAGCTCATTCCTCTTTTCTGTTCTCGGTGCTATTAAGTAACGCTTGATATTTTCATGTTCTCTGTCTTTCTATCTCGTAATTCTTCCGCCTGGTGGATGTGGATGACTCCGTGAATGCCTGTAGAGCTCGTCGCTCAAGGACAAGTGGTGTGCCTGTTTAATTGAACCAATGGAAGTCTCATTAAACTTAGGTAGGTAGCGAACTATAGAATTGATCAAAAACATATGTTCTTTATATGAGGTGATTCTGTAGGCGAAGCCAGGATGTGTCAGGTCTGCTTAATTGTTGTGTAAAGCGTAGTAATACATAGTCACTACCTAGACTACAGACCTCTTGAAGGGCAGCTCAGATGTTTTTCTCCATCCAACGTCGAGCTTTCCCCTCTTTTTGCTAGTCACTTCTTTCCAGTCCCAAGTTATCCAGCCTTCTCGGGGCCATTCCACGCCGTTCTTCTCAAAAGATGCTATGAGTTGGCAAGTTGATTAGGGCTGGTCCCAAACATACGAATCTTGGATATCTTATCGAACTCTGGAATTGCCCAATTTCTCATCCACGCCGTCTCCAGTACTTGATCGGCACTTGGCCTATCGCCAGGGCGGAAGGCGAGCATCCACCGTATCATCTCGCAAAGAGCATGCCCCTCCTTCTCATCGAGCGCCCCCATGTCCTTCTCACGCCTGGGCTGCTGGATGCTGTCATCAAAACGCTGACCCCATGTCCAGGGAGATCTGCCCTCCTTGGGGCTCCCATCCTCAGTAAAACTCTTGGACCGTGCTTCCCACTTCTGCCACCATTCGGGCGGCAAACGACCCAGAGCATCGACCTGGTCACGCGTGGCGTCGTCCTGGCTCAGCAGGAAGCTATCAAGAAACGATCTCTGGCCAAGAATAGCCCATATGGTGCACGCAAGGCTCCAAATATCGGATGCGAAGGAGAGCGGCGTTGTAGGCTCAAACCGGGCTTCCGGTGGCCGTATCTCGAGGGGCGTGTAAGATTGTAGCCTTGATTCTTTGGCGGGGTAGAAAGCTGTTCCAAAATCTGCGAGAAGAATCTTGGATTCAGAGAGCCCAATCTTTTCGCTTGCATTGCCGAACCAGACTGGAGAGTAGACATGAGGCGGGACACCCGATGCGAGCGGCTTTCCGTCAGCTCGACGGACAGGCTCAGGGTCTGGCGAGTCAAATTGATCGTACAGCTGTTTCTCTGAAAGCTGATCCAGTGTGGATGGTAGTTGGAGAAGTATGTTGCCCAAATGAAGGTCTAAGGAAGCCACCTGTCAAGCTTAGAAACAGTGCAGAGGCCGAACAAAGACTTACCTCCATGGACCAATCCCTCCGTGTGTTCGGATTTATTATATATTAAAGTTAGGTCTCTTCCTATAAGCCTTATTTAACTTCTCTAATCCCCCCGTGACTAATTAACCCCCCTAATAATTAAATTAAGCTTTTCCTTATAACCTTATCTCTATTACTATTACTAAATTAAATAACCTTCTTATTAATAGGCCTCTGCTATTAATCGCGGTCTAAATTATTATCTTAGATCTTTATCCTTAAGGTTATAGATCTTTTATTAGGTCTAATAACTCCTTAAATTAATTTAGGTATATAGCGAGATTAGCTAGAGCGAATTCTTAATTATTAAGGTCCTCTTTATTTAATAATATATCTATTAGATCCTTAAGTCTTTCTTATTACTTATTAAGATATTAGAATTAATCTTTATTTATTTTTATATATCTAATTAAGGTATTATAGAATTAAATTAAAGTAACTCTAAGTTTATTATTAAGAGTATTAAAAAGTAGAGAGTTATATCTAAGGCTAAAAAGCCTAATAAGTCTTAATTCTCTCTAGAATTATTATTTTTATTTATTATTTATTAATATAACTTAGGTGCTTATATTAGTATATTATATATTATATTTTAGGTTATTAATAATTAGGATTCTTTTTATTAAAATAATAATTATTTTAAAAAAAAAATAATAAAAAAGATAAAAGTATTAATAATAGACTAAAGGACTAAGCTAATAAATATATCCTCTTATAAGAAAAGAAAAAGTAATATCTTATACTATAAGCCTTATTTATTATTATTAAGTTTTTATAACTATAGAAGCTTAACTTTATCTTAGGTTTATAGTATTTTATAGTATTAGGTTTTAATACTACTATATATCTTAAAGTATATTCTTTAATTATATACTAGACTATGTTATTATTTAGATAGATAGACCAATCCCTGCTTATGAGTATATGCTACTGCCATTGCAAGTTGAGCGGCAAGAGATCTAGCCACTGGGAGCTGAAATAGGCGAGAGCCTGAAGACTCCTTCGTGTCTGAGAGACTACATCGCGCAGGAGTAGTAACGAAGCAATGATGGATGCCGTTTGGGCCATGAACGCTGAAGCGGTCGAGCACTGGAAGAATTAATTCCTTACCAGGGCCATCATCTTGGAGAGTAGAGCTGGAAAGGTGGGACAGGATGTCGACTTCCTTCTGATCCGAGTCTGCTGTGCCCACTTTGACGGCGACATATTTCGATAGCGTCTTGTCATGGGCAAGCCAGGTGGTCGAGAAGGTACCGTAGCCAAGCTTATGCACCACACGATATCGCCCATGAAGACAGTCGCCGATTTCGATTGGGTGGTACCCTCCAGGTCGATAGTATTCGAGCCTCTCAACGTCGTCGATGTGCTCATAGAAAACGCGTGAGGATGACGCGGTCGATATCCTTGAGCGGGGAACCCTTGAATGTGGCAAAATATGCCGAGGCAACTGGAAATATGATGGACCTTGAAAAGCTTGCCTATTCAAATGGTGAAAGATGATGCCTCGCATGGCGAGATGAAGTTATCTGGGTAACCTCGTGAGATTAATAAACTGCTTCAACTCGGGGCTGACGCGTGGGCAAAGGTTCGTTGGGTCACGTGGCAGGTAGGAAGCTCAAAGACAATGGGTTCATTGTGGGGGAATCGTATGAGTAGTGAAATGCATAGACCAGCTGCTGAGAAAAATGTCAAAGTAATATAGCAAGTCATATATGATTATCGAGCTTTCTTTCAACTATCTTTCAGCGCAAGTATCCAGTACCGGGCTTCAACTGTCACAAAGAACACGATATCAACACATCATGCTTCCTCCGAATAATGCGCTTTGGATTGGCCATCAATTCAATCGTAAAAACCTTCATAGTTGCTTCAATTCTACCTGAGCTCCGAACAATCCGGCAACTCAAGGTGAGTTCTGTACGCTCACACTTAACCTATAGTTGAGGCTACACATATCGTCCGCAATTTCGGACCGTATCTCCGCTCTGACAACCTGTCAAGTTTCAAGCTCGACACCCTCATCGTACACCCCCAGTCCTCACACCTCTAGATAATGCCTCAACAGATATCTTTCCGCCGGAAATCGCCTTGGCAGGTCTTGTGCTCCAATACGAACCACCTGGTGGTCGCATCGGCAGATTTGGATCGAGCGAAGGGCCGACTGCATGGCGTTGTCTGTCGGTAGATGCTGATGAACCGACAGGGGTGGTCATCGGCCCTGCAGACCGATCGAGGTAGTCTGCCACACCTCGATGGCGCAGGTCGCCGCCAAGCCCCTTGCGTGGCGTGGTTCGGTCCTCGCCTTTAGCGTCGGTCTCGGTCTGTATTGCGCCGACAGGACATGATGCCACGGGTAAAACCACCGACGGGAGATATCTTGTATTGAGCCTGAAGTCGGTCGGCTCGGGCGCAAACACACCGCCGTGGACAAGTCAAAAATGTATCAGATATTATCTGTATCAGAAATTATTGAAACGGTAATCAGAATGGTAACATTAAATATGGCCTACTGTCTAGTCTAGGTAGTCAAAGCAGTCCCGTTCTAACCTACTTTTGTCTTTCCCAAGTCATAATCTATTAAAAACAAGAACAGAATACGTTGCGCGATCAAGCCAAATGGCGATCGAAGCAGGTCGTGATGTGTCTATACGCAATCAAGCCAAATCATGTTGCGAACTCTCCTTTCGCATTTGCATGCCCTGATCAGACCATGGAAAGTGAAACACGGGGACGCGGAAGAAGGAGTTGCTAGAACAAGGTTAGCAAGGATGTCCAACGGCGTCTGCAAGGGTGGTACAAACCTGCTGTCCTGCATGCCGGCCAGTGCGTTGTACCATGCGAGGAACGAGGCTAGCAGACCGAAGAAACCGGCTGCTTGCTGGAGTCCGCTCCTGGCCGTCTCGTTGCCCAGGTCGCTGGCGTAGCTTTCGCATGCGAGGAGGAGGAAGGTCAGGTCGACGGCGAAGAATAGGAAGAAGAAGGCGAAGCTCGATTTGAGAGTGCAGATCAGGAGCATCGTTGTGAAGATCCACCAGGCGGTGAGGAAGAAACCCATGACTGAACCTGTGTCGCCTTCGTAGGGACCGTCCGCGCCGAGGGTGTTCCATGTGGGCGTGAGGAGGATGCCGTAGGCAATCCAGAAGCCGCCGTAGGAGGAGAGAGCTGTAGCGCCAAAGGTGTTGCCGACAGCCATTTCCCTAGATGAATGAGTAAATGCTATAATACACGGGCGCTGTTGTGCGATGCATACCACATGCCAGCGAGTAGCTGGACCAAACCACCATAGCCAAAAGCGAGAGGAACGGCAATGTTGGGCTTTGTTTCGCCGCGAACATGCATATTAACGCATGAAAGAACAAAAGTGGTGACGGCAAAAGCCGAGAGGCCTAGCGGCGATGGGTTGGCGAACCGTCGAGGTTCAGAGGTGACGATGCGGAATGTCTGGGTGGTGGACATTTCGGGACGATTATCTTGGACGAAGTGATGATCAAGTGTCTTGTCGGAGTCGTTATTGGGGTCAAAGATGTGGCCGGTCATTTTGCGCCGATGAGGGAGTCTATTGCACAGAAAGGATGTATCGCATAAGAAGGATGTATTTTGAAGCGATGGAAGACGATTGAAGATTGGATTGAACACGGATGCATCGTCATCTTGAATACTTATACTATCTCTACTTGTCTACGTCGACGTCGCGAGATCATGAGATGGTCTGACGGTGGACGGATCGGGCCTCAGAATAGATAATGAGCCGGGTCAGAGTCGGGTGACACGGCGGAGAGACAAATCCGGGCCCTGAGAGATTGACTTTTTAAGGACTGGCCCAAGCAGAATGGAGAACGGGGTGTTTGTCAAGAGGCCTTTCTAGAACAAGGCGGCGTCTCCAGAGGACAGGGGCTAGGGGGGAGGCTTACGGGGTCGGCCGCTGGGATATCCCCGACAGAGACTCCGGCATTGAGAGGACATTCTCAGGAAGAGGATCGAGTGAAAAAGATGGAATCATTCATGTAGAAATCATCGCTTAATTTAAGAATATTAACCTTATCTCGACCTGTTTTTTCCCATTCATACCCAACCTGCATTCCTGCTGCATTTCCTGCTTGTAATCCCACTGTTTATTTTTAAACACATGGTAAACAGAAGCAAAGTTTGCAGTGTGTGGCGCTATCAAAATCAGGCTAATCAACCATCGATCGGTCGTTTTTTTTTTTCAGCCGCGTGATGGCGCGTCCAGGTAAGCTAGCGCAGGGGTTGCCTCTCAATGTTACAGTGTGCTTTAAGCGGCCGAGGGACTCCGTCAGAGGCTTCGGCAGTTTCCTTGGTGTGGGATGCTTTCGGTTGTCGCCAAGATTCGGTTTCAACTGTTGAGATATTGATATGGCGTGAAGGGATTGCGACTTTATGCTCGGTGACGGACTTGGCAACAGCGCTTCTCACAAAGAAGAAAAGAGTCGTCATTTTTAACTCGTGAGAGATTCGTCATCCTGGGTTTGCGACCGCTATATCGCGGAGTTTGACGGCCGACTTGTACTTTCAGCTCAACGAACCTTGAATCGCGTATCGATGATCGCCCCTTAATACCTACCGAAACTGTCAATTAAGCCCTAATTTCTCGTCGAAGCATCACTTGAGCCATCCTCAGTACATGTTGAGTAGCATATTTGAACCAAATTGTTTTTGGCTCTTAGGAGATGAGGTCCTTGGGCACTTGTTGAAAGTCATTTTTCGCTTTTCCCCTTCGCATAGTGCTCATCTCCTCGACAGTTCAATTTTTGCTGCCCTCGGTGGCCCACTGAGTCATCGTATAGAGCCTCTCCGCAGAGAGAGCACCCGACCGTTACAGGGTCAGGGTACGCTGAGAGGAGAGTTCAAAGTGAAGGGTATAGATGACTGGAAAATAATGAGAAAAAACATTATTGTACCTTGGTCTACTATACACTACTACTCCCCCTTTTGGCGAGCCTCTAAAAGAAGGCATCAATAACAATAACAGAGAACACACTTATTGATACTGCTACTCTACTTTACATGACGAAACCTTGCCGGCATAACATCGCCCCGGCTTTGGCCGTTTTACGAGACTACTCGTGAAGCAACAATGTCCGACCCAACTCTGGCCTTCCGTCTCTGGGACAAACACTGCACCCCATTTAACTGGCTTCAGAGAGACTCCCTCCTGCCCACCATCATGATGGCAGGCCGCTGAGATGGCCACACTGCATGTTCCCACCATGGGCATTGTGGTGACGAAACGAAAGAAGAAAAACGAGCACACACCCGCGATCAGAACGATCCCTACAGCGATAGCGAGCACCATTGGCCAAGGCGAGAAACCGCATGCTATCTCCTCACCCTCCACCCCCTTACCAAGAGAATCGTAGCTAGAGATCATAATGGGGAATATGCTGTTAGACAGGAGCCATGAGATCACACCAGTGGCAACGTTGAAAGGGACCGCGATTCGGTATGGCAGTTGAAGAAAGTATGTGCTTCTCTGCTCGCCTTTTGGCTCAGATACCCGGAGTGTCTTCCTCTGTCTTGAGAAGCCTTCCCACTCTTGGGCCGTATAGATGACTGTTAAGAGATTGTTGAGTGAGAATGTGATGATGGAAAAGATCATTTGTGGGAGATTGGCGACAACTACGGCTGCTAGGATGCGATATCGGTATTTCGTCGAGGTTGGAACTGAGCGGTATGTCACAACGGCTGCTGTATCCACAGATCCAAAGCCGATGGAGAAGGGATTGACCACATTGTTGTCCTTGATCAAGTCAATGCTTAGGCCAAAGAAGATGATCATGCCCATAAACGATGTTCCGAGAATCGCAAGGGCATAGAACCATCGCCTGGTGCTCGCTGCGTCTGACCATCGGTGACGTCTTCTTCCGGCCATGACTGGATCGGGATCCTCTGTCGGCTCGCTCTTAGGCCATAATGGAGATTGGCCTGTCACAGCTTCTTTAGAAAGCAAGCAGAGGCCCTCGGTGGTTGGATCGGGGTCGTTTAGGAACGATTGAATGGCGTCTCCCAGGGTGATGATTGGCCATCCCTTGACCCAAAACACCATGGTTGTAATGATTGTCAGCTTGATCAAGTTGCAGATAATGATGACGATCACGATGGGTTGGTTGGCGTTGAGTGCACAGTTTTCGTCAACCATCTCGCTGTGACAGTACATTGCTGGGAGAGAACTCGGCGCCCAACCCGAGGGTTGCTTGGCTATGTCGGGGATATCCTTGAAGCAGAGATTGCTGCGAGTGCCCCAACACATCCTAGGTAGACGTTAGTAATGCCGTGTGTAAGTTTGATCCATATTCATTTACCATTCATATGGTTTGTAATCCCTCGAGGTAACGTTCACGTGTTCCCCTGCAACATAACCATAACCAAAAGCGAACGGACCCTTCTCAGTCTCGTTGGAGGCCGTTATTATCACCGTTCGTCGACCGATGACGACCGGTCTTGCGTATGCGTCGATGCACTCCTCAACAGACAAACGTTTAAACTGGCCTATATCGTTCTCCTCGGCTGAGCCAGGCCTTGATTGAGCCAGCTTGATCCCATGTAAATACCGTGTAGCATTATGAGGGATGGTCAGATTCCGATTTAGATGGGGTGTTAGAACGTGTGGTAAAAAACCGACGGGGACTATGTTGGTGCTGTTCCAAAAGTCGCGAGAAACCATGTAGACTTGATAGCTGTTGGTGCCTAGGGTCACGAAAAAGGTCGAATTGTACCTTGGTCGGTGGGTTAGCAAGTAACTGCAAGAGAGCGAGACAAGTAAAATACGAGAGCCCTTACAAGAGATGAATTGGAACGGACGAAATGACAACCAGGAGCCAGAGAACGGCTTTATGCCCCTTGATGACCTTGAGGTTACGAATGCTTTGCACGCCGACATCAAGCCAGATGCCCTTATTATGCGCCGTCTGCAAGTCCTTGCGTGTAGGAGCTGTCAAGCACTGCATGCAATAGTTACTCCCACCGATGAGCAACGTAGCGATGGCAGTTGTCCCCGCGCGCAGAATAGTGTTGTATGTACCTGCTGTGCTGCATTTACCAGTCCATATAACGCTGACCTCATTTTGGAAAGAATCGAGGGTAGTGATCCAGATCGCGAGTATAACGTGAAGAATGAGGGATATGAGCGCGCCGAGAGCAAAGTATGATGCTCCAACGCGCCACCCGGTGAAGCGTTTGGTCGTGGAGGGGGCTCCTGGCTCTGGCCAAGTTACCTCAAGGGTCAACTCTCGGGCATCATTTGCATCCTTGTGGAGCAGGCCTGTCAAGTCGGTTAATTCATGGGATTGTCCGGCAAAGTTGTCGCGGGATCCATCGTCGAGGCGGAAGCTCATTGTGACGGTGATGGTTTCAAAACCTTGGCCTAGGGAGCTGCAATCAAGATGGATTGAGATTTGATACGGTCATGTTAGGGTTAAAATAATATTGAATTAGTAGGGATCCTTTGAGAGACTGCAACGCCCGTACAGCGCTGGATATTTTTAGTAGCGATTCTTTTGGGGGGCGAGAGCAACTGAACTTATCTACGTTACAGGGTTCTGACCAGGCTGTGAAAAGAGCCCTCTTGACTGGTCGGCTAGCTACTCATTGTTACGCTCCATTAGGAGAGCTGAAGGCAGGAAGAACGCCACGCTGCACCAAGAACAGGTATGCCTTGCTCAGCCGACTTGCTGCACCCTGTCCGGCCATTCTTTGGTGGTCTCGAATGCATGATGCAGCCACATTCTGACAAAAATCCCATTGCATCTTGACGAAAATCGCGCACATTTCATCCTGCCTTTGTAGAAACATAATGTGGCTCAGAAGCAAAAGCCGTGATATCTGGTCCTCTTCAGATATCATCACCCTGACTTGTTTTTTTTTTTTTTAACTCTCCGAGCCAACACATACACCTACTCGATCCTATTCTTTACTGCCGCATTACATGACGCTCGTCTTTGTCTTTCCCCTCTTGACCCACGAGGTCCTGCCCACCGGCAGATATAAGGGCGCCTTCATCGCTCATATCGTCCTCACTATCGTCACTCTGGTGCTCATTCTCAGACTTTTGTGGCTTTGCTATCGCAAATCCAAACAGCTCACATGCGACGGGATGACATTC
Source organism: Ascodesmis sphaerospora (assembly GCA_027569015.1). Lineage (NCBI taxonomy): Eukaryota > Fungi > Ascomycota > Pezizomycetes > Pezizales > Ascodesmidaceae > Ascodesmis > Ascodesmis sphaerospora. The sequence continues at coordinate 592,206 of JAPPUR010000023.1, read as the reverse complement.
TTCAAGTATCTCCAGGCCTCTATCGGGGTTTTGGGCCTGTAGGTGCTCTTCTTATGTACCCTCCAAGAGCCACTGACTCTGGCCTGACCAGGTTTTGCCTCTCGGACCTTTGCGAGTATGTGTCTATATTGGATCCTATGAAGCCGCCGGATCTGGATCCGGATATTCTCCGCTACTACCCCGAGAGTATGTCTTCCTATATGTGTTCCTTCTTCTTGTGATTAAAGGCTCCCTTTGCAGGCATTCCTGAGTCAACCATGGGTTCAACCTTGAATGGTCAACCTAGGTTTGGGAGGGATATGGCGGGTCCGGCCAAAACTTTCTCTTACTTGACAGATGGTCTGATTTTCCTCATCTTGTTCCGCATCGGCTTGACCATCAACACTCCGCAGCCTGGGAGCAAGAACCGGCGCAGCAGGGTCATAATGATTCTTCCAGAAACAGTCCTCTTCATGCTGCTAGTTCTTGGCCTCGCATACATTGGGTATGTATGCGATTCCGTCAGCTTGAACCTCCGCAATATATACAACTTTGGCCATCGTGACACGGCCCTTCGAATAGATATAGCATGCTCTATCCTGGTACTCGGCCTTGCTTGCTCAGTCTTCACCTACGCGGTGGCCACCGCACTGAAGCGGCATCATGGGTTCTCTGTTCAAAAAGTAGGTTGCAGGACTCCTTGTGCATTTCGTTCTCAGCTTAACCCTGGTAGTTCTCATCTAGTCAAGTTTTATGCGTGCAATGCTCCGCCTTATGGATTGTCCGCGCTGTTTTTTACACCATATTTGTCTGCATCAGCTACAGACAATCACGGGTGGACTTTCTAGATGTTTGCGACACGTTCGGTAGCGGGAGTCCTTGCGGTCTAGTTCTGGTGCCCGTTTGGTATCTTTATTTTCTCAACGTTGTCTTTGTTACATGGCCGGCATATCTCATTCTGCACCTGCTGATGGCGAGATTTGATCCTGATGAAATGGGCGAGTTTTTTGTCAAGAAAGACGATGTTGAGTTTGATACAGTTAGTATTGCTAGTTCGGACTATAGTTAGACTGGTGTTTCGTGCTATACATCTCTTCATGATCGTTTGGCAGCATCACAGTCCGCTTGTGATGAGAGGGACGTCGAATTCTGACACAAGATCATCATTGGTGCCTCTCAAGGTTAGTAGAATATTTCGTTATTTGGTTGCCAGACGTTAAACCCAGTTCGATTCTTGTACAGCCTCCACTTCAATATGCTCTTCGAGTTGCAAGGGGTCTATTCAAGTATCTGCTTGTTGCTGCTTCATCCTGCCTGACACCAATTTACACTGGGCTCCTTGGTTATTGCGGCTGGAGGTGTGTTTAAGAGACAGTATGGGCAACAATAACATCAATTCATGCCTGGCCTGATCCGCCGCTGAGGGTAGTTGGCGAGGATTCCTAATCAATAAAACAACCGTGTAATAATTAAGCAAACCCAGTGTAAATAAAACCGCCCATTCTTAAAAGACAGACTGTCCGATAACTGTTCTTTTAGATCCAGTCTCTCCAAACTACCGGAGATACACCGTTGTGGTTCCCCTCGAGATATGTGTGTCTAGAAGGATACCGACTCCGACCCTTTCGTAGACCTGAGTCGACCCCCTCAATGGTCGGATCAGTAGCACGTAATGGACGATGTCATCATTATCGTCTGCGACTTTACTCTTGCCAACCACAATACCTCGCCAAGCGGCCGAGTCGAACGTGAACGTGCTGCAGTCAACGACGGCTCTGCTCAAGAGCTCGTCTCTACCGATCAAGAGTTGACTTGCTTCAGAGACCAATTGCCCGTCCCATTCCACACCTTTTGATACACTCTCAGTAGGGTTCGTAGGATTTCCCGTCCAGCTGACTTGGCGGAAGGGAATATCCATGTACTGGATCTCCCCAGTACACGCCATCCAGGACCACGATGGGACAACCCTCCCGTCTCCGTAAGGTATACGGGACAGGCTATTCGGGGTCTTGGCTTGCCAAAGAAGGGTCCTCTCAAAGTAGCCCCAGATGACCCCGTAATCTGCCCGAGACTTGAAGGTCCGGGAGAGCCGTTTCTGCAGACCCAAAATCGCGTTGGATCGGTCGGTGGGGTTTGTGAGTTGGAGTGCGCAGTAGACTTGATACAAGTGCTGTACAAGTCTAATCCGCTCGTCCTTGTAGTACTGCAACCCAAGATTTGGGAAACTGGAGTCACCGAGAAACTGCGATTGTGGGCTGCAATGTATTAGTTATGAGTGAACACTCGGCCTGTGGCCACGGCCCTTCCACGTCATCCACTCACTTCAGTAGCTGAGCTAGAGTCTCACAGTAGATACCCTGCCCACATTCCCAATAGACCTGGATCGATGTGAAATGTAGCGTGCGTCGAGACAGTGCCCTTTCCTGCAGGACCCAACCACGACTATTCAGAACACTCTGCTCGACATGTCCTTGGAAGTCGTCGATTGCCTCGGCGAGATACAATACGCCCCCCTGCTTAGGATGGACAGTGACATAAGCCCTCGGGGCTCTATCTCCGAGAAAGCCCTCCAGAGAGGACTGAGCGGAACTCGCAGCAATGGTGCAATATGCCGAGCTGAAAACCTCTTCCATCTTGGCAGACTCTACCTCCCAGTCTGCTTCGTCTTCTTGAATGATACACAGGGAGTCGATCCAGAGATAGGTAACACCAAGAGAACGAGTAGCCCTCACTGCGTCTTGAAAGTTCTTTGGCATTTCATCGAACGGGATATCTCCTTTGCGATTGTCGAGGTTGTCAGCTGACGTGACAAACTTCTGCTCTTTTGAGAGCTTCCCCCAACAGTGGCTCAAAGCGATATACTTGTTCTTGATACTGTCCCCAGTTTCCACGAGTCGGAGGCAAGGGTTCTCAACAGTACCGACATGGAGGACTCTTGTAGGCATGCTATCGACGTGTCCCTTATGTTTTTGAACAGAGTTGCAGTTGTGAGTCGTGTCGCAGAGATGTATCCATCTATCCAGAAGCTTGAACTGCTGTTGCTTCCCGAGTTCGGGAAGTATCGGCAGGCCGAGCTGGGCGTGTGAAGGAGCATTGTCTCCAGAGGCTAAAACCATGTTAGCTTCCTCCCACAACCACTGGTGGCAACTGAACACTACATACCTGGGTCGGAGTACATGGATATGACGGGAATAGAACTTGGGAAGACTCGAAGTGCATGCGAGGAATCGTCTCGGAACAGTCTCACAGGCCCCGCGGGCTTGGGCTGGACTTTTGAAAGACAGATGAACAAGAAGCGACAAAGCGAGCACTCGCCCGAACCACTGCCTAGCTCTTCAATACTGCGATGTAAGTTCAAGGTAGGTAGCTGAAAGTTCAGAGCGGCACACGAATTGCACACTCCGGACGCATGAGCCTTTGGGCGTAGGGAAGGCCAATCGAGATGTGAGATGAGAGTGCGTGCACTTTCGTTGTCTGTTACGTTTCGCCACTCGTCATGAAGTAAACTCGTACGCTGAATCAATTAGCCAAATGCAAGGCCTAAAAAGAGCGCTGAGCTCTTCCTACACTTACCGGCTATGCGGGTGTTAGCAGCTTCAGTCAATATGAGCTGAAGATTTGACTTGCATTCTTCAAGCCTCGAGGAGGCTCTTGTCAGTCACCGTCGGGGTCGAAGGGTGCTTAGTATAGTATTTACTTACGTACTGTGGATTGAGAGTCAGCGAGAGAGCTCAAAAAATCTGGCAGGAAATTGGACAGACTTCTCTGGAAGGATGTGGCATGTCATCCTTTGCAACGAAGCCTGACCCGTCCCTCTGCTTCGCAAGTTCCTCGAGCTCAGAATTGAATAGGTATTGGCGGTCATTTGAACAATTGCGGTTGATGTCATTGAGCTTAGGAAGAAAGTCTCTAGTAGTCTTGCGTTTCTCTATGTCAGGGACTAGAAGTTGTTCGACAATCAATTCGACAACATCCCGGAGCGCTGAATGACCTTTGAGATCTTTGGTAAGTATCTTGTCGGTCCAAGTCTTAACATCTGGGTGAATTTGAGGCTGTTGAGAAGGGTCGTTCTTCCAGAATCCGTCGGCCTTGTGCTCTTGGAAGAGTGTGCGGCTGAACGAGTCAAGGCCCTTTACACCATAGAGCAACCAAATGGTGAACTCCAGGAAGACGCAGCCTAGGCTCCACACGTCATACTTCCGTGATACGACACCATGCCCTTGGTTAGTGAACATCTCGGGCGGCTCATAGATCTTCGTCCCGTACCGAGTAGTCGTATGTTTGGTCCGGTCTCGGGTGTATTCGGGGTGATACTTTGCGAGGCCGACGTCGGCAAGCACCAAAGTCCCCCGATGATGACTGCTGTTGCCAGATGCGAAGCAAAGTATGTTCTCTGGCTTGAGGTCACCATGGCGAGTGCCCGTACGGTTCAACTGCCTGAGGCTATTGGCATGGCGAACGTCCGTATGGTGCAGTTGCATGAGGCCGTCGGAGAGACCTGCCATTTGGTCAATGGCCCAAGAGATCAGATTTTCGTCAAGGCTGGCGTCAGTTTGCCAGAGGTCTCGAAGGCTGCCTCCCTGTGCCCACGGGAACACGAAATACCGATCAAACTCCTTTTTGTATGCAGCAATTGCCTTGATCAGATGGGGATGATTAAGTCGCCTCATTGCCTCAAGCGTATCCCTTTCTTTGACGTAGAACTTGCTGACGTTTGTGCCCGGTGAGTCGCGTTCGTTCAACTTCTTCACAGCAACTTTGACGTGTGGTTCAGTCGCTTTAACCTAGTTGAATTGTGTCAACAAATTGCCTAGGAGGGACGTGGGTGGATGGTATTACTTCAAATAGACTCTGATGGTCGTGATGTCCGTTGTGGAGGCCGCACTTTCTGATCGTACCAAAGTTTCCCTCACCTGAGGATTTGCCAGGATCATGTGTGGACAGGTAAGGGAGGCGAGATGAAGGATAAAACACATAGTCGAACTTATCCCTTGTGAACACTGGAGCGAGGAAAATCCACTGCTTCTCAATGAAGTCTTCAAGCTTGGATTCGGGCCAGGCCCGAAAGCATGGCAGGATTTGCTCCTCTGCATCCGTCGAGGCGTCGTTGTTGATGAGCCACCTGTGCATGGATACTCCGGAGTCACCTTGGGACGGCTTCCAGAGCAGTGGAAGATCGTCATCCCTGAAATCGCCGCCTTGGAGGTCCTTGATGTACTTGATAGCGTCGCAGTAAATGAGGAGTAGGAACACTTTCTTGGCCTTTTCTGAGACGTACTCTGTCAATTTCAGAACATCTTGAGGATCGACTAGCCCGTTCTTCAATGTGAGTTCCACCCTGTCCCTCTTCGTTAACGAGCGAATATCGTTATCGGGCACGAAGGGGTCATATTTTTCCTGGCCCCTAGCATCAGCAAATCTGTTGACGCAACAGTCTCTGATGCTGCTGTCAGAGACAATTCCTTCTTGCTGACGGTTTCTGGCTGCCATTGAATCTCCACAGTGGTAGGAATATTCAGTTATGTGTCTAGGGTTGAGTCGAGGTGGTAGGTATGTCTCGAGTCAAGACACATGGAACAGGCAATATCAGTGTTGCCGAGGTCAAAGGCGATGGAAGGAATGAGAGAAAGGGACAGTGTAATAATCGCCCCTTTTTACGTTGTTTTATTAATATAGTCAGATCATAACGTCAACCCTTCGGTCTAACAGTGCATCGAGTCTGCAAGCATGCATGCAGCATTTCCCACCTTACCCACCCGTGCATGGGATGTAAAGAACGCTGATTTTTCAGCTCGTACCGTTCTGGTGTAGCCTGCTTCAAATGGGTGGCTGGGAATGTAGTCACGCCCACCTTTTCACACGAATTAGAAAATACAATGAGAAACAGGGGCCACCTGCCAAGCCAGCTCCGCCCCTCCGCCCCTCTGCACGAATCTGAAGACGCCGATGACCAAGATGTGATGACTCGTCGGCAGGCTGCAGGTGAGGCCTGATTAGGGCGACGTGGGCGAGCCGAATCCGCCACGAGGACGCTACGGCGCTGGTTGATGATGTTGCACTCAGGAAGTTTCCTCTGCTCTCTCGGTTCACTCAAGCCCGTCATACAGAAAGATACCTATCACATTTCTTTGAATAAAATATTGTATAGATTATTTAATATACAAGGTCTGGTTATACTCGCGTCAAAGTACTAGATTTTCCTAGCATCGCTGGCATAAGAAAAAATGAAGAAAACAGCAGACTCGCTGCTCCAAGTCATGGGAATCTATGATTTCATAGTTAGAATATAGAACGTCCGTCATGTTTCAATTGTCCCTTACGTTATGCTATTACGGCGACTGGCGATTCCAGGTTTTGAGGGAAGATGTGTGGCTTGACGCGTACGATGTACACGTCGTTCCTCATCTCCAGACTCTCCAGCTCGAAGTTATTCCTTTGGCAGAACATATGTAGAGTCTTGACGAGGGCTTCGGGGTTTTGGATGCAACCTGACGGAATTTGTCGTTCTATGATGTTGTCCATTGAGCTGAGTTGAGTTGGTAGGTCGGTAGCGAAGTTCAGCTAGGATAAAGTTGAAGAGGGATAAGATACTGGCGGTAGTGAATGTTAAATGAGAGAGAAAAAAAAGACAGATGTGGGAAAATGGGGGACGGCGAGAGCCTTGTTTCTAAGATGACCCGGACTTTCAGGGGTCCGACACCTCGCCCAGCTTCGCCCCCAAAAGTTGACGACTGGAGCCTGATGGTTGGCAGGTCATTGCCACACTGCTCGAAGCGAGCTGAAAAGTGTGGTTTCACTTCTTCAGCAAGCCGCCTGCTGGGTCTCCCGTATCTAAGCGCCAGCCTGTCAGCATGTCTACCCTTGTGCCATCCTGCATGCACATCGCCCTGACCCGTGGCTGCTCAGCTTGTGGGTCAGTTATGACTAGGCATTGTTTTTATACTTTAGAATGTGACAGCCTGATTCCATGTAATTGTCATAAGGCAGGCAATCCGATCAACCTTGCCACATGTCCGACTACTAAACTCACACACAACGATTTGCGCTCCTTGTGCGGTAGAGTATGTAAACCACATTTCATTGTGCCCGGAGAATTTGTCGTAGAGAACTGATTTGGGAACTGTAGATGACTTGATGAACACCTAAAGTCATGGAGGGTGAGGAACAATCCATGACCAAGTGTCTTAGCCGAGGCGCTGGTCTCCAGCCTTACCCCTCTCTGCGCCCATTATTTGCACTTCAAGTGACCATTATTGAAAATACGGGCTACTGCCAAGACTGTGAAAAGCACTGTTTTCACACCAACATGCGCGATAAGCCATTAACCAACCACTAAGAAGACTCTGTGCCAGAGCCTGATTTCAAATTTCTCGGCGGCATGCGTCTGTCACAGCAATTGGCGGCTACAGACTCAGCTCTGCTCCAAGAAATTGGGGGCTGATCTCTCAAGGGTGAGTGGATATTGTACAAACTGCTTGAGTCGTCTTTTATTGGTTCTGGACTCTTGAGTTTCTCGAGGCTCTGCTACCTGCCAAAGTTGAGTTGACCCATATATGTCTTAGTCTTTACTTTCGGACTGATCAGATCTTCAAAATTGCAGTCGTCAAGCTTTCCATCTTTCCATCAACTTCAGGACGTATTGTGATAATCCGGCACACGTTCTGTCTCTCTTCAATGTCGGCGCCTGAGGTGAGGCCGCAGTCAAGGAGGATCCCAATATGTTTTTGTCAAGGCTAATAGTATACCACCAGCAGGAACATTTTTTGACCCCGTATCAGCCGGAGACGCGTCCCACAAGCTCTCATACTAGCGGGTCAGGCATTGAGACGGATACTGGGTCGATAAACGCCCAGTCGCGGCATCCAATCTCTGACACGGTGGAGACGCAACTTCGTTCCAAACTTCTACCAAGCAACAATGACCACAACTTGCCGTCTTGGTTCCTTCCTCTGAGCGACCTAGAGTCTACCATGTCCGAGGAAGTCGTGAACGCGGTTGTTGTCGAGGCTTTGCAAAATGACGAAAACGAAGCAACCGAGATAAGGAAGAAGATGTGTAAAATGCAATTCGAGCCGAGTCGAATTAAGATACTTGCAACACTCATCCTCATTAGAAAGGCCAAGTACATACGGCACTTCCTAGATCATGGAATTTGCGATGACAAACTGCCCCTGCTCCCTGATCACCCAGTATTTCGGGACTGGAAAGCATCCTACGTCGATAGCTTCTACGATAGACAGTTTGTTGTGTTTGTCCCTGTCTTCGATTTCAGAACCCTTAAGCACTGCGAGTTCCATGCCAAGGCTCATATGCCCTATTTGGAACGCCTTAAGTGGGAAGCTGGCGGCGCTCACGGAACGATATCCAAGATCAGGATTCATCCAGACCACCGGCGCTGGACCCGCCCCTCGGTAAGGCGGCCTGTCAAGGAGAGATGTGTATAAGCTCACCCTCGTTTAGGCTCCCGGTTATGATGTATCCTGTTTCGCCATCAAGAAATTCGAGCATCGTACCAAATTCGAGCAAGAGAAAGCGGCATTGGAGCGGTTCAGCGGGCCCAACAAAGGACACGAGCACCTTATTCGGCTGCTGTCGTCGTATGAATTAGATTCAGGCGATAGATTCTTCATGATTTTCCCCTGGGCCGAAGGAAACCTGGCTGAATTCTGGAAGGGTTGCTCGAGCGATCCCGGATCGCGACACGACTCGTTTTGGTCCCTCCAGCAATGCCTGGGCCTGGCCGGCGGCCTACGTAAGGTCCACAACGACAACTCTTGGCGACTAAGGCATGGTTCAAACAAGTTTGGCTTGCGAAACCAAGGTCGTCATGGAGACATCAAGCCCGAGAATATACTCTTCTTTCCGGGAACAGGGACAGCACGGGGGCGTCTCGTCGTTGCTGACTTTACATTGATGCGGTTCCATTCCGTGGACACCGTAAACTACACTCAAGCGGGCAAAGTGGGCTTTTCCGAGACATATTATCCACCAGAAGTAGACGATAGCTCAGGGGCGAGTGTCAGTCAGAAGTATGATGTCTGGACTTTGGGCTGCGTCTACTTGGAGTTTATCACTTGGTATCTCATCGGATACGATGCGATTGGAAAGGACTACTTCACGGATACCGATGGGAAACGTCGGGAGAGTTTCACTCTACTCAGATCAAAACACGACAAGAAGCACAATGTGCCCACTGATCGATTCTTCACCCAAGCTGACGGGTCTGGGTCCAAGGTCAAAGACTCGGTCAAAGAGGCAAGTAGAAGCAGACTCTAGGCTTGCGATCACTGGGCTAATTATTACCAGTGGATCAGGATGCTTCGTGGAATCCGGCATTGCTCTGAGGCCGTGGAAGATTTCCTGGACCTTGTTGAGAAGCATATGCTGGTTGCAGTGCCCGACGACCGATGGCCGATGGATAAGGTGTGCACGGAGCTGGCTCGGATTTCAAAGCGCTGCGAAAACGACGATGCGTATTGGCACTGGGACAAGCCTAGGTCTAATCGCAACTACGGCAACTTCCCTCCCGAGTTCGACGATGAGGAGGTATATTTTTACTTCACTACCAGACCAGCCATCTGCTAACGTTCTATTCAGTCTGAGAAATATAGAAAGGTTTCCAAATCAACCTATTCTGTTTCTACTACATCTCTGGACAGTCAATTAAAGCCAGATTTCAGTGTCATCGAGGGGGTCTTCGCCGACGTGATATCAACAGGGCACCCACCACAGCCATCAAGGTTGGGCGACCTACCAACCAGCGACGTCAAAAGCAAGGCGGGCCAGCATCTATTACCGCCTAGTACTTGGTATCTTCCTAAAAGGACGTCACCGAGTAACCACAGTGTTAGGTCCGACTCGTCTGATATTTCACCTGGAGATGTGCCGTGGAGCCCAGATGCAGAACCCCCAATGCTTCCTCTCACTCCTGCGACTTCTTGTCCTCCAGACTCATCAGATGAAGCATTTTTCCACATAACCGATAGGGAAAAGGTTGTCGACCCCGAGGATCGGGATGAAGTGGATTTAATGACTGCTCAGGGTGAGTGTCCTGATGATACTCACCAGGCTCGCCGACCGCCACCACGAAACGGCAATGAAGGCATTGGTAGCGATCTGAGGATCAACTCCGATGACCACCTCAGAGCGAAGAGTGAATCTGGAAAGCTAGATGCAAGGGATCAGCTTGTAACAGAGGACCTGAAGGACCACAAGGGATTGTCGAGACGGCAACGCCTGAGCCTTCTGTTCAAAGGGCTCAAGAAGCGCGCCAGGAATAAAATTGGCAGGGTATTCAAAAGGATTCGGACTAAGATTTCTAGGTAGCTCCAGCTGGGCATAGAGTTTGGGATAGAGCTCGAGTATTGTAGATAAGCTGGAATATAAAAGTAATACAACATTATTCCCCTAATTAGCGAAAAGTACCTCTACTCCACCCCCCTTTCATCCTTCATGGCAGCGAGAATCCCGTGTAATTAGGTAATTTCCACTACCGTACTCTCAGCATCCTCCCACCAGGCAGGTGTCTCCTTCCAAGCAAAGTGGTTGTTCTGGCTCATGAGTCCAATCCGCTCATAGGTGCGTCCCCCCTCTGCGTCTTCTTCCCGAAGTTTCAAGATCAAGGAGGAAACAGTGACCAGGCCTGGATACTTAGAGCTCTCAGTGCTCACGGCCCCGATCATGAGGCAGTAGACCGGTCGTCCTGCGATATAGAGATCCAGTTCTCCTCGCACATCAGGGTTGAAATGTTGCTTGATCGTGTTTCGCTCGCAAAAGAAGTCGTCCTGCAGTACCGTAGAGATAAGTCGTCCGGAGACGACGAGTGTACCAGAGGAGACTCGACCAAACGCGTCATGCTCTTCAAGAGGGGCATAGTCGTTGCACTCGACTGTACATTGGACTACCCTAAATGCATCGTTGTGCTCCGTCAGGTCCCTGCCATTTGGCCACATAGTGGTCCACTCGCCGTGGCCGCTCAGATCAGCACTGTAGTTTCAGGAAACCCAAATGTTCTCAACCGAAGTCCAAGACCAGCTTGGGGGATTTGGGGTTGAGGATGGTCGGCACGCATCTTTGCCCATGCTCATCCACCTTATCATCCAGGGTAGTTCATTCTCCCACAGGCCAGCAAGATACCTCCCCGTCTCACTGCATTCTAGATCCTGGGCAAGGCCAGAGTGGGACGGAAGGCGATCGGCGTCGAAACTGAGCTGCATGAGAGAGAAGCGCCGCATCAGGGCAGCCCAGTCACAGCGAAATTCAGGCCCATGTCTTGGTTGGCTCACCATGTTGGCAAACATGACTTTAGGGCTCTTCTCCCTGGCCATGATGTTGTAGACCTGGCCATGGTGATTGATGGAGCCGACCTTTGTAGACAGATGTTTGGTTGGACGTGATGAGAAACACCCTTCGGAACTGTCACGAGAGCGGGCAACAGAAATTGTCAAGTACGAGTTTCTGTACACGTCTCTCATGCGGGAACACTCCTTCTCCCAATCTTCCTTGTCCTCTTGGATGATGCATAGATAGTCAATCCACAGGTACCGTATGCCGATCGCGTAACATATTATGATGGCCTCCTGGAAAGATCTCGGCGCATATATTGGCTATGACTACACCACATCAGTCATAGACTAGTGGGTATCGTGTAAATCCTCCCCATGCACCACTGTTAATCCTTCTTCGCCAACTCTCATCATGCCACCCTCGTGCTCTTCTTACACTCCTACGAACGTGCTTGTCCTGTGGTTGGGTGGGGACTGAAGTTGTTGCGGAACACTTCGTTCCTGGCTCGTCGTCGGTATATCCCGGTTACCAGCCAGGCTTAGAGGTAGGTTTCTTCTATAGGGCTGGACCGCGCTATCACTTGGGTCTTCATAGTTGATACATGGCTGCTAATTAGTTACCGGAGGTACAATCACTGTCAAGTTTCGGCCCCAGTATAGGTGTAAAGAGTGTTTGTGATATAAAGAGCTACATAGTCCTTACGTCTTGTACGTATGAAACAACGCAGAAAAGAAAGAAAGATAACCGACACTCCAAAGCAGCAGTCCTTAACCACTACCCAGATTATGCAGCGCCTTAACAGACCAGGCCTAGGGCATTGTTGCAAAATCAGCGAAGAGACGGTCCCCCATCTCTGCCCAAGAAGGACCAAGGGGTGGGGCAGTTGTTGTCATTCTGAGCCCTACGCAAGATACGCATTGATCTCCAACGTATCGGAAGTACCCTGGTGAACATTCTGGGTGATGGAAGTTGTAGCGCCTGCGGGAACTTTGTCGTCGATATCCCCATTCGCCCATTCGATTGCGATGTTGATGGCGTTCTGAGTCAAGTTGTCGATAACGACCTTGATTGAATTGAAGGCCAGTCGAATGATGGTGACCTTTGCGTATTCGAGCGCGACACTAACTCGCTCCCCGACTCCCGGCCAGTTGACGTCGGCTCTGGGCGTCAGGGCAACGGCATCGCCTGACTGAGGTTGAGCAGACAAATCAACGCCGGGCTGGTAGTTGTATTCAATGCCAACGTGGGTGCTGTTCTGATAGGCAACGATGACAGAAAAGTCATGGTCGCCCTCAGTTCTAGCATGAAGACTAATTGCATATCTTTTAGCTTGCAGGCATTCGTGATAAAACAGCTGGACGGACTTACGTGGGTACATCCGGTGCGACTGGGGTACCAAGTGCTGGAAGGACCCCGATCAAAAAAGTGGTGAAAATGATTCCTCTCATGATGAAAGCAGAGTTCTTAAAAGGGGGAAGCAGTAGAGAATTGATATGTAAATGTAGGAAAGCCTTGTGAGAGAATAATAAGATATGAGCAAGTCTGGGGATTATTGGTCTTTTTATATTTCCCCCCCCCTTGTTATTGCCCCCCCCTTTCTCCTCTTCTTATGTAGATACATTTACCTTCACTTACCTGTCAGGTATCAAAAGTCCACTACAGGCCAGAGTAGATGTCTCGGAACCACCGGGTCATGTCAGGTAGGGGGAGTTTGATACGAGCCAGGCCTTCTCCATTATGCTTTGGGCGATGATACGCTGTGATATTCAAAACTCTCGGTGCAAAGCGGTCAAGGCTGGCTGGGCAGATAAATCATTCGATTCCGTTCTATTAGGACTGGCATGTTGCAGTTGAAATGCTACTTGTAATTTACAAAGTGCCTTAGGGATCTGCGCTAGATATCCTCTAATCAGCCCGAAACTTTCGGAATTTTGGAGCTTAAAATATACCCAAGTAACGATTCGTCCGCTTAAGATGCTACTAGTCAATACGAAGATCTTTGGGCTTAGTTAACCCATTAAGGGCCGGGCTACAACTATCCCTTCAGCTGGCAGAAACCTCCGGTGAGGTCCGGACGGGGGGCCTAAGTCAATCACATTCATTTCTATAAGGGATACTTCAATTAGCACTAAACCTTCTCTAAGCAAGAAGTAGTTAAGGCAGAACGTTATAATACATACAGTTATTCTAATACTATAACCTCCATTGTAGAGATAACAATAGGTCGAGGTACAGAACGAAGGTTTCTGCCAGCTTGAGATAATTAAAAGAAAACATATTTTTAACACATCATAGCATCATGACCCAATGCTAACACAGTGTCCCAATCAATACGACATATTATTTCTAACTTGACTGAACGCTAACTATCTATCGTTGGACCTAGAAAGCCAGTATATATCGTCTTCTCAGGTAGGGGTGTGATAACTTGGCTGACATCCCTATGCTTTTCTGTCCAGCTTACTGGGGGCAAGTTGAGTCTCTACCACCATTGTCACGGCAACATTCATAGAACTTGTCACCACTGATATCGTTGCCCTGACACTGGAATGGAATATTAGAGTCGGCCATAGATGGGGAGGTAACATGAACTTACATAGTAGCCCTCAAAAAGGATCCCGCCGGCGGCAGGAAGGCTCTGGGAAGCTTGAATAAGTTAGATAAACTCTCTTGTAAACGTGCGGGTATTCATACTCAGTTGGCCACCGAGCCTGCTGCAACAAGCCTGAGTGGCGGCCTTGTTGATTGCACCATCGGACTTGACCTGACAGGCGCAAAGGCTGTGGCCATCAGCCAAGACCGAGCTGATAGACAGAGTTAGTCAGGGTCGATATACGTGCATATTTCGTTGGGAACATACGCTGAAAAGGTGGCAATAGAGGCTAGAATGAGGGCGAACTTCATCTTGGAAGCTAATTGCTGTAAGAACTGGTGTAGTCTTGGGAGCTAGATGCTGTAAGAACTGATGTAGAGATGGATGATACGAGAGAATAGGGGTGGTGAGTATGGCTCTCAGGATAGGAAGCAAACATCTATTTATGTATTAACCGTAGGCCAAAGCCTTGGGAAGAGGCTTTACGCAGCGGAAACGAAACACTTCTTCCCACCGCCCTTACGCCTCATCTTTTAGAGTTTAACCCTTCCCCAGTCCCAAGACTCGTATACTGAGTCATTTCGAGGTAAGAGATAGCAGATCACTTCTGGCCTCATCCATTACCAATACCTGATTGACGTCGGTGTGACGCGGCCACCGTCTTGGAGGGTTCAGTATACTCCTTGTTCATGTAGCTATCAAGCCTTTCTTCTGACTCCAGCAGGAAACTCAACCCCCGGGAGATAGACCCGGCAGATGTATCTGTGGCCGCCGGATCCGAGCCATACGTATAATGCATGAGTTATTCTTCTTGGCGCCATTTCCTTAAGGTTTCAGTAAGGGTCATGCAACCTGCATGGCCCAAGTAGCAACACGAGGTTGTGAAGATAGCATCACTCTCTCCAGCTACGCATTTACCGAGGACGAGAGGATGCGGTAAGGAAATGGTGTGCCTAGGGGATAGTTGAAGGATAGGCGGCAGTAGAGGACTTGTAGGATAAGCCCCCCATCCCATGACAGTGGAGAGGCTTATCTTGACTCTCTTTTACTCTCTCATTTCATTTCAGATACCCGCTCAGTTGGCTTCGCTTCCGGTATACTGATCCCGAAGATCGACATTATGTCACTTTCGTATTCAACCCTGCTCGGCAGTTGTGCAGATCACATATGTCAGCCCATTTTGTTAAAGTGAGCGAACAAGGATCTGAACTTATTCTGGGCCTGTCTGATCACCAGCGAAATTTGACCTTCCGTTGACTTTCCGGTCATCCGAAAGGTCTAGGTATGTCAGAGCCGGGTCGTCGCGCTCTCAAGATATACCCTGCCTGATAGCTACATCCCATGAGGTATTTAGAGAAATGTAACGTTTCAGGCATAAGTGCACGAGCGGTGAGTATACACAACAACTCTACGAGATCATACGTTTGTAGGCTACTCACGGATGCCCCTGATCAGACTCTATATTTTGCAGGATTGAAATATTTACATAAATAGAACCTATACCTAGATGGTAGTCTTTTTCATTCTTCATCCTTTTCTTCCCTGGCCCATTCTCACTTAGCCTGCTCTATCCACCATCATAGTCCAATTCAAGTCCTCTCCAGTACGACACGTGCTCTTCGTCAAAATGCGAGCTACTTCTATCTTTATCATCGTGGCTAATGTCTTGGCGTATGTATCTGTCGAAATTCCTTCTTTCCTTTCTAGGCATTAACGATTCATAGCTTTGCCAATGCTGCTAAGCATGGGGCCTGTGGCTGTCAGATCAACTCAGATGGTTCCCTTGACGATGATACTACCGAGACCTGCTGCAAAAGATTTGGTGGAACCACGTCGTTCCTCACAACCTCTGGCAAGGTCCGCTTCGCTGGCGATTATGTAAGGGGTCCTGATGCAATAACTTGCTAAACACTACTGACTATATTTGGACCAGTGTCTCCGCGATGGTATTGATGGAGATAGTTGGTATAACTGCTGCCGCCAGTTTATTCCCAAAGGCGATAGCGCCTGTCCTTGGTAGATCAGGGTTTGGCTCTACGTACAAACAACCGGTTGCTGTTATTGATACAATTCCTGCCTTTTGTAGTCATAGGAATTTGTTTCATAAGAACAAAACTGGTTAGTTAGTGTAATGCTGCTGGGGTTGTATTGAGTTGTGGGAGAAACGTGTCAGGCCATTTGGCTTGGAGAGCAATTTCTTCAACACAGAAAAAGGGGGCGAAAGGGCCAGAGGGGCTCACATTACTTTCACAGACTCGCGCCAGGAGAGCCTTTGGGTCCTTCTTGAGAGTCATATCTTCTTTGCTATCAATTGATCAGTTATCCTTATTATTTTATATTGCATTTCCCTCATGAGAAAGTGCACGAGATCTGTCGGGGTAAAGCTTGGTTTCCGATTTTCGAGAGGCTTGGGCTTAGGCCCGGGCTTCTTCCTTGGTGTTGGGGCTACGCCCCAGCCGGCATTAGGGTCAACTTCGCCGAGGGGCGGCATCGTGTGAAAAACGCGGTGGTCATAGCTTCAGATCGGATGCAAGAGAAATTGCAGATCTTGGTCGGGGGAACATCTGATCTTCTGATATTACCCCTCAATTGATCAGTTCCTCATACTAACTGTATGAGGAAGTGATGACCCGGGAAGTAAGTATAGCCTTGAGCTCTGGTCACACTTTTTGGACCACCAGAGGAACGTCTTTGATACGGGTACGAATGCTTCCCAACCGAGACCCTGGCTTTCGAGAGCCAAAACTTCCTGGCTGGTCTGGGGAAGACGGGTTTGCAGCGACCGATCGCCGACGAAAAGACGCTCGAGTACTTTATGCACAACGGCGTGGAGGATCGATCCCGTTCAAGTGACTGCGGAATAACTCAGCCCTGCCCAAGCTAGAAGAACCCCGGCTCGGTCCTGCATTCGTGTCTAATACTGCACCCCTATGGCTAAGAACTCTTGAGTTGCTGTGCCACCAACAATCATAACATTTGGTTCCAAGTAATTAGCATAGGATAGAAGACACCTTCATTCGTGAGTCCCCCTCGCTGTGTGCCTGATCTTCCTGCGGAGACATATCTGGGGCGATAGGTAGTTGTCCTTGGAGGCTAAGTAAAGGACGCTGAGGTTGGGATTCAACTCGGTCAAGATAGGCAGGGAAAATGGGAGAGCTCATGCCCGGAGGCTGACCTTAAAGCTAGAGATCAACCATGGCGGGAACACTGGGAAGAGGTTACCTGACTAGTAGCAATTCAAACAATAAGCGAGCTCTTGTTATACAGCAGCAAGCGGCCATCTTGGGAAGATTTCCCCTCGATATCAGGTTAGCAGGTGCGGTATTTTCCGGCTAAAAAAGTCTCTATTTATTTCACCGCCTTACGAGGCCGTCACAGGACGAATTTATTTGTCAAAATGGCACTCTCTGGTTGGGCCCGCACACCCAAGGCAAGAAACCGGCATGCAACGATTATATTCCTAAAAGAGGGTGCCAAATCTACAACGATATTTCAACTGAGCTATACTGCCTCTTCAGATCAGCATGACACGCTATTCAGTTTCCTCGAGAGGCCGTCTCCCATAAGTCGAGTATCTAAATGAGTTAGCAAGTATAAAGCCATTCGAGCCATGCAACACTTACATCGACCAATATGTATGAATCCTCTTATCAGCCAACTCCTTCCTAACCATTGCGAGATGGACAATGACCTCCTCCTGGGTCCACCCAAGCACCCTAGTAAATGCAGCCATGGCTAGCGCCTCAAGGCCCTGGTACGCATCCATGTTGGCGTTGCTCCACTGGCCGAGCTCCTTGTACTTCTTCTCTCGCGGCCAAGGCCCACTCGGCCACTTGAAGGTAGTCTCAACAATGTCCACAAAGCCAGTGTCCCGCAGAATGTCCTTGTTCTTCTTATTGTCCTGGAACTTGCGGCCGATCTTTACGGACGCCTCGTTTAGGAGCCTGACGAGCCGCGAGAGCTCATGCTGCTCCGTGAGAGTGCCGTCGTCGGATTTGTTCTCGAGGTCAATCTCCAAGAGCTCGACGTAGCCGCCTGGGTTAAGATTGCTAGCTGGCTCAGAGAGGGTGATCACGGTGATAGCTGGGCAAAGGGCTTACTCGTAGATTTTCTGGATGTATTCTGGCCAACTCTTGATGCTGAAGGTCATCATCCTACTGTGGATGTAGTCAAAAGGCTGAGAGAACGACCATGGCTCTTCAATATCGTCGACGAAAAACTCGACATTTGGGGGGACGCTACGAATTTGTCAGCTTCGTGCGTGATGCCGGGGCAAAAGATATAAGTTCAACCATACAAACTAGGTTGAATCGGCGAGAGGTCAACACCAACGACCTGAGCTTCGGGATGCTCATCGCCAAAATCCACAGCCCAGATTCCCGTGCCCGTGCCAACATCAAGGACCCGCTTGACTTTGGAGTCGGGGTCGTTGGGTGGTGCCAGGCCCAGTCGGCCATCTAGGGTGAGGATGAACAGGTGGTGTTGCAAATCTGGTTTCAATAAGTATTTGCGCATAATGAATCTGAAGGGCGTTTGGAAAGTACCTAGCCTCTCACACTCCATATCGTCGTTAGGCATGTTGTACTCTAGGCAGTGAATCAGAGTCAAGTCGATGAGGTCAACAGCGAAGGTAGCCTTACTGCCGTCTTTGTACTGGTGGTAGGTTCTCCCATTTTCCTGTCGATAGCTAAGGATAGAGCTCCTTAGACTCGACGACGATGAAGCAAAGTCCTGTTCATGAACCATGTCAGACCACGGGCTCCCTCAAAGGGAGACGAGTTGGAATCCGTACCGAGCCAAGCGAAGAGTCTAGGTCATCGCCCACCTGAAACAGGTTAGTCAATTCTCTATGTGATGATTATGAGCTGTGAACCTCGTCGTCGTCGTCAGCCTCAATGACAGGCTCTGGGTTGACGGTTGTGTTGTTGCACATGATTCAAACGCTTCCTCTCTTAATCGCGCAGTGTGTGGAATGTCAAAGAAGAGTTACCCCTCTTTCTTTCTTCTGGGGCACACCTCGGTTTTAAGAGAGTTCAGAACCCCTGCTCAAAGACTTGTTGTGCTGCACAGTCGAACCAACAGGCCAAGATGCAGGTAGCCAAGCGAACCCGACATATCATACGACGGGGAACCATTCGGAGTTGGCGGGGTTCTTATCCCGTTGGGGACTCGCTATAACTAATTGGGAGGGATAATTGGGAAATTAATCACGGCAATGATAGTTTTGATGAAAGAGGGTTGCGGCTACATGACCAGGCAGAATTGAATTGGTGATGATATTCGATCTATCTTGCAGCAGTTGCCCAGTAAGATAATTAATCCCATGATTCCCGGTGTCGAGTTCTCCTGCATCGTACTGTAGGTATTGCTCTCGGCCGCAATTATAACATGATACTTAGCGTGAAAGAAGTACCGGACCAGGGTACAACGAGGCTTTCCCGTCGGTATCATCAACATCCGAACCTAACCGATCCAGTCGTGAGTGTATCTTTCAACATGAACTTAATGGCTCCTTGGCCTTGGCGATCTGGGAGACGCCTGGGGCCTCCCTCTTAGATGGAACATTGAGACTGAAAGTTGCGACAGCCTCATCCATAAGTGAGTCTTGTATCGCTCACAATTAGCACGATCTACATTCTTATTCACGTATTCACTACACCACATTTGACTCAATGATAACCCAATCGTTGAGTGAGTAGCCCATTGCACTTGTATTGCTCGCCGCCTCATCCTCGCTTGCTGTCGATGGACTGCTTCCATACACCATCTCCTCCACAACGTCCAGTCCAGCCCGCAGTTGAGGCTTGAACAGGCGGCTTTCTGATTAGAAAGTGGTTCTTCCTGAGCGGCTCGGCTTGAAAGCAGGAACAACATGTCACACTCAAGTCCTACGCTGCAAACCTGCTCTTTTCCCTTAGCTTGCGACCCCACGCGTACAGGATCAAGGTGCCAGCAATACAAGCCGCGCAGAGAGCCCCAAGTACCGACATGCCTTTGGACAGGCCAAGCCCTTGATACAGCGGATGCGACCAGAGAATGCCGCCGCATGCCACTATTCCCTTGATAAAGCCGTTTCCCGCAAAGAGTGAAGCGGCGTAAGTGGGATACGCGAGGGTGATGTACACAAAGATACTCTGCAGGATGACGACAAAGCCGGACGTAGAGAGAAGTGCGCCAATCGTCGGTACGATCCAGTGAATCGATGGTCTGGAGGTCCATCCGAATATGAAGATACCAGCTGGAACTAGGAGAGAGCCAACCACCGCGGGGAGAAGGCGGCGTTCCGGCGACATTGGCTGTCCTTTCTTGACCGATGGATTGACTCTGTAGTAGACAAAGGCAAGATAGGGAACACCAGCCACGATGGTTGCGATAATGTTGCAGATGAGAACAAGCCCTATTTCTCCTGGGGTCATTCCATAGATGTCCCCATACACCATGGGAAAGAACTCGAACATGGAGAGGAAGATAGCATATGTGAGGCCGGAATAAACGCTCGTGAGCATGATGGATGGATCAAGAAGGTTGATCTTCCAAGGGATGACAAGATATCCATAGAACCAAGTCACGAGGGTGACATTGCTGGATTCAATCTCCGACCTGGCAACATACGAGTCACTTCCCGTGAGTTTGCGTATCAACTTGGCTCTACGGTATAGGATCGTAGGTGCAGAAGTCTCTGGAAGGAATAACTTGATCTCAGTCAGCGCGCTTGTAGCGTCCATTATAGCGAATTGACTTACGAGAAGAACCAGAGCCGGGCTCACCACGATCAGAATCTCCCACAAGCCCCACCTCCAGCCAAGATGAGGGACCGTAAAGCCAGTTATGATGGTGCCAACAGATGGGCCTGCAAAGGCCGAAATGGCCCAAGTGTACAGCGAGTAGGGCTTAGTATAGGGGTCAGCGATGTCTCCGAGCGAAGCGCCGCCGGTAGACAAAACAGGAGAGCCAAAGAAGCCTTGCAGAAATCGGAACGCAAGAAGCATTCCAAAGTTCGTCGACAGAGCCGTAGGAACAGATAGGATCAAGAAGACGACCAGGGTAGGTGCGTAAGGGCCGGTTCTCCCAACAGCCGGGATTTCCGACACAGGAGACCAGATTAGCGATCCGGTGCCGTAACCGATGACGAAGATGCCCAGACCCAGGCTTGACGCCGTGGCTGACACGCTGAATTCGCTCTGGACCCCTGGTTGCGAGGGCGTGTAGATGGCCGATGCCATGTAGACGACGAAGGCGGTAAAGTTGATGGTCAACACGACAAGGCCCTTTTTCCACAGGGGCCAGTTGATGGGGTTTGCTGGATCTGACTCCCCGTACCAGCCGACAACCTTGAGTTTTCTCCCACCATCACCATCACATGCTCCTCTTTCAAGTGACGAGGCATAGCATACCTCAGGCTGTGGTTCCGAAGCCACAATTTTATTTTCCAAAGCACTAGCACCGACATGCTGCGTTCCGTTGTATAGTGTCTGACATGAAGGATTAGCATTGCTCTCGTTGATGCCGGAAGGCGAGGTGCTGTTCCCAGAATAAACTCGCATGGTATCGAAGTATTAATCCCATCCGGGGCTGCCCATTTGAGAGCGGAAATCATCCTCTTCTTCGTAGAAGCGGTACCTGTCTCTGCCAAAGGACCTTCTTGCAAGCCACCAGATCGGTGAATCTACAGGTACGAAGGGCATGATAGACTGAATGACGAGGTTTATAGAGATGCGTAGGAATATAAGCCTTGTATGTAAGATACGGGCAGAATAGAAGATGGCGTGAATTAGTATCTTGCTTTTGTGCCAGGATTAGACCGTCAAGCAAGTTCGGCTCCTCTGATGGATAGAACACCTTCACCCAGAGAAGAGCCAACTGCTGCTATTTCAAGCCACCAGCAAATACCCACAATACAGTCTCCAATCCCGAGATTTATAAATCAAAGTGGGAGAAGGACCCATCATAGATGAGCTTTCTGGAACATTGTCCCAGTATTCCACGTTAACAGATGACGCAAGGCCCATCTCGCCTCGTACTTGAACAAACATAACTGGAGTGATTGGCTGCATGCTGAGTTTCAACGCCCCAATGCATTTGTAAGTGCTCTACGTATTAATAATACGCTGTTACTGTTTGTGCGACTGCGATGGGTTAGAGGTAATACCCCTTTTCATGTTGCGGAATATAGATTCCGTCACGCTGAGACAAGGGCCTTGAAGATGCATGTCCAAAGCAGACTTTTTATCCCTGAGCAGATCCACAGCGATAAAGCTACTTCCTACGTATATTTTACTTGGAGATTTTTATTCTTGTTTCTTAAGAGCAGCTGATTGAAGGCTGAGCTGCAAAAGCTCGGCAGGGGCATCGTGGCCGCGAAGCCCAAAATGATGAATCATCTCAGTGACAAGCCGCCACGAGGGGAACATGCTACTCGTGCCCAGCATAAGGCTTAGATGATGCGGGAAAGTTCTTTATCTTGGATTAGCAAACAAGAGAGGCCATTCTTTTTATATCTCGTTCTGAATACGACAAGCAGCGTCTGATACACTACACCGTGGTTTGCTGTCGACCTCTAGGCAAAGAGGCTGAATTCGGACGAGGTCTCCATAATCTGTTCCTGGAGTCTGATGAAGGCTCTTTCACGTTCGCAATATATCATGGGCATATGGATATCAAATATACCCATGAGGCGGTATGCCAGATCTTGAAGTCTTGTCGTCTGTCTTTTTAAAGCCCATGGGGTACTATGTAAGGAGCTACGCTTCTCTTAGACATATATAACTTTGATGTTTCAAGAAAAACAGACATTCTTTTCCACTCCCGCACTATCGCTTTATCAACAAACTAGTATCTTCATCCCTATAGTATCTAAACTATTACAAGCCCTCTCCTGCTATCTGTCTTGCGAACGGGTTTCTAAAGTACTCCTTCTCATCCTGAAAAAAGCGCATCTGCTCCTCTTCCTTGCGCGCGAGCAAAGCCTTGCGCTCTGGCGTCTCCATGAAGGCCGTCAGGCGAGGGTGAATAGCTCTCATGTAAAAGGCCCTGAAGTCGAAATTGGGGTCTTCCGGTCTCGGCTCTTCACTCTCGTAGAATACAAAATCCCAGTAGACGTCGTAGGTCAGATCTGGGCACAAAAGCGCAACGACTATGGCGGTATGGCACCACGTTTCTGATTTGGCCCATGCCTGCGAGAGCCGTGGAGGGACCTGGAGCTCTTGCTCTCGGTCTCGGATAGCGGTTACGAGACGACCAACTTCGTTATAGAATAGATTCGTGCCGAGAAGCATCCATTTTGGGTCGCCGCCGCTTAGCCAGACAGGGGGAACTAGCATCTGGGCTGGGATAGTGAAGCTCCATTCCCAATCCAGCACTCCAACAAGGTTGAGCTCTTTATCAAACAGCAGGTTGCTCATCTGCATGAGGAGATCTCCATGCATGAGCACAAAAGGTCCCTTATCGGCTGCCGAGTCAAGCCAGTTATGACGGACAAAATTGGGGAAATAGTGTCTAGCGTAGAGGGTATTCCGTTGCCCACGCATGTCGAATCCTGGGTCGGGAGATTTGTCGAATTCATTCTCTGCCAGCCAGAATAAGGCATCAATGAAGCTTCTAGTTGTCGTAAAAGTCATCTGCGGCTTGACCCTAGCACCGGGGTCCATCCCTTCGAGCTCCTGCATCATCATCTCAATCGAAATTGGCCTGTGGCGTATCCGGATGTCGTCCACGTCACAGTCGTACGAGGGCTTCCCATCGATGATTGGGAGACCAAGGGCGCCAATCTCGGGGAATTCCAGCTTACGGAGTTGTACATAGACGTCAGCCAGCTGCTCGTGAAGCTTAGTTGTTGCCTCAGTTGGCCCAGTGTAGGTACGCCACTTCTTCCCCTTCTTGAAACCAAGATCTTTAAGAGTGTGTCCTTCAATATAGTCCATCATAATAAATGCCGTCTGGAGGGGGCTGCCCTCGGTGAAGGAGTAGGCGTGCACGCGTGGCACGGGGATAGTTGTCTTGGCCGCAACATACCTATCCTCTGTCAGCTGATGAATGCCCAAATCACTTCTATATGGCCGAAAGCTCGACGTGGGCTTACTTCATGGTAGCCAGCTCAGTCTCAATTCTTTCATCAATTAAAGCAGCGCGTGCCGGGATGGGCATTCGGACGACCCATCTCTCCGGGGAAGATGTCTCAAACTCAACAAAGACACAGACATTGAAGGAGCCATGTTTGGGGGGACCGAAAGTCTTGCAAGGAATGCCCCCATGATAGGATGAGGCGAGACGACAGATTTCGTCGATATCAAGAGAGTCTATGAAGGACTGGCGATTTTTCTCGGCCTTGTCCTTGAGTATGCAGTTCCTCATGGTGGGTGAGTGAGTGAATGAGAAGTAAGGATAACTGCTGCTGGCTCTGGCCCGCCCAAGGCTTATCCAATGTGATGGGGATCAGTCACGTGTGGCTTAATCAGCCTCAGAGGCTGGAAAAAGACGGCTGCAAACGAGGCAACATTGTAAGGCGAACCAGGTCAACTACCAACAGGCGTCATCACCATCTCAGCCCAAGATGGCGTCTCCACCACCACCTCCTCCCCTGCCGAGCCATGGAAGCTACAGTACACCTAAGATCAACGCATTGGACCGTCTCAAAGAAATGAGGAACAAAGACCGCACCCAGGCCCTTTACGGCGACTCGCCCCCGCCCCCGAGGCAGCCTGCTCCGTACCCCGAAGGCGACGTGATACACCACATTCTAGATCGCTATGTTGTGCGCCACGGCGACCATGTCACCAAGTACACCAAAAGCCCTCATGGTATGGGCCTTAATGACCACCCCAACGAGGCCGTGGCCCTAGGTTTTGTCAAGAAGTACACCACCATCCCGGTCCCCGAGGTCATCAGCAGCGACTGGGACCGCATTACTATGGAATACGTTGAGGGTGAGACGCTAAAACAGGCGTGGCCGGGGCTCACGGATGACCAGCGTTCTGGTATCTTGACCCAGCTTCGGGGATACATCTCCCAGATGCGCGCCCTAGGCGGAATCTACCTTGGCCGGCTTGATGGTCAGGGAGTTGTTGTCCCCAGCATCATGACACGCTCAGGAGGCCCCTTTTCCACTATAGCGGAGTTCCATGACTGGCTTGTGAAGCCGCCAAAGCGGTTGGAGGCTCAGTCCATGTATTGGCACCAGATCACGACCCAGCTTGCCGTCGAGAGCCCCATCGTATTCACACACGGCGATATCGCCGCACGCAACATCCTAGTGCGCGATGGTCGTATTGTTGCCATTCTGGATTGGGAGTATGCGGGGTGGTACACTGAGTATTGGGAATATGTCTTCACCCTACGTGGCTTGGACAACATTGACTGGGAGACACTGGGCTGTCATGTCCCGTCTCTCTTTGCTAATCGCCATGATCTTGAGTACATCCTTGTGGGGTTTATCCTCAGTCTCTCATGAGTAAGAGCTAGTTAATCAACAACCCCGTCAATATCTCTTTCATGAATCCATTGTCAGCAAACCCGTACCACTGTTGAGTTTGGAACCCAAGTCCACAAGCTTGGTATTCGAGCCACTCAACCAATAGATTTCGGGTAGTTCCAGTGGCTATCTCGGCCTGTCACCGTAACGACTGCAACGATGTGGACAGATATCATCCCCCAGCCTCTGTATACCTCCAAGGCCTCTGTGTCGGTATAGACGCCATGGCCGCGATGATGCCGTTTAGCTGCTCCTAAGGTTCTCTGGCTAAGTCATATTGGGGGGCTCCCCGGGCAATCCATTGGACGGCAAGAGATACTGGCTATACAAAGATGGATGGTCTGCAATGCCCTGCCAGAATGAAAACTCAGACTCCAAGTCTTGCCCCAACTGCTGCCCCCACGGAGCGTCCGGTTGAAGCGGCTCCGATAACTGCGGCGGGGCTGCCTCTATGGATTGCTCGCTGTGGATGAAGTCGAGAAATCGTTGGATTATTTGCGTGGCTTTTGATAGAATGGCGTAGTTGGGATCTTCTGCCTTGACCACCGTGCCTCTCTCAACTTCGGCAACAAGAACTGCGAGGTCCTGGAGAACCCTGGATCTGGAAATTCGTAGGCATGGGGGCGTGGGGTGCTGGTTAAGCATTGCCATTATGATAATGCCAGCAGCAGGCAGTCCATAGTGAGCAATCTGCGACATTTTAGCTCAAGTTGAACCCTTGGATTGCCAGCCATACCTTCCAGGTGAGCCGAGTACCCGAATTTGACAGCTCCTCCCGTAGAACCATGACTTCGACAGCAAGCTTGAGCATCTCGATCGAAACTTCAACAAGGGGCGCCGCCGGTTCGGATAG
The DNA here is from genome assembly GCA_027569015.1 of Ascodesmis sphaerospora. Taxonomy (NCBI): domain Eukaryota; kingdom Fungi; phylum Ascomycota; class Pezizomycetes; order Pezizales; family Ascodesmidaceae; genus Ascodesmis; species Ascodesmis sphaerospora. Next base: position 566,028 of record JAPPUR010000023.1, on the reverse strand, counting down.
ACGATCCAGTGCCAGACGGCGGATAAGAAATGTTGTGTGCAAGTAGTTGAGACGTGTGCTGGCCACAAAGTCACGTTCAAACGGGACGTCGCTGTGTTGTTTGATACTGGTGCTAAGACGAAAGTGCGGTGGGAGAGCGTTCCATTGTGAGTCCGCCATCTCTTGCAAGGCTCTGTATAACCTGGTCAGTTACTTTCTTCGCATCAACGTGTGTGCATCGACTCACTCAATTTTCTGCCGACAGTCAGTGCGGCTGTTGTCGAACATAAGCTCCATCACCTCTTCTTTCACAAATGCACACAAAGCTGACCAGCGAGTCTCCGCTCTGTAATTCATAACCGAATCCGGATCCCATTCACGAGTACCAATCGGCTCAAGCGTCACTATAGTGCAGTCCAGCGGCAGACGGCTGTCAGGAAGCTGGAAACAGGAGAATCTCTTGCTCAGACGTGGCGGTCGACCAAGGAAAAGTGAACCGTTCTTATCTGCCGAGTAGATACGCGCAAACGCGGCTTTCCGTAATTGAATGAGAAACTGGGGCGTGTCAGACTTGGCGTCCAAGTTTTCGTGATATCCGAGTGCAAAGACGGACGCCATGACGTCCCCGAGCCTTCGATATAAGAAGAAACCTTTGAACTGTTAGTATTGAAACGCCCAAGAGAAACTGGTAACTTCGCTGACTTTGATCTCCGCTTGTGTATGTGTAAGTAATTGTGTTTTCGTACTGAATCACATGTTGCAGGTCGTTTAGGCAGTCCAGGGAGAGACAGACATCCAGGGAGCAACCAACCAAGGCTAGCAACTTGTTTTTCAGGTCGCGTTGGCTGTCCTCTGTAGTATAAAGAGTAGGAAAGAAGGGAATTTCGATCAAAGCCCGAAGAACCGCGCTCAAGAAGAGGCCCAAAGTCTCCCAGCGTGTGTTTTCCCCTGTAAACTGGCCCACGTATTCAGAAAAGGTCGTATTGCCATCATACTCCAACGGCCGAGTTGTGTTGGCCAACATCTTTTGGGCCAGTTTAAGGTGCCAATCTGCGCCCTCAAAGGTTGATAGACATGAATAGTTGGAAATCTGGGCGCACAGGGCCACAAAGGGCTCTGCAAGGGGTAGGTTTACCCCCATTTCAATCCAGAAGGAGACGAACCTCTCCATAGATGATAGACTATACGATTCTAGGAGTTGTTTTAATAGCCCGGCTCCTTTCCTAGCCAAAGGGTTATCGTCCAAGGAGGGTCCCTCGGGGCTTACGGAGTTCGGGGAACTACTATGCCCTGTTGCAGCAGCGGGAGACTGGTCTGGCTGGTCGGGGAATATCTGATTGAAGATAGCCACATGACTTGAAAGTCCGATATGTCCGGGATTGGGATATAGGTAGGTCCTGTTGGTGACCGGGGTTTGAGAGCTGGGATGAGTTGGGGTGGCATCTTGAGAGACACGACGACTGGTCACATATTGGTTAGTATTGACGCTGACAAGATAACGGTATAATTACCGGCTAGGGCGGTTCTCTTGTTGTCGTGGTGAGCAATCGCTTGCACGTTTTCTCTTGAAGGGAGAAACCCTGTATGTGCACAACCCCTGCTTCTGTTGGCTCCGACAACGGGAGCACACTGGACGAGTGTGGTCGCATGCAAGCTTGGCTCTTCTACAGGGATCACACGCAGGCTGCCTGGAAGCCATATTTCGAACTCGGAGAAGGGTTGGGTATCGGAGAGCAGTGTCAATGCAGCGGAGAGAAGACGGACGGCGTGTTCGGAGCGGAGAATGCGGACAACCCTTTGTCGGTGAAGTCACGATGATTATGTGGGCCTGTACTCCGTGTGACCCGGATCCGAGACACCAATGCTAATTCGGGTAGGCTTTCCCGATCTACCCTCGATGGCGCCAATAACCGCGCCCAACCGGCCCGCTATTACAAGCAATAGGGCGCAAGGGCGCAATTACACGATCCTTTCTTATCAAAGCATGAGATTGCGAGAGCGGACAAAGAGGGGAATAGAGTTTAGTTGAGTGAAGACGGGGGGAGTATGCCCACCAACAAAGGAACCCAGGAGTCTGCCAGTGAGAAGGAGTGTAGGGTTGAGGATTTGATGTAGAGTGAATTGAGCCTACCATATCTAGATGCATAAGAATCATCTAGTATAGTCAAAAATGCTATCTACCTAGTACCATCACTCACAGCTTAGATCCTCGCACGCTGCGCTGCTTAATCTCCTCAACCAACTCGACGACTCTCTCAGCACACCCATAAGATGCCTGGTATCCCCAGCCAGCATGCCCATAGTTGTGAACAAGCCAGGTCGAGTCGTCAAGCTTCTCGCTCTCAATCCTAACTCCCTCCTTTCGTAGTGGCCGCAAACCCACACCATGTCGGATCACGTCCAGACCTTCAATTCCCTTTCCACCAGCAATGCTAGGGAACACGTTGACAACGCGCTTCATAATGCGCAGTGCAATGTTGGGATCGGGGTTAGCGTTCCAGTTGCCAATGTCATAGGTTCCTCCGAGGATAGTACCTCCACCGCCTGCTCTTTGCATCACGTACATGTCCTCGGTAGATCCATCGTCTGTGCCGGATACTCCAAGCATAACGGGGCCTTCGTTGCGAACCAAGACTATCTGGCCTCTTGCGGGCGTGAGTGTGGTGTCATTAACACCCCCCAGCTTGAGAGAGCCCAGGCCTGTGGCATTGGTGACAATGGACGCCGGGGAACCGGTGTGGCTCATTGTCTTGGCTTCGCTGATGTCTGAGAGAACAGCCCTCTTGACGATCACACCGTTTTTCAAACATTGACCCAACAGCCACTGGAGGTACGTTGCAGTATTGATACAAACACTGGTGAACTCGCTGCCGGATTGATACCCTTGAGGCAGCTCGTCGGCCGTCAGCTCCCGAAAGTCGGGAAATAGAGACTTGCACCAAGGGTCACGGTCAAGAAGATGATCGGTAGGGTGGACAGAACCCTTCATGTCCTTGTCCCGTCTGAACATTTGGGCCTCTATCAGATGTGGTAAGACACGGGTTCAGCCAAGGATACAATGAAGCGGTTACTCACTCTGAAAATGAATACCGGCCTCGGGGACGTTCTCGGCCAGTCTCTTCAGCTCTGGCCAAGTTCTACTCTCCCATCGCGAGTTTTCCTTGCTCGCCATCCTACTCAACTAGGTAGCTATCACTGTCCTGGTCATCTGGTGATTTCACTCACGGCAAGAAGTTGGCACCGGCCCATGGCGAGGTGTACTCAATGTCATAGTCGCCGGGCATGTGCTTTGCAACGACAGTGACTTTGTTGGCCTTGGAGAGAAGAAGGGCGGTTGTCAAGCCGCTCACACCGGCACTTGAGGTGAGTCAGAAACGGGTTGTTTTTCTTGAGATTAGAGGGTCTCACCCTACAACCACAATGTCTTGAGACATGTTGAATCGAAACTGAAGAGTCGGGTTTCGATTTATCTTTATGATCTTTTCGTCAATAGTTCCAAATGATATTTTTAGGTGTTCGAGTTTCGGTATCTTCACGACGAGCAAATCGCCAAGTTGTTGCCTTTTAAAGAGAGGGGAAGCGGATACCATCGGATCCACGTTCTTTGCGCGACCGGAGGGTCATTTCTCCGATCTCGCTACCAGAGATGCGCTCGGGAAGGCTTCCTCCATCTGGAGCATCTTTGCAAGGGTATGTAAACTCATTATGTCTTTACTCAGAACCAGAGTGAAACCCGTAGCAGTAAGATTGTTTCACCCAACGGCCCACGGTGAACGGTTCATGTCCTCACCGACAATTCTCGGTCAGACTCAATGACCCCAACCCCCCAAACCCCGCAAATAGCTACCCCGGATTATGCCCCAAGCAATGACAGCATCAATCTCTCGAGGCCTGATTGGCTTTGCCGGGATTTAAATCCGAGATCAACAACTTCCGAGGAGCTGACCCAGCCTACCGAGGCACCCCCTCAACCACGCCGATCCATTCCGCATTCTCCGTTGCTCTAAAAGCTGAGATAAAGCGGCGTACAAACCATTCGTAGTATTCCTCCTGCTTAGCTAAATCTTGCAGCCTTGTCCTCAATCGTTAAAAAACCTGCGAAGCCATCATGGTATTTCATCCGCCACCATGGGTTCCCCCTCTTCCAGGTCCGTCAGCAAACACGTCTTCAAAACACTGATCTTAACAATGGGTAGAAATCCCGGACTCCATCACCGTTGATGAGTTTATCAATAGCGAAGCATATGGAAGGAGATCGTTTGCCGCTTCCAAGAGCCCCTACACATGCGGTGTAACTGGTCAAGCTCGCAGCGCTGCAGATGTTGCTGAGCGTGTAGAGTATCTCGCTCGAGCGCTTGCCAAGAATGCTCATCTTGATCCCCTCGAAGGAACAGAATGGGACAGAGTCGTGGCCATTTACTCTTTAAACACGGTAAGTCTGCGCACCAATCCGATGCATACCTTCTAATGAGGCAGATTGACTACATACCTGTGACCCACGCTGTCCACCGTCTTGATGGCATCGTCACACCTGCAAGTGCTGCACACTCGGTTTCTGAGCTTGAGCATCAGCTCCGTTCTTCCGGTGCCAAAGCGCTATTCACCTGTGTTCCATTACTCGACAATGCGCTGAAAGCAGCACGCGCCGTCGGGATCCCCGAGAAGCTCGTTTTCCTTCTTCCAGTACCTGGAGTTTCGGCACCCAGTAATTTGAAGACTATAGAGGACTTAATCTCTGAAGGAAAGACCTTGTCGCCCGTGCGTGTTCAGAAATGGATACAGGGTCAAGGCAAGAGACAAGTAGCCTATCTGTCTTACTCGAGCGGTACATCTGGACTTCCTGTGCGTAATGTTCCAATATTTCTACTGTTTAGCTGTCTAACAAAATATAGAAAGCCGTCATGATTTCTCACTACAATGTGATTGCATGCGTGCTTATGATACACACATTTGAGCAAGGGGACCATCGGGGCGGTGTTGTAAACACCCAGGTCTCCCTTGGCGTGCTCCCGTTCAGCCACATTTACGGCCTTGTGGTCGTAGCCCATGCCGCGCACTACCGAGGAGATGAGGTTATTGTTCTTCAGAAATTCCAGCTCGATCAACTGCTGGCAGCTATCCAGCGATTCAAGATCGAGGTGCTGTACGTTGTGCCGCCCATACTTGTTCAACTCCTGAGCAATCACGACAAGTGCAAGAAATACGATCTTAGTAGTGTTCGTCTCGCTTTCTCAGGAGCTGCTCCTTTGGGTAGTGAGGCAAGCCACAAGATGTTGGAACTCTTTCCCAAGTGGAAAATCAGCCAGGGCTATGGTATGTGCTGTCGTGCATGATTCTGGACAAGTCTAACGCATACCAGGCCTGACGGAAGCTTCACCGTCGGTATTACACAGTAGCGAAACAGATTCGCTTATGGGGTCCTCCGGTTCCCTACTGCCTGGTGTCAAGGCCAAGATCATCGATCAATATGGCAAAGAAGTGACCGAGCACGAGACCCCCGGCGAGCTTTATGTGCAATCACCCAATGTGACTCTAGGATACTTGAACAACGAAAAGGCAAACGCTGAGACATTCGTGTGGGACAAGGAAGGGCGATGGCTAAGGACAGGCGACGAAGTGCTCGTGACGAAATCTCCCGCCGGCTTTGAGCTTTTTGTGGTTGTAGATCGGATCAAGGAGCTAATCAAAGTCAAGGTAAGCTGAAATGGCCCCTTGATAACGTTATCTGACTCTCTTAGGGCCACCAAGTAGCTCCAGCAGAGCTTGAGGCTCATCTCCTCGACCATCCCCACGTTTCCGACTGCGCCGTCATTGGGATCCACGACGACAGGGCAGGCGAAGTACCGTTGGCATTTGTTGTGAAGAGTAAAGAAGCCAGCAATCTATCGCAAGAAGAGGTTGAAAAGTCGATTCATGAACATGTTGAGTCGCACAAGGCAAGACACAAGTGGTTGAAGGGCGGCATCAGGTTTTTGGAGCTTGTTCCCAAGTCTCCTAGCGGAAAGATCTTACGGCGAGTGTTGAGGTCTCAGGCTGTTCCGGTGGCTAAGAAAGAGCTGGCAAAGCTCTAGCTCTTCAGTCAAAGTAGCTGGTCTCATAGATTCGCTGAAATTCATAGAACCATCCAAGCCTAACTGCCATGTCATGCAATTTCATTTATCAGGGAGTGTCCTGCCAGCACAACCTATTCTTTTCTTTTCTTGAACTTTGCCATATCAAACCTTCCCATTCTGCTGTCCCTTTTCAAAATATGATCGAACAGCACTACCAAATCGCTCCATCGCTCGGTCCAACGTATCCTCCTTGGCCGCTGCAAACGTCAACCGGAAGCTAACCTGCTTTAAATCCTTCACATTGGGCATGAACCAGCTAGCCCTGCTAACCAGTACTCCATTCTCTTGTGCTCGGGAGAAAATATCTCCTTCAACCTCGAGATACTTCTGCCACGGCTCGGATCCGTTGACTTGATTTATCGTTGGGTTGCTCTTGGACAAGTCGAGATCAATCCATAGAAACATGCCAACTTCTGGAACCTGCCACACGCAGTATTCAGAAGGAAGATGCTTCTCGCAAGCTGCGACGAGGACATCTCGACGTCGGCGATACTCGGCAGACAGGTTCATCAACCACCGGATAAACCCTTCGTGACCCCATGTCACATCCAACAGTTTGTATGCCATGACCTGTGAGGGGCCACTTGGGCAGACAACTCCAACCTCTGAGTAACATATGAACTTTTCGATGACTTGGGAGCTTCCTGTCACCCATCCACAGCGTAGACCTGGGGCCAGGATCTTGGAGGTTGAGTCCATTCTCAGAACACGGCCGGAGACGTCGAGTGATAGATAAGATACCGGAAGGCTTTTGATGTAGTCGTCCAGATCGGTAGGAGGTGCATCGGTTTTGTGCTTTCCCATCTGGAAGTAGAAGTAAGGGTCATCCTCGAGGATAAAGAGATTGTGCTTCTCGGCAACTTGGTAGATCTCTCTGCGTCGCTCCAGACTTTGTGTTGTGCTTGTTGGGTTCTGTCCACTTGGGATTGTGTATAGAACAAAAGGCTTTCGTCCTTTCTTCGAGTCCCAGGTCTCCAACTTGTGGTCCAGATCCTCGGGCATGATGCCTTGGTCATCCATCTCGATGCCCAGGATCTTCAACCCCTGGGACTGAGCAGCTGTAATAGTACCTGAGTACATGTACCCGTCCATGAGGACAGTGTCACCAGGGTTGGTAAAGATACGAAAGGCAATCTCCATGGCAGAGGTGGTGCCACAGCTGAGGACCGTCTCCCAGTCTTGATAAGGGGGGTTGTGTAGTAGCTCCGTGTGCTCAGTAAGGTATCGAAGAAGATGAGGAGATCCCGAAGAGTAGCCATAGTTCATGGCGATGCCAAGGTCATAGTCATCTTCGCCCTTGGCACAGCCCATCCGTACACCTGACTCAAGAGGGCTCTTGGCGCCGGGTGATGAACTATCGGGGCAGAAAAGGTCCATGGACTCCCAAGGGAAGTACTCAGCAGAAGGTCGAGCAACTCCCAGACTGATCATGTCAGGATGGTTAAAGGTCCTGGATGCGAGCTTCAGGGGTGAGATGATTTGGTTATGGCTGTCAACGCTGAAGCGGTCGTCCCAGCGTTTTGCCTTTGGCTTGTCTTCAACATTCTTGAGTTTGTAAAATGTTGATGATGCATAAGGCGCGGTGACTTTTGGAAGGGGATCAGAGGATGCCCGGTTTTGTTCAATCTGGGCAAGCTTCTTGCGCAGCATAGTGACGGATAGTAGTGAAGGGCAGAGAAAGAAGACAGAGTTCAACGGGTATACTCAGATTGAGGAGAAGAGAACAAGGGAAGCAATACCGCCATTACTAAATTTATATTCCCAAGGAGTATTGGTCTCTTATCACGGGGTCCAGGCGCCGGAGCCGGGGTCGGAGTGTCGGAGAGAGAGTGGGGCCGGAGTATCAGCGTCGGAGAAAACAAGCCTCGGCGTAAAGATGGATATCGGCTATCGGGCTTGTCTTGATCACCCTACCCCATCTTTCGTCCTACTTAAACGCACCTGCACCACTGTAATGACCCCTGCTCTCATTCTCACACTTCACCCAATCCTCAACTCTCTCATCCGCTATCATGTCTTCATCTATTAAGCTTGCGGAATACCTCTTTACTCGTCTACGCCAATTGGGCGTCGATTCCCTGCATGGAGTCCCGGGAGATTACAACCTCACTCTCCTCGACTACGTTCAGCCCTCAGGCCTGCGATGGGTTGGAAACGCCAATGAGCTCAACGCCGCCTATGCCGCTGATGGCTACGCGAGAATCAAGGGCCTCGGAGCCATCGTCACAACGTTTGGTGTTGGCGAGCTATCTGCAATCAATGCCATTGCCGGTGCATACGCCGAATTTGCTCCAGTCGTTCACATCGTTGGCATTCCAGTCCGGGACGCTCAGCAATCTCGTCGGCTGATTCACCATACTTTCAACGATGGTGAATACCGCCGCTTCGCAGCTATGCATGCGCACGTCACGGTGTACCAGGCGTGCTTAAACGACCCTCGGACAAGCGCAGAGCAGATTGATGAGGCCCTCAGGCAGTGTCTGCTACACAGCCGGCCTGTCTACATCGAAGTCCCCGTTGATATGGTGGCCAAGCCTCTGTCCAGGGAGAGACTAGAATCTCCAATCGTCATCCCGGAAGCGCAGCCAAATGATGATGAAGATGAGGTCCTTGCCAAGGTCATGAGCAGAATCCACAGCGCAAAACAGCCTGTTATCGTCGTCGATGGCGAGACCAGGCCGCTTAGAATCCGCGAGGAGGTTCAGACTCTCATCAAGAACACCAAGTGGCCGACATGGTGCAATCCTTTTGGCAAGGGTCTTACAGATGAGACGCTAGACAACTTCCATGGAGTCTACAAGGGGTCTTTCGATGATCAAGCCGTTCAGGACTTTTATCAAAGCTCAGACTTGGTCCTCTTCTTTGGTCCGCATTTCAGCAACACCAATAGTAGCAATTACACCACTATTCCAAAAGACGACGCTGGAATCCTCTTTACGATCAACGGAGTACAGATTGGCACTCGGCTATTCAGAGATGTGTCATCCAAGAATATTGTCTCTCGTCTATTGAGCGAGCTGGACTTTAAGAAAGTGCCATCCCATACACCTTATCCCAAGCTGCCTCGCGACGTTCTCCTCCCCATCCCGGATAAACCAACAGATGATATTCTCACTCAAGACAAGCTGTGGAGGACTCTGGCAAACGTCATTGAGCCTGGAGATATCATCCTCGGCGAGACTGGTACTGCTGGCTATGGCGTTCGAGAGATGGCCCTTCCTAAGCACACGAGACTTTTTACGCCTGTGACTTGGCTGTCCATCGGGTACATGCTTCCCGGTGCTCAAGGAGCTGCCCTCGCACAAAAAGAGCTTCTCGAGGCTCGCAAGTATCACGGTCTGTCATCGGCCAAGACCATCCTTGTCATTGGTGATGGAAGTTTCCAAATGACTGTCCAAGAACTCGCAACCATGGTTCGGCATCATCTCAACGTCGTCGTCTTCCTCATCAACAACGACGGCTACACCATCGAGCGATGCATCCACGGACGAAACCAGGAGTACAACGACGTCACACCTTGGCGATACCTACAGGCGCCATCCTTCTTTGGAGCCAAGGAGACAACTTACACTGGTTCAGCAAAGACATGGCGTGAACTGAAGGAGGTGCTAGAGCATGAGGGTTTGACAAAGGGTAAGGAGCTTAGGATGGTGGAGATCTTTTTGGATCGGGATGATTGTCCCAAGGGGCCATTGTGGAATTACATGGAGGCACAAAAGAATGGCAAGGGAGTATTGAACTAGGCAGACACAATATCAGAATTTAGAAGACATTTATGCATTCTCAAGTCGCTGTAGTTTAGGGTTCCTGTCTCAAATCCTGATGAATTCTACCATCTTCTCAAGAGCAACCATATCACCTTCTACAGCCCCGACCAACGTCTTGGGCACCCATCCCTCTGTGTACCCGCCACCAAAATCAACAATCCAAGCATCCTTGTTGCTATCGATCAACACGTTATCCGGCTTAGCATCTCCCCAGGCGATCCCAGCGTTGTGCAGCTGGGTGATGATGTCCCGGAGCTGGACTACCCATTTCTCGCGCAGGACTGTCGGCGTCTCGGGCTTGACAGCACACGACAGTGTCAAGTTTTTGCAGTCGATGTAGGTGAGCGAAAGACCAAGAATTGCGCCACTATCATCCCGCACCAGACCATGAAGGCGTGAGACCCTGGTCGTACTGTCAAGTCGTGCTTTGTCGATCTTGTTGTAAGTATCCAACTCGGTCTTGAGGAACTGCTTGTCGCCGCGATGCATGAGCTTCAGGAATGCGATGGTGTCGTCCTTTAGAAGAACCTTGCGTGGTGTATGATTAGGAGGCCCAATGACCTTCTCCTCGCACACTTGGATTTCGGATGGTTTGAAAGAGGTCCACGGCGTGCAGAGTTCGTCAGGGAGGAGAATGCCAAACATAGAATCTTGGCTTTGGTCTTCGCATTTCTCCGGAACTAGATTATCGGAGACTGCTCGCAAGGTGTAGACAAAAGTTTCGGGGTTGAAAAAGTCGTCGAGGGTTGGTTGCTTCGTCTTGTCTGGAGGTGGTAGCTCCCGGAAAAGGGGGAACAGAGGCTCAGCTGCCCAATCCCAGAGGTCTTCGACAGTAAAACCATCCAGCTCGAATTCCTCGGCGACTCGGAGAAAGAAGAGGTAACGCTCTTTCAGCTTGGGTGATTCGGACAAGTTATCGGCGAACAAGCGCAGGACAAAGCGTTTGCCATTGCACATAACCGTCAGCTCCGAATCGGTGTTTCTGATGCTGAAGTTGAATCCAATAACACTCCATTCTGGTGGTGTCCGCGTCAGAGACATTACATCGTCAGACGGTTCAGATGTAGGTGCGCTCATGGTGCCAGGGACGTCTGTTTCGAATGGCTTTGTTTTGCTGACGATGGACAATTGTGTTTCGGTGCTGAGAGCGGGGTAGCATGAGGCACTAGACTACCTTGCACATGATTGGTGTTCAACTCCCAGTTTACATGCGCTTCAAACTCTCCATTGTCCAAAAACATGATGCCATAAAGCGGACGAGGCATGTCAGGGCGATCATTCAAAGCAAACGATTCTTCGGCCCAGGCGTCATGATTAATACTGTTATTAGCACAATTTCTTCCAGGCTAAGTTGACTCAAAGCAGGGGCGCAGATCAAGAGTGACACTCAGGTGTTGATGCTCTGAATGGCTCACTCGGTAAGCTAGTTAAATGTTCTCCATGTGATATAGGAGCTAGAGTATACACAGAGATCATTCTAGATTGTGATGATTTCCCAAGAGGCCTTTGTAAAATCATCCGGTGCCCCGAAGAAGGAGTAGATGACTTGACTAGATGGTCATAGGATAATAGTTCAAAGCATTCTGATGTTATCGCGATTGCCATTTCCTAGTGAACCCTGTCTCACTATCCGGTGGGCTACATATTAGCACTCTCCGCGCGTGGCAAAGCAGCTAACTAGGTACTACCTAAACCATGCATCTAACCAGACAACATCTACAAGCCCAGGTCACTTCAATCAGGCATTGCGGCCCAAGTCACGTGTGCGCTGGGAGGCCGACCACGCGTGCGAAGGCATATTACGCGGACACTGCCGTCACAACCCCGCCGAAACATCATCACAACTTCTCTACCTTCACAATGGGCTTCGACTGCGGTTTTGATATTTACCCTCGGTTGGAGGTGACTCCCGAGAACAAGGGGACCTACCAAGGATTCATTGACGACATCATTGCCACCTATGAAGGGGTCTATGACGAGAAAGGAAGACGCGATGACGGCAAAGTACTACAGATGCCAACAGATTCTGACTTTCCCCATCACTCGGACAAAGTCAACATTTGCTTCATGATCGGCGAATGTCCGCATATGCCCAACAACCCCGAGCAATGCAGCTACTTTCTCCGCTTCAGCTCAAAGGTCAGTGGGGGCCTGACTACCCCTGCTGAGCCGTACATCAGAAGCGTGTACAAGATTGCAAAGAAGCATTTTGGTAACAGAGTTCATTTTTGGCATGAGCTGCAAGAGACGGATGATCAGCGGCAATGGGGCTGGTATAATTGGCAGCAAATCCACGACGCAGAGAAAGAGCTTAGAGAGCTAGAGAAGGGAAAGGAGTCTACCTGAGAAGTCGATTTGGAAGCGTATGGAGAAAGGGTATCGATATTGATCGACGTCACTGGTTGATATCGGGAACCAATACCTTCTCTTGGAGATTTAGCTAGTGTTATGCTGTGGCTGGGTTTGCAAGTTAGGTCATTATGTAGCAGAGAACTCTCATGTCGACGACAGGGTGTTGGGTTCCTCAAACTGTCACAAGAGCAGCAATACCCTGACACACTATTGGTTAATGACTCACTCAGTGAGCTCATATGTTCTCTACATTTAGTAGCAAGTAGATTATGTACAATCATTATTTATCCAGTACGAGAAGAGAAGTTTTCTGCTTTTTTGTGTCTTATCCAGTCCCCAGATATCAATGTGCCTCAGCCCTGATAGTCTGCTGGACGCCCTTCTCCATAGGCGGCTCAACCTCTCCGTCAGTCGACTTGTTCTCGTCAAGCTTGGCATCATCCACCTTGGTAAGGTCGATAGTCTTGAGGAAGAACATGACGATGAGCATGGGTGCGAGGGCGGCTGTGGCGGCAATGGCGAGGAGTTGCTGAGTCTCGCAATATGATTTGTCGATGGCGGCGCGGACGGGGGTTCCCTTGGCGAACTTTTGGGCGGCGACGATGGACTTGTAGATGGGCATGGCCTTGGCCTTGGCGTTCTCGGGGAGGTACTTGACGAGCTTCTTGGGGAGCATGTTGTTCCAGATGGCACCGCTCACACTGGGAGAGTTAGCATTGCTCTTAGTACGTATGCAGAGGAAACTTACCTAGTACCGATGGCACCACCAAGATTCATGGAGGCGTAATAAACACCAGTCACAACAGGAACATCCCGCTTAGCAACAAGAGCCTGGATGGAGACCTGAGCTGCAGTCTGATAGAACGCACGGCCGACACCGACGAGGGTCTTGGCGGTGATGAAGGAGGCTTCGTTGGCACTTCCTCCATTCTGGTTGACAAAGTAGATCTGGAGACCCTGGCCGAGAACAACGAGAGGAACTCCGATAAAGATAAAGATCTGAGTGCGTTTGCTGTACTTCATGAGGACACCGACGAGGACGGAAGCGATCTGGAAAGCAACACGGAGGGCATTACTATAAATGGTCAGTATGATTCTCTTGAATGGGGTATTGGATGGCATACTCAATACGGGTGGAGTGACCTGGGCTGAATCCACCGGCAACCTGGAGATAGCTGGGGAAGAAGATGGTGAAGCAAGAGTAGTGGAAGAAGTCGAGCATGGACAGGACACAAGCCGCAATGACGGTTCTCTCCTTGATCATGCGGAAAGGCACAAAAGGTTCCTTGGCGAACTTGGCATCCCAGACGAAAAAGACGGCGACGACAACGACTCCGATAACCAGCATAGCGATGTATCCGCCCTGGTCCCATCGATCGCTTCGCTTGGCGCCAGTAAGGGACAGTGGAATCAGAGTAAGACCGAGACCAACGACCAGAAGCAGGGCACCGAGGATATCGAGGTCGACCCAAAAGAGGGTGATGAGGCGCTTGCTAAGAGGCTGAGACTTGTCGGCAGCATCCCAAGCACCTTCACGGCGGTAACCATTCTTGCGGGCCTTGCGCTGGAGGATGTAGAGAGTGATGATGAGGGGCGCAGCGCAGAAGGGAAGAATGAGAGCCCACATTCCGTATCCCCATCGCCAAGTCGAGTGCTTGAGGACGCTGTCGGCGACAATGGATCCAAGGTACAAGGTCGGGATAGAGGCGACGGATTCAGGGAGAGATGTCCAGAAACCTCGGTTGATCAGACTGGTTGTGTCGGCGATGAAGACTTGTTGCATGATGACGTATCCAGTATCACCGATAGACTCGAAAATGCCTCCAGCCTGTATTTTTTAGTAGTGTTTTAGTACAGAGAGAGGAGGCTTACAATGTAGGTGGCAATGTTCTGGCAAGCGGCGTACATGACCTGCGAGAGGACGAGGAAGAGGATGGAAAAGGTGAGACCCTCAGCACGACCAAAGACCTAGAATTGTTAGCTGACGAATGAAGTTTGATTTGAGTAACTTGCATTAGAGAACTTGGCCATGATGGGATATGTGACGAGACCGATAATGGTACCGACGACATTGGCAGTGGTCAAAGCAGAGTGCTTCTTGAACTCGGACGTGGCGTAGGCATCATACACCTTGGTCGCATACTTGAGGAACGAGGTGATAAAGGTGGTAGCAAACAGACTATAGTTGTCAGTATAATTCAAGGCAAAACTGTGTGCAAACTCACCCCGTGAAGGCGATGATCAGGGCCCTCCGAGACCACGTCTCGGCCAGAATATCCGTATTAGTGGGGACATGACGCTCCTCAGTAGTTACACCCTCTTCCTTTTTGGCCGCCTCGAGATCGGCCGAGCTTCGAGGATTAGACGCAGTATCTGCAGCCATTTTCGAAAGACAGAAAGAAGACAGAAATTGAGTTGTTATCCTTGCTGTGGTTCACAATCAGATCCTTCCAATGCAACGCTACGGGGCCAACAGGTCAAGTTTATATTTCCTCGTGTCTCGGACCCTCGTCGTCAACAGCGGAGGCATTTCCGCCTATCCCACATCCCGGTGCGGCGACAAACCGAGATCGGGCTCACTCACATGTCATGCCACAACCGTAAAACTCTGAGCGTGGGGTTTCTGGACCTTCTATGGAGCCATCTAATCTTATCAGATCACCACCTCACTGGCTGCTTCGACGCAAGGATCGACAAACACGCCGCGTGCTGTGGGTTCCACTGTGGGCTGACCCGATTTCTTCTCTTGGCGTTGACCGTGATGGACACCTGAAAAACCGTGATCTAACCGTGATCCAAGGGAAAAGGCCTCACCCTGTCCCTGCCTGTCTTCTCCGCGTTGGGAATAGCTTCACGGACGAGTGAACCCTGAACACGCGACATTTTTTAATGCTGGCATGCAAACGGTCAGATCTGGGAGCTTGGCGTGGGAGGTCCTTTGAGGTTAAGATCCTGGTGACGAACCCGTCCTGCTGGTTCAGAGCTCAAGCTTCAACAGTCCACCTATGGCAGACCTGGGAGATGAGAGAGCTTGGTGTTTTTCACCCCACTGTCGTCGGGTCATGGCGGGTTTCTAGATGCCCTTCACGATGCAGCTCAACGGCGCGATCTCGGCTGTTCTTTTCTGACACGAGACACATTGGAGCACATGGTCACTGCGGATGGAATCACCCGGTAGTGTTGTAGCTGTTACCAGTCTGCTGGAACAAGCCTTGACGGGGGTAGCTCAGCTGTGTCAACTCGACGACTTATGATTCATCTTGTGTGCGTAACAAAAAGTCTTGGTGACGCCGCCGAGAACTTGGCAGAACATAAGACCACTTGATCTGACTCGCTTGCCACGAGGTAGATTATCAGCGCAGTTTATCAATCGCATCAGACGACCTCTGTTGTACGCCAAGGAGCGGCCGCGCAAATCCATCCATCGTCTTGAAAGTCAGCGTCAGACGCTCAATGCTGATCATCCGGAAACTCGGTAGTACGGGAATACCCTGGTTCCGGACCAAAAGTTGGTCATTCTCCTCCGTGTCCGATCGTAGACGGTGATGGGAGGCAACCCGGGCCATAACCTCCGTGGATACGTAAAAGCGCGGCTCAGAATTTGATAATGGACGTCTTACAGGGCTGACCCATCGTTCTAGAGTTTAAAAGCGCCACAAAAAAGAAGACATTTTTCGCTTGCTAGACGAGGGAGACATTTGAGGTTCATGCAGATTGACCGTTACCGTGGTGCCACATCGGAACAGCCCCCCCTCTCTTGCGTGGGTAACGCTTGGACTTGAGCTTGGCAAGCTAGAAAAAGTTCCGTACTTTGTTCTCATTTTAGACCTTGTCTTATTACAGTATAATAATCGTCTCATTGGCTCCGGTCCCGTCCGGGGGGGTCATGTGAAGAGGTGGTCTTTTTAAAGTCGGGCATTCCCACCTTTGGGCTCGGGTTCATTAGAGAGAATGGCTGCTAGCATCTTGAAACCTCTATTAAATATTTTTTTTACACAATAATTCTATAGACAAAACAAATTCGGTATGTCGCTGAACTCCGGATGATGCTTTATGCTTTCGGGGATATGTATGTATGTTGCCGACGTGGCAATTGAACCGTCTTCCTCCACTTGAGACCATATACAAAGGACATTTCTATCAGCCCAGGTTATCCGGGCACTTGGCGCGGATTTGGGCTCCGTAGTAACGGAATACAATGGGCACTGGTGCCAAAATCAATGCCAAGAATGCAAGAATGCTGTTGCCCCAGCCCAGGCCGACATGGTTGTACATTGACAGACCTGCGAGGGGGAGCATGGCTCCGAGGATTGAGCGGAGGACTGTCACGGCTGCGACGACGGAGGCTGCGTAGGAAATGTAGGAGTCGATGAGGTAGATCTGAAGACACATCTGTAATACTGGTCAGTGACATTCTTTACGCGTATACAGGCGACTTACCATGATGCCCATCAGACCGAAGCAGAAGAAGGCGACGCCGATCATGGGCACGATCCAGTGGGTGTTGTTCTCAGTCGACCATCCATACCAGAAAAGCGACGCGACAATGATAATGCCGTTGGGCGCAATCAGCCAAACGGGAAGACGATCTTCGGGAACAGTCTTTCCGTTCTGCGCGAGCTTCTTCTTGATGATGACATCGGTGATGACGCCAAACAGCATGACACCGAACAACATGCCAATACCGGTGGGCAGATAAGCCAGACCAATTGTTCCAGTACCAAAGCCGTATTGCTGCGCAAACACAAAGGTAAATGTACTGAACATGAGGTACAGCACACCGTACACGATGGCGACGTAGAGGGAGAGGATGAGAACGGGAAAGTGGGTGAAGAGGAGCTTCATCGGGCGAATGATGGCATGCTCAAACTGCTTCCTGCTGGTAAGGTTGGGGTTGTGCAGAACCGAGTACAGGTCCTGGTTACCAGTCTCCTTCCTAAGACGAGCGGCCTTCTTGGCGAGGAGGACGGGATGGTATGTCTCGGGGGCTGCAAAGTAGCAGACAACTGAGAGGGCGCCGGCCTGTCTTGTCAGTCTAGGGTACTCTCGACGACAGGTAAAGCACTTACAAAGATGGCAATGACCCAAAAGACCCATCGCCAACCGAGATCTTCAATCATGTACCCTCCCATCAACGGTCCGATGCAGGGTCCCAGCAACGGCCCCATGGCCCACACAGCCATGGCCTTGCCACGCTCCTCAACAGGAAACATGTCAGAAATAGTTCCACTACCGTTTGTAACAGGCGTAGAACCGGCGAAACCCATGAGGAAGCGGAAGATGATGAGCATGGGCATGTTTTGGCTGAGGGCGGTGATGATTGTCGCGATGATGAATAGGATGTTGGCAATGTTGAAGACGGGCGCGCGGCCGTAGATCTCGCTGAGGGGTGCGGCGAGGAGGGGACCAAAGGCGAAGCCGAGGACGTAGACGGATACTACAAATGTTGCGATGTTTTCGTTGTCGTCTTTGAACTCGCGCATGATGTCGGGGACGCCTGGGGCGAACATGGAGGAGCCCTGTGATGGGTTAGAGGGGGACTTGAGGGTAGTTTGGGGGACATACGAGGGGACTGTGAAGCTGTTAGTATTTTGCAGTTTTTGTAGATGAAGATGTAACTCACGTCAATAGGGTCATGAGTGATAGAGCACCGATACATCCCCATTTCTTCTTTGGTGTCCAGTTCATGGGGTTGTTTGGGTCGTCGTCGCCATCCCATCCAACAGCATTGGGATCTTGAGGCTCAGAGCTTGAAGGCTCACCCTCTTTGTTGTCACTCTGAACAGCTGCTTCCCCGTCTGTTTGTCGCTTCCCCGATTCGCTGCCAGGGACCGAAGGAGTGAGTGTTCGCTGGCTCTCTGGACGAGCCATGTCGTCGAGCTGGATGCTCTTGGGAGACTCTTGTTTCTCAGCCATGATGGATTAACGAACTTTGTGATTGTCACAGACTTGTCAAAACATTGTCCAGATTTGGGAATGCAAGATATTTAAATGCTGCTGCCATCTTGCATGTCCATCTCCTCGTCCACATGACACCACCACCAATCGCATCCCCGACCGAACGAGAGCGATACCGAGAGCGAAGGGGGTGGGCGCTAGCACAGGAAATTGCAACACCCGACGACGAATTATGCTTGATCCCCGGGCTGTCGGACCCGTTAAATAACCCGACGACACCCATTTCTGGCCATTTCCTGGGGTTGGCCATGGGTGAAGGGTGTCGGCGCCGACTTTATGCTGTCCCCGCCCGGCAGCTTCAACTTCCGGACGGCGAGTTGTGCAAATCATCCGGTTTTATGCACAGTTTATGCACGCATCTCCGGGACAGCCCCCTTTCCGGGTCCGGGCGCCACGTTCCACTTTTGAAGATTGGATCAAGATTTCTTTCTCGGATTCGCTCTCTTTATAGCAAGATTTTGCGCGTATTCTCGCCAGAGTCAGGCGACGTAATGTAAATGTGCATATCCCGAGCCCGAGATGCCCATCTCATTACGGCACACCAAGATCTTGTGCCGTGATGATCTAGATGTGACACGTCGACACCCAACATCTCGTGATGTTGTCGTCACGCTCATAAAACGATATGAATCCGCGTGTCTGGTTACGAAACCTGTCATCCCATGTCATTGTCACCCTGCAGGGTAAATCATCCTGTTAAGCTTTGAGAGCGGGAGAAGGACGATCGACCCGTATTTTATGCTTTTAACCTAAATGTTATTCACTCACCTAACCCATTTCTTAATCTTCCCTTGACATGGATGTGCTTGTGGGAGTGCCGCGTCAACATTGTGGCTGTACTTGATGGTGACAAGGGTGTTGTGTTTATCTCGCGGTGAAGGCTGTGCATTTGCTCTTCCACACCTAGCCTCCCGATCCGTCGACCTTGTAATCGTAGTACTTACTCCTAAGAAAAGGTAAGGTAAGGATGATGCATTACCCTTTTTGAGGGCTTTAATTTACTTATAATCCCTTGAGGGTACCTTCTTAGAGGTCTTAGGATGCCATGCTCTCGGTATAGCTAGGTATGTCGCTGAAAACCTCGGCCGGCTTCTCCATCACCCAAAGACATCCCACACCGAGACAGTGGTCTCGCATACCTACCAGTTCTTCTACTCGTCAAATTTGACGTAACCCTTGCCCTTTACAAAAGAAGCCAACCATGGACCCTGAGTCTTGGACTCAGCGAGCTCAGTGTAAAACTCTCCGTGGGCTTTCCCGTCAATAGCCGCCAACACCGGCGATCCGTCTTCATTCCTCTGGTCCGCATAGTAGAACCTATCTTTTGTCAATGCCCGGCCGATTTCACTCAAATAGGAATTGTCTCACTTGTAGCCTTGGGGGCTGTATGCCTTGGCAGCAAATGAAATCATGTGAGAAGACGCTGCCTTGCCTACGCCGAGGCTCAGAAATGGGGGGAAGGACTCGAGGTTGGCCTTGTTTCCGGTGTAGATGAATGTCCTGAATACAGAATCAGGCAGCTTTGCGAAACCTGTTATCGCCAGCTGAAGAAGTTGAAGTACGCTTGTCGTATTGATGGCTAGGTCGGCTGCGAGGCTAGATACTGGAAGCTGGATTGGGTCGGCGCTGTCTGGCGCCATGGTGCTGGCATATGCTGAATATACCGTCAATACTGATGCTTCAGTATAATATGCATCACTCACCGTTGTGGACAACGACGCTAGGAACTCCAAGTTCATCTACAGTGCGCTTATATGCTGCCTCCACCGAGGACGTATCTGCCAGGTCGCCTTTGACATGCAAAAAGTCTCGACCTTCAAACACTGGCGCTAGGGCACCGCGGGACACAATGGCCACCTTGTATCCCTTTCGAGAAAAAGCATCTGCGACACCATAACCAGTATTGGCGCCGGCACCAAAGATGAGAATAACAGGGTGATTTGTGGTGGACATGTTGACGACTGCAAGACGATGTGCTATGTAAGTAACGTTTCAAGGTGCCATCAGATGGATATTTATACACATCTATGGTTACATCGAAAGGCTTACATGATTAATAATGCTTCCAGAGAATAAGCACTGCTGCGCACAGATCGGCCCGCCATTCGGATTCCAAGTGACGTCGTTGGACAGCCGGTTCTGATGTTGGCCTAGCACCGCTAAGTCCGGCACTTGCAGCAAGGCACTAATAAAACACGTCCATCGCAAACAGTGTATGATCAAGCGTGAGCTGAGGTGATGGACATACTTAATGAAAGCCTGGAGCCATTCAGACTCAAGTTGAACAACACCTGGAGCCCCTGCCGGAGACAACGGATGTGTAAGTGATGTTACTAAAGCAATCATTCATGTTCATTTGTACGAGGAAGCCGGGACGTTCACGATGCTATGGTTTCCCGGCGGTCTTTATTATCGATGATGGTTGCACCTCCCCTTGGTAGTGTCAGGCAGAGGAGCAAATAACACGGTTTCCAACATAATCCCAGGTTGTTTTGGAAGTTGCATTCTTTGCTGTTGTGTCTAACACATCTTTTGACGATTTGAAAGGAAGTAGAAATAAGCCAGAGAATATGAGTATAGTAGCAGCCCATCGCAACGAAGCAAGAAACGAGTTGAACTACGAAGCGTGGCTTCCGTGGAAGAGGTTAAAGAGAGAAGAGAATACAAATCATTAATTCCATCATCCAGGTCAATCAACGCCCACCCTTCAAGACTTCCTCTTCTGCAGCAACCCCTTAAAAGGGTTCTTCCCCCTGAACCTCAACCACGTCGCCACATACACAATC
Source organism: Ascodesmis sphaerospora (assembly GCA_027569015.1). Taxonomy (NCBI): domain Eukaryota; kingdom Fungi; phylum Ascomycota; class Pezizomycetes; order Pezizales; family Ascodesmidaceae; genus Ascodesmis; species Ascodesmis sphaerospora. The sequence goes on along the minus strand of JAPPUR010000023.1, from coordinate 545,073 downwards.
GCATAATTGAATACAACAAACCCGCAAAAGATTCCAAAGTCCCGCCAGATATTCCTGTAGTACACACTGAACCCAGCACCAAACTCATCCCCGGTCGCATATTGGCAAAACTCGCAGAGTCCCCCTTCACCTGTCTGCACGTAACCGCCCGCCTGCTGGATGTATTGTCGCGCGTACTCCTCACATGATTCACCGGACGGTGCTCTGAAGCGCGCAAACTCGCCTGACTTGCACTCGACGGGCTGATCATGGATAGCAGCGGCGAGGAAGGCTTCGAGGAGGTAGTGGAAGGGTGTAAGCCAGTACATCCATTCTCGCCAGAAAGTCGGCAATCCAGCAGGAGGAACAACGACACCGCAGAAGGATACCACAAAAAGGAAGAAGATGGGGACAAGAAGAGAAGCAAGGAGCTCATTCGGGGCGAAAGCAGCGATGGCCTGTCCAAAGCTGACATAGTACAGCTCAAACAGTATCACCAGCAAAAACGCAAAACCCGAAGTGAAACCCGAGGCTCGCCATCCAAAGACTCCCCACCACCAGCAGTTGAAGTAAATCCCGCCCGCGACGATGCGGTACGGAATCTCGACTACAACAGCGGCAGTGGTCCATGCAAACCAGCTGTATATCTTGGCATTGTTCTCGCGCCACTGGAAGATCTGTCGTGACTTGAGAAACACGGGCTGAAGCTGCTGGATGAGAGGCGGGCTGATGGTGAGGGTCATGAAGATGGAGAACAGCCTGTTCTGGTAGTCGATAGATGCAAAACCAATCTTGTAAAAAGTGAAGCAGTTGAATAGACCCGTGAGGATGTGCAGCATAAAATTGCCAAAGATGTACTCTGGGGATCTCCAGAATGCGATGAAAGAGCGACGGACGACGGCCAATGTTTGGGTTGAGAGGGGCATGGCGTATTCGCGGTCGTCCTTGAGGCTTTGGGATGGTTCAACATTGCGACGACGCTCAATCATTTCTTCGATTTCGCGAGCTCGGGTTTCGCGTTCGGATGAGTTGGCCCATACATCGCCCCAATCTTGACCATTGTAATCAGGATCTCCGGCGCCGATGGAGTCGAGCATGTACTCGGCAGGATTGGCATCAGGCGGACACTTGGAAGCTCCGTTGGACTCAAAGTAGTGGATGAGGTTCTGGCTGTCACTGCCCAAGGGACCATGATACGCGACCCGACCACCGGCTTTGAGAAGAAGAAGGTCGTCAAAATGCTCGAACAAGACGGCAGAAGGTTGGTGGATGGTGCAAAGGACGGCTTGGCCCGCGTCGGCGAGCTTTCGAAGGAAACGGACGATGTTGAAGGCAGCGCCAGAGTCAAGACCAGAAGTAGGCTCGTCGAGGAACATTAAAAGCTCAGGCTTAGAAGCCAACTCGACGCCAATGGTCAGTCGCTTTCGCTGTTCGGCGTTGAGACCTTGTCCAACAATACCAATGGTAGCACCAGCGATAGGACGCATCTCGAGCAGATCAATGATGGTCTCGCAGTACTCCATCTTTTCCTTTTTCGAAACCTCCTTGGGTTGTCGAAGGAGCGCCGAGAACTGCAGCGCCTCACGGACAGTGGAGGTTGGCTCGTGAATGTCCATCTGCTCTGCGAAACCAGTCGCTCGCTGGAACGACTTGGGAAGAGGCCGACCATCGACGAGAAAGTCGCCTGTGATTGTTCCAAAATTGAGTCGCTGAGCCAAGGCGTTGAGAAGAGTCGTCTTTCCAGCTCCTGCGATTCGTTAGTCATTGTGGTGGTATTGTCGAGGCAGTGACTTACCAGAAGCTCCCATGAGGGCAGTCAACTTTCCAGGACGAACATAACCCTGAACATCCTGAAGCAACTTCCTCTGTCCTTTGTCGTATGGAATCGTGTAGTTGATGTTCTGAAACGTAAACACAGTCTCGTTCTTGCCAACCTCCTTGGTGATCTGCTGATCCGTCTTTGTCCTCTCAGCAGTCACGCCTTCGGCGAGAGAAACAACCCGACCAGCTTCTTCATCATTCTTCTCATTCTTTCTGCGACCGCCAGTGTCAATTGACTCTTCAACAGCCTTGGGAACTTGACCTCTCTTGAAGACGGTGATGGCACCACCTCCGACGTTGGGCTTCATGAGTTCCATGCCGAGAGCTGTGAGGAAGACGAAGAAGAGGAAGAAGGCCCACAGGAAGCCAAAGTTGCGCCACAGATGAGCCCTAGTGTAGCTGAATGACTGCTGGATATAGTCCGATCCCTCAACGGAAGAAGCTCCAGGAGATGAGCCCGGTAGGGTGCAACCTTGGTACTGCGACTGAGCGTTGGGGCCCTGCGGGACCAGGTACGGCGGCGAACATTCGAGGTTGAGACCAGTAAATTCGTTAGCCATTAAACATTCAAATCCGTATTGAATCCAATTGATCCATCTCAGCCAGCCGAACCACGGACGCATCGAGTCAGGAGGGATCAGATAGCCTGTGTACACGATAACGATCTGTACGCTCAAACCAGTGAACCGAGTCGCGATATCGAGACTCTTACACCATGCCGAGATGGCCCGGAAAAAGGCATACGTCACCATGGTGACAAGCCAAAGGATCAGCGTCGCGATAAAGAACTGCGACGCCGTACGGGCCAAGTTGGACATGAAGTAGATAATGACGTTGAACAGGACGACTTGGATAAACACCATGGGGACATCGACAACTGTCTGCGCTATAGCGAACGCAGACGGTCGATAGAAGGAAAAGGACTTGTGCTTGAGAAGAATGGGCTTGGACTCGAACGCGGCAGTCTGTTCAGCAAGGGCAAGAAGGGCATTGAACAATAACAGAAAGAAGAGAGTACCGCCCCGAGGAAACGCGCCCGCGGCTGTCTCGGGGAGATTGTAGAAGAGACTTCCGACAATAAGACCCTGAAAGAGAAGGCCACCCCATTTACCGAATAGCGATGCCCTGTCGCCCGTCATGACGAGGAACTGTCGATGCGTGCAGGCGAGAACTTGTTTGTGGAAGGGAATCTCATAGTTCTTCTTCTTGGTTCGTTCCGACTCGTGTCTGCGACGTTCCTCAGCTCGACGACCAAGTTCAGATTCGAAATCGTCAATATCCTCGAGGTTCTTTTGGTAGGCGTCGCTTCGACGGTAGGCCTCGGCGAATTCGTCTGCGGTTCGTGGAATGCGATCTTCCCAGCCGCTGCGAACACTTCGCTCATGCTCATCCGTGACCGAAGTTAAAAAGTCGGCCGTGGTCCATCGCTCGGGACACTCGAACCCAAGGTCCAAAAAGTACTGCTTGGCATTGTCCGAGGGTCCAAAGTACAGGCACTTGCCATGGTCGATGAGCAAGACCTTGTCGACGAGGTCATACAGAGTCTCGCCAGCTTGGTAAAGAGACACGGCGGTTGACGTATCGGCCATGTTCGTCATGGCGCGGATCGACTTGACGTATTCGACGGCTGTACTCGCGTCGAGACCTTTGCTGGAGTTGTCCCATCCCTGGACTGAAGCTCTGGTGATCATGGCCTCGGCGATGCTGACTCGCTTCCTCTCGCCGCCCGATACACCACGGATGAACTCATTGCCAACCTTTGTCCCAAGGGTATGCTCAATCCAAAACAGTTTCGTAACAACTCGTAGAAACTCGCGGACGTAATCCGCACGGCTCTCACCCTCAAGTCGATCCTCCTTTCCAGGCGTACGCGTCTGTAGGGCAAACTGAAGAGTCCTCTTGACCGACAAGGTAGCGTAATGCAAATCGTCCTCCGGGTTGTAAATAATCTCTCCCCGAAAGTCCTTTGCCATAGTCCCCGCATCGGTACCTCCATAGGTAACCTCCCCCTCAACAGCCTCAAAGCCAGCCCTCTGGTTACAAAACGCCTTGAGAAACGTGCTACAGCCAGCCCCAGGCCTGCCCAGCACGAGGAGCAACTCCCCGGGGCGCACACACCCGTCAAAGTCACTAATCAGATCCCTAACAGGTGGCTTGGCAAGCGCCGCCTTGGGACCTTGAGTGAACAGCTTGGAAAGTGTCCGAGGGAGGCCGAGGAAAAAGTCACCGACGGTGGGTTGGAGGCTTGCACCGAGACCGACTCCCCGGACGGTCAGACGGCGAAAGATGACTCCGCTGTGGCGCGTCTTTTCGCCCTCGCTCTGCTTCTGGCGGGCTTGACCAAAGATGCGCGACATGAGACGCTCAAGTTCTTCATGTTCTTCTTGTTCCTCCTCGGGTGTGCTCGCAGACGTCTTGCGACGGGACAGAACGCGGAAGAGGTCATCTTCGGTGCGGATTGTCCTCTTTCTCTCGAGATTGGGTCTTTCTTTTTCAGGATCGTTTGACTGGGACTTTATGGGCGAAAAGATTGGTTCGTCGGGGGAGGATGGGGCGTCGGTTGGTGAAGGTTCGCCCGCAACGGCTGTCTCTTTGCATTTCTCATCGGTTGAGGCTTCGCGTGGCAGGATGGTACTGGAAGATGAGTTCTCATCTCTCGACATGCCAACAGCCGCAGCCGAGTCTAAGACATGATCTTCTTTTCGCTCAGCCTGCTGCTGCTCGTGCGTGTGCCATGTTTTCTCGTCTTGGCCCCCTTCAATCACATCGTAGTACTGGTGCACATTCGGCGTCTGTGGCTGCTGTCGTGTACCCAATTCTCCACCGGCCGAAGCCCCGATGGCTACCGGTTGGCCCCAACCGGAGGTGGCCGGGCCATGACGTCCCGAGACGCCGGCTTCGAGTCGATGTGCCGTATCACCAGTCGGCGTCAACTGGTCAATCGAACTGACACTGGGCGTGACGGGGAAACCGCCCGGAATATCCTCATCCCGAGGAGTAGGTCTATCGTCAGTCATTGCAATTGAAGTCTGAAGTGTCGTGGAACATGGACATTTTGACAGTAGCTAACCAACACGGCATTTTTATCTCGACGCTGCGGATGCCCTGAGAGGCGTCTATGACGACACCAACGAACAAAGTCGGACTTCGGACTTTTGAATAAACGCGACCAACTGCGAACAAACGTCTTATCTCGTGCCGTGCTGACGCGGAAGCAGCCATGATGGGAGCGGCTTCGATCGTAGTGCGCGGGTGGTTTCGTCATAGACTTTTAAGCTTACTGGAGGTTTGCTTTGGCTACCCTAGACTTGGCATCACTTGCTTCAATTTGAGATTAATCAACAAAGAGGGGACACGTTTTGATGAGTATTAATTAAAGAGAACCCGTGACTCAAAGTAATTACAATATGACGCAGTGTAACCACATGTTTGCAGTCAAAAACTCCTCTCGTTCATGTCGGATACTGTGCATATCCCCAGTCTTACCAACAACTAAACGACTCTCAAAAGTCAGACCACGAGATATTCTCACGTTGTACGGGTCATACAAGGAATAAAACCACGTTCTAGAAGTAATCTCGCGATCAGAGGACCCTGAAAATCCACACTCAACCGAGACTTGGCATCGACCAAACCCAGGCTCGATCGCGATCTCACCACACCATCATCTACCGGACAGCGGTGTTTGTCTTTAATTCCGTCCGCGCACAACTGCCGACCGCAAGCAACGTCAGAGCCGTGTTACTCGTCACGTCGTACAAAGCCGGCGGTGACACCTTGTGGTATGGCGTACACACTTAAAAAAGACATGACCAAACACAAGTCTCTGCAACCCCTGGGTTCAGCTCGCTTCTCCAACGCCATTCTGCACCATTCCGGAAACCTGGAAGGTAAACCCTTTGCCGGCCAACCACGTTGAGGAAGCCGACACGCCCTCGCATGCTGGACCCTATCCGGATCAAGAGGCCTGCATATTTGGGGGTGATGTGCCGCTGCAGGTTGCCAACCCTCTCTACTCTTTTTCTGAGGAGACAACAATGTGAGTGACAACAACGGGCTTGCTGCCGTTTCCGGGCGCACATTGGTGGCTTCGGCCTTCAACGGTGCCGAGCAGATCTTTTTTGTCTCCCCTCCTCCCAGTGAGACATCATCTCTCGCAGGTAGACTATTGATTGAGAGCGTCACTCGCTAATCTCTGCAATCTGGCTTTATTGGGAGTTTTACGTGATTAACTCGAGACAACCAAATATAGAGCCCGGCAACCCCTCTCTCCCTCCCTAGCAACCCACCACCACCACGCAAACCGTCTCGCGTCTCGCGTTACACGTCTCGCTCAAGTCGACAGCGATGCATACACTTAAGGTATCGGAAATTAATCCGCGCGTGGCCATACGTTCGTTGTTTACGGGGCCCAAGACATGATGCGTCTCTGCCGTCGCCTCTATGGATGGGAAATTCCGTCTGCATACATTGCAGTTGATTGCTTCTGCAGCGTGGCGAGAGCCTGCTGATCAAGCAGGGCGCACACGACGAAGCCTGATGGGAAGGGAGCCGAGTATATCAACGCGTCTTCCCTACCCATGAACCTTGGGAGAGGAGGAACGAACCCACGCTCAAAGTGATTTCACCCAAACAACCATGTGCCAGTATCCCACGCGTCAACAAGACAACCCGACCCGCGACAGCTTCAACTTGACGCACCAACACTCACGAAACCCTCAACAGCGAGATTCAACTCAAACAATGCCATCCGCAGACCAGCAGCACCGTCTCAACCTCGACGGCCTTCAAACCCTCTCCATCTCAGCTCCAGACGTCCCGAGCCCGCCCTACGAGCACCGCACCACCATGACGATCCAGCAAGACGAGCAGCAACCGCCAACCCACTGGCCGCAGGACATCTGGCTTCACAGCCCCTCGTACCGTGTGCTGTACCAGCCTGTCCTCGTGGTCCCCCACCAGCCGCCGCCCGACGAGTCTCCCTTGCAGCGACGGCCAGCAACCACCAATGTGGCAGATGCGCCACTGCACGATCTGTCACAATGCCGCGACGGAGAGGACCCGCGGCCCGAGGGGAACCCCGCCGACGGGTGCGGCCGCTATCAGCCCAACGGGCATGCTCATTCTGAGTCCAAGGGTGACGGGCGTTGAGACATTGTGTGAAGGCATGCATGGAGAGGGGGGAAAAAACACGATCATCCAGTCCTTCACACTCGTTCAAGCCACCGGTTTTTTATTTTACCATGGTACTAATGAGAGTCTGCCTTGTTTATTTGCACTTTGGCCACTCACACTCGACAAAGCGAAAAAAAGAGAGAAACGAGGGATTTTGGTGTGTTTGACAGAAACGAGGCTTTGGGCACGGATGCGACAACTCAGGTCTCTGACATGTCGGAGCGACAAGGCTTTTTACATGTACCATCAGAGACAGGCGAAACACGAGGCCTCGGTACCAAAAAAACAATTGCTTTTTTGGTACATCCAAAATGAAATCTTTGGGAGAAAAAAAGTTGGGCGCTGTATTAGCATTAGTTAGCGGTTCATGATTGATGATGATTGAATTGAAAGATGGCTACGCATCTCACTCAAAAGATCAGCACTCAAATCTCCAATCAACATTATCCCAACCACTCCTTCGAGTAATCTTCCCACCAAGTCCCTTGCCGTGCTTCTCTGGTCTTACCGTCCCGCTTGCTAGCTGTCCTCCAAGCATCTTCATCTCACCAAATCTCATACCCAAAGGTTCAACGTCAAATCCAAGCACCAAGACAGCCATGAAGCCCAAAATCTCTGCAAATGCAAAGTTCCTCCCGGGACAGAGATGCCTCCCCCCGCCAAACGGGAAATAAGCCGCCTTTCGCCTCCGCTCCGTCTCGGCGTCCCCAGCCTTCTGGAGGAACCGCTCCGCATCAAACTCATCAAAATCTTGTCCCCAGGCGCTCCGGTCGTGGTGCGTCACGCCCGCGGGGAGCTGGAGGTCTACGCCCTTCTTGAGGAGGTAGGATTGGCCGTCGGCGCCCGTGATTGTCATGTCTTGCATGATGCGGCGCATGCTGACCGAGTGGTTCGAGAGGCGCATCGTCTCGCGGTAGCAGCTGATGAGGAGAGGGAGTTTTGCGTCGAACGAGGCAATATTGAAGGTTACGGTGCGGTTTCCTTCACTATCGGATACTACTGCCGCGGCTTCCACCTCTCTCCTTAGACGATTCACTAGTTCAGGTCTCTCAAAGATAAAGAGAAGCATCCAGTAAAACGTAGGTACCGCGTTGAGAGTCGCGACGTTGGGCAGGATGACCTCGAGCTGTCCCACCTCGTTACCGGTGAAGCCATGCTTTCGTAGGGCGCCTGCACGATTCTTGACAAGCTGAGACGTGGTTGGGTCGTTGATGTCATGGTCTTCTGAGTAGTATTTGCCCATCAGGGCCTGCAGCTTCGACCGTGCCCGATATGCCTTGGGCATTGTGATGGATGGGAAGAGAGACAGCAGAAAGTAAGGGACAGATTCCTCAAACAGCCTTTCTTGTCAGCGGTTGAAGTCCTAACGAGTAATTACTCACCATAGATCATCAACCAGGTGTGGTCGAGGCCCGAAAGGATCGTGATCTCCATACAGAGCCTTGGTCGTCGCCAGAGTCATAACATCTCGACACCAAAGATACAAATTCTCCACCCTCAAACCCCCATCCACCAGCTCCTCCCTCCCAGAATTCACCTCATCAACACGCACTGTGCCGAAACTGATCGGATCCATCTTGGCAGAGATGCTAGCCAAGAAGTGGACATTCATCTTGTGCAGCATGGGCGCCTGAAAGCTCGAGTGGATGGCATCGCTAAAGTCGTTGAAGACGTTCGGACGTCGAGCCTTAGCAAACGTCTCCTTGCTCAGGCTAAACGTCTTTTGCGCAAAGTCAATCACAAACGGCTCGAACGAGGCGATCCTCGACCGCAGCGCCGTCTGCACGAGGTGAGGATCGTAGATGGTGTACATCTTGCCATTGAGCATGGGAAGCGTGGCGATGGGCTTTGTAGGGTTGGCATTGCTTTTCTGGGCGTCAGCAGAGGGTGCTCCAAAGCAGTGATACAGAAAGTGCAGACGCACTGGATGATCCTGTGATAGTCCGATTGGTGCCGTATGATGCCGATGATGTGGCCGACGAGGGGGATGGTGGGTTTCACCACAGGAGGCTCGCGGGGGTCCAATCGCGGCGTGAGGAGCAGAGACAACGCGAGGGCGCCCGCCAAGAGCGCCGTGGTCCAGACTACTACGGTGCTGTAGTTGCCGTCGACGAGATCAGCGGCGAGGCCCTGCAGGAGGGAGCCTTGGTTGAGGACGCCCATGGTCTAGAGGGCGTGGGATGAGGAGAAGCATGATTGTCTGGCAACGAGAAAGATTGCAGGCTGGGAGTTGCTTTTGAAGCATCAGCATCGCGATGCAACGCCCGCTGCACCTCGGTAGCGTGGGCGCGAAAGAGGAGAGACTTTAACCGGACTTGGGATGGGACGATTGAGGAAGTGCGAGTCGGCCAATGGGATGCTGACTATTTCGAAATTCAGGACTGTGCCGTACGGAATAGCGTACGGAGTAGGGGTTGTAGGGCTGGTTGCTTCCGAAAGGTCGGACTTGCTGGGAGCTGACGTGAGATGGGTGTTTCGACAGCAAAGAATTACTTCACAGGGTGTCATCGAGTTCATGATTTTGCAATAGCAGAAGTCAAGTTGCTTCAGCAACTACTAATAGAGCCGGAGACAAATCCAAGGGCCACCTTCAACTCCAAGATGTCCATGCCAAGAGGACCTCATGGAATGGGTTAGGGGAGCGGGTAACACTGGATCGAAGCATGAAATGCGGGTCACGGTAGGATCATGACCAGGAACATGGTCCCTTTCCTTGCGGGCTCCTCACCAACGGGTTCGGACACTGCCGAGTAAAGGATGCAAGAGATGGGCGAAGCTTATACGGACGTACATCCATATGGAGGTCATCTTGGTGAGGCGGTAGAAGTCAAGGTGAACATGACCAAGTCTGTAAGAAGACGACTTGTTCAACACAAGCACGACACCCTCATCTCATCTCTACCACAAGGATGGATCAAACTTGATTGATCTCGGCTCTAGTGTTAGCCATCAATGGTGTTGATCGGACTCGCAACCGTTGTGGTCAATGATCTTAGAATCTAAAATCCTCATCCGAAGCTCCAGGGTAAGTAAGTTGATGGTCTCCCTCTTGGGGGACAATTGCGTGGCTTAGTAATCCATACTCAAAGGCACATTGAAGTCGAGATTGAGAGAATTTGCACACTAGACAGGGAGATTGAAGATGTGGACTGTAGGCAAAGGTTTTGAACCTAACCGGCTCGATAATCTGGGGAGGAACCACACTGTGTGCCGATGCCATAATTGGTGGTGAGTGTTGAAGAAGGGAGGCATGCTTGGGTCAAGTATTCGGATAATACATTTTCCGAACGCAATAATTGATGAATACCCTTCAAATCGAAGCAAAGCGCCCTCAATTGCTCGGTGACGCCAAAGCAATTACGCCGACAATTTTTATCGTCTCAACTGTTGTCCGATCTCCCTTCCCCGAACGTTGCGATACGATGCGGAATATACAGGAGCTGGACTGGCTGGCATGGGCTATGTAGAAGCACAAATTGAGCGCGTCTCGCGCTGTCAATTGGCAAATGCTGGATTGTCTTGCGATGGACCGGCTGTCTGGCGTATCAATAAAGACAGCTTCATGGCACTATATCTACTGGAGAGCAAGTCACTCGGGTATGTCCTTTGTATCATCGACTCGTCGTCTGCTATCAGTGTTGACGTCGCGAGCGCGGTTGAGCTGTTGGGGTGGACAGATTGAAGGTTTCCATGTCATCGTCGACACATCTTATCCAACTGTAGCTGTCAGGTGACCGGACATAGATATCAGCTAGCCACTAGCTAGCCCTATAGGGGAAAACTAAGAAGTAATACACTCACGTACGCGAATCTAATAATTAGTAGTAGTTATAGGTAATATGTCCGTAGTAGTTATAGGTAATATATCCCTAGACCACTAGCCATAGTTTGTTTTTATTCTTTTAAACTAACGCTTATTCGTCCTTTTAGATAATACATATAACTTTTACCTCCTAATAAGCCTAGCTCGCCTCTCCGAGGCAGACACGCCCAAGCCCGGCCGTCTATCACGCCAACAGACGATCGAGCGGGAAGGACAAGATGCTCGGCAACAAGATGGCATATTGGGTACAAACCCGATATCCAGACGCGGACCTGCAAGAATGGGCACTCAACACAGACGGACCTACGACAAATGCAATCTTGGTCAAATACAAAGAAAAGCACGAAGCCCGACAGGCACAGAAGCGCGCAGCGACTTCCGAAACCAGACAACCCACGAAGAAGAAAGAGATAAGCCAACAGACGACCACAAACAACCAAACAAGTAATGCCTTTGCAAGTCAAAAAAGACACCCCCGAAACTGGAAGTGGTTGGACACCATGTGCGGAGTAGGGCTGCACGCGGCCTAAGGAAAAGATGAAACAAGGACAAAGTATCTCTAACTCTCAGGGAAGACTCTTACCTTGTGAGGAAATAATCCACCTAAAGTAAAAAAGAACTACGAAAATGTATATTTCCAATAAATGACAGGCATATACTAATACCTAGAGTTGCCGATTCTCTTTCTCGTGCCCGTGCCACTGACTGCACCACTCTCAACTCTTCTTGCTACCTGCCTGATTACTGGACCATCTGGGAGAGCTTTGGCTTCTGCTCACCTGACATCTTCCCTCATGGATATACATCGGGACGTAGAGTTACGGATTCAGCTTATGGTGGGATGGTCCGTCCGACTGAGACGGCGGCCTTGTGCGTCGCTAGGCCCTTGATACTCCTATTCCATAAACGATGGCGGTCTCACTGTGCATACACCTCGTAAACGTTCTTCGACTACCTCATTTACGCAAGCTCCGTCTCTGGTAATGCCACCATCAGTCTACGCATTCCAGAATTGGGGAAAGCTGATGGACTGCCGCTAGAGTTTGCTAGCAATGCTGGAACAAGGGGTATGAGCTTGGCGCGCAGGAGAGATCCATCCCAGAGCTTAAAGGCAACAGCGGTTCCAGACATGAGTTATCTTGATGTTATCAGTCATAGGTTGTGCGCACTGGGCAAACAAGCAGGCATGCTCTATCCCGCAATATGAGCCTATAATTAGAGCGAGGACAGACTGGAACAGAAAAGAAAGAAGACGCACAAAGTTGAATTTCAATCATCTCAAGACATGGCTACGTTAAACAGAACAAACAACCTCCTTAAAAAAATAGACTTTTTGTTGAAAACGTATTAGTTTGGTGTCCACGCGTTGGTCGTCCAACTCTCGGGACTGATATCCGGCCAGTACAGTCCCTGTGAGCCATCATGGTACATCGACGCATCGATGAACTGCAAATCTAGAACAGGCTGAGACAAAAGTTCCTGCAGCGAAGGCTCTGACAATGCCATGCCTGCTGTGGGATTGGCCGACGTGAGTGCTTGACTAACGTCGATACCGTCCAGTTGTATGAGGTTGGCATCCGGTATGGTAAAGTCTCCCCTCCGTGACTGGACTGCCGCCATGCAAACTTTCATGGCGTCTAAATGCCGACAGAACTCCTCTGCGGCAAAGTTGCCATTCTCTTTCAGCTGAGCCAGGAACTGGGCGGCCGACTCAAACTGCTCCTTGTCGCTGCGACACTCCTTGCCGTCGAGGAGACTAGAGATAGCCAACACGGTGGCTGCAGCAAAGAGATATTGGGTATAAAAGTAGTCAAACGTAGCAAAGGATCCATCAATCCAGCACTCAATCAGTAGACGGCACGAATGTCGTGCACATCTCACACAAGCCTCGGACAGGGTAACGGCAGAGGCAGGAATTTGGGGTTCTGTCCTTGGCTGAGTCTCCCACGCGGCGACGTGAGTTCTTAGGACGTGGAGAAGAATGGGTCTAGTGGAAGTGATGGCGACCTGTCAAGTGTTAGAGGCAAGTAGTAATAATCTGAGGAATTCATCTGTACCTGATTGAAGTAAAGGTGTAGGGAGAGAGGCTTGGGACTTGGTTCAGGGCCGTCCGTCGACTCAATGTGTAGATGAGCTGGCAACTCTTCCACAAACGTACGAAGATCCCTCAAAGCCTCCTGCACTCTCTGAGACAAGGTCTTTTGTTGGGGCCTTCGTGTATAAATCGAGTTGATCACTCGACCGGCAAGGCGAGCCAATCGTATACTTGCGATAAAGTATGCCGAGTCTGCAAAGTCGTCTGATGGTGTTTCCAATACTGGGTCCGAAGGGAAGTCAACTTCTATGTCGTTGTCTTGTATCGCAACTGGATGGCCCAGCCTTGATGCCCACATGCGATCGAAGCTATACGCGGTCCACCACACTCGATTCCTGTGTTCTCTGGCAGCAGCATCTCTCAGCTGGGATTCGGGGACGTTGAGGTGCAGTCCCATGACCACAGAAAGACGAACAGAAGAGCCGGCTAGAGCATATGCAGTGTACCGACGGTTAAGAGCAAGTGAGTAAAAGGACTTGGAGCGGTTAGCCTGCGTTGGTAGAGGAACATGTTGAGTCACCTACAAGGAGCAATCTGATCTCGATGGCATCAATCCTCGGTCGTTCACTGATGATGCGGAGTATACGAGTTGCCCGAGCAAAATAGCACATGCCTGGAAAATTCTTTTCCTTTGCCGCTGTCCGCGTCGAGTACATCTCTCCAATGGCAAACAGGGCCCATAGTTTACTCTTCAGAAGCGAATCGGTAGAATGTGGGTTCTGGATGGTCTGCTCGAGCCCTTCGAGGATCTGACTCTTCCGGACGATATGGTAGCAACGACTGACATACTTGAGGGCAACATTGACCAACAGCCGTGCTCGGGAGGGGATAGGCCAGGGACAGTCGGCATCAGAGAGGGTGAGTAGTCTGTCATCTGCTGCGTAATTGACTCTGGGAATATGGCTGTGTCCAGGCTCCGAGATGGCTTGACGGAAACGCGTGGCAAAGGCGGCATCTGATGCTTCACCGATCAATACCGGTGTGTGAAGAACATTCATGTCAAAGAACCAGGGGCGTTCTTCCAACAGGGTCCCTTGAAGAGTCGAGGTCGAGGTCCCCTCAGTCTGGCCATTGGTAGGGACAATTGGAGCCTCCGGTGCGCCGAGTTCAGGCCGAGCTTTGGTGTCCCCATCTCGACTATTACGGAGCCGCTGATTCTCGGCGACAAGGTCATCGATATATCTACCACGTCAGAGAGGAAACATGTCAGGCCACGCATCAACTTACTGTTGGCTGACCTTTACCAACCGGTTCTTTCGGGGATAAGAACACTCGGCACCCTTGCTTGCCTGTCGGCAGTTCTCGCAGGGCTGTCCTCCCGAGCACTTTACCTTTCGGGCGTGACACCGACGGCAGCTGTTTGGGTATGAATCAGCAAGGGGGTTCACGGGCGCACGAAATGTCTCACTCTTACGCCGTTGATTTGGTCTTGCGCTGCCGCTTGCCAGAGATGCTGCTGGCCGGGTTAAGAGAGTCGATATCATCTTTTCCCTCCCCCTCGGACTCACGGGGACTCTCATCGTTCGACGTCATGTCGGCTACTTGCGTTTAGCCGTCTCGATTCGAGTGGACTTGAGTGGACTGATCGGGCCTCAACCACAAAAGGAGGCGGAAAGATGGTAAAGTCGCCGCACGAGGTGGGAAAGCTGGGGATCATCGGTAGCGGCAAACGCTTGATCTTAACAAATCTGGGGATCCGGTTTCTTCCCGATTGGACATGCGTCTAGTCGATCTGGTCGCAGCCGTGGTGTCGTGTGACTGCGAAGATCTCTGGAAGCGGAATGTGACGCCGAATATCCGCGGCGCAATATTTCCCCTCGCCGGAATGACTAAGCCAAATTCCGAACGGATCGGCAAAACTGACGTTCCGCCGAGGCTCACTCGGCTACTTGACCCTTTAAATCGGCATCTCAACTCTCGATGCCGAGGTCTTTGTCAAACTCATGATTTGCCAGGGATTAAAAGTGTGTCCGACACCGCAAGATAGAGTCATGGAAGGCCCACTTATCGTGATGCCTGCTGATGCAAAGCGAAAATTCCTTCGCTCGGGTATTAATGATTTCGAGGTGGTATTTGTACTCTCTGATCCTCGGCTTCCTTCTTTTGTGACTGCAAGTTTTTGAGCCTCATTGCAATGCTCACCGGAAGTCGTTCGTTCGTTGACAGATGCTATTGCCGAGGTGTTGATTTCCCGGTTCGAGTTCCTGTTTCAATACATTTTGTTTGTCCCCTGAATTTCTGCCAAGATGGCGAGTGAACCCAAGTCAGGGGGATTGACTGGTGCCCAACCATCAGTGACGCCTCTGCCTCCTGTCGGTGCCATTGACGATGATGTGGCTGAGATCCCTTCTTGGAGAAAATGGGTAATCCTCTTTGTCGTCTGTTGGATGCCCCTTCCAATGACATTTTGGAGTACTGCAATCATGCCTGCTACACCCGAGGTTGCTTCAGACTTGGACATTGGGGTGACCACCATCAACACGGTCAATGCTGGTGTTTTCGTCGCTCAGGCCTTGTCTGGCCTGATTTGGCTTCCCATTAGCACAATCATTGGTAGAAGGTCAACATATCTTGTTGCCAACCTTGTCTTGTGCCTATGCTCTATTGGATGTGCCGTGGCTCCCAACATTGCAGGGTTTGGTGCTCTCTGGATTCTTGGCGGCACAACAGGGCCATTCTTTCTTGTCGCTGGACAGACCATTCTGGCAGACATTTTTGAACCGGCAAGTCTCCTTCAATTTTCTATTATTCGTCAATATTAATACTCCTGTAGACTGTTCGCGGGACGGCTGTGGGCTTCTTTCTTGGCAGCTGCGTTAGTGCAAATACCATCGGTGAGCAACACAATGGGTCACGCGACATCGCAACTAACCATCTACAGCCCCACTGATTGGTAGTATCATTGCTACATTCACTAGTTGGAGAGTCATCTACGGCGTTGAGGCTGGCATGTCATGCTTTGGCTTGGTCCTCACCTTTTTCTTCATCCCTCGAGCAAGTGAAGTTGGGAACCCCAAGACTGCCGAGGCTATCCGCCCCAAGACACGAGGGGATATGATTCGGACCTTCAACCCTATGATTGTGTTTCGGCAGTTCAAATACCCCAAGGTGTTTCTAGCTGTATGTTCAGCCCCCTATTGGATGGACACTTCCTGACAACGCTAGAACATTGCTTGTGGCCTGTTGGCGTTCAATCAGTACGGCCTGCTGAGTTCAGTCCGTCGTGTCGTCAACCCTCGATTCAACCTGAACTCTCCCCTTGAAAGCGGTCTCTTCTACCTCGCACCGGGTGCCGGCTTCTTGGTTGGCAGCACACTTGGAGGGAAAGTATCCGATATCACTGTCAGGAGATACATCCGAAAGAGAAACGGACAGCGACTACCCGAGGACAGACTCAACGCCAGTCTCCCATTCATTCTTTTCGTGCTGCCTCTAGGTACACTCTTGTATGGCTGGAGTGTGCAAAAGCGTATCGGAAGCATGGCACTTCCCATTGTGGGTTCCTTTATTCAGGGAACGGGCCTCATGGCGTCGTTCAGCGGGCTGAACACATACGCAGCTGGTAAGTTAGAAGCAAACAACCAAAAGTATTGAGCTAACACTGTTAAAGAAGTCCGACCGGTATACAGAACGGCGGTCATCACGGGCAAGTATGTTGTTCAGTACAGCTTTGCCGCGGGAAGCGTTGGCGGCGTCGTGCCCTTAATCAACGGTCTCGGTGTTGGGTGGGCTTTCACCATCAGTGAGCATTTCATCATTATCGAAAGTGAGAGTTTGTGCTAATTTTATAAAGCTACATTCGCGACTATGATCAGTGGCACGCTTGTGGTACTGATTTCCAGGTTCAGCAAAACATGGAAGCAGTAAATAGCGGCAAAAGGCTCGACGAGTCACCATCAAGCCCGCCACCTAGCAGGATATGAAAGATAGCCGGAACGTGACACGATAACGAAAAGCCTGTTTGACCTTTGCCGGTTGAACACACGAACCACGAGACGACTCTACCTTAGATGGAAGGCAGTGGAGGGGAACGGCATCAAAGAACAGCATATAATGTTTGGATATAGACTTTGCATATATAAAAGTGTTTCAGGTATTATAGACAAATAGAGGAGTAATCTCATGATCATTTGGGTTGTTGCGGGACAGAACTGAGTATTGACTGCGGAGCAAACATACACTCAATATGTAACTCAAGTTTCAAGTTGATGGTGACGCTGATTTACACTCGGCCTGGTGACAAAGAGCGATATCTTTTCATGCCACTGGCTCTGCACGGTTGACCTGGACATCTTTCTTATAGAAAGTGATACTAGAATAGAGTGGAGTTGAATCAATCGTGAAAAGTGACCTGGACCTAGACTAGTCTCCGGTTTCTTGAAATATACGCTCTGTGCTTCTGTACCTATCAGTGAGAAAGAGTAAATAGGTCACAGAAGAGTTGGGTTTTGTAGGGCCAAGGTTCTTTGTTAAGTGGAAGAGTGGCTGACTATCAAACGAGCTCAATTGAAAGACGGAGTATGGCCGGGGAACATTACCGACATGGGGAGGAATATGTCGAAACTGATTGAGGCCAGCGAAGATCAACGGGTTAATCTAGCTCGAGGCGACATGGTCGAAGACAGCCAAAGATATGCTATCCAGGGTTGTATCGCCGAAGACGCGTGGGTGAGTGGTCCAACCAAGACTGGAAGCCATCGGAAGCCAAATTAGCTAGAAAAATGCCGAGCATGCAGACAACAGTCAAAGCGGTTATGATATAAGTGACTGCAATGCAATGTTGGTAACAGTTTATATTGTAGGCAAAGGCCAGACAATCGGAGGTCGACCACAGCGGATCTAAAGCAACAGAGGCCCGTCCGAGCAGCCACTTGCTGCAAGTTGCAAACTCAAGCTGGAACGACGGGGGAAGGGGCGAAGAGTACAAAATATGACGAGCCTACCTACTGTTATGATTCAAGTCAGCATCAAGGGGCTGTTCAGTAATGGCTCTGTGTGGTGCTAACGACCTCACACCTTGACCTGCGGCGGCCTCACCTTTCAACCACTGGGTGGGCTGTGTCATGCAGTGCTGTCTACGTTGCGCCATTGCCCTTTGAGACTGAAAGTCCTCGATACGTCGATCCTCCCTTGAGCGACACACCCGCCAAAGCGGCCGCTCTTTCGATGACATAGGCGTCGCCCTCCTCGAACGAAGCCCCAAGCCGAGACGAAATCCTTCTGAACATCCAGCGATATCCATACCATCACATTTACCTTTGCTCTTGTCCAAAAATCGTCATTCTCGGCACTGATATTCTTGACCACAGACCAAGGTGCCTCGAGGGCGGCTTACGGTGTCCCCATCTCACCCAACGGTTGGGGATAACGGCCGAGTCTTGGATAGGCGGATTGGAGCCGTATTCTTGGTTGGAGAAGGTACCTTTTACATCTCGGGTTTTTGGTTAGTTCTGACTATTCTTGGAGAACGACTGTTTGGATACACTGGGAAGCCAGGTTGGCGACCATGCTCAATGGCAGCAGCATGTATTTCTTGGTGTTGACTTCTACAACACCCCCGACGCTACCTATTAAACAACCACCCTGGTAGATATCATGATAAACACCCCAATGGTACTTCTTTCTTCTCTGACTAGAGAGTCTTATCTGCGCCATCAATGCTGGACTAACCGCAATCGTTCTCTTTCCGTATTTGCCGTAAGGATGTATCGTCAACCACAGAGTGCAGACCCAAGTATTGGATAGCGTCCCCATGAGAGCGAATCTCCTGCGTTAAGAGTTCTGCGTTTATAATGAACTCACGACGAGCGTATTTATAGGCCACCCTCTTCCAAGCGTTAAGGATTGAAGGCTGCAGCTTGAAATCCCATGTCCCACGCCATGATATAGAAGCTTCTTGTCGACACCAGCTGAATGCACAAGCCTCTCCTTTTCCTCCATTCCATATAGTCATGGTCTCGAGCTCTGGCATATTAAGTGCAGATTCCGCTGCGGCTTCCAATATCCTTCTGATCGGGAGCGGATCGTTCTTATGCATCATCCGGGAGGTCAATGTGAGGGAACGCAGTTGAGGCCATCGCCAATGCGGTTGGCAGGCATCGAAGAAGTGGCAGGCATCAACTAAGAAAGCAACTGATAGCTGTTCAAGTTGCCGGCTTTTTGTCGCAAATGCAGCTCCTGTCGCAATTGTCGTGATCCGCACTCGGTCTGGGTTTAGTTGCGCATTTTGCCCTTGCGATTGCTGGAATATTTCGAGATAATTTTCATTAAAATCCTCGAATATTGTAACCGTCTTGACGCCCATCGGAAGCTGTTGGCCAAACGTTTTTGCGTATCCTATAGTTCAAATAGTTAGTCTAGTGACGCGATGAATCATGATGGGGTTACCTACCTAAGTCCCATTGGCCTTGAGAGACCTTTTCAGATAACTGCCATGGCTCGTACTTAACCTCTTCGAGTTGGGGAAACCTGGACAGGATGTATGATAATGTCGAAGGATCTAGTTGACGACGGCATTGTCGGCGCAGAAGGAACTTTGTGATGGCTTGTACCGAAGGGAGCTCTTCCTGAAATTCGAGAGTAGCCGGTTCAAATGGTCGTCGTAAGGCATCATCGCTGGGTGCTTCAACCATGCGGCCATGACACCATCCGTGGCTTGGATCATGAATATCCATTGCAGTCGCGCCATCTTGTACCTGGAACTCGGATTCGAGGATGTCGAGCTCATCTTCTCCAGGAGCGCCAAAGTAGCACTTCTTAAACCAGTGCTCTGAGTCGCTTGGTGAGTATGCATTAAGCTCTAGGGTTAAGCCCCTTCCATCCTTCTTCCATTTGGTCAAGATGGAGAACAATCTCGTGATCGCTGCTTTCATGGTTCTGTTGTTGGTATAGTACCATGTAACCGATTCCATCCTTTGGCAAACTCGGCAGGAATATCTTTTCAGCTCTATATTAAGCCAAATATGCTTAATGAGCCCTT
Organism: Ascodesmis sphaerospora; assembly: GCA_027569015.1. Lineage (NCBI taxonomy): Eukaryota > Fungi > Ascomycota > Pezizomycetes > Pezizales > Ascodesmidaceae > Ascodesmis > Ascodesmis sphaerospora. The sequence goes on along the minus strand of JAPPUR010000023.1, from coordinate 525,201 downwards.
TTTGTCGATCGGCGAGTCGCTCAAGCGAGTCAAGGCATGATGGATGAAGTTTGAGGCGGCTGAAATTCTTCTTCTCTATGACACTTCGCCATTCTTTTGAGACTGTGGCATAAGGCGCTATGTTGTTGTGTTGTGTTAGGAGCTTCAAGATGATGGAGCGTAGCTCGAGAGGCAATGAAGACCAATCTATCATGATGTCGGAGTTTTCGGTCCAAGCTTATGGTTCCTGTTGTTGGGATCTTCGTATGCGTGTCAAGACAAAGAATAGACAAACCAAAGGGAGAATCGGAGATTTATAGGCCAGTCACTCGCCGACTCACTGAGATTTTGTCAAGGTTTCGAATGATTTAACCTCTCAATATAAACACAGAAAGAGTACTGACACTTAAGCCACCACAATGCCTTTTTATCAAGGTTTACGCATGCATATATCATTTGAGTGTCTGCTTTGCATATTGATGCTGCGGCAATCAAAGTTAGTGTGGCAGATTAGACATTCTAGGTGCGCATGGCGCAGATTCTGCTCAGGCAACATGGTTCAAAGAAGTTGACTCAAACTCAATGCCCAGAAAACGCGTGGGGGGGGGGGAGAAGCAGAAACTTTCCGAAAGACTCTATTCCGATTGAGTAAGCAGTGGGCGTCTAGCCTTTGTCGAATATTGGGTCGGCTCGCTCCAGCCAGGCATGAGAGGTTGATGGCGGCAAAGCTACGATACGCGACTGTGTTTCCAAGGGGCTGCCTCTCCATGTGGACTTGTGTTCCCTCTCATCCGGAACCATCCAGGCTGCTACGGCTAGATAAGATGTATTGACAACACCAAAACCTTCAAGCTTGCCCACTCCAACATCCCGACTGATCTAGCAACGCCAACATGGCGAACTGGCCGAACGGCCTCGGTAGCCGAGGGTCTATAGGTAAATCATCCGAGGACAGCCGGAAAACAACTCCCCTGGCTCCAAAATTGGCATCGAGACACTTGGCTAGTTGAAGCCAGTCGAGTCGAGCACCGACTGCCACGACGTTGCACTCCGCCAAAGGATGTAAAAGGTATGCCCGACAGACTGGCTCGCTCTTTGAGCCAGTGACGTGAAGCCTTCGTCATTAATATACTAAGTATCTAGTCTATCACGAGATAATCAAGCATTTGCCAATTAATAACGCAAGACACATTCATTCTGCTTCCACATAGCCCCGCCAGCCAGCCTGGTTCCTGTATATGTCGCATTGTGCCGTATCGCTCGTTCGAAGACGGGAGATCGGGTTCGAGTCAAGGCGTAAATATCATCGTAGTAATTGCTCCAGCACCGCCAGGCAATTGACGAGGGAGCCTTGTTCCGGCCTGAGTATACCCCGTCGCGTGTCAATCGATCTGAGCAGGCTCTCCATTAGTCACTGATCCACATTCAAGGCGGCGGCCGAATATCCAACCTTGTTGAGAATCCCGGGACAGACAGATCATCTTCGTTGTTTGCGAAGTTAGAATAAATGGTGCCTCAGACGGGACTTCAGACACCATCGTCACAGTCCATCCTCAGCTGACTCTTGGCTCCTGCCTGCTGCAGGGTACAAGCCATCATCTCAAAGACTTGTAGATCTTTACCTTCACCCCTGCTACCATAAGTCTTGGCCCTCTCTTGCATCTCTAGGTTACTGATCCACCGCCGATCTGTTAGGCAAAGATTCAAAGGACGGCATCATGTCCCTAGCCACGGTGACTCGCATTTTAATGCTTTCGATCCAGTGTTACTCGGGAGCTACTTACAAAGTGAAGTTGCGATTGGGTTACTTATTGCTCTTGTTTAGTGTGTCCTGGCAATATTTACCGAGGACTCGTCTCCTCTGCTGTGTTAAGACTACAGCATGTCACTTGCCCCATATTTGGGAACAGTCAGGATCTTGACTAACATAGCGATACGCTACGTAGGATGAATTTCCTCTGGGGGAGTTGGAGTCTGCGAGGGTGACTGAGGTGAGTTGGCAGACGAGGCCTTTGGATCCTCGTCGATAGCGGCCGCTGAGTGGGACTTTTGATGTCGATGGTATGGGAGGCAGCTTAGTAAGCTTGCTGTCGGTAGGAGGGACATCATCATCATGGATAATGTGAGGGGATAAGCTGCCTGGTAAATGCAGTTGATCCTTGCTCACTCCTTCACTAACTGCTGTCCTAATTTGCCAGGGCATCAAAAGACTAGGCAATATTATAGAGATAGGATTACCAAGAAACCCAAATATAGAGTCTTACACTTGTAAACCCGATGACCGCCTACGATGTGGGGAGGCTAACGTTCGCTCGCGCCCTTGGCTTGACATTTTGTAGTTAATTTTTGACATTTTTGACATGAAGGCTGCTCCACAACATCATTCACGGTGTGCATTTCCGGGCTGTTTCGGCAATAAACGGGACTATTGCCCGTGAACCTTGAGTCAACATTTCCTATAACATGAGCTTCCTGGGCGTGCTGAACACAGTTTCGACACGCTGAAGCAGCTATCACAATGTCCTCTCTCGATGCACTGGACCAGAGTGCAGACATAGCAGCCATCAGTGCTTCATTCAAGGCCGTCTTTGACAAACTTCTTAAGTCGACGCAACAAGTTCGCAATGATCCTATGTTACGGGTTGCCCAACCGGCAGACCTCCCTCTCCTCAAAGAACTCAGCACTCCCGGTCAGCCCAACGACATAGACCAAGCCATCCAAGATGCTTTCACAATCTCCGACTTTCGCCTCCGGATGAACAACCCCCGTTTCTTCGGCTTCATCCCCAACCCCGCGTCTCCACTGTCCTGGATAGGTGATTGCCTTTCGAGCGCCTTCAACTCGTTTGCGGGGTCCAGGCTGCAGGGCTCAGGAGTCGCTGTTGTTGAGCAGACGCTGCTGCAGTGGCTGGCGGGGCGTGTAGGATTGCCTGATACTGCGGGCGGGGTTTTTGTTTCTGGGGGTTCCATGGCTAATATGACTGCGATGGTTTTGGCGAGGGATTGTATCCTGCCTTCGGGACAGGAGGGTTTGGGTGTTGCGTATCTGTCTGATCAGACGCATCATTCTGTGGCCAAGGCGCTGAGAATTATTGGCATCAAGCGAGATCAGATTCGTGTCATTCCGTCAAATGACTCCTTTCAGATCCAGACTGCAGCCCTCAAGGACGCAATCCAGACGGATCGAAAGGCAGGGCTCATCCCGTTTGTCATAATCGGAACATCGGGTACGACCAATACCGGGAGTGTTGATGATCTAGCGGCTCTGGCACGAATTCGAGACGAAGAGGGCGTGTGGTTCCATATCGACGGTGCCTATGGCGCATCTGCCTCACTCGCTGCAACACGGAGTTCAGCAGTCAGCGGTCTGGGCCTTGCAGACAGTATCTCCTGGGATGCGCATAAGTGGCTGTTTCAGACCTACAGCTGCAGTCTGATTCTTGTCAGAAACAAGATCAATCTTGCCAAGGTCTTTACCAACGACGGCGACTACCTCCGAGACGCACTCGATGACGAGGAGATTCCCAACTTCTGGAACCTTGGCATGGAGTTGACGCGGCCGTCGCGAGCTTTGAAGCTCTGGTTCACACTGCGCGTCCTCGGGGTAGAAAGACTAGGAAAAATGATTGACCACGGCTTCCGCTTGGCAGAGATTGCTCAGGAAGAGGTGGAAAGGTTGAAGGATTGGGAGGTTACAAGTGCCGCGAGCATGGCAATAGTGACATTCCGATATGCGCCGCCAGGAAAGACGGATGAGGAGCTGAACGACCTAAATACCGCTATTTCGAGAAAGCTGGTGGAGGGAAATATTGCTGGGATATTGACAACAAAGCTTAGAGGGAGAGTGGTTCTGAGGATATGCTCGATTAGTCCTTTGTTGAGTGGTGAGGAGATGGTAAGCATTATCCGACAAGTCGATGAAGTGGCGAGGCAGCTAGGTGCTTAATTATATTTGGTAAAAGCCTCTTCTGTCCAGGGCAGGGCCAGTTCTAGATATATGCAGACCATGGTTATTATTCTCAAGCTGCGCGGTACACTATGGCCTATGTAGGTGCACTAACCCCATCCTGTCCTATTTCTCAACCGCAACCGCAACCGCAACCTCTAACGTGAGGGCGGTCGCCGAGTTCATGCCTATACCACTTATACAAAACCTGCAATTGGCTTCCACACGGATACATACTAGTTGTTGGCTACACCTCTCAATCTTCTCGCTCGGCCGTCTCATTGTCCCTTCGCTGGACAGGCTCTTCATCCCTGTTGGGCATGTACTTGAAAATGATGGGAAGGACCGCGGCAAGGATGGCGGCGGTGCCCAGAACAGCATTGGAGGCTGCGAATCCCTTGAGGTTGCGGGGACCCTCCGAGGCGGGCCACAAGTAGCTTCCGTAGATGTAGCTGGTGTGGCCGAACGAATTGACAAAAGCAATGGCGATAGAGCGCTTTCGCTCTGGTCTGGCCATGACCTCGCTCGTCCAGTTGAGAATCAGTGGCACGGTTGTGAACATGCCACCAATGAGGAAACACATCATGACATACTTGACAGTGTTGTTCCTAACAACAATGGCAATTAGGCACGAGAGGGCTGAAATGGAAAGCAGACCAGTGATGTGCCATCTGCGATCTTGAGTCTTATCCGAGGTCCAGGACCAGAATAGCTGGAAAACAGCACCACAGGCCCAGATGGGGACCGTCATCCATTGGGCTGTCACACTGGTGTAGCCGAGTCCCTTGAGCATAGTAGGGATAAAGTACGAAATAGTCAAGCCCAGAATGTTGCAGGTATAGAGAGCTAGGAACAGCCAAGTTCTGCCGTCCTTGAGGGTTGCTGTAACGGCTTGGAAGGGTGTTAAGTTATCCTCCTCGGGTTGAACAGAGGCGCTCTGGTCGTGTAGGATGCGGACATGGCCGAGAAGTCGTTGCTCGGGAGTCAACATTTTAGAGTTTCGGGGGTAGTCGGGAAGTACAAAGTAGAGACCGAATCCGCAGGCAACGGTAACAACGCCTTCGATAAGGAGAAGCCATCGCCACCCTGGGATTCCACGGGCTCCCTCCAGTCGTGAAATGACGGCTCCGGCCATGATGCCACCGAGGGCGGGCGCGACACAACCGGAAGTGTAGAAGATGCAAAATCGTTTGCCTGGCAAGTTAGCTACAAGATATCCATTGTTGTAGGTGTGGACTTGTTGAATGCTTACCAACTTCCTTCTTGGTGTACCAGCAGGTCAGGAGGAAAAGAGCACCAGGAAAAAGACCGGCCTCAATGGCACCAAGGAAGAAACGACCGGCCAGGAACGAGGATGGGTTCTTGCTCTGGGACATTCCGATAATCACACTGCCCCAGATGACGCAGATGGTAGGCAGGTAGATGGAAGGCTTGATCTTCATCAACAGCATGTTGGAGGGTACTTCGAATAGGACATAGGCGACGAAGAAGAGAGATACGAGCAGAGAGTATTCTGGAGGCAAACGGTGGTTAGTGTCGGTGATTGACTGAGGGTACGACTTACGGTTCTCGCTGAGTCCTAGATCCTCACTCATTCCTGCGGCATTGGCATTGGCCTTGACAATCTTGTTAGCTGGGCTCTTGGAGATCCAAGGGAGGGACTCACAATGTTTCCTCGGTCGAGGTATGCAAGGATATACATCCACCAGAGAAGCGGAAGCAGGACCATATCGGCCTTCCTGACAAGCCGTTTTTCCTCTGAAGTACCCGGGACATAACTCTGAAGGGCTGTGATAATCTCGGCATCTTCTAGAGAAAGTTCATTGGCGGCAACCTTTGTCTCCTTAAGGCTGTAGTTGGAAATACGATCATGAGCCTTCGGCCCCTGATCCTTGGATGTAGAGTGCTCCATCGCTGAGCAGGGTTTGCAAGAGTAAGATAGTACGATGGAAGTGTGCGAGCCCAAAACTGATCGAATCTGGTAGCAAATGCTTCAATGCCAGTTGCAAGATGAACATTCGAAAGCCCAGGTGGCTGATCAGGTTATGTACCCCGTGTGGGAGGTGTTTTGGCGAGCGGGAGAAGTTAGCCGCTACGCAGGATCATGAGGGGTGACATACTAGTCAGTTAGCTTTGCCGGGTTAAACCCCAGATCCCGGATAAGTTATCAAAGAAGGGAGATAAGCTGGGGTTTGCAGGATCCGCTCTGCCAAGAGTCTATCCAACTGTCTCGAGATAAGCGCAGGTCGCTGGTTGAGAATTAGGTTGCCTGGAAAAAGATCCTTTTGGTGAGAAGTACAACTGTTTTGTCGGACCCGGGCCAACGAATAGGCATATCGGCTCTCACCCTTGCTGGACAAATATTGATGGCATACATGAATCTTACGCTCATTTCTTTTTCCCTCGATCAAATGGATTTGCGGGGAAATGACGAAGGATCGCCATGGTTACTCAAAGGCAACACCCAAGTGTGGTTCAGATGTGGTTGAGTTGCGGGGTACCGGCACACTACCGGCACGCAGGCTCGACATAACGGCCCGGTATCTTGGTTGGCGGTCTGGGGTAATGCGGCGCTAATGGAGATAGCTGCGAGAGCATGACATGACATGGATGCAGGTGGGATAAGGTTATTGTGAACGGGCGTGGTGGTGGAACGAGTATAGTCGAGGAGCCTAGAGGCGGCCTTGGCCAGAGCCGGGTGTGCCGGTCAACGATCCGTCATTACAATCCTCGTGGACCCTTGGCAGTACAATTCCGCACAGGAGGGGCAAGATTTTGGTTATGGGCAAGACGCTCAAATTCCGGTGTTTAGCGTTGGATTGCAAAGCTGGTTTATCGTTGTGTTCTTTGCTACTGTGCCCGGCGGAGACGTCATTGATACCGACATTAAAAGGGTTCCGGCGTGTTTAATGATACTCTTAGATGTCAGTGAGCGTGAATCACTTTAGGCCTTGTACTTTGTGTCTTGTTTATCTCAGTATAGTGATTATCCGCCTAATCATCTAATTCTACATCATCTTTTAAGCCTATGATAAACTGGCTGCAGATGCTGCCACAATCTGGCGCGCCATGTCGGGAAATGTATCAGCCGTGATATCCATCTTGCCAAAGACACCTTCACAAAGCTCCTTCTCCCAAACAGTGCAGTATGCAGCCTTGAATCTGTAGACAGAGTCTGGTCAGCAACGGCAGTTGTTAGGGTAGGCATGCAACTTACCCTGCCAGCTGAGCAGCTGTCACATCCCAATTGTGAGCGGCCGCAAACCACTTCTCATCATCACCCAGACGGTCCAGCATAAGCTTATACACCCGGGGATCAGGCTTGCCAATCTTGAACCCATCACAAGAGACGAAGTTCTCCTTGGGCATATGGATGCCATTGTGCGTGAAGTAGCCACCCACGCGCTCCACATCGCCGGCCGTCAAGGCCCAGACAGTGAAGCCGTTGTCCCTGAGTATCTGAAAGCACTCTGCGATTCCGGGACGTGCTTCCAACTTCATGTACTCCTGGAGGATATACTTCAAGTCGTCGTCGTTGGCGAACTCGTGCGGCTCTTGCACGCCCGCCATGTACAGCATCCGGTAAAAAATGCTGCTAAAGACATCCCGGAATGTGATGTAGCGGCCATTCATGCTCAGATAGGTATACTCGCGCTCAGTGACCTCTATCCAGAGGTATCCAAGTAGACGAGGCTTGATGCCTTGCTCGCGCAGCTTATCACCCAGTCGGTGGTCAAGGGCGTTGAACATGGCATCATACGATACACATGTGCCGACAATGTCAAATACGACGTGCTTATTAGCCGGAGACATGTCTGGATCGGTAAAACACGGAGTGAGAATATGGTGTTTGTGGTGAACAAGGGGGTTGGGTAGGGAGGTAGATGGCTAACTCTAGGCTTCCGATAAAGGCTTGGGCCCTATAAATGGCAAAAACGGTTGATGATTGTCGGTGCCTGCTTGTGCCGGGGGCAAAAGAACTAACCGAGTGGAACGATGGATTCAATGTTACCGGCACACACCCGGCACATCACCCCGCAGAAGGAGGTGGATCCTGGTCACTATCATTTGTGAGGTTGTGTCGACGTCACCTATCTCTGCATCATTCGCTTGTGTTATCTAGATAACTTCCGGTCAATGTTGATTTGAACAAGATTCGCCACTGATTCTCCCGATTTTTCAATCCTGTTAACGTTGATATCAGGCAAATTTCCCAGATACAGACCCAACCTTGGCCGTCGAGTCAAACAACCGTCAACATGACCAAGGACCAAATGGCGCCAGCCGCTAACCCTGTCCCGTCCTTTTGGAACTCGGAGCCTCGCCCCCTGGATGATTTCAGGAGTACGAAGGACCTTCCCTCCGAAATTGACATTCTCGTCATCGGCTCTGGCATCGCTGGAGTGGGCACAGCCTACCATCTGCTTCAAGACAGCTCTTTCAAAGCCTCCGTCGCAATCCTCGAAGCCAGGAAGCCAGTTTCTGGCGCCACCGGACGAAATGGAGGTCATGTTAAGCCAGACGGGTTCCTCAACATCCCAAGAACTGCCAAGATCTACGGCGCAGAAGCAGCAGCTGAGTTGGCCAAGTTTGAAGCTGCTCATGTGTACGCAGTTAAGGATCTTGTCGAAAGGGAAGGCCTCGACTGTGACTTTAACATCACTCGGGCTTTGGATGTTTTTCTGGATCCCGAACACGCAAAGCAGACGGAAGAAGCATACAGAGAGTTGGTAAAAGCAAATGTTGTCGATCTACATGACATCGCGTTTACGGCCAAAAAAGACGCAGAAAGGGTAAATCCTACCCATGTTGATTCTATCGCACTTGAAACAGCGGCTGACGGGTATAAAAACAGGTCTCTGGCGTCAAGGGCGCGCAATGCTGTTTTTCCTACACAGCTGCCCACTTGTGGCCATCAAAGATGATCCATCAACTTCTACAACTTCTCCTCGACAGAGGCGTCAAGCTATACTCTCACACACCCGTTCTGTCAGTCTCTCCAACCCAGGACAGTAATGGAAGATGGACTGTGACGACTCCCGATGGCACGATCAAGGCTCAAAAGATAGTCTATGCCACCAACGGCTACACTAGCCACCTACTGCCCGAATACGCGCGCTGCATCGTACCGATCAGGGGCATCGCTTGCCATATCAGTAGCCCTAAGGGAATCGACACGCCTCATCTGGTCAATACCTATGGCATCCGCTTCGATGCCCGCAATAATGACTATCTTATCCCGCGACCTGACGGCAGCATCATTGTCGGTGGAGCCAGACAACGATTTTGGCACAACAAGGAGCGATGGTATGGCACAATACGAGACGATGAGCTCGTTGAAGAGGCTGTCTCTTATTTTGATGACTATATGCAACGGCATTTCCGGGGATGGGAGAACTCGGGTGCCAAGGTTGAGAGCATCTGGACTGGGAGTAAGTTGGAATCGCATCCATCCCTCTTTCAACCACTACCGCCGACGGCTACTAACACAAGTACTAGTCATGGGCTACAGTGGAGACTTTATGCCCCACGTCGGCGAGGTCCCAGACAAGCCTGGTCAGTTCATCATTGCTGGTTTCACGGGCCATGGGATGCCGCAGATTCTGCTTTCAAGCAAGGGCATGGCGGCCATGGTGCGTGACGGCGTTTCATTTGAGAATTCGGGTCTCCCTCGTATCTTCAAGACCACTAAGTCCAGGATATCCTCAAAACGAAATCTCATGGAAGAAAGTCTTGAGCCGTTGTGGAAAGCGGGTAGGGAGTCAAAACTGTAGAGGTATGGGAAGAGATGCGGTCTAGGATAGAGCAATGGGTGTGAGATAGTAGTTTCTACTCAATGCTACGATCAAGATAATCAGTTTCTCGTTATGCAACACCCTAGGTCGTTTTCTTGATTTTAATTTTTTGCCAGCACGTAACCATTGGTCTTGATATGGGAGGACGGTCACGCTAAACAATAGCCCTCTATCTAGATGCCCATTTTCTGAGAACCTGGAACGCTCCCTGAATTTTCTACCCTCAACCCCGGTCTTCATTCAAATCCTTGATTGCGCCTAACCTCACATAATATCATTGAAGCCAGTAATCGTGGTTTGGATGTGTGGATATCTCAATCAGGCAGAATTACCGTCGATCTCCGGCACCGGCCCGGCACGCGACATTTTCCGGCACGAAACCGGCACACAACACCAGACCTCAAATCGTAGGAATCTCCCTCTTTCAACATCCCTCCAGTATACCAGGACCTTTGTTTTCCTAGCTGATTGGCTTGATTTGCTCAGTGTGTTGCAATGTCGAGACCCACCGAGGCAGATCATACTGTTGATGACCGGCAGCCTCCGGCGTCACCCCAGCCGGTACGCAACGAGATAACCGTGGCCATGGGGAAGAAGCCAAGGGCTGCACGAGCGTCAGTGCTCGATAGCGTTTCATTTCGTCCCATGGCTAATAGTAGTCACAGGTGCGACCATTGCCGACGCCTGAAGGAGAGGTGCACTGGCGGAACTCCATGTGATGGGTGCATCAAAGCCAAGCGCCAATGTGCCTTTACCAACGCATATAGACGATCAAGACGGCGGCCTGAGATTCAAAAGTTGGCGGAAACGATTAACCCCAAGGTGTTTTTTGATATCGATAGGATCCGCAATTTGGAAGCCATTGTTCAGCACTTTACAAATATTCAGGATTTCAGCCCTACTCAGCTTACGGAGACGGTGGCAGCTTTGTCAAAGGGGAGCTCGACTGCGTCACAGGACCCAGCAATCCGATACGGTGATGAGGCTTCTGACGATACCCCTAACGATCAAGCGACGAAAGACGGTACTTCTATATTAGGTATGTGGCTTTAGATAACCATATCATGGCAGGTTTATTGATTGCTCAACAGCCTACGAAGAGTTCTCTCATTCCGACTTTACTCGCCAAATCCAACAAAAATTAGGTCCTGACCTGGAAAGACCTAGCACTGTAAGAAACGTTTCTCTGTTAATTTTTTATTCGCAAAACTAATATGTATTGACACAGGACCCGACAGCCAGCTTGGCCACTGCTGAACAGTTGCTATCATGGCCCTTTGTCGTCCAAGACGCAATATCTGTGTTCCCGCCTGCTGAAGTCGCCACTGCGTTGCTCGACATCTTTTTCAACGTGGCTCAGACAAACTACTTCTACGTAGACGAAGACCTTATCCGGACCCGGATATCTGAGATATACGCCCACCCTACCACACCGCTCACAATCGCCGACGCTCCATGGGTCTGTACGGCTCTGATGGTGTTTTGTGTCAGCACCCAATTTGCACACCTGGTCAAAGGAAGACAGTCCAACACGGGAGAGGTTGATGTAACTTCGGCAATCGATGACGCTCTCGCTTTGTCCTTCTATCGAAAAGCAACAGCTATGATTCCTGATCTGCTGACCATCGGGAGTCCCCAATGTGTGCAAGCCTTCATCTTGATGGGAGTGTACACGCTTCCCGTAGACCCCGCAGGATTAGCCAGCAGCTATTATGGCATTGCCATGAAGATAGCCATACATAACAACATGCACTTGAAGAGCAAGTCCAAGACACGAGACGCTGAGATGCGTAACCGAATTTGGTGGACAGTCTATACCCTGGAGAGGTGAGCCAGCCTTTTTCATTGCTTTACCAGAAGCCACAGAGCGTCTTCTCGAATGAACATACACACCTATCCAGCTGCACAAAGTATCTGACTACTCACAGGCGTGTTTCCATCTTGCATGGCCGGCCGGCATCGATCCAGAGATCCCAGATAAGCTCCCATGTACCAGTCGACCGTCTTGAACTACAACCATCCGGAAGGCCCAATACGTTCCACAACGCAATGGCCCAGAAAGACCTTACCGAGATCATGGAGGATGCTCGGGACAACATGTTGGTTCTTTCATCTCGAATTTTGCTGCAAAGCTGACTTTCTAGATTAATGATTAAAAGAGCAACCCCAAGCTCGAGCATATTAGTAGCTAATGATGCCCTCAAAGTAAACCAGGCATTGGAGACATGGTGGGATAGTCTCCCAGAAGAGACCTACTGCAAGGACTTGACGCCAGGCCAGCCACTCTTTCGATCTAACATACACCTCGCACTCACATACCATCTTGTGCATATTTTCATCGGCCGATCCTTCATGTTTGAAGATTCCGATGCCGACAAGCACGGTCTACACGGATGGGTCAACGCTCGCAATACTCTGATAAAACACTGTATCCAAAGCGCCATCACATCCGTCCAGCTCTGTCAGAAGCTACATGATGAGTTTGGGCTTTCCAAGTCTTCATATACCGAGTTCACTTCTTGCTGTGCTGCGGTAGTAACTTTAGTAGCTCAACGCATCCTCAGCAAGACGGTAGAATTCGGCGACATCTGCGACCAAGGAATGACATTACTGAAGATCATGTCTGGAGGCGTCTTTGCCAACACCAAAAGTTCTGAGAAGCGGGGTCTAGAGATTTTGGAGATGGCACTGGCCAAGCTGGGAGCGAGTCAAGGTGAAAGCCCGTCACTGGGTGGTGCAGGTTACGATCATTTTCGTAACTGGGTTGCGTTGCAGGTCGAGCCTGAGCAGATGCTTGGACAAGATCAAGCAGTGCCAACGATGGAGTGGGCGTATGGTAGTAGCCCGGGGCAAGGGTCGTTTCGTTCAGAAGAGATGAACTTGATGCCCGAGTTTGTTCCCACTAATTTTGCTGAGCTTGCATCGCTGCCCGGTCTGGAAAACTACTTTCAGAGTTCAATAGGATAAGCAAAGACACAATCTACTTGCAAATTTAGACATGCAGTGCGATGAAGGAACAGAGAATCCTGTGAGAGACTGGACTGTTCCCTGGGTCCGTTACATTGGGAACCTCGAGCGTCCCCTGAGTTTTCATGGTAAGGAGCGCTTCACTGCCAGGCGCCATCATGTCACTTTACTAAAGTCTTGTTGAACGGCACGCCTGTGAAGTCTATTAAATATATACATTGCTCATTAATCCCCGGGGTATCATCTCTCATCTCTCTGTCCCTTCATCGTTTGGTTGCCACCACCTCGACTATCATGTCCTTCTGCACATGTATCCCAGCCGTATTTCGACCCGTGTCCTCGTGGTATGGACTCGATATTACGGTACGAATACCCTCATGACTGTGTACCGGCCTAGGCACCGCGTCGAAATCGCCAACGTCCGAGACACCGCTTTCGATGTCTGCCAGTTGATGGGTTGAACTGGTCTCGTCGTTCTCCTTTTCCCTATTTGTTCTCGATATTGTAGCCAGTCGGATAGCACGGCTTGGTCGACTGATGGGTTGGCTGCTATTGCCTCCGTAGTAGGAGCTGAGGAAGCGGGCGGGGAAGATGTTGCGAATGACAGGTCGAAGGAGGGGGAAGCAAGCTATTGGAAGCGGTTAGTCAAGAGGCTCAACACGGGCTCAAGGTTAAGAGCTCTTACCAGATACAATGGCAATGTTGATCTCGACTGATCCCCAGACGCAGTACATTCCATAGTCGTGGGGCATTTGTGTTGACTTGGGGTTATAGCTGAGGGCCTCGACAATGGCGAAAATCGACGCGAGACAAACACTGTGACAGAGTTAGATGTCTGTAGTAACAGAGCCCAGTAGTCACGTACATGGAGCCAACAATGAACAGACCGGCCACGGCAATCTTTTGACCAATGCGTAGGCGAAGCTTGAAGACCTCAATGATAGGCAAGACCAATATTGCAAGATCCATCAAGAAATGCGTAAGCACCGTGCTAAAGAAGAACTCCGTGTCCCGGATCCTACAGACTGCATGGGGAATCGTCTTATCCCAATATGCCTGCACGGGGAGGCAACGAAAGATGGTCATGAAAGTTCGAACAATGATCCAGACAAAACACATGGTGATCATGATCTGCATTGGCAGTCGGATCGATGATAGCTGGAAGATTCGCCAGTAGAGGAATAGTATGGCCAATTTCGCAGAGGCGATCGCAAAGGCGTACGTCAGGGAGTTGAAGAATCCGATGAATCGTCCATTGTGAAGGATCAGGTCTCGTTCGGCGTCGCTGAGGTCGTCGGGCATGTATTGGCCAAGGTACCAGTGGATGGTCCCTACGTTCAATTGTTAGACTCTGAGTGATGCGGATATCATAGGTTGGTTTGTACATTCTAACACGGTCGCCGAGTAGAGGCATCCGAATATCTGGCGTGTCTGTAAGCAGGTTGATCGTGCCTCAGTGGATGGAGAACCCACGTAGGTAAGCACACAAAATGTATCATCCCACCACCAAGGCTGCTTTGTTATCCGCCGGGCCATGAACCGCATCACCATGGCCACCGACGCCGCGACCCATGTGATGGCCGTCGACCAGTAGATGTTGGGCTCGAGCCCAGCCATGGTTGAGAGTGCAATCCCTCGACAAGTTGAAGCTTTCGACGACGAGCACAACAATGACGAGAAGCACCTCCCACCGGTTTATCTGGGGGTCCCTCACCTTTTGGCTTAGGATCAGCGCTTTGACTTTGGGCTGGCTGGGTGGCTGGCCTATCAACGAGACTAGACCCCCATCATTGGACCGTTGACGTGAGGACCTGACTCGACGCGACAAGCCACATTGGCTGAAAGCAGAGTGGCAGCAATGTCCCCAATGGCCTTGGCGGGCTGGACTCGAGCTTCGGTGCTTGGCTGGGCTGCTTTCAGGACTCACGTTTGAGCTGGGAATCGATAGCTAGATCGAGACCGATTTGTTGGTTCGGTTCATCGGCAGCGACGGCTTCACGGTAGACCAGCCATTCAAATGCCATGGTTAATGCAAGAGTCATGCAGAGGCTTTTTCTCGAGAAATCCCTTTTGCCAGGTCTCAGCCACGTCTTCTTACCGATCATTCTGGACGCGAAAGTGAAGCCCCTTTTGCATCAAAATCAGCCACTGAAGAACACGCGAGATAAGAAGCGCACAACAGCTGCCGCGTCCACCCCGGCAGTGTTGGATCCGGGGTCTGGGAAACTCTAACTCGGACCCGCGTGAACCCCAGGTTATCGCTAAGCCCTGATTTGACGGGTCTCGACTGTCCAGATAGCCCTGCGAGCGATAGCAACGCGGCCTGAAACCATTGTCATGTCGGCGTTCCTGGGACTCGAGTCAGTTGAACGGGAAATCGGGGATCTGGAAACAGGGCCTGTTCTCAGCTGGGCTGGTGGTGTCCTGCAGGGCGACGCAAGATGCAGGGACACCGACCGCGTAAACGGCCACGCTGCTGCCGTTGCAAAAGGTATCCACTCCATATCTTCAGCTCCTCGCTTTGATGTCATTCTTGAAGAAACGCTCAGATCCCCTCAACTCCACCGTAACATTCCCCCTTTGACCGTGCACCACGGCCCGGGCTCCTGGTTCTTCAAAGACGCATCGCTTAGGTCTGTTGACAGATCTGATCAAGCTTAGCTTGCCCTCCGACCCACCGACGGCGAGGCAGCTAACGCGTGGTGGCTGCAGTGGATTCTGATAACGTGCTGATGTCGACGATTAGTCCGCTGTCTAAGCACAGCTCGGGCCATCGAGAAGACCGTCCTTGCGATCTGTCTATCAGTGAACGGATCGCAGAATGTCATTCTTTCTTCAGGGTCAACGGTGCCGATCAAGGAGGGTGACATGCTTTGGGGGTCCGACACGTGTCGAGCGATACGACGCGACCGCCGTGGCTTTTCTCCCGTTGCAGGTCGGCAGGCAAGCTAGAGCTGAATGGCTGAGCTTAGCGCGGTGCGGTTGCGAGGGGGCGGCCACGCGGGTGGTCGTCCGCAGTGACACTGAAGTCTAGAAAGCAAGATTGCGATTCAAAGGCTTTTCGGTGGTTCATGATACTATTCCCGTGTGACTGATAGTTAAAAGGCTGAATCGACGTGGTTCGTCTTGGGAGTTCAGGGGTTATCATGGAAGTGACAGCTTTCAACGGAAACCATTTTCAGCTCGCTTTGACCCAGGGGCAGCAATCATCACATCCGTGCCAAACTGCCGAGTTTTGAACTTGACAAAGTTGACTCAAGCACTACAGTCTCTATTTCCGCCCCCCTCTCGCTTGTTAGGGTGAGGTTGGCGATATTCCGCTCTTGGCAGTTTCCTGTGTGGCTTATGGGTTAGTCGCTCAGGGGCACCATCCTGCAGGGAACAATTAGTGCCCAAGGCCCCATGATAGGCAATCTTGCATTTGCTAGTACCAGTTCATGCAGTTGAGGAGCCGAAGTGATGATCAGCCACGTGGAGTCGGAAATGCTGTTGGCAATTCAGCAGTCCGTGAATTGAATGTCCGTTACTCCATCATATCAACTATCAGCATGCCCAACAGTACTTGCAGCATTTTAGTCTTAACCCTCCTCAATAAGATCACCGTTAACCGATGGGGACAAAGGGTCTGAGCGCTCCATCAGACATGGCGCAAGCAACTCTGTCACGACCTATGCCTCCCAAGGTTAAGTACGTGCCTCAAAAGGCATCCATCAAGGCCATTCGCTTTCTCTCGGGTGCCTATTACTCTTTTCACACGGCGCAGTGTTTCCCCACGAGTCCAACTGATGTCGGCAGATTGGTCTGAGCCGAACAGAACTCAAGCTGTCAAATCTCCCATTAGCTTTCAGAGGCTTGTGCCACTTGCTGTCGCTTTCTTCCCCACCTGTTATGGTTCTTCAAAGGTCTTAGCTTCAAGGAGGCGGAAGAGATTACTGCGTTAAAATGCGTAGACAAGGTCTGGGGCTGCCTTGATATCAAAGGTGGCCGAGTCAAGGTCCCAAAAGGCAAAGAAAGGGTCGTCATTGAGACCTTGGGACACTCAAAAGAAAAGGGCTCAAGGGTCACGGTTACAAGTGAACCGTCGAGAAGAGAGATAACCTTTGTAGCCACTGGCTCTTTGGGTGATTCACATACTTATGTGAACATCCTCAATGTTGAAATGAGAACTTGAACTACATTCAAATGATTTATGGGCCAACCTCCAGTGGTATGCCCAATCTAGGGATAGGCAATTGTGTGAGACGGAAGTTTCGAGTGACAAGCAAATGATAGAAAGCTATATGATTGGAGGCCACGGTCTCTTTTCGTTACAACCGTCTCGTACAGTAGGGCCTGACTTTTGGGTGGTTTTGGGAGGGGCTCAGATTTCATCCTTTGATCCTACCCTGAATATCTCTCTACCCTTTTATCCGTTTAATATTCCATCCACCTGTGCCCTCAACCACAACTTGTCATCAAAGTGTTGACCAGGAGTGAGCTCTTTACTCTTCAAGCTCTCGATGTCGTTGTGAACTATGACAATTCTACGATATCCGTTCACGCGGGGTGAAATATTACAAAGCTGCTCACCGCGTAGAAATTGTATGTGAGGACCGCCTTTGCTTTCTTTCACTCGCGTGCCAAACTCCATACATTGCCCTATTTGCTTCGTTGTCCAGCGCACGTCCTCCGTTCTTGGTCCCGTTGTAGTATATAGCAATGTCGCCGCTGGTGGTTTCAAGGTGACACTAACAAGAAAATTAAGGGGAGGATAGTCTCGACCACCACAGACTTTCCAAGCGGCTCATATCACCGTATTCTCCTATCAGGCTCGACGACCCCGGAAGCGACAGCTCTGACATGGTCGCTTTCTCTATAAGCGTCGACTGAGGGGTGACGATGGTAATGATTGTTGAACTGAGCTGACTGCGATGGGTCGCTTGGTAAGACCGAGCTGAAGCAGCGCAGCCACGATAAGAAAAAGGATTCGATGGGGTATTTGGGGCTAAAGCGAGGACGTTTTCAAGAACGTGAAGGACCACCTTCAGATTCCAAAGCCATCATAGGCCAAGCAGCAAGTGAGTTTGACGTGGGGAGGTACAGTGCTTTGCTCTCCATTAGGTCAAGCGTGTTGAGCTTTCTCATAGAAGAAGATCATATCGGATAGGCAGCAGCCACTCAAGGAGAAAGAGCGTCAGTTGTTAGTCGACATGGGGGGCGCCGTACCGACCAAAAAGAGAAATGTATTACCAGAGACGAGAACAATAATATCCTACTCCAGGGATAGTCTTGAAACATAATAACAATTACATAGTGCATGTGACGAAAGCCTCAATTATCCAATCATGCCCAGGTGGGATTCTGTCATCAGGTATTACGGTGGACGGATCTTCGTACTGCTAGTCTAGAAGGCGAAAGGGCCTCGATGCGTCTGTCGATGTCTGGTCCAGCCACATTGGTAGAGACTCCACGAGAACAACTTCCCCTCAGCCCCATCACAACACACAACGCTCCTTGAGAGCCTTGTCGGAGATTGGAGCGACGGCTTTGCGCAACGCTTCTGCATCATTCATGGGGTACTTCATTCTCAGAGATGAGCCAGATCTCGACAGCGGCTGTCGCCTCCACTGAGACTCGCGGGGCGTCAAGAGGCAATTTTTCGGCGCATTCCTTCCAGAACGCCTCGTCAAGGGCCACATTAGAGACATGGCCATCTTCCCCCATTCTTTGCCGAGATTTTCCTCTCCTTTTGGGCTATTTCAGATACTTGGCTACGGATATTTTGGTCCTCAAAACCAATCAGGAGTGGTGGCTGGGATCGTCAACGTCAATGGCTGGCATGTAGCTCCAGATTTGGCGATTTCCGAAGTGAAGGTTTCCACAACGACAAGTCCCGTCAAGGGAGATCGGCTGATCGGCATGTGTTCTGCGAACAGTGATAATAAGCAGCCATTCCCTTGTCAAAAATGAGAGAAAATACTTCGTGCCCATCCTCTTTTGTTGCTGTTCATCGTAGATTGACTGTTCACGACTACGGATAGACCAACACACCGACACAATGCATTGGACAGCCCAAAAGAATTTGCTGCTTCTTTCAGCCCTCCTCAGCAATGGCTTTACGGCACAAGCACAACAGGGTGGCGCTGATGCCGATCCTTATGCGCCCGTTTACACAAATTGTCCATCGAACTTGAGAATCCGCGATCCCTCAGATGTATGCCATATACGGCCCTCTTTGGGGCTCCTAAGCTGACTGATCTTAGGGTCTCTCGAAAGAAGAGAGCGCTTGGAGACAACAACGAGGAAAGCAGATGATTCCTAATCTGGAAGATTACCTCAACCTTGCCAACATTTCCGACTTTGATGTGTCGAGCTTCATCAAGAAGCTCAAACCAACCAATGTGCCCGTTGTTGGTCTTTCGGTCTCTGGCGGCGGCACACAATCTGGTCTCGGAGGTCTGGGCATCTGGCAAGCGTACGACGCTCGATCTGATGCCGCTATCGCCGCCCGCACTGGAGGCTTGACGCAGCTTCTTTCTTACATCACTGGTCTCAGTGGAGGCGGAACTGTGACCGTTTCTTTACTGTGAGAGCCCCCACCCAACTAAGCTTTCCAGATGCCGAATGCTGACTTGATGAGATAGTGCGGCAAATAACTTCAGCACAACGGATGCTCTTCGAAAAGCCACTAACTTCTCAGCGGCTTATGCTTCTGGACCCGATGGAGACCAGGAGGCATTTCTCAAAGGAATCTTTGAAAACACTGGAGCCAAAGCCGAAGCTGGTTTCCCCGTCTCTGTAGGCGACACCTTTGGACAGTTCTGGGGAACTTGGCTGCCAGAAGACCAACTCTTCAGCAACTATTCCGATATCGCCGTTAACGGTACTGCCTTCAACCTTGGCGATGCACCCATGCCAATCTTGGCTCTCGCAGAAGTCATCCCTGGCAAGTCCCCCGAGATTGGCAAACTCATGTACCCCGGCTTCAACAAGACAAACGGCTTCAACCTCACGGCTTACGAGGTCACCCCATTCGAGTTTGGAAGCTGGCTCGGGGGTAGAGTCCAAGCCTTCATTCCCACAGAGTGGCTTGGAACCGCCATGTCCAAGGGCAAAGCTCAAAACTCGAGCGAGTGCGTTCAGGGATTCGATAAGCTTACCCTCATGCAGGGGACGACGGCCAATGCGTTTACTGCTTGGTTTATCGACACGTTTTACGATATTCCGGTCTTTGCAAAGAGAGACTTGCATGAGAGGCAGACTGTGAATAAGGATATCAATGATATTCCTATCCCTGAGGATCAGTATGACAACCCACTTGTTCAGTTGGTGAATGAGACGGCCAAATACTTTGACCTCACATTCAACGAGTCGTTGTGGTCTACGTTTCCTAATCCATTTGAGGATTACAACAATGATATGAAGGGTGTCTCGGAGCTGCTTCTCGTATGTTTCCCCCCAGTATTTGCGAAGTACCGCTGACAGCATTAGGTGGATGGCAGTCTCACGGGAGAGACCAACCCCCTTCGACCTCTGATCATCCCTGACCGCAAGCTTGACCTGATTATCGTCTACGAAGCTTCCTCAGATTCCATCAACGATTGGGTCAACGGAACCAATCTGATTAGTATATTTGCCGTGTACTGACGCTGAGAGCCAATATTGACTGGTTACAGACACTGCCCTTTCTGCAAAGGAAGGAAACATACCGTTCCCCGATATCCCGGACGTCAACACCTTGGTCGCTCAGAACCTCACTAAGCAACCAACATTCTTCGGCTGCAATGCCACAAAGGACACGCCCCTCCTTCTCTACCTCCCCAACGCTCCATGGACTGGCTACACCAACTACTCCTACACCCTGGATCAATTCACAGACGAGCAACTCGATATTGCCTTTGACAATGCATTCCAGGTCGCCACGTACGGCAATGGTACGGTTGATCCCGACTGGCCGGCTTGTCTCGCTTGTGCCGCCATCAAAGGAGCGCTTCAGCGCACAAACACCAAGCTGCCTTCTCAGTGTCAGGAGTGTTTTGATAGACATTGCTGGAATGGCATGACGAGTTCCAGGGAGGTTACAGATGCCGATTTTGACTTGAGGCCGCGCTTGAATACTAGTTTGACGTATGAGGAGTGGAACGAGACGGACTGGTCTGCGGGATCGTCCAACAGTACTAGTGGCAAGGATGACGACTCAGCGGGGTCCAAGGTCATGGGAAGCTTTGCTGGGGTGTCTTTGTCTGTCTTTCTGATGGCTGCTCTACTCATGTAGAGATTTTAGACTCGCTTGGTGACAGAGTTCGGAAGTAATACTAATACTGCATTATCTTGAGATGATAACATGTTGTGATGTTGACGTGCATTACACTTATGTGCCCGAGTCTGATTTCTCACACTTACTGAATGAAGAACGTTGTGGAATCCATCAAATCCTCGCAGTAGAGTTCATCAACCATTTCACCACTCATAATACCCCCAACATATGAACCACCAACGATTGCGTGTACCTTTCTACCCGTCTCTGGCCCTGTTTGCGTTATAGGACGCAGGATGAAGGGTACCGGTGACCCAAAAAGAATGGCAATAATGTCCCCAACACAGCTTTCCGGCACACAGGTGCCCACAAACCCGCTCTTGGAAACGAAGAGACATCGCTTGCCGATGCCCGGCTTCAAACAAAGCTCGTAGTCGTTTTGTTGGCTGTCGTTGTTTGGGTCGGCTTTCGTCGCATTTCGATCAAGGAGACTCAGATACATGTCCTCGTAAGACGAAGAGGCGGCATCGTAGCCAGATCTCAAGCGCTTGTTCGAGATTAAGATCCTCCATAACGGCTCCTTGGTCTTGAATTGCTCAATAAAGGGTGCAATTTTGGGGTCGAGCTGACAAGGTCGTTGTCTGGCTTCAGATACCACAGCCTCTAGAGCAGATAGTTTCTCGATGCATGAATCGAGAGATGTGCCCAATGATATGACTTGATCGATTGTGTCGACAAAGAGTCCCTCTACCTGCAGCGTTCTTTCATCGTCCAGTCTCTTTCCGTTGTTGCAATCCGTCCCGACCCCAGATGCGCTGATTCCTGCTGGGGGGTGAAAGTGCTGACCACTTGTCTGTGCTGCCTTGCCGGCCACCTGGCCTGAGAAATCTGGAACCCAGGATGGAAGATGTGGCTGGTCCACTGTTGGTGGAAGAGAGTCAATGCGAGGAGCGGCAGCAGAAACTCCCGGAAGCCATACGCCTGATAGGAAGTATGGGCCTTTTCCTTGAGAGAATATGTGTGCCATGGCATCTGAATAAACTGCCGCGGTCGGCTTATGGTAGTCAACCGGGATGGCCGTACCAAGCCCATCCGTTTTCAGCATTCCAAGAAGTCCATAGATCCGATCCCTTGGGTCAGTAGCTTCCGAGGACCTCGAAATCATCAGTAGTTTCCACAGACTCTCTCCACCCTGCGTCCGCATGGCCTCCTCCCTGAGTTCATTCAAGACGTCGAGCTTCATCAATGCAACCCTCTGAAAGTCGCCAGCATCCCCTTCTCGTTTCGACCCTGCTTCACTGACTAGGCCCATTTCCGAGAACGCTTCTCTTGCAATGGCGACCCATCCTTTGATGAATAACGACCATGGCGCAGACTTCCATCCACAAACCACCAAGGGATCGTGCTTGGCCATTGCTAGCTCTTGAAGAATCCACGTGCGTGAGAACCATGGGCGACGATCCACGACACTAATGAAGAAGCTGCTGCATTCACGCATCAGGCTCAATCTTTCAGCGTCCTGTTGCCCGTCTGGGCCGGCAATCACTGGCAGCGCATCAAACACAACATCACTACCGTCACCTTCCTCTCCAATCCATATCACAACTCTTTCCGCTGATGCGTAAATATCTCGCATCATTGAGACTTGTTGGCTTCGCTCATTCAGATCATCCTGGTTGATACACACGGCATCTACCCAGAGGGTGATTGGGTGCGCTCCGACAGGTGGACGCAAGTGTCGTAAAGCTGAAACGAGGTTCGCCGTAGCCGGGAAGTGATGCCCATCAAGAACCAGGACATTGATAGAGTCATTGGGGTTTGAGGGCTTACCCCAGACATAGGATAACGCATCGTAGACGGGGCGGGTGGTGAGATCAGAGTTGGATAATTGACAATGCAGTAGCGTATCAGGGCTGCCAGGAAAGAGTGTGAGAAGACGGAGGCCGCCAGGCTGGGAGCCAAGCGGAACGTAGTGAGACCCGTCGGTCGACATCTTGCAGGTTTGGAGTTATCATGGAAAATAACTCGCAGGGTTGTTTCAAAGAGATATTGCAATTCGCACGGACCCCTCACCACGTGCTCAAGAAGACGCAGGCCGACCCTGGGCGCTATTGAGACATCAACTCAGCGTAAGCTTAAAACGGGAAGCAGAAAAAGATTTTGTCATCTTGCGTTTACTAAGAGTTCCGACAGTCAAACGATTACTACTTCAGTATCAATAATAGTAGTCTCCATAGACGTCATAGCCGCCTTTCAAGACTACGTTTCCCTCTCGATCCGTCGTAAGTCCCTTTGGAAGATATATTAAGCCTTCCACAAACTCCCCTTTGATATCAAGCAAAGCCCCATCACTTTTGCTCCACCTGTGTCGTACAATCCCCGGCAGCGACTGTCGTTCTTCTCCGCCAACGTATCCCTCACACGCCAAATTAAACCAAGGCCCACCATGGAGGGGATCACGGCCATCTCCGATTTGGTGCCACACCGAGACCTCGATAGACCAGCCCTTTTTCTCTTGTCCGTCATATTGCCGGCTGATGGTGACTTGGTAATCTGTCATGCAGACCGAGCAGGACCTGACATTTCCATCAAGCCCACCCGCGTCGTCCTTCGGAGGCCAGCATCCTTTCTCGAACTCCGGGGCACGACGGGGTAGGAATCGGATGTCGCGGTCGTACCAACAGTTATCTTCGGTCCAATGCTTCCCAATCTGTAGGTGTCGACACACACGCCACCTGGTTTGGTTGATGAACCTTTTCAAGCTTTGGACGTCGTCTTGGGGGTGCAGTAACTTGTAGCGGACCGAGAGGAATAATTCGTTATCGATGATCCGTGGTCGAACGGCCATATCAACCGAAGCACCAGTCTCCGGGCAGTGCTTGTGAGTGTCGAGTTCGATCTCTTCGAGTGGTATTCCATGTCGAGGCCCGAAAAGGTGGCGGTTCATGATGACTCTCACGGCATGGAGCGTGAGATAATGATCTTCTCCCACTGGGAACTGGTAGTAATCATTATCATCATCAAGACGATAATCAATTCCAAGGTATCCCTTCCAGTTCTGCAGAACCGACGGGTTCCGCTCTGGTGGCACATTCCATCGACGAAGCTTGTGCCATTTCTCACAATAGTAGTAATCAGGACTATCCTTCTCCAACGTGCATAGCAGGTTGCTGATGTGGTACCGGTTATCTGCGCGTCGGTAGTACTTGTTGGTTTTGAGAAAATAGTTGTTGTAGAGAGTTCGACAGGTCAACGCAAAGCAGATTTGATCTTCCCCGTCGAGGAACTCGAAGACGGTATCTACAAGTTCATTTGGGAGACTGAGAGTGCATCGCTGAGGTTGCGTGCTTTCCGAAGAGGATTCGCAAGCATCCTGGGTGGATACTTGAATGTGAGCCATCGTCGGGAGTCTGTCGACGTATGCTTTCCAGACGAGGGAGGCGATGTGTTTGAGCAAGGTTTCTGAGTGTATCTTTGACTGGTGTTTAATAGAAGAAGGGTCAAGGAACCCTCGAGGGCGCTGGTTGCTCTTATATAGCTGCTCAATCTCGCTCTCGAGCTTACCAAGGCAGCAGCCACAGATGATTGTGTTATGCGCCATTGTGTCCAAAGTTAAACTTTGTTGTTGCATCTTGACTTTAGGCAACCTTGTATTTCAGGATTCCAAGATGCAGTTTTCAATCTTTCGGAGGCACCTTGCATAAGGTTGACAGAGGCCGATGCATCTAGAAGGGTACATTGTTCAGAGTTCCGAGTGGCATCAGGCCCCCCCTCCCCACCGTCCGCCTCCTGCGAACATCCCTCAGCTGGGGACGCGTCAAAACGGTAATAGAACAACATCGCGTTTCATGAAGTGACACTGGACATTGACCTAGGCATCATGGACTGTATTCACACGCTAACCACTAGTATTTTACAAGATACCAGGCACTTCATGTGTTACAAGCAATGAATTGACAGGAGATTTTCTAATAATCCTGCTCTATAACAAGGACTCTCCCGGATCAGATGCCACGGCTAAAAGTACCGCTCCCCATGTCGCACCCAATGTCGGGGTAGAGGCAAACCACATATCCGGCCCGTCTACCTTGTGGATCTGAAAGTAATATATACAGGCGTGCCAACTGTGAAACTCTGCAACTCCATACGTCGCCCATCTCAAACTTGTCGAAAGCAGGGAACCATTGTATGCAGTCGTCACACTCGCCACGCCCAAGCATACACAAGCAAGAGAAGAAAAAACGATAAAGGCCTTGTAGCAAATAAACACCGGGTCCCTCGATTCAGGTGCCTTCCTGTCCAGGTTTCCAATCAGCTCAGCGCCATATGTCAGACTGCCCCATAGGGAAAGGAGAATGCCTGGAACCATTTGCCATGGAGCCGAAGGAACCCAATCGCCGTAGCCAAGGAGAGCCCTTAGCCGTAGCTTCAAAAGCCTAACAACGATGGAAAAGACTACCGAGAGCGCAATAGACACGCTCTCCAGTCTTTCATGGAGATTGACGTGCGCAGGCATCGTCTCCCGGCTAAAGTTCATGTAGAAACCTTCTCCGCTTATTAGACCGCAGTCAGCGCGAGCATCGTCCGCCTCCCGGCCAAAGGAACCAGCGGCAGAAGAGTTGGTCAGGTATAAGCCCGTGAAAACAGCAAGCCATAGACTACCTGAGCTCCCAAGAGTTGTAGCAGCACTGATTATGATACGAGCAGCGGTCATTGAGACCATGTAAACCCAGAGACCGTGGGCTTCGATAGGCTCGTAGGCTAGTCGAGAGCCTGCTGGTGGTGTTACTGCTTGTAGTTTCGGGGTGGAAGCTGAGACGAGAACTGGGTTGGCCCATTGCCTGGCTGGAGTCGGAGCTTCGCCATTGATTGAAGCAACGCCGGCCCAGATCGAGATAAGCATGGCTTCGAAGACGATGCATCGTTTTGCTTTTTCTTCTTCTTTTTCTTCTTCTTCTTGAGCTTCTTCTTTTTTTTCTTCTTCTTCTTGAGCTTCTTCTTTTTCTTCTTCTTCTTGAGCTTCTTCTTGAGCTTCTTCTTGAGCTTCTTGCCGAGCTGCTTGTCGAGCTTCTCCTCGAGCTGCATGTGCAGCAACAGAATGAACAAGAAGGCATTCAACGTTTTTGAGGTTCATCGTTCTTCGTCGACTTCCGACTCTGACGCTGATTGCATCAAAGGTTTTGATGGTGACTTGGTGGTTTAAAAGTTCGGAGATAGTTGAGATGTCGCTGGAAACCCAGAATCTCGCTGCTGCGGAATTCACATCTGTTTCCCAGGCCTTGAAGTCTGATAACCATTTTTCTTTTGCCGCGGTGTCTTGATTTTTACTAGTGAGGAACAACTCGCTCCCCCGTTTGACATCTTCGTCACTTGCGTGAACCAATGTGGAAAAGCTCCAGCATCCTGACTTGACAATCTGTTTGCTGGCGCCCTCGAGATCGATGCCCTTGTCGGCGAACTTTTTCCGGAGCTTCTTAGCTTTGTTGAGGATGTCTTTTTTCTCCCCATGATAACAGTTCATCTGACAACATTGCACGTGCCCGAAGCCATCACGGAACTGCTTCTTCGCCCTCTGAAGACCAGGTACCAGCCAGTATTGAGGAATCATACCGTACAGAGTCGATGTGCTGTTGCTGAAGAACAACCAACTGGCAGCAATCAGCGTTAGAATACCACTCGGGTACTGCCCCATGTCACTGTTGGGTATTTGAGCCCAGCATGACTGCACGAGACTAAGAAACACAAGTCGTATCGACATGGAGTGAAAAAGAAGTTTTTGGAGTAGTGATGGCATGTTGCAGTGTGTTCTGCTGTCTGTGGTGATCAGGAGCATGAATGGCCATAGACGACGGAGAGGGAGGTTCTTATCAGGCTCTCACGATTCCACCATCGGAGAGTAGCCCATCTCCTAGCCAAGGCACATAATTCAAGTAGAACATAACGGTAGGTAGGCGTCCTTCAGAAGGACAATAGGCTATCTCGTGCAACAACGTCAGGCGACACCCAAGACCTCCGACTCACAAATGCCAGCCTGATTTCTTCTTACGGAGTCTTGGGGGTTGAAAATAACTACTGACCGCTCTCTGATGGGTCTCGGGTCCACCGGGAGTCGAAATGTGTGCTGCTCAACCAGTGAGAACCTATGATATCGTGGGCCAAGCCCAGCCACCGAGGCTTAGGGCCTTGTCAAAGTACAATCTTTTCAGCTTGGAGTTGGTCATTTCTCATCTACAAATTTTCACGGGGGGGCAGTGCTGTGGCGTTTTGATTTTGTTGAGCCAGCGTGTTAGTCCTGTAACCCAGCCGGGTTGAACAGTGTGAAGAACGATAGCCCCAACAAGAAGGGAGACAAGGCACTTAGGGTGAAATCTCAACTAGCACATGTCATGCCAACAATAGAACGTTTGCGTAAGAGAGACCTCGGCTGCTAGCCTACAGTTTTGCTGCCTTGCTGCCAAGCCCTAGTTCCTTGATGATGATGTCCGCAGCCTTCTCGCCAATTGCAATAGCCGTGTTGTTCGTATTCGCTCCGACGTTCATAGGCGGAATACTCAAGTCAGCAAGCTTGAGACCCTTTGTTCCCCACACGTTCAGGTCTTTGTCCACGACACCAAACTTCTCACGGGGGGCCATCTTGGCTGTACCGATTGAGTGCCATGTGGTTTCAACTCGCTCACGGATGAACTGCTCAATAGCCTTGTCGTCCTCTTGAGAGTACTCCACATCCTCCACATTTTCCAATCTCTCGCTTAGATCTACGCAAACAGCCTTGGAGCTAGGGGGGAAGTTTGGGTGGCCGGCAGGAATCTCACCGCGGTACAGTTCGGTTCGTCGCATAATCTCACGGGATCTTTTGTATGCCCATAGTTGCTTCTTGAGATCAATGTCACCCTTGTCTGTGAGGAAGCCCACATTGAAGTCAAGCGGATCGGTGATCTCAGGCCCGGTGATGTGAAGGTGTCCTCGAGAGTAGGGGTATGCAGTGTAGTTGGCGATGGTCATGTATTGTCCCATCGGAACAGTTGCAAGGTCGCCATAGAAACTATCACATGTTAGCCTAGCTCTGTTCATTGTTCAACTAACCTACGCAGAGATGACAGCTGTGAGCATCAGTGGACGGTTTAGGACATCCTTGAAATCTTTGTCCCACGCAGCTCGGAACTCAGGACCAAGCTCATCGACTTGGGCCTCTGTGGGTCGCAGTTTAGACGAGAGCTCAACTGTGTTCCAACCAATCTGTGGATGTTTTGAGTCAACTAGTGCTTGTCGTTGTTCTGAATCTCTAAAGATCCAATCAGCAGTCTCATGTGGCTCGAGGCCTGTCCTGTACGGGTAGAGGATGATGTTGTGATCCTCATATTCGTGGCCCACACCAGGCAGATCAACAAGAACAGGGACGCCCGCTCGCTTGAGGATCTGAGGGTCGCCGACACCTGACCTCTCGAGAACAGAGGGTGTGCCACAGGCACCACATGAAACAACCACCAGCTTGCGAGCCTTGACGGTGCGCTTTGGGTGTTGGGTGGCAGCAAGCTGGAGTTGGAACGCAGGATTGGGGGTATATTCTACGCCGACAGCTCGCTTCTCATCATCCAGCAACACTCGAACAACCTTGGACTCGACGAGAATGTGAAGGTTTGGGTACTTGTTCCCTTCAAGTTTGTCATGCAGATACTTTCTCGCAGTGTCCTGTCGTTTGCCGTCGGGCGAGATGTAACGAAGCCAGCGCTCAAAGCCGTTGTTGCTATCCAGGTCCTGGAGGTCCTTGATCTCGGGCCATCCAACGGCCGCTGCGGCCTTGAGGACGTCGTCTTCGACTTTGGTGTTACGAAAGGTGCCCTCGCTGACGTGGATTGGACCATCGAACCCGTGAAGTTCTGGGTTACCTTTGCCGTGGTACGTCTCGAACTTGGGAGTGTCAGTGGCAGACCAGGTGTGAACAACTTGAGTCAATAGTAACCTTCTTCAAGAACGGGAGCATCTCTTCTCCTGACCATCCAGGCGTGTCCCACGAGTCGAAATCGGATCGCTGGGCGCGGGTGTACATGAGGAAATTGATAGATGAACCTCCGCCCAGCACGCCGCCCGAGGGAACAATGCATTCTCGGCCGGCCAGTTGTTCTGCCTTGTTGGCTTTGTAAAAGATGGTCGACTTGCTAGTGGGTAGCAAATGATCAGGATAGAATACAGGATTCTCGATGTTCTGGATGCCTCGATTGTCTGGGCCGCCTTCGATGACGAGGATGGAGAGGTTTGGGTCGGCTTCTGCTAGACGTCCAGCCACGACGCAGGCAGCGGTGCCGCCTTGGAGGGATTAGTATCTCGATCATTTGAGCTATGGAGTATCTCACCTCCGGCAATGATGACATCGACCTCATCGATATCGTCGGCGAGCTTGGTGTACAGGCCCATGGTTACTGTTGAAGGTGCTCAAGGACTCAATCTAAAGGGCGAGATCTTCTCTTGTGTCGGGCTTGGTCAAGGTCTTAAATACATCCGCCGCTGCCCTGCATGTTAATCACTGCTTCCTGCATGTTTGGCCCCCGCTTCTCATGCCATGCTCCTTTCGTATCACGTACACTCAGATCTTTCATATGGGGTCACACAAATTCCCTCAGTCACGTCGCACATACGGGGCATTAGTACCATCCTCCGACCTATGTTCACCTGCAGACACAGCCCATGTGATAAAGAATAGCCTCGGTCTGTTTGGGTGAGTGGACGTTAATCCGAGCCCGTAGACAAAGCGAGTGCATGCGGACTGCAGCAGCTCCACTAGCATAGCGATGAGTAGACCCTGAATGTTTATTTTAGCTTGGGTTCTTGTGGACTGTTGGTCCTCAGCAATCACGGTAGATCCCAGTTCTCGTAAACGTAACCAAGATGCGTAGCCGTTCAGTAGGGGCCCTCTGGTTGCTCGTTCGAACGAGCAAATACAACTGCCTACCCCCTCAAGTCAGCAGGTGACTCAGGCTGTCGCAAATTGAGGCGCATGCGATCATTCACCACGATGCATTTCTGACGAATCAATGCAACGCACTTTGCGCCCAGGTGAGACAGTCGAGCTGTTCCCGCAATGATTTCCCGAGTCTTCAGTTCTCGCGTGTACACAAATGGGATCTGTCGCGTTGCCTCTGCAACTTGGTCTCTGTTGTCACATATCACATACCTATGCTATAGGGTGCCACTCCAAGAACACAATCGGTAGTCCCCATATTATACAGGAACCATTGAAGATTGTGAAGATTACACCTGACATGTCAAATTCGGGTACGAGATGAGGGGTTGAGGCGGAATATGCAGGATCTGAGACAAACTGCATAATACGGTTGGTCAACACATTCGGCTGCACAAAAGATCCATTACGCAGGGCAAGACACATCTGGGATTTGGGCATCAACACTCAAGGGCTCGAGACCTCCTCGGGGCCTTGACCGCACCACAGACTGTCCTCGCGCGGGTCTGAGCTGCAGGACAATGAATGGCAGATAAAGACATTGTCCAAGGGGCAATCATGGGGTGAGCTTTTCGATGTGTGCCACAAGCCGAGTTTCTTTATCGCCAAGGAAGCCTTGCACGACTCCTGTTCCGGACGCCATGGCCAAGCCCTGTCAGCTTCGTTGTTCAACGTAGCACCAGAAGCAGTCACCATTTTTCGAGTATGACAGCTGCACCGGGACGGCCCAGTGATGCGAAGGAGAACAATAAATCTATTCCAGTCGTCATTTCGATTTGTGTGATAACTTGTCCCTCCACGACGCTTCCCAGGGAGGCTCCTATTGGAAACAATTATGCCTGCTCTGCTCATCTCAATGAGCGATATGCTCAATTCTTGAGAAAATACAGACGCAAATTCAGGTGAATATGATCAAGTCATCATTGCAGATAATAATAATAATATTGAGTAAATTTGGTCAGCCATCGTTTAACGGTCACAAAGACCAAGTTGATTGTCTCCCACCTTCGCGATCAAGGAAAGTCCATCTCATGTGGACTCATCATTCCAAACAATAAAGAATATGGGGAAGAAAAAAAAGAAAGCCCGTATCTCCACAGTATACTTGCGCTTATTATCTACGGAAAATTATTCTTGATCCATGTCTTTTGTGAGGGCATAGGGTGTCACATAGAGTGGGAAACGAAGTTGCGTACAAGACAATGTTGACATCGGACTTGATACCAGACAAGACCTTGAGCACTCCATTCGTATGTTATGACAGATTTATCCGTGCTCAGACCAGAATATGAATGTTCCGTAAAGTTCTAGTTCAAACCTAGGATTGGTCAGTATGTATGAACGTGTTCAGGTAGTGATACCAGCAAGTCCTAGTCCCACAGCGAACGTGTTCGATGTCAGTTCACTCCTTTTCAGACTCAACAAGACACTCTCACAAAATTCTAAGCGTTCCAACAGTATTCACCTGTCTAGTTCAGATCTTTAACAGGTGTCCGAGAGTTGTACTCGGACCCGTGCTCTGGCTATTGGCTGTCCCTTGCCGTTCATTCTACTTGTCCCTGACAGAAACTGTTCCAACCAATGTTCATTGCCTAATCATACATTGAACACAGCGGCACTGTCTACTCTGCAATTCAATACGCGAACATCTCATCGCAGAAACTCTCACACCACAGGACACTTGCTGAACTCCCGCGAAAACCCTCGGAACTACATGGAACTCTTCAAACCTCAAGAACATCATCATGTCGTTCACATCACAGGAAATGACTTCCAACAACTATATAAACCCAGATCCCTTTTCTAAAGACCGACTTTCCATTTTCTCATCACCAACTCACTCACACTCACACTCACGGCTGAGGAGCAAGCAACACCACCACCATTACAACTTTCACAACACCAAACGCTTTCTTCCACGCCCAAAACAAAATGTCTACTCCCAAGTGGACTCCCGTCGACCGCAGTGTCATCGACATTGGCGGCTCGCAGCTTGACACGGCTTTTGCGTCTCATCTGCCGGCTGCCATTGCCGGCACCGAATGGTTCCCTAAGGAACTGGCCTACATTAAGGGAATGGAAAAGTGGTGTGCTATCGCTAACCGCTCTTACCAGACTACGGACGAGCTGTCCATCATTGAATCGACCGCCAAGGAGGTCGTTACTGAGCTTCCCTCGGGAACTCACATCATTGATATGGGGGCGGCGGACTCCTTTAAATTTGAGCCGTACGTCCGAGAGTTCATCGCTCAGAACAAGGAGTGCATCTATGTGCCTCTGGATCTCAACGAGGGCTCCCTCATCCGCCACATCGACAACGTCAAGATGGCTTTTCCATCCATCAAGTGCGTCGGCCTCTGGGGTTCCTTCCAGCAGGGCGACCTCTTTTTCCACAACATCCCGCAAGGTCGTCTCTTCCTCTCACTCGGAAGTATCTTCTATAATGCTCCGGATGACATGTGTGTCGACCGCTGCGCCGAGTTCCGTCGCCATTTGGCGGGTCCTGACCGTTTGATCGTCGGGCAGGATGCTCCTTCTGCTACTGAGAGTCACAGCTCCCAGTCGTCGTACCAGACAAAGGAATACGACGCTTTCTTCGTTCGCTACCTGGAAGGAATTCAGGAACACGCGGGAATTGTGGCTGATGCCAAGTCCTCTTGGACCTACGAGTCTAAGATGGACAAGTCCATGCACTTCTTCAAGGTCACTGCCCAGAAGGACATGGTCTGCAAGTCTTTTGGGGACTACAAGATCAGCGCCGGTACGTCTTACAAGATGTTTCCTTCTTGGAAGCGTGGCGAGGCCGAGATTCACGGGATTACTCTGAAGGAGGGTCTCACTGTCAAGACTCTTGGCAAGGCCAAGAACTCTGGTATGCGCCAGTACATTATTGGCCCTCAGTAAGTTCTTTAGACTGAGTCTTACCCCTCTCTCTTCCTCCGGAAACGACGGTTTCCGTTCACTCAACCCCCCGTCATGAGCTAGATGTTGGCTGGCCATGACAAAAAAAAAACAAAAGGTAAAAAAAATGGAAGAAAACTAACAAAACCCAAAAACAAAAACCGGTTGGGATAGGTATTGATTGATGTCCAGGCACGACCTGTAGACTTTTGCGATCAACAACACAGGTGGCCGGGCCCGGACCTGTAGAGTCTCACTGCCAACGCAGGGGACTAGGAATTAGGTAGATGAATAAAAATGGGCTATTAGACCCTTGAAAAAATGTCTTGTTCGATAAATGACCTCTGAAAATTGCAATGATGACCTTCATGACTGAATTAATCCGAAGCCTAAGATGGTGCCTTGACTAACAGCTAGATAGATCTACTAACGAAATATTCAGGAGAGAGAGACAAATGTCTTCCTTTCCAACGTGAAATGAGATGAGATTCGGAGGACGAAAGACTTGGGAACTTGGCTGAGGGCGGACAACGGTCTGCAATCCCAAACAGCTAAAGGGGTTCCATCGCAGAGCATGGTGTGTTCCGAGCTTGTTTCGTGTTCTTGAAACACTTTTCTTATTCTAAAGAAATGTCCGAACGAGTGCTCGGTCAATTGAACATAAATAATGAGTGAACATTTTGTTTATCCGTAAACAAAGACCTCTTTTCCCTGCCCAATGGCGCCTTTAGAACAAACCCCCAACAACGCCCACGGTCCTACCATCTCAAACTGGGGAAAGACTAATTGGAGAAACACTCTCTGAGAAAACACTCCCTGAAAAAACACTTCCGGAGGAAACACTCCCATACCAAAGCAACCGACACAGATCCTCCAAGTAAAAAGATTCAGGCCATACAATCCTCGTCAAGGCATTCCTTGCCTCTGTCCAGTCCGTGACCCCTGTCATGTAACTCCACTCGGCAATCAATTCAGCAAAGATCCTCTGCAGTGGAATCAAGAGACCTTGATCATCGCTCAGTTGCAAGTGTCTTGCTAGGCTGAATGCGCACACGTAGGCCTTCCACAGCCAGAGATCCGAAGCCCTTCGGTCCCTCTTTTGTGGTCGGCAGCGTTCCAAGTCTTGCTTGACAATGTATAGAACTCGTCTGTGCATCCTTGATTCGATGAGTTCTCCGGCGTTCCAGATGCCAAGAACTGCGTGGAGGTAAAGGCCAGAGGCGGAGCACATGCCAGACCATGACGTCACCAGTCGTGACCCCTTGTTTTTCTTCAAACCTCCGGTTTGATCTCCAGACAGAGATTCGATGTGGCATCCTACCAAGGCGAGCAGAAGTCTGGTGACGGCACCTTCAAGCCACATGTTCTGCTGAATAGCCTCGCGAGCCGAATTCCGTTTGAAACCAGACGTCTCAGTGATTCTTGTCAAGCATTCCAACATGGGTGTACCATCGATCTCCGAAAGCTTGGCATCTGGCGGTAGCTGGTTAAAGAAATACGGAACCATCTTCATGGCCTTGAGTCTGATATCAAGACCTCGGAATTCGTCCTTGTGCCACGAGTGCATGAGCTCCTGGACAGTGTCGGGGTCTGGCCTCTTGGGATCGGGTTTCGCGTCTGGGGGCACGCGATCATCCTCGTGTAGGATGTCTCGGAGACGGCTCTTGAATCCATAAATAAAGTTGTATGTCCTATGCCTGGTTAGAAGTGATAGATAACCACGGGAAAATACGTACAGAATGACATATCGGTTGGCCAGCTCCTCTTCCACGCTGTCATCATCTGCATATGGTGAGTCGGGGGGCTTGTGATAGTCCATGTATCTCATGAGGCCGTTGAGATGAGTTTCTGCCACCAAAACATTGCCAAAGGCACACTATCATTGTCAATATCTTGCTCATCACGGGGCAGTGCAAGCCAACCCACCTCGGTCAAACACAGCGTAGCAATGTGTCTAATGCACTCATGGTACCGTGTCGAGTCCGATTGCACAAGAAGCCAATTGACCAATTGTATGGTCTCGATCTTGTGGAACAGCAGTGTGGACTCGAATATCTGCAGGCGGCCGGCTCTCCATCCATAGTGAAGGCCAGCAATGAGCATAGTGTTGCGGAGCGCATCAGGACGTTGCATAACAGATTGCAGCCTAGTCGATCAGTACTCAAACGAGTCAGTCACTGGGGAGAGTTTGCCTCACAAGCCTTGGCGTTTATCTCGAGGCGTGATGTCGACAGGGTCCTCGAGTTCATAGACTACCGTTGGTCAGAGAGGCGATCGGCACTTCATTGGATGAACAGCACTCACAGTAACTAAAGAGCTCATTCGACCTGAACGGCATACCGATGGGCTGCTGGGATAAACACGGTCCAACAGGCCGGGTCGGGCGGGGCAAGTGTACCACCGCCAACTCGGCTGCCGGAGCCGGAGCCCAGGGCTCCTGCTCCCCGGGTAGGTTCGTCTTTCTACGCTCCCGAAGAGGAAGGTTGGGCAGGGGATACTCGCACTGCCTATCTGCAGCGGCGCAGTTCTCGCTGGAGATTCGTCAGCCTGGCTGCTGGGTCGCACAGAAGGGGGTGCGTGATGGCGTCTATTCGTCCCGAAGAGGAAAGATGGGGAACTGACCAGACGGGTCGACGCTCGTCACATCGTCTGTGGCGTTTTCTGCAGGTAAGACATCCTGTACGGCTACGGGTATGCTGCTTCCGGCTCCTTGACTGGGCAGCGGCGGGCTGTTGGTCGTCGTCGATCTGGGTCGGCATGTTCTAATCCACAGCTGATAATTTTCGGCAATGCATGGATGGGAGGTTTGGAGGACAAGGACACGCCACAAGGTGAGATTCGCCGGTCTTGGTGTGATGGGTATAAGGATCCGGATATGGTGGAACTTGCCGTGGCACCCTTGCAAGTATCTTTGGCCTGGTTTGTGTGTGCTGGTGGGTGGGAGTGACTTCGGTGTATAGTGATTTGCTTTTAAAACATTCCAGTCGAATGCAGACCGAACAGGAAAGATATACCCTCGCTCATCTGGGCTTTTGGGATAAATCTTTGGCTTGAGTCTTTGTTCATGGCCTCTACCACTATGTGCATGTTTTATCGGGTAATGAACCATGGTGTAGCAGTAGAACTGGTTTCCACTCGTCTTGACACGGCCCCGTTTGACTAATATCCTTGCGATATCCATTCCCGCCCCCGCAAACTCAGCGCTAATCCATTACTATATCCGTAGCGAGACAAAGGATCATCTCAGACTATTCCAATCTGGGACGAATATACGCTCAGTGCAACCTTATTCTTGGACCGAAGGAGCTGACTAAGTCCAAGTTATCAAGAGATGACAGGGAGCAAGATGGCATGGAAAGAGTATATATACTGAAGGAATTGCTTTGTATTCTTGAATAAATCATCAGCTTCTATCTTCACTGCTTCTCAAGATCCAACTGTGCAACTACCGAATTTCAACGACTCAAAACCACCAACATGTCGACTACAACCATCAACGGTGTCTCTGTCGTATGTCAGCCTATCAGATGCTCCTAAACTACTACTGAACATTCTAGCGTATCCACGACAAGCCATACGAGGCGATCTCACCTCAACGCCCAGAGCTGTCCCAAGCTGGAAGGACCGTGCTCATCTGTGGCGGCTCTACTGGCATTGGCCATGCCATT
This sequence comes from Ascodesmis sphaerospora, assembly GCA_027569015.1. Classification (NCBI taxonomy): domain Eukaryota; kingdom Fungi; phylum Ascomycota; class Pezizomycetes; order Pezizales; family Ascodesmidaceae; genus Ascodesmis; species Ascodesmis sphaerospora. The sequence goes on along the minus strand of JAPPUR010000023.1, from coordinate 488,753 downwards.
GCACGCAACTATTGCGTCGCTGGGGCCTCCAGTGTCATACTTCTCGGCCGTCGTCCTGATGTTCTCAATGATGCTGTGTCTAAGCTCAATGAGGCTCACCCAAACACTGCTGTGACTGGACGCGTGTGTGATGTACACGTTAGGGACCAGGTCCAGCAGCTATGGGATGATCTTGAGAAGGAAAAGGTTGCCATTGATGTTCTTGTTTTGAACGCTGTTGCAATCCCAGCCATGCAACCAATTCTTGAACAAGGAGCCGATAGACTTTGGCAAGATTTTGAGAATAACATCCATGTTCCCCTTTACATCGTGGAGCGATTCTATAAGCAGCCCCAGCATTCAAGCCAAAAGGTAAGAACGCTCAATATGTCTGAAGTAATGGATATCATTCGCTAACTTGGCTTTAGTTTCTCGTTTTTGTATCAACTCAGGATATTCATCGCTGGGACAGTGCGACTCAAATGCCTGGATACCAATTGACCAAGAATTCCTTTACTTGTGTCCTTCAACAAATTGCACGAGATACTCCTGAGGAAAAATTGCGAATTATTTCATTCCATCCTTCTATTGTATTTACAGAGGCTGCGCAAAAGTCAGGGTACACTGAAGACACCCTCCCCTGGACAGACGGTACGTCATCAACCTCTGCCCTCATTTCACACACTGACTCTCTGTAGCAAACATCCCCGGCGGTTTCGCAGTCTGGGCCGCATCCCCTGAAGCTCAATTTCTCAATGGGCGCTTCGTCTGGTCGACTTGGGATGTCAACGATCTCGCCTCCGGTGAGCTCCGGTCTCAGATCGATGCCGACCCTTGGCTGCTTAAGGTTGGAGTCAAGGGACTGTGAGCGGAAAGTTTCCGCCCGACCCCTATTCGCATCGGGTGGGGGTTAGTGGAGTGTGCCTATCAGTCTCAGGCGTTCGGCCTACCCGAGACCTCAGCATTTGGCGTTGTGAGTGAGCTGTTGACACATGAATAAATCACGGCCTGAATTCATGAAACAAACTGCCTCCTAATTGTGACTGTTTTCATCAGTTTAAGATGTGATATGCTCTGACTTGAGTACGAAAGGCTGCTCGCGTTGAGACCAAACATTGTCCTGATAGCGATATTTTTCGTGCATGCTCGCATTACACGTGTTCAACATGTCTATCCAGGAGAGGAGCCAACACGACTTCATACGACTCTTTTCCAACTCAAACTTCTCTACAGATAATGAACATAGTTCCCACCGTGTTTTGTGTAACCAGTTTATATTGTCAGGTTTCTTCACAACCGCCTCGCATTTTCTTCTACCTCTGACAATACCACCAATCTCCTACCCGCACTACTGTAAAGAAACTATAGACCTCGTCGGATCTGGCCTGTGTTGCTACGATAATGATGATATCTCCCGGCCTCGTTTCCTACTTACAGGCCGGAATGGGCGCGTTGGCACCGTCCCCGATGGCCAGCCAATGGCTTACGAGCGCCCGCGTGGGTGGGTTTATGGATGGGGAATGTGCTAGAAGACATGGAGTTGGGGTCGGGGTTCTGTGTTCGGACCAAACAGTTTTTAGCCCATGAAGCCTCGGTTTCTACCATCTGATGGATATTCTTAGAAATATGGAACGTGGTTGAATGTGTTTCTATATGTCCTCAGGGTCCCTCAGGCTGGCGAGCAAAGATCATATGGGCTTATCGATAAGGGAATCACGTGATAGGTCACGCTTAAAGAGGGGCTACACAGGCATCAGCCACCGCAGAGCTCCCAGAAAATCTTTCTGAGGGGCAAGCTGCAGCTTCTCCGACCTCAGCTGTGGAAGCGCCAGATCACACCCTCATACTTCAAAATGTCTTTCGGCGGTCAAACACCGACCATCATTGTCCTCAAGGAGGGTGGGTAGTCCCTCCATGGTAAGCTTGGCACACGCGCTGACCCGACCCCTCCAGGAACGGACACCTCCCAGGGCAAAGGCCAGATCATCTCCAACATCAACGCGTGCCTTGCTGTGCAGGCGACCCTGAAGTCCACCCTTGGACCCTATGGAGGTGACCTCTTGATGGTGGATGAGAATGGCAGGCAAACCATTACGAACGATGGCGCGACAGTCATGAAGGTACGCACCCCGCTCTGCGCTCCTGAGCCTCACCCAACATTGTGAAGCTTCTAGACATCGTCCACCCCGCGGCACGAATCCTCGTCGACATCGCGCGATCACAAGATGCGGAAGTTGGAGACGGCACCACCTCGGTGGTGGTGCTGGCTGGCAGCATACTCAAAGAGATGAAGGACCACGTTGAACAAGGGATCAGCCCGCAGACCATCATCAAGGGTTTGAGGAAAGCCTCGACAATGGCGGTCAACAAGATCAAGGAGATCGCCGTCAACACCAGCGAGTCGGACAAGCGAGAGACCCTCAGCAAGCTGGCAGCTACTGCCATGACGAGCAAGTTGATCAAGCGCAACACCGACTTCTTCACCAAAAGTATGCCCGTCGCCGTCGCCCGTCGCCCCCTTGACCTTGCTGACAATTCTAGTGGCGGTTGACGCTGTCCTTGCTCTGGACCAGGACGACCTTAACGAGAAGCTTATTGGAGTGAAGAAGATCCCGGGCGGCTCCCTGACCGATTCGTTATTCATCAACGGTGTGGCATTCAAGAAGACCTTCTCATACGCCGGCTTTGAACAACAGCCAAAGAAATTCACCAACCCCAAGATCGCATGCCTCAACGTGGAGCTCGAGCTCAAGGCTGAGAAGGATAACGCCGAGGTGCGAGTCGAGCAGGTATCCGAGTACCAGGCCATCGTCGATGCGGAATGGCAAATCATCTACAAGAAGCTCGAGGCTGTCTATCAAACAGGCGCCAAGATTGTTCTCAGCAAGCTGCCCATCGGCGATCTAGCGACACAATTCTTCGCCGACCGGGATGTTTTCTGTGCTGGTCGCGTTGCCAGCGAGGATATGGAGCGCGTCATCCAGGCCACCGGCGCCGTTCTCCAGTCAACATGTTCTGATATCCTTCCCGAACACCTCGGAAGCTGCGGTAAGTTCGAGGAACGTCAAATCGGTGGTGAGCGGTTCAACTTCTTTGAAGACTGTTCCGAGGCCAAGACGTGCACGCTGGTGTTGCGCGGCGGCGCGGAACAATTCATCGCTGAGGTGGAGCGCTCGCTACATGATGCCATCATGATTGTGAAGCGCGCCATCCTCAACCGTACCATCGTCGGCGGCGGCGGCGCCTGCGAGATGGAGGTTTCGTCCTACCTCAGCCACCACGCCGACACCGTCCGGGACAAGCGACAGGCCGTCATCAAGAGCTTCGCCAAGGCACTCGAGATCATCCCCCGTCAGCTTTGTGACAACGCGGGTTTCGACGCGACAGATATCCTCAACAAGCTACGCGTCGAGCATCACAGGGGCAACATCTGGGCTGGTGTTGACTTTCAGAACGAAGGCGTCGCCAACATGATGGACAGCTTTGTCTGGGAGCCAGCACTGGTCAAGATCAATGCCCTTCAGGCAGCCACCGAGGCCAGCTGCTTGATCCTGAGTGTGGATGAGACGATTCGGAACGAGGAGAGCGCGAAGCCGCAGGCACCAGGCGCGCTCCCTCCTGGAGCCGCCCAGCGCGCGTTGCGTGGAAGAGGACGAGGCATGCCTCGACGTTAATGAGTGGAAGAGGCGTCAGGTAATGAGGGCCAATGCATCTGCCATTGTGGCATGGCTGTTTTCCTTGGATTGTGGTGGTAAATAGCGTCGTACTAGACAACCGCATGAGGGCCTTTAATACCATATTCGAGCCTCGTACTGTATCTTTTGGTGTGTGAATGTCTGTCTTTGCAAGTTGGTGTATGAATGGCCTTTGTGTTTCCTCCGGCTTCGCAAAAGCCGCTGTAAAAAGCCGACCTCGGTTTATGTCGGTCTTCCGAATTTCCGCCACGATATCCGTATATCCGGGTGGAGATTAGATTGATAACGCAAGCCGCCACGACGACTGCCGATCGGAGCATCCGATGCAGGTAAATGACTTGTGAGTCGTTATAAATATCGTGTGCCCCGGCTTCTGCTTTTCCTGGGATATCTGACTCGTCATACCTCGAACGTATCTTTATACCCTGAACAATGACTGGTCCTCTTAAGAATGTTGTCGTTATTGGCGGCTCATATGTTGGCTTGGTGAGACTCAGCAACGGATCAAGCACCTTCTGAACTACATGCTAACAATTTCAGGCCGCCGTCAAAGAATTGGCAACTCTTCTACCCATCACCCACAGAGTAATTCATCCTTTGAGTCATATTTAAACACAGCTGACACTCTCAGGTCCTCTTGGTGGAGCCTCACAGCCATTTTCATCACCTCTTTGCTTTTGTAAGTCATAATGGTACGTTTACACACCGACTTCTAACACCGCCGCAGCCACGCTTCGCAATCGTGCCCAATCACGAGCACAAGGCTTTCATTCCCTACACTGGATCCTTTGCTTCGCTTCCAAACGCCTCTCAGCATGCCGTCGTGAGAGCCAAGGTGCTGGAATTGTACAAGGACCGTGTGGTGCTTGATCGACCTTGGCAGGGGTCTACAGAGCTGCCGTTTGATTATGCTGTTGTTGCTACCGGAACGAGGCTACCTGCCCCCGGTACTATGCAGGATGATGAGAAGAAGTTGTCTATTGACTACTTCAAGGCGTATCAGCAGCGTGTCAAGAACGCCAACAGAATCGTCATTGTCGGTGGTGGAGCCGTTGGTGTGCAGATGGCTAGCGACCTGAAGCAAGTGTATCCGGAAAAGAATGTGACGTTAGTTCACTCACGGAATCATCTGATGCCATTGTACCATGAGAAGATGGATGCAACTATCAGGGCCCGGTTCGAGGAGCTCGGAGTCAAGTAAGTGATAGTCTCACTTGATCTCTGTTCAAGACTGACGAAGAATAGCTTGGCGACCGGCTCACGTGCTGTGGTCCCTCCAGGAGGCTTCCCGATTGAAGGCGAGAACCTCGAGGTTGAGTTGAAGGATGGTCGCAAGATCCCAGCAGACCTCATCATCCCTGCAACGGGACAGATCCCTAACAATCAGTTCCTCGAGACACTGGCACCCTCTCCAAACCACGAGATCCTCAACAAGGCGAATGGATTCATAAACATCCGACCGACGTTGCAATTCAACGACCCCAACTACTCCAACCTCTATGCCTGTGGTGACATCGCCGACACCAAGGCCCACAAGGCGGCCAGACCTGGAATGGCCCAGGCACGTGTTGTTGCCGAGAACATTGTCGCCATGATCCAAGGAAAGGAACCTATCGAGAAGATTACTGTTGCGCCTCCCGCCATCCACCTCACTCTTGGATTGGTAAGAACACTTCTACAAAGCCGACTATGCAGAGCTGATTGTTGTGTAGACGAAGAACATGATTTTCCGAAACCCGGATGTGGCGAATGGCCAGACGGAGCCCTCAATTAACATGAAGGACGAGTAAGTCCTGAAATAACTTTGGCATGTATATGTACTAACAGATTGGTCCTAGTGGTGCTGAGGATATGAGCATTACGAGTGTGTGGGAGAGACGAGGCATCAAGGTCAAGCAGCCCAGTGAATATCATCTGTGAGAGCATGTTAAAAATGAGGGATTGACGTACGGAAAAGCGTAATCACTTTGATAGACCTAGACTTCCAAAAGATAAAGGTTCAGGTTTCAGTAACTGCAAAGCAGTCACACCTAATGATTGCTATATGACTCCCATGCCTCCTGAAGTGAGTTAAGCACAGTATTTGTAGGCCAGGCATGTTTCCGTTCCAAAATAGACATGAGTTCAACAATCGCCGCCTGTTCCCTAGGGTCTCGGAAATATTCCCCACACATTGATATTCCCACCGCACTTGTCACCATAGCCTCTTGATATTGCTGATTAGACATGGCTAGGCCACATATCTTTCGGGTGGAATCTCGTAGTAGCTTTTCGAGTGCTTTGTGTGCTGCTCTGCCGCCAATGCCGAGTTGGAGCTTGGAGTCGTGGACTGCGAGGACTATGCGGGCTAGTTCTACGTGTTGCTGGGCCATGACTTGACATTGACTGGCCAGCCATATCGTAGGAAAATATCGACCTTCTGCTGGGTTTCGTTCTTTGTAGTAGAGAGGTGCAAAGTGTGGTGGCGTATGCTCATCCCAGTTGCGTTGAAAGGCTTTCAGCGCTTCCCACTGCTGAGCGCGAGACCTCGTATCCTCTATGGTCTCTACATCTGTGTCTCCTGGAAAGCAGTACTTGAGCACGTGAGCGCACCATATGATAATACGATTCGTCCAGTCATAGTCATCGGCAGCCATTGTGTCGTCAAAGTTGGCGTAGTCCGTAACGGCAAAGATTGGAAGTCTGAAAGGTCGACGATAAATCAGGACACCCCAGATTTCTTGTCGGAGGGCGATGAGGCAGGCCGAGTACCGTAGAGAAGAAAGGGATGTGGCGTAAACATCAGATCCGCGTGGAGGTTGAAGAATGATGGTCAAGAGTCCGTGGGCTTCGTCTTGGGCTGCTTGGAATACGGCTTGGACGGCGATGGAGAAGGTTTCGTTGTCTGTGCCGGTGAAGTGGGCTGGGGTTGTTAGTAAGGATGCAAAGGAGGATATTAGAGACCTACTGTCGACCTGTTCGTGATATCGAAGGATAGTAATGGCAGTAAGGGCGTCATCACTGCATGTGTTGGTGGGGTCTGCAGAGACATCCATAAGGTGCGAGATGCATTTGTTGTGATAGTGGATTGCTGATTCCATAGTGAGGTTGGGGAGAGGAACTCCATCGTATTCGATGACTGCATGGGGGTCTTTGAGAGACCATATTCGGGTAAGGTATCTGGCAGCTGCTGTGCAGATGGCGTTCAGAAGAAGAGGACTGTGCATGGCACGAATTGGAAGAACAGAGCAATAATGGTGGTCTCTGTCGCTCGTGTCGAACTGCCAAGAGTATTAGCACAAGTTTTGAGCCATGAGTAGAGCATGGCACTAGGGACTCACAGCCCTTCCTAGATTCTTCACGAAGCAACGGACCAAGCATGCCTCCTCGATGCTTGTATGTTGCACATCGCTACCTCCAGCTAGTTCTGTTATCCTTCGAACTCCGTGCCCTGTGGCAGAGCTAGATGACGCGCCGTAGTGAAGATGTCTATCACTATATGGTGACTCTGTATTCGACGGAGATGGGCCTAGGGAAGCCGCGTCGGGAGAAGGATGCCATGTCGTGGGAAACAATGGTGTACGTGTTGATACTGGCTCTGGGTATGCAAGAACAGAGGTATCGTCATAGGTTGACGAGGGCGTCAAACTTGGGTGCTTTCTAAGACCTGTATCGTCACCAATGCTGGATGTATCGACGTTACTCTCCGATCGGGTGGCCGTAGTCGGTCTGTGTTCAAGTGGTTGACGTTGAAGCGAGTCGTCAGTTCTGACTTGATCATCTCGAGAAAAGGACTGCAGGATGGACGCGGCAAAGTTCAAGTACCCTTCTTGAGGTTCATCCCTCGCCGAAGAAGGCTCTTGCGCGGATCGATTCGTTGCGATATCGGACTCGTCAATGATAGCGAATGGTTCCTGTTGTTCTATCGATTGTCAGCCAACAGACAGCGTAAGATAATAGATGAGTGTACCTTGGTTTCCAGTGCGTATCCACGTCTGGTTTGGGTCAAACTTGAAGCTATTCTGCGTCGTAATCAACCTCTTGACGCGAAATTTCTTGTTGACGCGAACGCAGTTGGCAGATGTCCTTTTGCAATTTCCGCACGGAGTCTCGCCGTCACCTGCAGCGCGTCAGCACAGCCTCTTTGACTCGGCAGCAGCTTGCAGAAGACGTACATTTCAGATGCTTCTCTATAATGACGTCGGTCTTATCAGCTCATTGTTACTCTGTTGATCGAAAGGAGGAATTCATCCAAACCTCGACATTTGTCGCAGGGAACAGTTCGCGTGCGGGGTTGCGGAGCCATGAGAGATGTCATGCAAAAGAGGAAGGATTTCGCCGAGATTTGTTCTTGACAAGGGGAAGATGTCTCGTCTTTGAAGGAAACGCCGGTGAGCAACCCGAGCAAGGGCGGGCAAGGGTGGCAAAGCCCTGGACCTTTGGGCAGACACTAACCAAGTTGTCACCCCACACCCTTTGACTTGACTTCCCCGCACGACGCTATCACGACCAAGATTCAAGCCTTGTCCAGGGATCCGGGATCCCCAGACGGGGGAGGAGATGCATATCCTGGTTGGCTTGGAGGTTTACTTGTCTGGGCCCAAAAGGAAACGTTGTCCGCGGGTTTCTGCCGAGTCCGGGGTTGATATTACCCCAGGGGGAAAACTTGGAGAGCTGACTCGCGTATCCACTGCGCCGAGGGAGGCTGGCTTCTTGGAGGGTGCTTAACATTGGCTGTGGCGCTGGCTGTGATTATCCTTCGATGTCGTTTCTCGAAGAGTCTGCAGTTTACTAACGGCCTCGTGACTTGGCTAGTTAGTCTTTGTAATTTGCTTGCGATCTCTTGGTGCCTCGTGGATGGCTTCGCGGAGTGCGGATTCTCCAAGTCCCGTGCCCGACAGTTTGGGACGAGCACAAAACAAGGTGTTTTCGCGCCTGCACTGGTGACTTCATTAATGCGATTACCCTAGAGATTTCTATACGCGTAGAGCTGTGGACATGTTAGAGGGAGATGGTCAAGACCCCAACGGTTCGCTATCAACGCGATATCGCGTGTTGCTTAACATGGCTTATACAAGAGAAAGACATTGGCTTGCCTGAGATTACGTCAATGTCTCCTAACTTGTCGTTGGTGATAATCCCAGCTCATCCGGACAATATGCTTCAATTGGGTCTCTTTCGCCGGGCCTTCCGGTCTTCTCAGCGAACTATCACTCTCCTCACCTTGACTCTATCCCTGCCTCGCTCAAAGCTCGGCAACTTGGACAATTCGAGACGACAAGATCACAGATAATCACTCGTAAAGTGGTGTTGTCAACTCGCGATGCGCTGTCTCAGCTTTGGCCTCAGAAAGCGGTGTTGGAGAGCCGGCGAAACATGCCCCGATTTGGACGCCTTTCGCCGAAACACTTCCAAAAACAACTAGCACCTGGGTTAGGCTTTGACGCATGTGGAGAGACTGACCAGGATGCTCCTCAACATCCAATCGGACGGCTGCAACTGGAAGCAGACCTTGACATGCACGCTAACCAAGCCCTCCCCATGGGGATGCGGAGAGGCCCCTTCTCCATGTGCTCGTCTGGGGTGGCGTCACTTACTGCAAGGCTCCCCATGTTCTGGACTCTTGGAGCATGAAGTGACTATATTCGAGCCGAAAAGTATTAAATGCTTCGACTTCTCTGTCAGTTTTGGTGATCTGCATCCTGCATCTCCACTGCTTCCTACTTCAACATCCAACATCTTGTTCCTCGTTAGACATGGAGACCAAAGAGTCCCTTAGCCACTCGCGGCCCACTGGGAGCCATATCGAAGAGACTGACATCGCTGCTCAGGCGGGAGAGATCATCTCTTACGACGACAATGGCCCCGCTGGTATCATACGCTCGCCATACGTCCTCGGAGCGGCGGCTCTGGCTTCCTTTGGAGGTTTCTCCTTCGGCTACGGTACGTTCCTCCCTCCCTCAGAGACTCATCATAAAACTTGCTAACGTCCTGAAGATCAGGGTGTGATCAGTATCATTCTGGTGATGGAGCAGTTCCACAAATCCTTTCCCGAAACTGCCCCAGGACATTCTGGATATGGCTTCAACGTCGGATTCATGACCGGAATGTTGGAACTGGGTGCTTTCATTGGCTGTCTGTTCCTGCCATATCTTGCGGACCGAATCTCTCGAAAGTGGTCTCTTACTGTGGCCACTGGCTTCTTTGTCATTGGAGCTATCATCCAGGTAAACAACTGTGAAATGAGAATGATGGAGGAGAATTTGGCTAATTTCTGGGTAGACTGTCGCTCACAATTACGGAACCCTCGTTGCTGGCCGAACAATTGGAGGTATTGGTGTTGGTCAGCTTGCTATGGGTGCTCCTCTGTATATCTCTGAGATTGCGCCTCCTAACCTGCGAGGATCTCTGCTCGTTCTCGAAGCTATCAGGTAAGCATCTCAGAATGGCTGATCAGATCAGAGCTGAGCTAACGGATCAACAGCATCGTCATCGGCGCCATCATCTCCTACTGGATCACATATGCCACCAAGGAGCTATCCGGAGACCTTGCTTTCCGACTTCCCTTCGGTCTCCAGATGGTCCCCGCCCTCTGCGTCGGTATCGGAATCCACTTCTTCCCCTTCAGCCCCCGATGGCTTGCCATGCGTGGCCGCGACAACGACAGTCTCTCCGCTCTTTCGAAGCTCCGCCGCGTTCCCATCACCGACGACCGAGTCCAAGCCGAATGGAAGGGTATCGTCTGCGAAGTTCGCTTCCAGGAGGAGATCATTGCCAAGGATCACCCCACAAACAACGAGTTCAAGCTTGAGATCCTCCAGTGGATCGATCTCTTCCGCCCCAAGTACCTCAAGCGCACTGTTATCGCTCTCGGAATTCCGTTTTTCCAGCAGTTTTCTGGAATCAATGCTTTCGGTGAGTTCTGAAGCTATTTTTGACGGCTCCTGAGGGTCGGGTTGTGAGACGAGAGGGCATACTGACGGTTTAGTGTACTATGCGCCCACCTTTTTCAAGGCCCTTGGTCAGGATGACAACATGTCTTTGATCCTTTCAGGAATGGTCAATATCTGCCAATTGGTACGTAAAATGTCCTGGTTCGTCGCTTTTAAAAAGCTAACAAGATATCTTCGCTAGGTTGCCGCAATCCCCACCTTCCTCTACCTCGACAAGGTCGGCCGCCGGAAGCTCGCCATCTTCGGTGGTATCGCCATGGCCATCCCCCACATCATCATGGCTGGTGTCGTTGGCAAGTTCAACAACAAATGGGATAGCAACCAGGGAATGGGCTGGTTTGGAGTTGCTCTGATCTGTAAGTTGTCTAAGAAGACTGGGATTGAATAGTGCGTTAACATCTTTAGACATATATGTCCTCTGCTACGCTTGCTCATACGGCCCTCTCGGCTGGACGCTTCCCGCCGAAGTCTTCCCCAGCTCAAAGCGAGCTAAGGGCGTCGGTGCTGCTACTGCTATGATCTGGCTTGCAAACTTCATCATTGGCGTTGTCGTCCCTGAGATGGTCATTAAGATCGGCTGGGGAACTTACCTGTTCTTCGGAGTTTTCTGCATCCTTGCCGCCATCTTCTCTTTCTTCCTCGTGCCTGAAACCTCTGGCAAGTCTCTGGAGCAGATCTCTGAGCTCTTTGGAGATAACAACATTGTTGAGGAGGAGGCTATCCGTGTTCGTATCCAGCAGGATATTTGGTCTGACCCCAAGTACACCGCTGCTGGCGCCGAGGCTGCGTCCAGCTCCTAGATGGGCCATATACTCTTCAGACTTGATCTTGATCATTTAAATGCTCTCCGTACATAGCAGTATCAATATCAACATGTATTTACTATTTCAGTCGGAGTGGTTTCCGCTGCTCGCAAATCCACTCCCCACCATTAATGCTTCGCTGATACTTACACGATTTGCGTGCGACTTCGCTTTGAAAATTCCCAAGGAGACTGGCTCTGATTTGAATGTGATGAAATGCTTTTGTCCAATGTTTGTGATTTTACGCTCAAGCTTCGCCTTTCTGTTGCCATCCGCCATCCCAAGCAAAGACGTATTAGCAAACAGGTCACAGAGCTTCCACACACACTTCACACACAACTCTAGAGTTCATTAGTCACATATCATTCACGTTAATTATCCCATTTCCACCGGCAATTAACGTTATCGCAGATTCCAGGGACGCATGATGCGGGCCGGAGCCTCTGTTACCAGTCTGACAGTGTTTGACATGGCTCAGCTCTGTTTGAACAACCACCAGTAAAATGACATCGTTGAGAAAACATGAGTGTGACTGAGCTGCCACGTTCACCTTGATTCTAATAATCCTAAACATACTCTGAGGGTGAATCACGCGCGTGTATTCTCTCCCTTGTAGAACCTTCTCCTCTACCTTCATCTTCTTCCACCACCTCATAACCTCCCTCCCAGCTCTCTTGCAGCCATCACAACATCATTGGCAGTGCTGTACAGGCGCAGAAACCCGATCATCGCATCTTATGTCGTCTCTGGGGCTGTTTTATGACTCCTTTCTCTTCCCTCTCTCCCTAGGTGGTCCCCCTCGCTGCATCCACGGCCAGACTTCTGAGAACTCAAGAGGTCCCTCCTCTTGCCTCGTCTTTGGTAAACCAACCGCTTCCTCTCGCCTTCTCCTTGACCTACTCAGCATCAGATAGCGCCTAACGCTCGGCGCCGCTCAAGCCATCCTGCCTCACGTCACCTTGCCCGACACCTTTTCCCGTACCAGCACCGCTATTCACTTATTATACCTCCGGTATCTTCCCTTGGTTGTCTCTCTCCCACAAGGAGCCCTTTCTGACAGAAACCATAGGCCGCGTCCGGTACGATCCCGGCAGCACCATAGTTTACGTGGCCCAACTTTCAGCTTTTGGTATGCGCACCTGTTCCTTCGCCGTCTCCAAGTCCCTTCCCCTGACCTACGTCTATAGCTCACGCATTGAAAGCCTTGACCATCATGCCTGGACGCGACGCCATGTGGCAAGAAAAGATGCGCCAGCGGTTCGCGTGGCTCCGCGATCTCGGTGTGATGGGCAAGGTCCATATCGATGTGCTCCCCGACGGCTTGCCTGGATTCTACGGAATGCCAGAGGAAACCTATGATCATAGTGCCCCTCCAATCTCAGGTCCCAAGTTAGTGCGGCGCGCACTGAAAGATCCGAGAAACCATTTCTGGATGGGTGGGCCGATCATCATCCTCAAGGGCATAGATCCCGATACGCATGTGGCCTGGAGAAAGGCCCTGGACCAGCTAGAAGCACTCGGTGCCTTCAGCAACACAGTGACCTTCTCTGATGTCTCAACCATTTTGTTCGAAGCCCGGCGAAGCTACCTGGCTGATTGGGATGAACTCGCCTATGTTGTCAAGATGGGGAAGGAGGACTGTCACTACGTTCTAAACCAGGAGGAACCAGTGATGCCACGGCTCGCTCAATGCATGGCTCGCATGTTTGGAGTTCAGGCCCCTTCCGAGCCCGACGAGAATTGGTGGGCGACCGCTCGGGAGCACGTCGAGTTGGGGAACGACGAGAGATTTTTCAGCTTGACTGACCTCGCTTGGCGACGACTGCATGAGGCTAACCGACATTTCGAGAAGAGTGGCTTTGACGCAAAGGCCAAGACCGGGGCCAAGAAAGTCGTCGAACTTGTTGACGAATTTTTCAAGCTTGAGAAGAACAGGCCGATCTGCCAAATGGTGGATGACGCTGTGTTCGAGGATGACCCTTGAGGCCTACTCGACCCAAAGGTCGTAGGAAGTATCTGGCTTACATGTCAACTATGGAATGGCCTGAAATTCCATTAATGGGTGGAAGACGAACACAGTTGAGGACAAAGTGCGGTAGGACTTGAGGCACGAGACAGGAGAGACTCCGCAGGGTATGGTTGGGCAAGAAACGTGATGGAATGATGATTGTTTTGGACGCGGCAATGCCACTAAGTAAAGGTTTTTTATTTGCATCTACCAGCTCAGCTATCTTACTCAATGAGATGCGACATTGAGTGTTATCCCATCATTTTTTTGTGAACTAAATAAAGTCGTTGAAGGTGTTCAAGCAGTTTCTTGGCTCAACCAGATGCCACCCTTTCTTCAAATAGCATGCACAATGCCCATGATGGATTCCAGTTAAAACGCCTTGAGCCGTTGACGTCTTCTCATTCATCGCAAGTACTGACTCCGGGATTTCCGTCTTGGTACTAAAGAGGCCATCATTTTTCGAGAACTTGACGCGTCGAGCTACCTGGTACCGCCCTTTCAAAGTTCGAACCAGTTTCAAGTACCCATGCCATGTTCTCAATTGCTAATGCCATTCACTTATTACCTAGCCTTCCCCATTCTCCCTGGTTCAGTGAATCCCAAGTCTTGCCTAAACTCTGGCATCCGAGGGTACCCAAGTCCGTTCCTCTTCCGCTTGAACTTACCTTTCATCACTGCCTTTTTTTTCCTTCACTTTCTATCAAGATAGCTACGCCTCAACTCACCCAAGATTAGATTCGCGAGAGCCTTGGTAGTTCCCCCACCGCGACATCAACTTCCGTGTGTCTCTAAGTGTGCTTCTTGATCCTATGTCTGACTATATCATGAAAAAAAGGTAGAACTGCTTCGACTTTTCTTATTCTCTCTGATTCTATGGATCCTAAGTCTTACCTAAATCCCAAATTCACTGGTTATTTAAACCCTCTCCTCTCCCTCCCCCTCTCTGCTTTCATGTTCCTTTCTACACCCTCTCAACTCCATCGCACTTCTTTTGCGACATTACAACACCATCACCAGCGCTCTAGAGCAGCTAAATATTGAGTTGCTGAATACATTCAGTCCTCACAGGTATTTTGCCTTCTTTTTTTATTTGATTCCCCCCCAGGCCGTTGCTCTATCTTCCCTACAAGCCCAAGCCTCCAGAGAAGCCCAAGAGGTTCAAACCCTCCCCCCCTCCCCCCACCCTCAATCTCAGACATGCTCTCTCCTTGCCCCGTCTCTTAAATCCCCATCACATTCCCAAGCCTTCTACGCTCGCCTACTTACCACTGTCTATCATTAGGTTACACTTCTAGGGCCTTGCGCCGCGCAAGTCAATCAGTACCTGTACTGCGCACCTGCTGCTATCTCTGTATGGTTCCTCCTAGGCTGCTTTCCTCTTTCAAGGCCTATTCATTGATGATCAGTATAGCTCGGGCACACTGCGTCCTCTACCACCCCCACTGGGAGCCAAGTTCAACAGTCACTTCAGGTAGGTTCTAGTTTGTCTTCCTTGGTCAAGTCCCTTCTAATCTATGGTCACAGCTCATACAATCAAGGCCCTTGCCACAATGTCTGGAACATCCTCGACTCCCACTCAGGGACCTCTAGGTGTCGACAATTACCCTGCTGTGTCCCGAGCTTGGCTAGAGCGCATGGTTGCCATCCTGGAGACCCGAGGCCAGCTTTCGCATGTGGCCTGGAAAAGGGCCCTGGAAGAAATGCGAAAGCTACTTCTCCTGCCCGAAGGTCCTTCTGCCTTTGTCCCTCTGCACATTTTGAGCGTGGCCAAGAAGGCTTGCGACGAGGACTTCGAGCATTTCGGAGATTTCATCCATCAGGCGGAGGCAAACCCGGGGCTCCTTGTGAACAAGCAACGTCCAGTCAGCGCCTGGTCAGCTCAATTCATGGCTCGTCTGGTTGGTTTCGAAGCCAGCCACGAAGACGACAGTGAGTGGTGGATGGCCAGTGCTGCCAAGGCTTTGATTGAGGACCTTGACGAAGAGGTGTTCGTTCGCATTCGTGACGCCCGGTGTCGATTCCTTCAAGCCCACGAGCTTTGCTACTCGCTGGGAGACATTGGAAAGGGGCGCGAATTTGCTTACAGGGGCCTTCATCATATGAAGGCCTTTATCCATCTTCACCAGAATGGGCGGGTGCTTGCGCTGGTCGGGAACCACATTGAAGAGCTTCAAAAGTTCATTCGAGACAAGGGCCTGGGAGGGAGGTTGCCCTCATTTTATTAACAACTCTGTCGCGGATTAAGTCCATGAGCCTTCAGAGGGGGATTCTACAGGTGATTATGGGGTTGAAACTGTTGAACGAGGGGAACGCGAATGATGAGGTATCTGGCTGTTCACGGCAAATGGACAGATTAAAGCCCTTCTCCCATAGCCAACCCGTCTTAGATGCGTGAGAACAAAAGATCTTGATACTGGCCTTGCTGACGATTGCCAAGTCATTAACTCGAAGCACTAGACAAACACACTGAAGCATTCGTAATGTCAATATCTATGGTGCTTTGGATTCAAAACTTGTGCTATTAAACAAGGGCCATATCATTTTCAGTCTCCATTCATCTATTGTAGGTCCCGAGGGCTCAACTCCAAACATCCTCAAACCAACGATTTCCTTTCTTCTTCTCCGCCCTCCAGCTTTCAGCCTGGACATCAGACCAGTCATTCTTCTGCTTGATAGCTTCGCTCAACACATCCCCCACATCCTTGGCCATGGTGGCGGCACCACAGACGTAGAATGCCGCATCCTGGTCTTGCAGCAGATCCAAAACCTCCTCTTGACGCTGAAGAACTTTGTCTTGGACATACATCTTCTTCCCACCCGCTCGAGAAAACGCTGTTACCACCTCGAGCTTCCCTGCTAATGGACCAGAGGTTGCCTCTTGGAATTCTTGAGAGTACAAGTAGTCGGACTCGTTTTGACATCCAAAGAAGAGAACCATCTTTCCGACGTCGCGGCCAACTGATGCAAGTCTTGCACGCTCCTGTACAAAAGCCCGAAATGGGGCGATTCCAGTTCCAGCCGCAACCATGACTAGAGGGGTCAAGGCGTTGATTGGGAGTTTGAAAGTCGATGGCCGGATCTGAATCTGCAGGGTGGATTGAGTGGCAGTCACATCGTCGCTAGGAGCTGTCTTGGAGAGGAAAGAGCTGGTAATTCCTGGGATGAGAACGTCGGGCTTGCCAACGATTGTAGAGGGCTTGACGGATACTGTGAGAGTAACTTGTCGAGGGGAGGTGATTCTGGAACTGGAGATGGAATAGAGTCGTGGCTGCATGGGCTGAAGAGAGTCGATGATAAACGAAAGCGGAAGATCTGCCCAGGACATGGAGGAGTCGAAAGACGAGGCGTATGCTAGTAGTCGAGAGAAGGTCAGATAATTGGCGTTCAAGAAGGCGGCATAGGTTTCTCTGTCCTTGCTGATAGCCTGCAGCCCCTTCTTGACCACGCTGCTGGGAGCCATGCGAGCCACAGACAGCACCGTCTCTCGAGGAACAGGGCTGCAGATCTCCAAGTAGTGGCGGAACAGAGCTTCGATCGTCGTCGAGTTAGGCACCTTGGGGTCGTCGTAGCCGGATTTGGCGTTGATGCGGATGGGGTTGGATCGCTTTGCCTCAAGCCCCAGAATACGGATAAGAGTATCGACCTCTTCTGGGGAGTTCTCGGGCCAAACAGCGATATGATCACCAGTCTTATACTTGACTTGTAAATGAGCCGTCAGGTCGACCTTAACCTCGATGCAAGAACGGTCTTGCTCAGCATATCGTGCCAGTTCAGTGCGTGCAACCACTGGGACTGACACAATGTCGGAGTTTGTGGTCCCAGCCTTGGATGCAGTCTTGTGGAAGGGATTTCCAAGGTGAAGTTCTTCGTGTGGGATAGTCTCTCCCTCGATAACTTCCACCTCTGGCTCATATGCTGCTTCAACCTCGGTCAAGCCACGGTCAGTTGCCAAAGTAGAGAAGAGAGTCTCTTTCCAATCCATGAAATCTTCCTCGGTTGTTCGTGTTGCCTCGTTGCCCTTTCCGGTGGGAATGAGGGAGACGGCGCCGAACTTGACGAGTGCGGTAACGACCTCATCAATCGTCTTGTTGAAGTATCGGTAGTTGGAGTTTCCACAACCAAAGGCAGCAAACTTCAAGTGGTTGAGGCTGACACTGAAGGCGGAATGGGCCCAAGTGACAAAGTCTTGGGCGTTGTCACTAGGATCGCCTTCACCATATGTGGACATGATGAAGATGGCAAGTGCTGTGCTTGGGATGAGAGAAATAGACTCTGCGTCGTAGTCAGACAAGTCTGCTACCACTGTTGTGAGCTTATAACGCTGGTGGGCCTCTCGAGCAAGTCTATGGGCAAAGCCTTCAGCAGTGCCAGACTGGGAACCCCAAAAGATGACCAAATCTGCGTTGGCCTCTTTGATGAGATCCGCAACATTGCGCGACCTCTTTGTGGTTTCAACTGCAGAGCCATGAGCTGCTTGAAGTCGCTCAAACCACATGTGATAGAGGGGGTCTTTCTTGGGAAAGATGGTACCCTTGTTGATTACAAAGGCAGTTCCCAAGATGACCAAGGGAAGGAGGATATAGTCATCATGGCTGAGATTCTTTGACAGACACTCGATGGCCTCTGTCAAGACTTGTGTGGTGTTGGAATTGAAGGCTGCCATTGTGACGAAAAGCAAAAGAAGAGCAACGCTGGAGGTAGAAAGAAAAGATGGATGGGTAGTGATTGCCTTGAACATCGATGCGGTTGTTTCCATGGGGTTTGATATACAAATGCCATGAACCTAGCCACCCCGCAACTCGTGTCTCAAAAGCTGGAGTTGACAAGCGATCATGAAGCAAACCAAAAGCGGCAAAAGTTCGCCGGTCCATCTGACGAATGAGATCACGCAGTGACAGCAGCCGAGGAGGTCTTATTCCCAAACAGGCGATAACTCGCCGACTCCGACGCCCCGATTGACTAGTGGCAACCACATTTCTCCAGCGTGATCGCACCAAGACAACCCTGAAAGAAATTTTGCATCAAATGACTGTTCTAGCCAGGCACAAACATCGCCCAAAATTACCCAAAACTACAATAAAGTTGAATCCTTCCATCCGAGGGTAAATCATTGAAATCTGAGGATTGCCGGAAAACGTACAGTTCGGCGGCGGCCGTCTCCATCAAGCTAGTGTTCCCCGCAAACTTGGTTCCTCCACATGAAAGTTCACTAATTATATCCATCACATTTTGCTTGTCATCTCTCTCCTCAATGGTCATCCTCTGAATTCGGTATGTCCTCCCGTATCTTATCGCTTATGTTGTCATCTGGCTCGTTGGTGTCGGCTTTTGCAAGTTGCGATTCAGGTATAAGAGACGGACGCGACAAGTCTAGTCCTAACCTCAGACAACATCGATCTTCATCTTTCACTTCAAGTCTCAAGCCTTGAAATCTCATCACCATGCTGGGATACATCGCTCTGGGCGTTATGCTCACACTGGCCTTTGCCTACTTGATCGTCAGGCCCATTGTTGTCTATTTCTTGGACCCCAAGGGCCTTCGCAAGTACCCCAACTATGCCCTTCTCTCGGGTATCACCGATTTCCGACACTGTTACACTTCCTCCCAGGGCTTCCGCTCTCGGTCTCTGTATGAAGCCCACAAGAAGACCGGTGAGCCCATTCTGAGAATCGGCCCCAACTCGTTGTCTTTTGGCGACACTCGCGCCGTCAAGGCGATTTACGGCCACAACACCAAGTGTGTCAAGGATGACAACTACAATGTTCTTTCTGGCTCCCACCGTCATCTCTTCGATGTCGTCGATAAGCCTGACCACTCCCGCAAGCGACGCCTCCTCTCGGCTGCTTTTGCCATCAAAAACCTGGAGAAGTGGGAATACAAGGTTGCTTATACTGCCAAGCGCCTGTTTGAGGCTTTCGACAAGAAGTGCACTGCACCCTTGAAGGGCTCGATCCCGGACCCTCAAGATGTCAACCTTGACTTCAGCCACTGGATCAACTTGTGGACGACCGAGGCCATCTGCTATATCACACTCTCTACCAAGATGGATCTTCTCGACACTGGTACTGATGAGGTCCCCGCCGAGAAGCGCGACGGAACTCGCTACCGCGGCCGATACCGAGATGCTAGAGACCAGAATGCTCTTGCGCAGGCCGTCTGGGTGTGGGATTACAACCTCTGGCCGTGGGTCAAGTGGCTTACCAAGACTATCCCCGGCAAGTACCAGAAGATGTGGGATGCTGCCAAGGCTTGGGATGATATTTACTATCATCAGGCGGCGGAGCGGCTTCGACGGTTCGAGGCTGGTGAGGAGTTGGATGACTTCTTTTCTTGTCTTATGGAGGACAAGACTGGTAGCCCCAACAACCTTGAGTGGGGTGAGATTGTGTCTGAGATTGGCGCCATCATCAACGCTGGCTCTGATACGACTGCTATCGCCCTTACTCAGACCCTTGAGCTTCTCATCAAGCACCCGCAACATCTGAAGCATCTTCGAGAAGAACTCGATAGTGTACTCGAGCCCAATGAGGTTATCGCACCTTATGACAAGGTCAAGGATCTTCCCTTCCTCAAAGCTTGCATCGACGAGTCCATGCGCTACATCCCGCCCACCTCAGCCGGTCTCCCTCGACGAACCCCTCCTGAAGGTGCCCAAATCCTCGACCAGTGGATCCCCGGCGACACTTCAGTCAACATGACCATCTACGCCACCCACCGAGATTCCAAGGTATTCCCTGATCCCGAGACGTACAACCCCATGCGCTGGATGGATCCCAACGAACGGAGGCGAATGGAGCCACTCTTCATCCCTTTCTCTGCCGGAGCTCGAGGATGTATTGGACGAAACATTTCGTACCTTGAACAGATCGTTGTCCTCGCTTCGTTGGTTCACAGGTATGACTTTGCTCTGCCTTCGCCTGATTTTAACATGCAGAGGGTGGAGGCTTTCAACATTATTTGTGGACAGTTGCCTATCAAGATTTGGCGAAGAAGAATTGAATAAGGATTAGAACATTGATATAGAGGAGCTGTTACCTTTGCTTGAAGATTGAGAACATGGATTAGGGGAGCATCTTAAGTTTCCTGCAAGACTACATACACCGAGCCGGTATCTACAGCAAGGATGAGCTCTGGGGATTGTCTATGCTAAAAAGATTGATTGAGTTACTATAACACGGGATGTTTGACTCACACGAGAGTGACTGTGATGCTGTTGTTGTGTTTATTGACGTCTCCATCGCACACAAGATCAAAGAACACTCCAATAAGACACATCACATCATCGAAACTCAATGCTATAACAACGTGACTAAGACCGTGATTGTTACCTCTATGATGCTGCATGTCGCCCTATCCTTCATCGCAAACTCTTAGTTGCACTACGGAGAATCCCTGCGGCACGAGACAATTGCTCATAAACCTCGTTATTCAGATTCCCCGTTCCTAAAACCCCATCGAGAAGCCTTGCAGCATCTCTTACTTGCTCTCGGCTCGCATTCATAGTTGCCCGCAGCTCCCTACTTTCTCCCTCTGCCTCTTCGGCTCGCGTCTTCTGGCGCTCGTAGTTTTGTTGGATTTGGGACGTATCCAAGGCTGGGCTTGCTGTCACGTCAAGTGTACTAGCCGGTGTCGACGAAAAGGCTATTCTGTCGCTTGGAGCGGTTGAATCCGACGCGACAGATTGCTGCGTGTTCGAAAGACTCATCAAGCTTCCATCCAAGCTTCCAGGTGGAGGAATCGAGGATAGTTGTTGTGTGATTGACCCAAAGACAGGGACGGTGAAGCTCTGCGAGGTTAGACTTGTGCCACTAAATCCCGACAAAGAATCAGACGATAAGGTTAAAGGGTCTAGAGTTGCCACGCTCCTGTTTGCTTGACCTGACGACTGGGTGGGCGATTCTTCGAATGGGATGTTTGAGAGGGTTAGGGACGGAATTGTCAAAGACATGTCAGCATGGACATAATCTAGAAAGTCTTGGTAAGTCGATCCAGGAAACTCCGCGTGGTATCTTACAGGGAAAATAGTGTATCTTGAGCTGAAACAGGTCTTTCGTAGCCATGCCTGGAATTAGGAGTTGAAACAGCCTCCACCACGTGTCTTCAGGCCCAGTTCCTGCGCAATCCTTGACTTCTGTTTCTTGCCCCAGGGTCATGAACCATTCGTAGGTTGGCATGTCTTTTTGATCGCAGTCATCATTTCCATGGTCCTGTACCTTGTCTCTGGTGTTGAACCACTTCCAGCATCGTTGACATCGATATGATAGCATGTGCCTCCGAGTCATGTGGTCTCTGAGTAATTGTTAGAGCTTAGTCCCATCTGAGCTATGGTGTTCACCAACAACCACTCACTTTAGTCGTGATATACTATCGCATCCTCCTCTACGATTGTTTTGCGAGGGCTTAAAGCAGTCGCGCCATGGCTCAAATGCTTGGTAAGGGCAGGCAAAGCGTTGTTTAACAGGCTCCATGCCCCGATGTTTCCTTCGCAGCCTTTTTCTCTGCCGGCCGTTGCCGTTGTCTTCATCTTCTCCTCCATCGGATCTGTTCCGTTTCAATGGCAACGTTGGTTGTCCTGCTGCCGACACAGACTCCTGCTGGCCTGGGTTGCCGACAGTGGACGCCGCCTCCGTCGACGTTTCCCCAGGCGAGCTATCGGATTCTTGTGTCTCGGAACTGGAAATATCATCTTCAGAGCTCTCACTGTCGGTATCACCATCAGATCCATCGAACACGTCAGTTTCATCACGTCTCCAACGTTTATGCTGTTCCGATAGAGAGAGTATTTCGATGTGTACTCTGGCGAGCCCTACTTGTTGCAGTGACGAGCTCGTGCCTGGCATTGTTGTTTCGCAAATGAAGGCGGGTCGTGTTTGGGAATCAGGGGTTCCCAGTTGGCTTCGCGAGGTTGATGACGGTGGTCTTTCTTTTGCAATGGAGTATTGATTTGGCTCCTCAGGGCACGTCTGGATAGATGTATCGGCCTGCCAATAATCAGGGAAAGGAGGCACAAAATCTGCAGGAAAAATGAATTAGTTTCAATCCCAATGAGCTAATCATTTGACAAGAAGCCAAAGTTAATCCCGGACTGGATGTTCGGTCTGGCAATCTACTTACTTGGAGGCATTGGGTCGCAGTCAGGAAATATTAAGCGCCAGAGGTGATCCCAAGTATTCACTCTTGGATCCTGCAGAGTGTTCAACACGGCATTACTGACCCCTCTTTCGTAGTCACTGGCCATTGAAGACACATCGCTGCAGGCTTGGGCCTTGACATGACTGTCGAAGTCTGCCAAGCTCTCAAACGATGACCAGCACACGTCACATCGGTAATCAAATTGCTTAGATTGATGGAAACACACGATATGCTGTCTATTTGCCACGTTAGGGGGATATTCAATTCAAGGTAATGTAATGGGCTGCACATACTTGACCTCCCATATCTCGTGAAAAGACGCAATAGCACACCTCTCAGAATCGCAAATGTTGAACCTGCGAGGATTGCGCTTCCTAAATGGGCAGCTATACTGGCCAAAGGAGACTTTGGGCCCCCACTCTCGGTCTGCCGATACGGAAATTCCAGAATCGTAGCAAGAATCTCGACGCCGCCTGCGCGACCTAAGGGCGGGGATATTGGTGTCCATTGGGGCCGTTGATGCATGATTCAGGATTCTGTCAAAATCGAACGCACTCATGGTGTCCACGGAAGCGGGATCGAAGCTAGTCGGCACTTGAACAAGGCATGCCTCTGTTAAACCTGGGTGCGCGATACTCTTCGCCGGAGGAGCGCTGCCACACGGTGCAGTTATCCTGTCGCCGATTTCCACTCTCCAGTTTGTTCGGTGCTAGAGGGATGAGGATGGGCTGGGTGTGAGTTGGCTAGAAGAGAGCGGGCGAGTGGTTTTCTGATTGAGGCTGAGCAGGGATGACAACACAAATTGTGTTGCTTACGACCAGCTGACCTGACCTGACCTGACCCTGACCAGTGACAATCCAGCAGGCTAGCACACATCACACAATGTGCATATGCCGTAACACATGAATTGTGATTTAACTATCGGTCACAAAGTGTCACCCTCAAGATTTGGGACGATTGATAGGGATAGCGACAGTAGGTTCATAACTATATTTGAGTTTCGTTTTCGCCTCAATGGATAGTCTCACCAGGCACTTATTATCGGCTAAAAAACCATCGGTCAAAGAGCCCAACACAAAGATGGTCACAACCTCACTCTGCTTGCCAAGCCTCGCAACTTGTGTGGGCGACTCGGACACTTGTGTAGTCACTCAACACAGTTCAAGCAAGCTCTCCGACACACTTTAAGCAATTTTGAACACAGCCCAAGTAGTATCCAACACAGTTTGAACCAGGAAAATATGGTCTTGGGATACAAAATACTGCCATGCTCTCATGTTCTTGGGTTTTCCACTTCCTTCATCTGTTCCACCAACTCAAACATCATACGCATAGGCACCTGTCCAAGGCTCCAAATCGTCCACAATGACCAACAGCCAGTCTCCCGTTGCCCAAGACCCCTTGGCATCTCTTTCAAGGTAAGAAATCCAAATGCCAAAGTCGGACCATGGCTAAAGGACAATGCAGTTTGCAGGCCCCCAGCAGTCGCGAGAACCAGAATCGATCAAAGGCTTCCCATGAAGCATCTAGAACCCACTCGCCTAGAACCATGGCAAGTAGAAAAGGGAACCCAACGAGGAGCATCTCCTCTAGTATTTGCGTCGAGGGGGACGACGATGGATCGTTCAGAAGCAAAAAGGCTGAGGATGAAGGAGGAGACACCGATTCTCTTCTCAAGCCATCTACCATCGACTTCTTGGGAATCGGGAGCCAGTTTGGAGATCATGCTCATTGATCCGGCGACTTCTCGAGTTATGTTGACGGCTTGGGATTAGGCATTATTCGCCAGCTGTATATATATGTGTGTGTTATTCATCGACAATCTTCTGTCCACAACAGCCTTCGAGCTTCTATCGTCTGTGCATCCGTGAACCAGCTATCCGGCGTAGATATTCCTTCGGGACCAACCTCCCACATCCCGTGCACCACGTGCGCAATCCAAAGATCAAGCATGACTTCAAGTCGCATGTTGCCCGCTGGCCCCCACGGCCGACGCCCATCGAATCGGATTGGATTCATTGCACCTTGAGCAGTGACTAGGTCCGTTCCATCCCCGTCCGATGTGGGCTGTACAAAGGTCGTGTAGAGGCCAGGATGCTCGTACAACGTTGCATCAGCCAAAGGGAGATGGTCTTCTCCGTCAAACAAGTGTCGATCTTCGCTCTTCACTACCGGACTAGCGGTAGAGGGTAGTATGAGTGATATCGTCTCAAATCCACCATCTTGCTCAAATTTCAGGCGACGGCTTGTGGGAGACTCAGCCCCATAAATACCGGTAAAGATTTCCGGCGTGAAGGCCGTGATCCCAGGTGCGAGATACTTGAAAGAGGGGCGTTTTGCAGCGCAGAGAAAGGCTTTCGCAAAGGACCCTAGCTGGAATTTGTTGACCAGGTCGACGGACAGGGGCTCCAGAAGAGGTGACCTCGGTGTACCCTCAGGCAGGCGAGACTGGATAGCCTCCAGTAAATATTCCCAGTGTCGAAGAGTCGTAGCTAGATCTTGAGGCGTCCATGATACGTAGGAAACCGCGTTTTTCGACCGATACCAGCCGGTTTCACCTCCCCAAGTAAACTTGTTACACTCCCACATGTCCAACGCCTTTCGAAGAGCTAGTTCGAGCGGCACCCATTGCTCATCCGGTGGAAATCCGCCACATCCACGGAGACGAGTCCAGAAGACCAAGTCAGTGTCAAGATTGAAGTAGAGACCGCCATCCATTTTTGGCGTGTTAGTTTCGTCCGCGTAGAGAAGAATAATGCGCCGGTCATCTAGCTCTTGAAAATTGTCGTCAAACCACCGTGGCTCGGGCTGGCAGAACTCGGCTGTCAGTGGGAGATCGTTGGGCTTGTAGCTATCGATCATCGACAGAAATGTGCAAAGCGGCTCCTCTTCAGGAATGTCAAATAGCCGCTTTTCTGGTGGTAGATCGCGCCATCGTGCCAGCACGTCACGCTTGACTTCTTGGGCTGCGTCGGGGATTCTAGAGATTGCTTTTGCGAGAAGTTGGTTATGAAGCTCGGCGCACCGAACTGGGTCGAAGGTGACATCCATGGCAAATAAAAATCACAACTCAAAGGAGGTCAAGGTAAGGTTAAAGTTCGAGACGGTGAAGCAGACAATAAACCCCTCGACCGAAGTTGAGCCGGATAAGTAGCAGTTCAATGGTTCTCAATGATCAATACATTCTGGTTCAGCTGTTATAGAAGATTCCATGTCTTTTCTAGACTCTAGTTAGCATTCTATGCATCAACAAGCCATCAACTCTAGATCTTGGTTGTCTTCTTTCCGCGGCCTCTGAAGCCCCAGCCAATCTGGTTCGCCATCTTCACCTCGAAGCCCAGTTCTCGAGCAAAGGCATCGACCAGGCCAGGATTCTGCTGGAACCAGCGTCCGGCCATGACTACGTCAATGCCAGACTGTAATACCTCCTCAGCGAGGGTACCAGCCTTGATGCCACCAACAGCAGAAACAAGGATTTTGTCTCCCACAGTCTTCTTGATCGCCTGGGCTAGATGGACCTGATAACCGGGTCCTGACCGAATGGCGATAGCAGACTTGGCGTGGATACCACCCGAGCTGACGTCTATCAAATCAACACCTCGGTCGGCCAACAAAGATGCAAGCTTTCCTGATTGATCAACAGTCCAGCTCTCAGGAAACTCTTGCTTCAACTTTTCATCGAATTCGAACCAATCTGTCGCGCTGATGCGGACAAAGAGCGGCATGGTTTCCGGGATGACGGCTCGAATTCGCTCCACAATCTCCGAAATAAGCCTCGTTCTATTCTTAAAACTTCCTCCGTAGGCATCTGTCCGGCGGTTGCTGACGGGGCTTAAGAATTGATGTAGTAGATATCCGTGAGCTGCGTGAATCTCGAGGACATCGAAACCAGCCTTGACCGCCCTTTGTGCAGCTTCTGCATATGCCGTCTTCAACTCTTCAATCTCCTCCGCGGTCAGAGCCTTGGGAACTGGGTTGACTCCCTCGACTTGGGGAATTGCTGAAGGAGCAACGATCTTGTCAGGCCATCCACCAACTTCCTTTACAGCCACGCCATTGCCTCTCAACCAAGGTGTGACGCCACTGCCTTTGCGACCCGCGTGCTGTAGTTGAATGCCAATCTTTTGACTCTGACTGTGCGCGAACTCAACAATACGCTTCAACGGCTCGATATGACCATCTTCCCAGAGACCGAGGTCCTCGGGTGTGCCGCGACCCAAGCGCTGCACAGCGGTGGCCTCGGCAATTGCCAACCCTGGACCACGCTGAATGATGCCACCGAGATGGGTCAGGTGCCAATCAGTTGCGTAGCCATTATCGGCCGAGTATTGACACAGAGGTGATAGAAAAAGGCGGTTGGGGAACGTGACGCCGCGGATCGTGATGGGCGTGAAGAGCTTGGTGGATCCATTGAGTTGCGTGCCTGCGGGGGGATCTTGGGCTGGCGTGTAGTAGGAAATGCCCTTGGCAGCGACGTTTTCAATCTTTTCTGGCGCCATAGTTGAAGTCTAGTTTCATGTGCTAAATCTAGGGATCAAAAGGAAAAGACAAGCGATCTGGGCAGTTGTGAGGTTGAGAACGATTCGTGCCATCAGGTTTTTGTGTTGAGCCTCCTGCAGACATGACTAACGTGCCTACCGAGGCAATGCGGAGGGGAACCTCAGTGGATTACTAATGCCGTTCAATTGTGCAACTCCCCAGCCAGCCAGTCCCGATGTGCGGTTTTGGGCTCATGGAGCAACAGTCGATCACATCATGGAGCTTCCCCTCTTACGACGATAGACCTAAGGAGGTTGACTGTTACCCTGATTCGCCCAATACGATCATCATCACCCCATATTGGACTTTGCTTGGTAATACTCTGGCCTGCTATGTATTTGTAATACTCTTCAAGTAGCAGCATGGAGGGGTTGGACATTGTGTCAAGCCGGGACCCGAAACCTCGGCAATAATGAGGGGTTTGGTTTACGAGGAGTCGTTGAACGCTACATTGAGAAAGTACACTGAAGCTTTAGAGATCAGGCATCACGGTCTTATTATGAAGCTCTCACCCAAAAACTAGTTTACACATTCAACTCACCATTGGAATGCTCATCCAATCCGCAATATCGCGGTTTTCAGCATCAAGGGAAGATGGGCAAATGAAATAATATTTTGAGATATAAAGATGTTGTTAACGAGAAAATTTATATTTTTAAGACACGAATATATGAGACAAGTGAATGTTGGCATCGGCACGACGTTCCACAATTATCGAGCCATTGTCATCATATCCAGGATCCCCGCGAGCAGACTTTGACCAAAGAGAAAATCGCCAAACATGATGGCGAGTAAAAGACATTGCTATTAGCACAGTGCATTTTTTTACATCCCTAACAAATGCTTTAGTACCACGTGAAAAAGCTACCCTGTAGCACGAGATCAGTGGCAATTCAGGAACTACACATCGCCGCTGGATGAGACAACGTGCTCAGCCACGGGATGATCCTTCGGACCGTCGGCAGCGGGAGAGATGCAAATCCCATCTTTGAGTGAGATAACAAGTGGGGGAGACCCTAGATCTCAGTCATACGGGGAGGAGACTATGGAGTTGTCTTGTATCTCACTCGGTGTTCAGGGTCCGAGACATCTAACTCCATTGCGGAGATTCTGGAAGAAGGGGCCAATACTTCCTATAGAGGATACTCTTGGCTCACATCGCGGCAGAAAAGGCCCGATGTCCTCGAGACAGGATCTGTCTGAGGACGGAGAGTTAGCTCCTTCGTTCGATGAATGCCATCCCTAGGGACAGCTATTGAACTATAAGTAGGTAGTCAGGAGATGAAGGGAACAGAAACTTCGTCATCATCAAGCCTCCTCACTATTCAGTTATCTCTACCACTCTTCTACTTTCCGTCAAACAAACATCAACTTCATCATGAAGCCCGTCATCGTTGCCACCGCTCTCGCAACGCTCGTGACCCCCGTCGTCTCACGATGCTCAATGAACAACCGCTGGTGCTACTGGATCGGATCTGCTCCCGCCTGTGGAAGCACCAACTTCAAAATTGGCGAGATTGACGAGACCGGAAAGGTCCTCAAGGCCTGGACCAAAGACAAGGACCACGCACTCCTCTGCACCCATTTCAACAAGGACGGGGACAGGCCGAGCACAAGCTGCTGCAACGACTATGGATCGGGTTGCTGGGGTGGCTACAAGAGGCTTTGGTGTGAGGTTGATGAGTGAGGGCAGGTATGTGGCTCTTGTGATAAGGCAATATAGGCTAATACAAATAGGATTTCCTTGCTGTCATGGTAGGTTAACCCTAATTACAGGGGGAGGAAAAGTTGCTAGGCGTAACTCTATATTTGATCAATATTAAATCTTGAAAGAGTTAGCATGTAACTTGACGGTTGATCCTTCTTGTCATTTAGCTCTTTACGTGAGCTACCTACCCAGAGCCCTAGATATGCCGCTTGGGCCTCGCTACTGTTCTAGACATCTATAACCGCATAATGCTACGATTCGCCTTTGCTGAAGCTAGGCTGCTCCGGAAAACGTAAATAAGATAAATCAATTGAAACTGCATTGATTTACGACTCCACGAGACCTAGTCCAACCCCCCGGATTGACACCTAGTTCTTGTTGACTTTCTTCCAAGATTCCCTGCTGGACACGTTGTTCCACCAAGTGCTAAGATTCTTGCGCTGCTCAAAGGCTTCACCCTCATCGGCCTGATGGAGAGTATTCACGGCTGGCATGTAGAATATATCCACGATAGTAAAGCCAGGGCCACCGAGATAGCTCTGCTCGGACAGAATCTTATCCAAGACGTCAAGCTTAGCATGGAGCTTCTCAACACTAGCTTTGGTCGCAACCTCATCGGAAGGTATGCCAAAACCCCTGCCAGTGTTAGAAAAGACAGCCGTGCCCTGACATGTATTGAAGCACTTACGGGTTGAAGAGCTTTAGCCACAAAACTTGGAGGGCGGCATCATAGAATTGAGAGTATTCCACGGAGGCGAACTGCTCGAAAATGGCCCAACCTTGGGCATCGTCAACAGCAGGGAGGAGGTCGATTCCATGACTGCGGTATTGGGAGGCTAGGTAACGACCAATCGCTCTGGATTCTGCAGTAACGTTAGACTTGGACTACCCATCACCGTGCACCGTATAGTGTGACTGTCTAGTGCAAGTACTCACCATAGAGACGGAGCGAGCCATCTTCGAGGGCCGGAATCTGTCCAAACGGCATTTTCTCTTTGTAGGGCTCACCCTGGTGACATTAGAGCGCCGCCAAATTGATTGGGTGGGAAAAGTTCACCTTTTGTTCTCCGGCCATGAAATTAACGTTCACAAGTTCATAATCAATGCCTTTCTCTGCCAAAACGAGCAGAACACGGCGAGTGCACAAGGAAGTCGGGTGGCCGTAGAGCTTCAGAGTCATTGTGGAATGGGTTGAAAATGAGGGTTGGTGTCTGCCTTGATGTCCTGGTTTTGTGTTGACACAGGAATGGTGTTGCTGGTGAATGATTCCATGAGCATAGTGTTAGCCTTTTATAGCAATGTTGTTTGATAGCTGTAGCATCGTGATTTTGCTTCTATCGCTGTAAGCAGTGATCTCCGGTCTCCTTGTTGATTGCTAATCCCATTCTTCAACGTTTGCGAGGTTGGAGAACCTTCAGCTTAGAATGGATGGCCATCTGTTGTGTCAGGATAGACATCAAACTTAGAAAGGCTAGCGTTCCGTTGTTTCTAGGCAACATGTCATTCGCTCGAACGGGACTTCAATGGAGTCATGCCGCATCTGAGTAGGTACCCCTTGATCAACCCACAACTCCTGCATGCCCAAACAGAGACGCACCCTACAGTACCGCTCTCAGAGCTTGGCATGGGCCGTGAACCGCGCGTATCGGCCTTCGTATATAGTAAGCAGAAAGCCTATTATGGCCCATAGGTTATTAACCGCGCGCGTCGGCCTCGGGGCTCGGCATTTTAGCATGGCCGAGGCTCGACAACCTGGCCATACTCTGGGAGTTTCTGGCCACTGACAAATCCAAATGAAGGCATCTTTGCGGGAGGGCCGGTTGATCCTGGCGCGAGCTTAGATTGTTGGCTATAGGAGGAATTTCGAAAGTGATATTGGTTGGCTGTGAGACAGCTTTACAACAACTCTACATAGGTAAGATAAAAAATTCTAACTTATGCAAAGGCAGAATTAGGCAGTAGACTTAAAAACGAATCTACCTGAATCTAGAGTCCTAACTATTCATTACTACAATAGTACTTTACGTTCCTCTCAGGCTGAATTCGCATCACATAGCTCAACATTCGAGGCTCCTTAAGACCCCGGCCGGTCCTCTTAAAACTGAAAATCAGCATACCGCCAATTCTACGAGACTTATCTCGTTGCGAGTGATGCGTGCATAAAGCAGTCGAAGATGGGATAATCCAAATAAATGTTTTATCAGTAACAGCTATTACCTCGATTGTCCTATGTCCCTGCTTAAACCTCGCTGTGTAAACGGAGAAAGTGTTCCACCAATGTAGCCTCGACATTTATCTTGCGTCTGTCCAAAGTCTTGGGCCAACAAGTTCAGCTTGTCGACAGACGAAAATATTAATGAGAAATTATCCCAGCAGCTGTTATTCCACTTGCTTTGCGATGGCTGCGATAAGGGCGGAGAAGCGCGGCTCCAGGTCTTGCTCAGCCAAGGCTTTCATGTGCTCCTCCGGGAGTCGGCTCCCTTTAGAGCTCCAAATAAAACGTGTTTTATTGGGGCTAACATATTCCAGCGCAGTTGTTCCAAACGCAATCATGTCAGGGTAATCAGGCCTCCGCACTCTGAATGTCATTGAGTAGTTTGCAGCGTCCACCTCGGTCATTTCTTCAGCGAATTCGTAACACTCTCCCTTGTGCGGACCAAAAGCGTACTCGTAGCAGAAGCTTCGGATGCTTCCGACGCCGAAACCCTCCAGACTGAGCTTGATGCATCCTGGATACCAAGCCTTTTCGGCTCCGAAGCCTGCCAAGATGCCCCAGACTTCCCCGATGAGCGCGTAGATTTCGCGAATAGCAGTGGCGTAGGGGACGAGATCCGGGGTCTGAGACATGTTGGTGTAAAAAAGGGGAGGAAGTAAGGCTGTATATTTCTTTGAACACGACGCCGTTTGGGTGAGTGTGGAACAGTAGTGAAAACAGGCGACGGTTGTTTGTCCCAAATGGCTTTGATGGAGATAACAGTGTGTGCATGTTCGCATGAGTTATATAATCCGTTGTGCACAGTGTACAACAATCGATCAAAACTCAATGAGGCTAGAGTTCCGCCAGTTGACATACCAAATGTAAAGACGATGATTTGTCACTTCGTGTTGCCACACCAGGCTGAGTCGCCTCCAACCTACGGCACAAGGGGGCAGTCTCACGTCTCATGTGCCTAACAAGGCTAAAGTTCCGCGAACTGTATACTGGAAGAGCGGAGAAAGTTTTACATCGGTTAGTGAAGTGTTCCGCCAGAAGCCGACTCTGGAAATGTACCTTTCCAAGGCTCGCCATCCCCTCAGGCGGTAATGCCGCAACTACCAACCATGGTAAAGACAGTCCAGTAGTCCACCTCTGGCGTAAACTTCAAGATGTGGCCTACATCTCGGGCCATCTTGATGCCATTATCAGCCATGTATGCCAAACACTGTAAAATCCACTCCCGCAAGTGTATATCCGTCGTCATTTGTCCAGCTTCGTAAAGGGCGGTCAATATCCCATGACATTCTAACCTTTGCAGCGGCGAAAACGGCACCGCGTTCCCAGATCGAGCTTCCGGGAGTATGAACTGCGGCAGGGCCGCGCAGATATCTCGGGTTACTTGGTCAATCGCCCTCTCAACTGAGCTGCTGGGATGGAGATTCCGGATGATGCCACACATCTCTAGACGCATGATCCGGAAGGCATTGAAGACTTGGGTCGCGTAGTGGCTGGGATAAACATCGTAGTAGTTGTCCAAGATGAACTTTTGGTGAGAGTTTACCCGGTGTGGCCTCCAAGCGCGTGGAATCTTACTTTCCGCAAGAGCGAGTTGGTCTTGCAGCTCATACGCCTTTGTGAGGATATCGTCCGATGTTAGCTCAGAGCTCCGCCTGCTGGCACGAAAATTGACGACTGTCATCAAAAGACCGATAAATGTCCATTTTGAGCTCCGAATGTAGGAATCTAGATCTCGGCGAACCGCTTGTAGGGCTTCTGGTATGGGCACACCAACTGCACCACAGCTCATAGTTAGAGCTATCACGGTGCGGCCAGCAAGTTGGCAAGTGGTCGAATTGCGAAAGTCGGTGCTCGGGCGGGCCTGAACTACACCTAAAGCGCCGTGGAGGTGGCTTAGCCAGGAGCCCGGAAGCCCTGGCCATTGATGACACATAGTCAGCTTCTCGTAGAGGTCAAGGAGGAGCACTGATTGCAGGGTCTCGTCGCTGACGGTCTTGGAGGTCCCGTTGCTGGCCGGCTGCTGCGAGATGCGAATGACTTCTCTGACTGCCCGGATGGCAACCAAATATTGCCGGTTGGCCAGGGGCATTAGGTCTCCACGATTCACGTGGAGAGCCATAAAGGCCAAGCCGACGGCACCGACACTTGCCTGTAGGTGTGTAGAAGCAGGGGCTGTGGCTAGTAGAGAAGCTAGAGAATCAAAGCTATAGGAGTATCGATCAATATAGAGGCAAAGGAACGCGTCCCGAGACACCATGTCCCAAGACAGTTGAGGAGCGGTGGTGAGACGCGAGGGTGCATGGCGGGCCAAGACCTTTTGGGTTGTACTGCGTGTCTCATCACGGATAGCCAACTCTTCTAGGTTACGGTACCCATGGCAGGCGAGATTGGCTCTGCGGCACTGGTTGCAGCCCTCGGGATTCAGATCGCACTGCATCGTTGGGCGACATCAGCATACCGTCTTGGGCTAGGGGTGGTTCGCCTATGAATGAGTTTCCTTACCCGGATCTTCCTCCTCCTGCAGGGCAAGCAATATTTGGATGGACGACCGTGATAGACCATACCCTGTTCAATGGTGATTTTTCCGATAGGTGAAGATGATTCAATGCTGGGGGTGCATACTCGTAGACAGGAAGCCGTGTAGTGTTGATTGCGCTAAGAGGAGACAATGAATGAGATTTATCTTCTACCGGAAGACTAGCCTCATAGGGAAAAGGACATGAAAAGGAGCGGCTAGTCACAGTTTTGTTCATGCCTTGTTCAAGCCTGGGGTTGAAGTCATTTGTCAGCGTCCGATGATCGACGGTCGCTGCCGACATCACGGAACGCTAGCCCAGTTTGGACGAACAACTGTGGTGGCTTCAACCCCTGAATTTGCCCAATTATTATTAACTCTGCTGGGCAGGTCACAGATCGCACGAGACAGCGGAGAGCAAGCAAAGGATTCGTTAGACGCGTGGCATGTTAATTTGTAGGTTTTATTGCATTGGAACGCTTTACTTATAGTTATGACGGATATTTCGGGACCATATCCATTCTAGCGTTGGGACTTTGAACAAAATCGGAACTCGGTAGTGACAAAGATTATTAGCTCGGGTTGGTAGTGGCGATTGATACATCAGTGGCATCGATGACGCCTTCAAGAGGAGGCATCGGACGCAATATCAAAGAACGCCGGGGTTGATAGGTACATTGTTTGACATGGTCTCATATTGACATGCAAACACTTTTACCACTAAGCTGAATCCTAGTGTTGCTACCGTAATCTCGTCCTACTGGGTGATAGAGTGAATGGCCTCAAAAGTGTGGTCCCAGATCTTCTGGGGAGCCCCCATATTCTCTAGCTCAGCTAGCAAATCATCCTGTTGCAGAACAGCAAACTTGTCATCGATAGAGAAAAGGGATCCCCTGACCCCGTGAGCCAGAGTCAAGGCTGCTTGCCGCCCCTGTACGGGGACGCCATTGCCCCCGAACTCTGCGCTTGTGATCAAATACAAGCACCGCTCACCAGATTCCTCGGGTGTCAACTCAACGAATGTTCCAGGGGGCGGAGCAGGGGCAGCCTTGCTGGGGTCGAGCTTGCCAGCCCAGCTCTTCATGAACAAATCTGTGCTTACCAGGCCTGGGTGCGAGTGGATAAAGACGACGTCTTTGTTTTCTCGTGCTTCGGCAATGCGCTTCAGGGTCAGGGTCACCATAGTGGCGGCGTGATCAGCGTAGGTGGGGATATTAAAACGACCGGGATGCTTGAGAGTTAGGTCGTCGAGGAAGAGGCTCGTTGACTCTTTGCCAGCGGCCAAGACATTGACGACGCGCGCCGATGATAACGACTGAGCAGCCGCCCTGAGTTGAGGGAGGAAACCAGTGATAAACACGATATGGCTGTAGTAGGACACGACCTGGGACGCTTCTAGACCCTCGGAAGTCTCTTTGATAATAGTTAGCCTGATGAACCCGGGAACAGCCTTTCTAATCACTGGCCTTGGCGCCCAGTAAAAGGCAGGTAGCCTGCTGAGAGAAAGAGGAGGTCGATCCTCTCCTCTTGAGCCGAGATTTGCTTCACAATGCGGTGAGAGTCTGCGACCAAGGAAATCTGGCCTTGAACGTAAATCAGGTCGGCCTCGGGGTTCAAACTCTTAAGCTCAGCCAGCAGAGTCTTGTGGCCCGCCTCATTGCGGCCTACGATATAGACCTTGATTGGGAAACGCCTGGCGACAAGATTCCTCAGAGTAGCTTTGCCAATGCCGTCAGTACCGCCCACAAAGACGGCGATCTTGGGGACGTTGGCCTCGCTGATGAGGGCGTTGGAAGCTCGGATGGGGGTGAAGAATGACATGGCCATGACGAGTCATAAGAACTAGAATGTAGAGATTAATGTCGTCGGCGAAGTAGGATACTATTGAATAAAAAATTCCATAATTTGTTTAATCGAAAGAATCATGTGTTTGAAGATGCAGCTTGCTGGCAGTTTTTCAAAACACTATACTGGTACCTTCGGGTCAATCGTTCAAAGAGGGCTACCGTACCGTTTCAAGGGTACGAGAGTCTGTTCTCGCATCTCGGCCTTCGCGTTTGGGCCGCCAACACCATCAGTATTGGTAATCAATAAAGCCAAGATGACTCCATAACCCCTAGCGGAATCACTCGGAAGTCCGAACCCCGACGCTTTCTTAGACATTATGCACGGGCAATGCAATACGCAGATTAATTTAGTTACAACCTGCCGGCCTTTTCAAGTTGACTCTTAAAAAGAACTAACATATTGCTAACTATTATTATACTTATTCTTATTACTCTCTTATCTGGTGAACCTTCCCTAATGTTTGCTTTGGCTGCTCTTAGACTTGTTGATTCGCTTCCTCTCCATGCCAAGGCTAACGAGAAACGCAACACCTCCGAGACCAACAGCAACGAGAAATGCGTTGGCAATAGCCACCTGGAAAGCGTCCCTAACGAAAGCAAGTAGGTTGCTTGGCACAACCTTCTCAAGCTCTACTCCTCCCGCTGCCACCACAGCTGCCACATCGATGCCTCTGATCTTGTTAAGCTCCTGGCTTAGAAAGTTTTGAAACACGTTCTGGGCAATGGCGAGACCAACTGCTCCTCCAAAACTCTGAGCAATGATGACCATGGTTGTTCCGAGGGGGATATCGGCGGTGCTGAGCACCACTTGGATGGCGAAGATGGGAATCTGTACTGTCGTTCCATAGCCGGCACCAGCCATGAGCTGGAATCCGAACCAACGCCCAATCGGACTTGACTGAGACAGTGTATACAAAAG
Organism: Ascodesmis sphaerospora; assembly: GCA_027569015.1. Taxonomy (NCBI): domain Eukaryota; kingdom Fungi; phylum Ascomycota; class Pezizomycetes; order Pezizales; family Ascodesmidaceae; genus Ascodesmis; species Ascodesmis sphaerospora. The sequence goes on along the minus strand of JAPPUR010000023.1, from coordinate 452,457 downwards.
GCCACCACCGGTGGTAAAGAGGGCAGCGCCAAACCACATAAAGGGCACGTAGTAGCCTGAAAGGGTCATACAAGTACCACTGATCAAGGTGGCGATAGAGACCGTGACACCGTGAGGGAGAATATTGATACCCGATTCTTGAGGGTCGTCACCCTTTACAGCTTGAAAGTAGAAGGGCAAGTGATAGGCTTGTGTCATCATCGCTCCTTGGAGCAGGCAGGAAAAGAGGCAACCGAGCAGGACGGATCGCTGTGAGAGAATACGGAGGGGAATTAAAGCACTGTGAACGTTAGCCAAGTACTAAGCATTGGGGACGAAGCCTCGTACTCTTCCTTTTGCCGAACTTGTATGTAGCTGAACAAGATCAATAAGAACCCAAACCCAAGCAGGCAACCCCAGACGCGAGAATCACGCCAAGGATAGACACTGCCGCCCCATTGAAGAGCAAGGAATAAGCACACCAGAGTCGCTGTTAAAATCACAGCGCTCTTGAGGCCTAGACCAAATAGCTTCTGCTTCAATGGACGGTCCTTGTTGACAGCCCCTCCAAGCGTGGACGGGTAGTACAAACAGATGATAAGGCCAGTCAAGCCTCCGAGTGCTATCGAGCGGTTAGTCAATGAGTGTGCAGGTAGCATATGGCTGTTTACTGACGCAGATTGATCCAGAAGCAGAATCTCCACGTGAGACGCTCTGAATGAGTAAAGACACCTCCGAGAGCAGGTCCAATGACGGAAGCAACCCCAAACATGCTGCTGATAATGCCGAGAAACAGTGGTCGTTTTCTCATCTCGACAATTTGCGTAATGATGATCATGGAACCGCAGTAAAGACCTGAAGCTCCAAACCCAGCAACGGCTCTACCAAGGATGAAAGCTGCTGAGTTTGGCGCAGCGGCACAGATGATGGAGCCAACTTCAAAAAGCACGCCGGCGCCAAGATAGATCCATTTTAAGTTGAAAAAGGTGTACATCTTGCCAAATGTCGGCTGGAAAGACATTTGTGCGAGGAGATAAATGGTGCCATACCAGGCTCGAACCGTCAGTGGCTGCAGTGCTGCTGAGTGATCAAAACTTACGAACGTCGCTGAGACTGTTAAACTCGCTTGTCATCTTTGGGATAGCAGTAGCTTTAAGACGTTAACAAGGGAAGAATGTATAGGGTGGGTTGCCTACAGATGATGCTGTTATCTAAGGCAACTGTCAAGACACCAATCATCAAAGATAGCGCCATAAGAATAAGAGGCATCCCGTGAAGATACTTGTCGCTCTCCGAGCCTTCAGATCCCTCATCTGGCAACAGTGCTGGTTGAAGTGCAGGTTCCACGTCTACTGGTGGAGGCTTTTCCCCTGAGCCTGGATCTGCATTCATGGTTGGTTCAACTGAAGGGTTGTCATTGCTACTAAAACGGTAAGTAAATGGCACGTTCATTGTCAATCTTACTGACTGCTGAGAGTTCCTATTCTCCGCTGGCGTAGCGGGTGATGTTGTCTGAGGGACCTGCATTCTCGTGTTCAAGTTGATCTGGGCAGGAAAACAATTTCACGAAAATGGAATTTTATGCTTAATTATACGAGCACTAAATAGAGTCGATGTGTCAATCAAGCCCCAGTGCGGGCGCGCCCTGTGAGATCTGGGGCACGCGGCTGCAAGGTCAGGCCATTGACGCGTTCGCACTCGCACTCGTCAGTTCGGTTAAGCTGATAAGTAATCAGACGAAGCACAATACGTATAAATCCCAGTGGTCGCTTCAGTGTAGACTGGCCTGTTAACGTTGAACAGTTTGGCTGACATTCGGGTCATCAATAACCGATGCTCGTCACGAGGGAGTGAAACAGCATGGGCGCGGCATGGAACCACTATGGAATATGACTTCGAACTTTTACGCTTACTGTCAACGTTGCAAATGATTGCTCGCACTTGTGCGGATGACAAAAGGTGATGACGATCAGCCTTACACCTCCATCTCGGAAAATGTTGGGAATGTCTTACCCCAGCTTTTAGTCGTCTGCAGCTTTTCACAGAAGGAATCAAGGTTGCGTAATCCCAAAAGAGTGTGTGACCTTAATCAGGAGATCAAGAGCAAGGGGTTCGGGGAAAGATCCCTTTAATCCGAACGCTGTACGAAAAATGCTACCTTGCATCGGATCGACGGCCAGACTTTTCCGCCTCGCCCCCTGGATAACCGAAAGGCCTGTTATTCGTGGGATCCGCATCCTGGCTGAAGATTGCAGCTTGCAGAGCCGCGGACGGGCGTCGATCCCGCCATCTATCCGCATCATACTATCTACCCGCTACCCGCTCCAACTACCGGGGGCCTCTTGGTTGATGCTGGATAGAGACCGGGTTGTGGGGGGATTCGCTCGTTTACTGGCCTAGCAGAGTTGGTTATGGCTTCACCTGTAACGTAAAGGGTGTCCCGATGTGGAACTTCTGAATCAACAAGGCGTGAGTCGTCAGGCAAGTATTATCTGAATCGTTCGGATCCGACGGATAGCTTGCCATAGCACTAGTACGTTCTCTGGAAGCCCAAGAGTCTCCCTGCCTCAACTACGCCGCAGTTGAACTTCTACTTCAGGGTTTCGTGCAGCAAGGACCTCATCTAGACCTGGGGCTTGGGACGTGGTTGAGGCATTTGCTTCGTCATGGCAATCCTAGAAGGAGAATCACTGCAGTGGCTCGTACGTGAAGCTCCTAGACATCACTCTAAAACTCTTTTAGCCGCTGCAGTGTGAAGCCTGCCCCTGAAGCTGTCGCCATATCTAACAGTTACACAAAGGCACAGCTGCATATCCGGTCATAGTGTGACTTTAGCATCTGCTGTTTCGAGTATACGCCGAGATATGAGAACCAACTTCCTAACACGTACAGAGCTAGGTGATAGAGAACCCTCCAAGATCCGTGAACCGGCATGATGGGGGTAGGAGAAACTGGCCACATTAGAGATTAGCGGCGCCTTGGTGAATTGCGCCACCGGCTGGCTCAGAAAAATGGTGTTCTCACGATATCTGGGCTAAGAATTTGATAGGCTGCTTTGCGAGGTGCTTCAGGTTGGAGATATGGCCTCTTGAGATGAAGGATGGGAGATGAGAGAACAGACTCAGGGACCACCAGTGGGCCAAGGCCGTTGCTTGGATATAAAACGTCAAAGCCCGTACACTGGATGTATACAGCTCAAGCACATTCATACTCACGTTGTCACTGCAAATTTTCAATTTACTCAAGATGCCTTCTACATGCCCACAAGCCCCTATCCCTATTGCCATCATTGGCATGGGCTGCAGACTCCCCGGAGGTGCAGACAACCCTTCAAAGCTCTGGGACCTCCTCTCCAATGACCGCACAGCCTGGCAAGATGTCCCCCCAGATCGCTGGAACTGGGAGTCCTTTCACCATCCATACTCAGATTCCCAAGAGGGTCACAACCAACGTGGTGGTCACTTTATCCAACAAGACATTGGCGCCTGGGATGCCAAGTTCTTTGGAGTCTCCCCTAACGAAGCAAAAGCCATCGATCCACAGCAGCGGATACTCCTCGAGACCTCATACGAGGCTCTTGAGAATGCTGGTATTCCCCTGGAAAGTATCCGTGGATCTGATACGGCGGTTTACGTCGCGACATTTAGTCAAGACTGGGAAACCATGATGATGAAGGACACACACAACTTGGCCAAGTATCATGTAACCGGAACTCACAAGGCCATCGTAGCTAACCGCATTTCTTACCTCTTTGACCTCAAGGGGCCCTCACTTTCCTTAGATACGGCGTGCTCTGGTGGTCTAGTGGCACTTCACCAGGCTTGCCAGGGTCTTCGAAACCGAGAGTCGAAAATTGCACTTGTTGGAGGAACCAATCTCATTCTGTCTCCTGAGTTTATGTTTGGAATGAGTTTTCTCAAGTAAGTTGTCCTTAGTCACCATTGCAGCTTGTGCTGACGAGGTTAGTATGCTTAATGACGATGGAAAGAGCTACTCGTTTGACGAGCGTGGCTCTGGTTACGGAAGAGGAGAAGGTGTTGCTACCCTTGTACTCAAGCGTCTTGATGACGCTCTCCAAGATGGTGACCCCATTCGTGCCGTGATCCGTAACACGGGTGTCAACCAAGACGGCAAGACAAACGGCATCACATACCCAAGCGCGGAATCCCAAGAGACGCTCACAAGAGCAGTCTACCATCAAGTTGGGCTTGACCCCAAAGAGACGGCCTACGTCGAAGCTCACGGCACTGGAACGATTGCCGGGGACAAGATTGAGCTCGGCGCCATTCAAAAAGTCTTTTGCCCTAACAAGAACTCGGAGCTCTATGTTGGCAGCGTCAAGGCCAATATGGGACATCTTGAGTGTACCAGTGGACTTGCCGCAGTCATAAAGACTGCCTTGATCCTTGATAAGGGGTACATCCCTTCTGTACCGAGCTTGGTCAACTTGAAGAAGAGCTTACGGGACATTGACAAGTATGGAATCAAGGTATGTTCCACCCATTCCCAGGTCTGACAGCAGGCACTCACAATTATCTCATTCAGATACCGCGACAACTTCAGCCATGGCCATCAAACGCCATCCGCAGAGCCTCGGTCCAGAATTTCGGCTTTGGTGGCACAAACGCTCACGTTATCCTCGAGGCCTTGGATGTGTCTCCTCAATCGAATGGGCAGGCTCACATCAACGGCATCAACCACCTGGAGAAGCCTGTACTGCCTCCTCGACTTTTTGTCTTCTCTGCTAAGTCGAAAGACTGTCTGCGTTCGAACCTCAGTGAGCTCCAGAAGTGGGTTAGCTCTCGTCAAGAGACACTCCATCTCGGCGACCTTGCCCATACTCTTGCAAGCTGCAGAAGTCTTATGACCTGGAGAGCCAGCTATGTTGCCTCGTCATGCGAAGATTTAGCTTCGTCTCTGGAGCGCCTGCCGTTGACGAGATCTTCGAGACATCCACCTGTCATCTTCCTCTTTACTGGACAAGGCGCTCAATGGTTTGCCATGGGTCGCGAGCTTTTGCAGGCTACCAGTCCTTCCGTCTTCCGAGACTCCATCTTCAAGTCTGATGAGATCTTGAAGTCTCTTGGTCTAACATGGAGTCTTGTTGAAGAGCTCCAAAAAGACAAGGCTTCCTCGCAGATCGACAAGAGCGAGTTCGCACAGCCAGCCAGTACGGCGATCCAGGTTGCCCTTGTCGATCTTTTGAAGCATCTTGGCGTTCTACCCGAGGCTGTTGTCGGTCACTCCAGCGGAGAGATCGCAGCTGCCTACGCGGCAGATGCCTTGTCACAGGAAGATGCTCTGACTGTCTCTTTCTGTCGCAGTCAGATTGCTTCGTGGTGTCATGAGATGATTCCCACCCGAGGTGGCATGCTTGCGGCTGGTCTTGGCGAAGCGGCCATCTTGCCCTACATCCAACAAGTTCCATACTCAGTAAGTCGAACCCTGAAATCCCAATCAATTTCTCTAAAATTCTCGTGCAGCGCGGAATTGTGTCGATTGCATGCATCAACAGCCCCGTAAGCACCACGTTGACTGGCGACAATGAGGCAGTTGAGGATCTGCAACAACTCCTCGAAAAGGCCTCTGTCTTCAACAGGCTTCTCAAGGTTGACACGGCCTATCATAGCCACCACATGAGGACTGTGGCGCCCAGATATCTCGACGCCCTTGGCGAAGGTGAGTGAGCCAATTCGCCCAAAACTTTCACCGCTGACCTCCGTTAGTTCGCGGAACAACCCTCTCGTCAACTGGAGTCCGCTTCTTTTCCTCGGTCACCACGATGGAAAAGACGTTCGGATTCGGCTCCGAATACTGGGTCAAGAACCTCGTCTCGCAAGTTCGATTCAGTGAAGCCCTCGAAAGTCTTTGTCGCTGCCTCCGCCAGGAAAACTCGGGCATCATGAATCCCGTCTTCATCGAGATTGGTCCTCATGCAGCTCTCAAGGGCCCGTTTGGACAGACCCTTAAAGCTCTCAACCTTGCCAACTTTAACTACGAGTACACGTCAGCACTGGTTCGTCTGCAAGATGCTCGTCAGTCCGTTCTTTCTGCGGTCGGAAAGCTGTTTGAACTGGGCTACCCTGTAAATGTCGACACTGCCAACTCTCTGGGATCTCCAGCACTCCCCGCCAAAGTCATTTCAGATCTTCCTACTTATTGCTGGGATCATTCAGCCAAGTACTGGCATGAATCTCGACTCAGCAAGGAGTATCGGCTTCGTCAGCATCCCTATCATGACCTTTTGGGCCTGCGAGTAATCAGCGGCAACTCGATTGATCCTACCTGGCGACAGATTCTCAGCGTTGATCGCCAGCCATGGCTCGCCGACCACGTTATTGACGGTTTCAAGATCTTTCCAGGATCAGGCTATGTCTGCATGGCCATTCAAGCAGCATGGCAACTTGCCGAGGACAGCAGGAAAACCGACAAGATCAGTCATATCAGACTGCAAAATGTCCGCTTCGTCAAGGCCCTGGTGATCCCGGATAGCCCGGAGACAGTTGAAGTCCAAATCATTCTTCGCCGAGGTCCCTCAACCTGGCGTGAGTTTGTCGTTGCGGCACTTTCCGCAGAGGGACAGTGGTCTGAGCACTGCCGAGGTTCAGTCACGGCTGAGTACGGCTCACAAGAAAATGAAGTAGAGGGCACTCGAGAGGAGGACATCGCTTCAGATATACGGGCCCAGTGGGTGCAAAACGCTCGCGACTCTTGCAAGACAGAGGTCGACCATGACACCATCTACTCCAACCTCGAGCGAAACGGAAATGTCTACGGTCCAACATTTGCTGACATTGTCCATTTGAACCTCGGGGATCATGAAGCGGTCGCAGCGGTCCGTGTCCCGGATGTCCAAAGTCACATGCCTGGTCAGTTCATGCAGCGTCACCTCATTCATCCAACCACTTTGGACGCAATCACGCATGTCTTTCTCCCCCTCCAAGCCATCTATCACAAGTCAGGATCTGTCATGCCCACTTCCATCGGAGAGATCATTATTTCACCGACTGTTCCAAACCAAGCTGGACAAGAACTCGAGGTCGTGGTTGGCTTGCTTGCCACTGGAGCCAAGATTGCCGTCCTTGAAAAAGGCGAGACAAATCTACGGGCGGAGCCAGTTGTGAGCATGTCTAACCTGGAGACTGTGGTGATCGGAGAGGGGCAAAGGTCGCCTGATGAGCATCATGAGCGAAATACTGTTCTTCACATCGACTGGGAGACAGACGCCGACTTCTTCTCAGGACCTTCACTGAGACCAACGACACCACCTGGAGAAGCAGCTGTCGATCATCATGTCGTCCTGGCGCGAGGTGCAGCGTTGCACATCAGATCGTGCATCAACAACATTTCTCAAGATGATGAGGCATTTGACCCATCAGCCTTGACGGGCTACCGAAAGCACCTCTTTGAATGGATGCAAGATTACAACTCGTCACAAGCGAGCAAGATGCTACTAGCGGACGTCTCCATGATCTCGGCTATCGAGATCCTCTCATCGCTCCCGAAGCTAAGTGTGGAGGGAGATCTCCTCTCCACAATCGGCCCGAATTTGATCTCCATCGTCAAAGGAGAAACGGACCCTTTACCACTGCTCCTCGAAAAGGGCAGACTTGGTCAAGTGCAGGAGAATATTGAGACGGGACGGAAACTCGGAGTCCACGTCAGTCAGTATCTTTCGTCTTATGCGATTAAAAGACCTCGTATGAAGATTCTGGAGATTGGATCGAGTACTGGTTACCACACTGGTGATATCCTCAAGGCGTTCGAGGGGCGAAACATCCAGTCTTATGACTTGACCGATGTGTCGCTTTCGCTTTTACAGCAGCTCAAGTCTTCCTTTGCTCAGCATGAGGGCGTCAACTTCAAGGCTCTCGACATCAACCAGGATCCACTTAGCCAAGGATTCGGATCCGATTGTTACGATGTGGTCATTGTCAACAATGTCTTGCGCATCGCCAACTCACTTGATGAGGCTGTCAAGAATGTCCGCAAACTTTTGGTCCCGGGTGGCGCTCTTGTTCTCCTCGGGATGAGGGACCCATCGCCAACGTACAACCTCATTTTTGGTATGATGGAGAGCATGTGGTCAAGTATGTATCGTCTCTCCCACCCTACAAGCCTTTACTTACACACGACTTAGGCCAACACTCTGACCCACTGCCGCTTCCTTTACCAGCCGAATGGGAGCATGTCCTTTCGGCCAATAGTTTCAGTGGTCTTGAGCCAGCGACAAAGACGTTCGACAGGGTTGGCCAGTCCTGTTACTGTGCCATCTCAACTGCTCTGGCTTCTACAACCCGCAAGAGAATGCCAGTCAACATTATCACCAACACTGAAGGGAAACTCCTAAACTTTGCCGGCCAGCTATCAACCGTCTTGGCTACAAACGGCATGGCCTCTTCCATTTCCGGCCTCACTCAGCACAAGATTGTCCCAGAGTCTCTGTATGTCGTTCTCGACGAGGGATCCGATCCACTCTTGGCCAACCCATCCTCAGCAAGATTCTCAGAGCTGAAGACGCTTGCCCTCCAGGCCAAGTCTGTTCTCTGGGTCAGCATGAGAGCAGACGGCGCAAACTCTGCCTCAGGAGCGGATATGAACATGGTGACTGGCTTCACGCGCGTGGCACGCAAAGAGAATGAATCGTTGAAGCTGGTTTCACTTGTCGTGAAGCAAGATTCTCCTGCGAACTTGGAAATTCTGCGTGTCATGCTTCGAATCATGGACATTTCTTTCCTTCAACAGAGGGGTCCTACCTGCGAGCTGGAGTATGAGTATAGCGACGGCAGAGTGCTCGTTCCCCGAGTCAGAACGGCGGTAAACTATCAACGATGGATTCAAAGCAAGACAGACGAGACCACGACAGACGCCACACCCTTTTTCTCACCGGAGAGACCTCTGAGGATGGAAATTGCAACACCTGGGCTACTGAGCAGCATCCGGTTCACTGACGATGACCCTCGTGGCATCTTGGGCCCATTTGACCTTGACGTCGAGGCCAGAGCCTATGGGATGAACCCAACAGACGTGGACACAGCTCTCGGCCATATCACCGAGCAAGTCAAAGCAACAGCAGTCTCAGAATGGGCCGGTGTAATCACAGCTGTTGGAACTGGCCTTCGTGAGCAATGGAAGGTCGGAGACAGAGTGTTTGGTCTTGGAGACACAGCTCCGTTCGCGAGTAATCTGAGCATTGCAAACCCGACTCTTATGCGCAAGATGCCAGATTCAGCTGCGTTTTCTGAGGCCGCCTCACTGCCAATAGCTTACGTGACCGCATACCATGCGCTCTTTAACGTTGCAAAACTTGAGACCGGTCAGACTATCCTGATCCACGCTGCCGACGAACCAACTGGCCAAGCTGCCATTATGATGTCGCAGATGATGGGCGCCGAGATTTTTGCCACCGTCAAAGACTCCTCTGGGAGGACATTGCTCAGAGACGAGTTCCACATCCCCGAAAGCCACATCTTCTCGAGTCAATTCTCGACCTTCAGAGAAGGTGTGATCCGCCAGACAGCCGGAAGGGGCGTCGACGTGATCCTCAACTCCCTTGAAGGCACCAGATTCGAAGACAGTTGGGCATGCCTCACAGGGTTTGGCACCTTTATCGACGTTGGATATGGTGATAGTCCCTTGACAATGGTGACAACTGACAGGAACGCTGTTTTCGTGTCACTAAACTTGGGGCTCCTCGTCCATCGTCGACCGCGAGTCATTGGAGAGGTCTTGGACAAGGTCATGGAGCTTTTCAGCAATGGTCGTCTGAATCTTGTTTCTCCGATTATCAAGTTGCCCATCTCGGACATCGAAGACGCTTTCCGACTGCAACCCAAGACCCAGGGCAAGATTGTCCTGGAGGCTAATGACGGAGCTCTAGTCAAGGCCACAGTTCCTCGACCAGCACCTTTGAGGTTTTCGTCAGACGCGACTTATGTGATTGCTGGAGGCCTAGGAAACCTCGGGTTGAAGATTTGCCCTCTGCTCGCGTCTTACGGTGCAAAGCACATTGTGGCCTTGAGCAGGAGTGGCGCAACGAGGCATTCGGGGCACAGAGAAGCTCTGGAGAAAGAGCTTGAAGCTCTTGGTACCAAGCTTTACCTCCCGGCGTGCGACATCACTGATGGCGGCAAGGTCCAGGAAGTGGCTGAGTGGTGTGCGGATAACCTGCCTCCTGTCAGGGGTGTCATTCAGTCAGCCACTGTGTTCCAGGTATGTTCCAATGCCTTTTTTATTCATCAGCGCACAGGTAGCTAACTCATAGGCAGGATGGTACACTGGAGAACATGGATGCCCAGCTATTCAACGGAGCTGTTCGTCCAAAGCGGATTGGTACTCTCAACCTACATTCCGCATTTGCCAGCGATGACCTCGACTTTTTCGTCATGGTGTCCTCAGCGGCAGCAATCCTAGGAACCAAAGGACAAGCGCACTACAACTCGGGCAACTCTTTCGAGGAAGGTTTTGCGAGACAGCAACTAGCGGCTGGATCCAAGACGCATTTCACGACAATCATGCCTGCGCTGATTGGCGGTTCTGACGCTGATACGACTGGTCCAGAGCGGAGACAGATGCTCTTCAGACAAGGAGCCACGATCGTGGAGTTCGACGAGGTCATCTCCATGGTTGAGTATGCGGTTGGCACGCAAGCTCCTCGAGATGGATATTCCCAATTGATTGTCGGCATCGACCCCAACGCGATCCCCAGCGACGGCACATATAACTACCTATTCTTTACCGATATCCTACAGACAAAGGATGGCACTACATCGGCCGAGGATGACGCACAACAAGCACCCGCAACTCTCAGTCAGAGGCTCGCGGCCGCCAACACTATCCAGGAGACTCACGACGTCGTTTCCGAAGCTGTGGCGACAAAGATCCGGGAACTTATCGCTATTGGCCCAGATGACATGAGGTTGGATGTACCTCTTCCCGACCTGGGCATTGACTCGCTCGTTGCCATCGAGATCAAGAATTGGATCGGGAGAGAGTTTGAAGCGCCCTTGCAGACGTCTCAGGTTCTGGATGCTTCAAGCATCATCACTCTGACAGACACGATCTTGCAAAAGTCTAAACTCATCAACAAGATCAAGACAGATGACACTAGTAAGGCAGTCAGCGATGCTCCAACCACCAACGGATCAACCACCAACGTTTCCGCTACAAGCGGTTCTACCACGAATGGTGCAGCAACCAACGGGACGACCAGCAACGGATCAGGTCCAATTCAAAAGCCCAATAGGAGCCAAGAGCTGGTGCAAGTAAATGGTCGTCCCAAGCACGGCTTCGACTGTTGTGCCGCATCGGAGGAACTGCCCATCCTGCCTCTGCTCGATCTTGACACGGTTCTCGATCTCTATTTCGGTGCCGTCAAGCACCTTCTGACTCCACCAGAGCTTGAGCACATGGTTACTTTGCTACAAAGACTCAGTGAGCCCGGTGGCATGGGTAGAAAGCTCCACGCCAGACTCATGGACCGCTTCAATGATCCATCCATCGACAACTGGCTCTTCAAGCCATACCTGGAGACTATTTTCACTGGACGGAACTACCCCGTATCGCCGTTCAGCACTTTTGCCGGCAGCGATACCCTCAGCAAGTTCCCCCACAGACAGGCAGAGCGGGCGGCCATTATCTCGCTCGCAGCGCTCGAGTTCAAGCAGAAGCTCGAGAGCGGCAGACTGAAGCCAACCATCATCGGTGGTCGACCTCAGTGCATGTACCTTCATGGGTGGCTGTTCAACTCGTTCAGGGAGGCTCGTCCAGGCATTGATGAGATGCGCAAGATGCCGTCTGAGAATTACATTGCGGTGCTTAGACGCGGACACTTGTTCAAGGTCAACCTGACAGATGATCAAGGACGGCATGTTCCGTTTGCGAAACTGGAGTCTACATTTCAGGCCGTCTTGGACAAGGTGCAAGATGATTCGTGGGTTGGTATCTTGACTGCAGATGAACGAGACTCATGGGCAGAGGTGAGCCCCGGTGTTAACAGAGTGCCTTCTTTATACTAACGCCGACCAGGTGCGCCAGGTTTTCAAGAACTTGAGCCATGAGAACAAGCGATACCTCGGCATGGTTGAAGGTGCAGCATTTGTTGTCAGTCTCGATGATGGCACGCCCACGACCCCCTTTGAGCGAATGAAGTGCTGGCAGCTCAATGATGGCTTCAACCGCTGGTTTGACAAGGGCCTCAAGTTTGTTGTCTGCTCCAACGGCACGTCTGGATCCGTCGTCGAACACAGCATGATCGACGGCATGACAGTACGAGAGTTGTACGACGCCACCAGCTCGGCCATCCTCAACTATCGACGACACGGTCCAGACACGCTCGACTCGCGGAACGGCGTGGATGAGGTCAAGTTGGAAGAGTACACTTGTCAGTCCTCGCCGGCTATTGATGAGCGCATTACACACGTTCGAGCCCGATATCTGCAAGAAACCTCCATCATCGGCTTCACGACATGGGAATGCGTCAACTTCGGCCAAGAGTATCTGCAACTTCACAAAGTTCCTGCCAAAGGTATCTTTGAGACAATGGTCCAACTGGCATCCAAGTACTTCCTGGGTGAGAACCATCCTTGCTGGAGTGCCATCTCCATGGGTCACGCGCACAAGGGACGCCCCGAGATCATCCAGACATACACAGCTGAGCTCAAGGCCTTCTGCGATGCAGCCGAAAATTCTTCCATCAAAGCTGAGAAGCGACAGGCATTGCTGTTCTCCGCTGCCAGAAGCCACGTCGCCAACGTCAACCGCGTGCAACAGGGCAAGGGCTACGAACGAACCATGTCAGCCATGCAAACCGTTCTCAAAGACGATGAGCAGATGCCTGAGATCTACAATGATCCGACGTACATCAGCATGCGGCCTCACTGGCTGATGACTGGCTCAACTGATCTCGGAGGTTCCGGAGGTGGAGAGTTTGGCATGGTCCTGAGGTATCCTGATTCGGTGTGGGTTCAGTATGTGGTTGACGCTGCTTCAGCCAAGTTTTCGATCGTTACTGGGAGGGACAGAACGCAGAGGTTCTGTGAGTGCATGGAGAAGGCGGCCAAGTTGATCCACGAGCTTCTCGAAGTGGAGTGACGTAATTGAGCATGAGTATGATTTCAGATGAGTTACGGATTGTATGAGTATAGGCTTTATCAGGCATGAATAGGAGTTCCATTTGTCATTCTCGATCTTCTAGGTTAACCCATGAAGGGCCGGGCTCTAAGTATAATGACGAACCCATTATTAACATATCATAGTATTATAACCTAATACTAATCTAATAACCTTTTTCAACTTCTACCACCTATAGAAGAAGAGTCTTACCTAACTATATTGTCATAAAAAGTTAAGCCTCTCATAAAGTCTTTAATTGCCTGCTCTAACCTCCGTACAAAACCTTGCAAGTCTCGTAACTTTCATGGACGTCGGGCCCGATCAACAAGACGGTGGTATCATCGACACATAGGCTCAGTGTCCAGAGGCAGCATCAGACCCGAAGCGGCCAGCAATCAACGTGCCCAAGAAGATTCCTCCCAAGACCGACAGAAAGTATCCGACGTTCATTGTCATGACAGCTATCATACTATCGACGATAGTTAGCGCAAGACGGGGGACTTTCAGCGGAAGTCCTGACATACAGCAGATATCCTATGCCACTGGTAACGACTTGGAACAGGGCACGGCTCGTCTCAGTGGCCATGCGGAAAGGATGGTTGGCAAATTGTTCTCTCAAGCGTTCGACCACTGACATGTTGGGGTTATAAGAGTCCCTCGGCAGCACGACTGCATCGGGAGCGCTGAAAAGTGCACGCTTGATGGCATTGAGTATCTGGTGTATGACAGCAAAGACAATGAGGAAGATGCAAGTGCCGGCGTAGGTGCCATCGCTGGAGGGAGCCCAGGCCGAAGAGAAGAGTGGTGTTGTGACGGCCCGGAAAAAGACCATGGCCATGTCGCTGGCGGGCATCATGGACGAGGAATGCGACATGCCCATGCTGCCCATTGACGTGGACATAGGCATAGAGGCCGAGGTGGCTGTTGGCATGTCGGACATGGCTGTGCTCATTGCCATTGTCATTGTGGACATGTCCATCTTGAAAGGCTCACAGGCAGTGCCGGTCGTTGGAGTATGGTAAAGTAAGGGTATTTTATCTTCTGTTGGTGCTCAAGACTCTCAGTCAAGCAGGAAGAGTAGTGGAAATTTGTTTTCCGTCTCAGTCGAGCGATGGCAGAGTGATAGAACTTTAGTCTCAGGGGTATGAAGCCGCGAGCATGGGTATTAATCGAGCTTTCACAGGGGCGTCAGCCTCCCTTGTCAGCATTTTTCACGCAACAGGTGATTCGCGGCTCCCACAAGCCAGGTGGGCTTGAAACTCGCGAGAGCAGTTTTCCATTGGTGATGCCCATGTAGATTATTGCCGTCTAGCCGTGGTTCGCATGGATTCTCGAACAGGTGGTGATTATTCTGGATCGTCGCGTGTATCGAAACCACTCACGACCCGGGAAAACGTGCGCAAACGTGCGCAACAGGTCAACATGGAGCACCAGTTCGGCAATCTAGCCAAGAGGGACCGGACTAGTCTAGCGCACATGAGCAGAGTCCGTTGGCGGGTCTGGCGAAGAGTTGGTTGGGAATAAATACACAAATATGGAAGCGTACGTGCACTTCACCTCGTACGCAGGCCCAATCTTCTTTGATAAGGCAGTGAGTGATACAGCTCACTCGACTACCATCAGCTGTCAAGGACAAGTTGACATGGACAAGCAGATTCACCGCCGTGCAACGCCATGGCTTGACAAGCCACTGGTGTTTTCCGGTAACTACCGTGAGTACGAATGCACTTTTAACGAGACATCTCAATGCGAGTACCAAGAGGGATACTGGAGATTATGGTAGGCCACAGAGGTCCATACCGACCACATCTGAGCCTTAACTAATGCGTCTCCTAGGTATGAAGCCGATCACCGCTACGCGCTGCCTACCGTCGCCTTTTTTCTGGCAAGCATTATCGTCTTCGCCTTGGTTTACGTTGCAGGAAGCTTGACCCCTCGAAGAGTCCAGCAGACAAAGCCTGTGACCAAGACCAAGGCCCTGTATCGATACCTGTCATATAGAACCTTCAGGATTCCAGCCCTGGATTGGAACTCGGCACCCATTGGCCTACTGGCACTGGCAGGTGTCGGTACCATCTTCTTCTTCGCCATGACACTCGGTCCGAAACCGTACTATTGGCCCAACACAGACGAGGTAGACTACGGTTCCTCGCCTCCTATCGCGACCAGAACAGGTTGGATGGCTTTGGCCTGTCTGCCTTTTGTGATAGCCACGTCAGCCAAGGCCAACTTTATCACCTTGGTAACTGGCATCTCACATGAGCGGCTTCAGACATGCCATCGTTGGATATCCTACGCCTTCTTCGTGCTCTCCCTGATCCACACCTTTCCATTCATCATTTACAACATTGACAAGGGCATGATGGTCGATATGTGGAAAACTACCGTCTTCTACTGGACAGGTGTAGTCGCCCTTATTGCCCAGGCTTGGTTGACCTTTGCCTCATGGGGGCCGTTAAGGTAGGCGACGCCGAAACTACCTATAGACACAGCGGCAAAATTATTGACTGATGTATTCGCGCAGGAGTCTATGCTACGAGTGGTTCAAATTTGCTCATTTCGTCGCTGCACTCGTATTTGTGCTGTTCTTGTTTTTCCACTGCGATGCTACACTAACTGCATGGTATGTCGATCCTCGGCACAGCACAGCACAGGCTAATGACTGACCATCCACAGGGACTATTTTGCTGCCACAGGGGTTCTATTTTCCCTTTCGTGGCTTTATCGACAGGCACGCATCTACTTTGAACATGGTGTAAGCCACCACGCCGAGCTGACTATTGCGTCCAACGGCTTCATCCGTGTATCTGTACCGACCAAGGCAACCTGGACCCTCGCACAGCACTACTTCGTCCGTTTCATGGGCTTGGGTCCCCACGCCTTGACGCTTCACCCGTTCACAGCCTGTTCTCTACCGTCCAGAGACGCCAGAAGCGGATTCGACGAATCCGAGCTGGCCTTCTTCATTCGCCCTCGCGGTGGGTTCACTGCTCGACTGGCGCATTACACCGAATTACACACAAACACCAAGATGAGGGTTTTGCTGGATGGTCCATATGGTGGTGTTGATGCCAAGGCTATTCATGATAGCCAGCGCATGCTCGTTATCGCTGGTGGATCGGGTGCAGGCTGGATCCTACCTTTCATCTCGGCGTATCTAGACCGCCAACTAGTCGGATCTGATGCAGATGAAGATTCTCACCAATCACTAAGAGTCATTCTGGTCACTCGAGACGTTTTGACTACCACATGGTTCGAGGAGGAGGTCCACCATCTGCTGAAGTCACGGCCAGAAGCGCCAACACACGGATTTGAAGTCGAAATCTACTACACGGGGTCAGAAGCAAACAAAGGGAGCCCAGCACAAACTAGGCAACTTTCAAAGGCATTGGATCACCCAGAAAAGGCATCTCAGTCGACGCCTACCCCAGTCATATCAACATCAGACGCAGATGATGGTCAAAAGACGGCACCAAGCCCCGAGCCAAGCATTCAGCATCTGAAATCAAGGCCCAACTTAGCAGCCAAGGTGGAAGAAGAGGCTAGATCGAGTGGTGCCGGCCAGTTACTCGGCGTCTTTGTATGTGGTCCTCTCAGCATACAGAGCGATGTTTCGGCTGCCGTAGCGCTTGAGCAGCTGAGCATAGCTAAGAGAGGCACTGGAGACATTCTTCTGCACCTGGAACATTTCTCCTGGGCTTAACCTGGCTGCGAGGGTCTTACCATCCGGCACAGGGCAATCTCAAGATTGCTTGTTAACGGCATTGATTCCCCTCCAAAGAAATGGCCTAGCTAGTTTTAATATCTACAATATTATCCATGAATTAAAAATTGGGGTTTGCTCTCGCGACCGATAGCTTCTTTTGGGGTTGCCATTAACGAAATAATGATGCCCCCATAGCCCGCCAATCTGACAAGCTATAATTCCTCAAAGGCTAGTTCTCAAGAACGTTGCTAATGAAGCCAAAGATCTCCTTGCTAACCTGTTGGGGTTGCTCAACCTGAAGAAAGTGACCTGCCTGGATAGACTTGACAGAAAAGTTGCTTGCGAAGGGTCGTGTGTTGCCAATCTGCGCATCAGCGATAGCGACAGGATCACGAGCCGCAGTCAGCAACAAAACCGGAACAGGGATCTTTGCATCCGGGGAAAGGACTACCACACAAATTAGAGACTGACATGCCAAAACCTGACAAATGACGTCGCGAAGGGCTCACCTTTTTCGTCAGCGGCATTGACATCCCGCATCAGCGATTTGTAGGACTTGACTGGACCATCATAGCCACCGTTGAAAGAGGTGATGCGCTTGAAAATGGACTTGCTGTCAGGCTCCAGATATTTGGTCCATGGTGCCGTTCTGCCTTCAAGAAGCCACTGGCGATACTTGCCCACCGGCGAGAAGTGCTTCTTCATGTACTCGGGGTCGTCCGTGTAAGTAAGGGTAAACGCGGAATCCATCTGTGACGAGTTAGTCGCTTTCTTGGTCAAATGAAACTTCTATCTCACATTAGCATCCATGATAGGGGCCACATCATCTTCGTTCATAAAGTACCAATACCCAAAAGCAGGATATCCCAAGGTCTTCAGGGTTGCATTGTTCGCAAGCTCAACACCTGCCTGGTTAAAAGCCATGGGAGGAGCAGCATATCCTACACCAACAAATGCAACACCCTGGAGTCTGTGACTCATGTAAGTTGTGACCCGGGACAAGACGATTGATCCGCTATTAAGTCATTAGCGAATAGGACATCATGACAACAAATGGAATGACCTACAAATCATGGCCCACGGCAAAAACCTTGTCAACACCTTCGCAGTCAAGAAGCCGCGAGAGGTCCTGAACAATCGCCTTCAAGGCAAAACGGTTCAAGTCGGATGGATTGTCAGTGCCACCGTACCCCAGTAAATCTGGAGCAATTACTCCAAAACCCCGACTGGTAAAGTACTCGATTTGATGCCGCCAATCAAACGAGGTTGATGGAAAACCATGAATAAAAAGGATCCATGGCTTTTCTGGCGTTGCAGGGCGCGAGATGATATACCGATAGGTAATTCCATCCTGCAAACGAACCGACTTGGCCAAATGAAAGTAGTTGGTGACAAAAATATCAGTCTTACATTGTCAGATATGGACATTTTCATGGTTCCGATATGGGTGTACTGACCGTGTCTACAGGGAGGTATGTGCATCCCAGCGAAGCATCCCCCTGAGCTCCCTTACGACTTTCAAGCTGAACTGGCTGCCTGGAAGGAAGTTCTTTGGAAGTTACGGTGGTATGTGCCGGATAGCTGGAGGATAGAGCCACCTGTAGGGCAAGAGTTAAAAAGAATGAAGCGAGTCCACGCATGTTGAGAGAATGTGTAGTACAAGGTTAGTCCTGCAGAGGTAGGGATTCTAATCCTCTGAGAAACCAAACACTTAAATAGGTATTAAACATAGCACCGGATATTTAGGCGTCCGGTATGTCCGCAAAGTCCGGAAGTTCGGTAACTGATGAGAAACCGTGAATGACAGGGTGGACCCCTATAGATGGTGGCACTTGGGGTTGATTTCAAATTGATCAGCTTCATGTGCGGCTCCACATGAGGCAAACGTTATACGCTTGTCCCTTACTAGCACATGATCCGCAGGCGGAAAGTTAATGCACTGGTTGAAGATGGCGTATTGATTTGTCCGTAATTTGCTGCTCTAAGCTATCACGGCGTGGCCATCTCCTGCATGGCCGACTCGAACAGAAACACACTTTTATGTAATAGTCTTGGTCGAACAGCAAGACTTTGTTTCCTCGACGATAAAGCAATGGCAAGGGGAGTATATTCATGCATTTGCATCAGGCTTTCCGAGTTGCCCGTCTCTTATTTAATCTCACTTAAGCAGTAGCTCCACCAGTTTACCAGCAACGGTACCTCCCTGTCCATCATCAGTGGTGCCAGTGACTACATACAAAATATTTCTACCCAACTTGCGTGTAATCCATGTCCCAGTAGCCGTTGCGACGATATCGCCTGTTGCAATGACTTCAAGGGTTCCCTTTGAATACTTCAAGACTTCGTTTGTCCTCGATGTCGCCAGATAAGCAGAGCCATCAGGACCAATTGAGAAGTCATCTAGATTCTCATATCCATTGAGCAAAAGCTGTGGCTTGGCTCCTCTCTTTACCACCGCAGCGCCATGCTCAAGCTCAATACGATAGAACGTTCCGTAGTGACTTGCCGTGAAGTAAACGTGACTAGGCTTGGGCACTCGAGGGACCTGAACGCCATTCAGGCCGACGGGAAATGTGAGGTTCTTTGGTGCTGCCAGGATCTCGGGATTTGAGTAGAAGACTCTGACGTTGTTGGTGCCGATGTCGAGTGCGTAAATTTGCCCTGCGATTGTATCCGCAAACAGCACGGTGGGTTTGGAAACTCTCTTGCCGGGTGTAACAGCGAGCGTGTTGGGATACAGCACGGAGAGGCCATTCAGAAACCCAGATTCAGGCACGGCGGCAAGAAGTTCAACACTGGGAGTTGCGTGGCTCCCAGCCGTCCACTGCCGGAGATCAAGAGACCACACGCCCCAAGTGCCAACTATTGGTTCAGAATTAGGGCCAATCTGTCCACCAATCACGGCAAATACGTCCTTCTCGTACTCGTCGATGCCGAGTGTGGAGTTGACCCCTGTAAGAGTGACATTGAACTTGTACACTAGTTCAACGACTTGGGTGTGTGGGTTGATAGACCAAACTTCGCCGTTGTCGAACCGGGTAACGAGTAGATCACCATTCGGTCTCTCTGTAATACATTCAAGCCATGCTGATGGGTTGTCGGGTTGCCATAGGGTCTGGTTGAACGAAACCTTGCTTGAGAGCCAGGCGGGATACGGTACCGCAGCTGCCAAAGCAACGCAGCAATAAAATAAAGTCAATATTAGAGAAAATAACATGACTGGAGATAATTTTGATGATGTAGATTTCAGCAAAGATGATAGCGTTACGGGAGGATGTGGTAGTGGTCGGGAGGACTTTCTTTCTCTTATGTGAAACCTGGATAACCTGTTCGCGTCGAGTGGGCATCGAGGTGCTTACAAATGATCTAGAGAGGTTCATATTCTCGGTAGCTTCTCAGCGGTCGAGTAAATAGAGTTTGGGCACGTCACACCATGTTATGCCGGCTTATAAATCCAGAATGTCGGTAAGCCCAAGAGGATAGCAGGTTCTTCGTCCTATTTCCCTTTCGACATACATTTATTAATAATACATACAATCCATTCAAGCGAATGCCATATCAAGTTTAATGAGCTTGAGATAATAAGATTTGAAGAGCTATGTCTCAAAGCTCATTGCGCCTTGGAGATGGACTGTCTCAACTGATTCAGGGGGATGTCACGATCGAGCAGATATTTTCAACATGCCAGTGGCCAAACATGATGTTGAGAAACATCACTTTAACAGCCACGTTACATGTTGTCCAATTGCACAAAAAAACTTTACTCTAGCAAACCTCGAGAACAGCACGTCTGCGTTTCATGAAAGGGATGTCCTGTTCCGAGCCTCGCACATTTCCAAGCCCGCAGAGGACAGAGTGGAGATTAAATTCCGGGGACCTAAGAGGACCTTAACGCTTTGTCGGGACCTGGAGAAAAGGCCACAAATTGGTGGTCCCTCACCGGCCGGCCAACTGTCTCAGGGGAACAAGGTACGCATTAACCATGTAATGCAATTTTCCATCCACTCTCATCCGTCAAATAGTGACCGTGCCTGTTTTGCCACTGTCTTAAAACGCCGAGCTCTGGAAACAAGTATACAGATGAGTCACACGCTTTAGGGGCTTCATGTTTTACTGGATGGTAGGCGAAAGACTTTCTCAGTACAGAGCCACAGTACGAGAAGTCGAGTGCGGTTCAATCCTCCGTTTCTTAATACGTAATGTCACACATTAAACCAGGTTGCGAACAACCTCCACCAGATCTTCCTTCTCTAAGCCTAGCCGACCATTCCAAGATCCACCTGGCTGGGTGCTCCAATCTCCGTAAGGTCCATCTTCCCATTCCGCCAGCCCAGCTGCCAGGTTTAGGATTCGCGCGGCGCTCAGGTCACCGTTCCGAAACCTCTCCTTGGCATCCGCGACCAACGGCCCAAAGTTCTCATTCTCAACCTTCCAATCCTCTCCAGTGACCTGCTTCAGAGCCGCGAGGATTTGGTTCTGGGTAACAGTAAAGGACTCGACATAGACATACTGGTTCGCTGTGACAGCAGGGTTCTCGAGCACAGCTACAATGGCCCGACTGATTTGCGGGAGGGTGCTCGTAGAGAAAGGAACGACACCCTTGTCATAGATGAGAGCGCTGCGAGCTTTGAGGTTGAAACCCAAGAAGCCGATTTGGAGAGCCTAACACAGATGAGCTGATTAGCTTGGAGCCATGCCATCTCACTGCCGTACTGTTGAGGCAGCAGGTTACCCGCCCACTGGTTTTCGCGTTTGCTGTCGTTTTCAATGCCACTTACCCAGTCAAAGAAAGCCCCTGTAATTATAACAGTCCAGCTCATCTGGCTTTCATGCTGCTTCAAAAAGTCCACCTTGGTCTTCTTTCCCTCCAGAATGGGCGCCAGGGCCCTGACCCTTGGATCAGCGGAGTTATTTCCATATTCACTCGGGATGAATCGCTTCACCCCTGCTTCCAGAGCAGCATCGATCAGTTTCTTCTGTTCGGCATAACCATCCCTGCCAACGAGGCTGACGACGGCGTCCTGGCCCCTGAAAGCTCCTACCAGGGACGAAGGGCTGTAGTCGCTTCTAATGACTTGGACACCGTCAGGGAAGGTGTTGGTGGATGTTGGGCGAGACAGAACAGTAACGTTGAGAGTGGGGGAAGAGAGGACGGCTTTAAGAACCAGGGTTCCCAATTTGCCTCCAGCCTAGAGGTGAGTTGTTAATACCGGGATTCTGGAAGGGCCCGAACTGGGCTATCATGGGCATCAATGTCGACTCACTCCGACTAGAATGATGTTCTTAAGAGATGACATGGTCTATTAGAATGCAGGGACTGTAAATGAATGAGATAATTGTTTGATATGAACCACATAAGTAAGCTAAGTGATGCTTATGTACCTGTCGTGTAGCTTGAATAAGGATTATTATTAATGTTCTTGTGTCTACGAAACATTAATAATACGAATTCAGTTTTACATTACCAAGCAAACATCACTCGTCACGTCATTGCACTCATCCATGAGCCGAGCACGATGAAGTGGCCTCAAGAGAAGGTTTGACTGTGATGTTGCGCTTTGTCTTCCTTGGTGTTGTCAAACGTGATGGCTGGTTTGTGGGGGCCTCTTTTCCCATTTGGGAGAAAAAGTGCGAGCTGTGGGTCGCCCAGGTCAGTTAGCTTAAGCGCAGGCCTGGGTCCATCAATCGGCCGGGCTTCCATTACACGCCGGAGTATTTGGGGTCTCATGCAGGACCATGAGCTGCCTCGGCTTGAGATTCAATCTGTAGATGGAATGAGAGAAAGGGGGGAGAAGAGAAGACTTGGTAGTGGACATCACATGGCACGTCCAAGACTGGCGGCCTTGCGGGTGAGAGGTAGAACAGGTTCCATCTAGCGATCCGTGTGTCAAGCTGGGGCTGCCATACTCTTCGCCCGCAGGCCACAATTCTAATTGGATCACGGCCTCGGCGCAGATGTTCACGCCGAAGCCGAGACAAAAGAGCCGCTCTGGAGGTATCTTACTGACTCGTGATGACTTTAATTGGCTTGCTGGGACTTGACATGGAATGTCGGCCCTGATCAACAAGCGCCGACGCCGACGGCTCCCAAGTTGGAGTCTTTGGCTCTGTAAGTATGTCTGCAAATGTTCGTACCGACGTTGCGTACCTGATGTTTAAAAGCTCTGGGTGTTTGATGCTCTCAGGTTAATCCGTAAGCTGTATCAAACTCTTCTACAAAGCATCGCCTCGACACAACGAGCATCCTCATATCTATCCAACAGCCCGATCATCTACTCACCATTTATAATGCTCGATCAACATCAAAGCCTCCCAGTGCCGCTTGTGCAGTCGCAAGTGGCCCCCGTCGATGTCCGGTTCCGTCGAAACGAGAGCAACGAAGCTGGAGAAACAACTGATTCCATCAACTGCCAGAACCCTCAAGACCTGGAGCCATGTTCATCATCCTCGTACGATTCTTCAGATGACGCCCCTGATGGTGGCATGTCAGCCTGGTTGGTCGTCTTTGGGACATGGTGCGCAGCCTTTTGTAGCTTTGGATGGGTAAACAGTAAGTCAGGCGCCACATCGATCTTCCATCGGACAATCTCCAACTTCTTACTTGACTCAGGCGTAGGGGCTTTCCAAGAATATTACCAAAATGTTCTTCTAAAGCAATACTCAACGAGCACCATTTCCTGGATTCCATCACTTCAGATCTTCTTCATGATGGGTTTGGTAAGCATGGACAGTTCAAGTGCCCCGAGCCATCCATTGCTAACATTACGGAAAAGGGGCCTGTTATGGGTGCTCTTTATGATAAACATGGTCCCCGTCATCTCATCGTCATTGGATCCATCCTTCATGTGTTCGGGATCCTAATGGCTTCTCTCAGTAAAGAATACTACCAAATCCTACTATCCCAGGGTGTCTGTTCAGCTATCGGGGTATCGGCAATTATCAATCCAGGCAAGCCGTTTTGATGACTTCTCCCTTTACTTGCTAATGGCTTATAGCGTTAAACGCCGTCCATACCTGGTTTCACTCGAAGCGCGGTATCGCCTTTGGCGTTCTTGCAACTGGAACCAGCATCGGGGGAATCATATTCCCCATCACAGTTACTCGCCTCATTCAGAAAGTTGGCTTCCCTTGGGCAATGAGAGCATGCGCTTTCATCATCCTTGCTTTGCTTCTTTTAACCAACTTGACGGTTCGGGTCCGCGAGATGCCCTCTTCAACAAAGCAGTCTCGCACACGACTCATTAAACCTCTGCGTGAGCCCGAATTTATTTTCTTAGCCGTTGGCTTCTTTTTATACACCTATGGCTACTATGTTCCCATTAACTATCTCCCCATTCAGGCCATTCAACAGGGTGGTATGAGTGCCAACTTGGCCCAATACCTGATCCCTATTCTGAATGCAGGGAGCCTGTTTGGGCGACTCCTGGCTGGCTTCTTTGCAGACCATTTCGGCCGGTATAATACTTTCGCCATTGTATGTTTCCTGACTGTCGTTTGGATCCTCGCTCTCTGGGTGGTCGACAACACAAGTGCGGCAATAGTGGCCTTTGCAGCTATCTTCGGGTGCTTCTCTGGGGCGTATGTGTCTCTTATCTCCCCTTTGGTAGCACAAATCTCGCCTTCGAATGAGATTGGCTTCCGAACCGGTGTTGTCTTTTTTCTCTCGGCCCTTGCCGGCCTCACCACCAATCCCATAAACGGGGTTATTCTGGATCGCCCACATGGATTGACCAACATCAAAGTATTTGCTGGTATTCTCTGCTTAGCTGGAACATTGTTCATCATAGGTACGAGAATTTATCGGGTTGGGTGGGATGTTCGTGTGGTTTTCTAGATATTGTGCTGCTTTCTATAATTGTAATTGGGAAATACATACATATCAAGCCCGTGATGTCTTTACCAAGGAAGACCGATACTAGCGATGTTGGGACGTATTGCTTCATTACAATGAAGGTTATTGTTCTACTTCTCTTTCTCTCCATAGCCATAAGCCTCTCACTCGGCGATCAATAGTCGGCAACTTCATAAATCATCCCAAGCAGGATCTAGCTCCTATAGTGCCCAAGCGCGACTTGGCCCACATCCTGGATTCTCGCGAATGCCTACATTAAGACTCAGTAGCATGAAGAGAATGGAGTCTCGATTTTTTTTTGTCCAACTGCCAGATATTGCTTTTTGTACTTTGCTCGGCCCCCATGTTGCATCTTCCAGTCAAGGACTCAGGGGGAATTCGGAAAAACTCTCAACCGAAATTGCACACAGGTGCCTAACTTGACGCCACCATATCTCAACCTCATTCTTCCCTTATCAACACCACTTCAACCATGACCGACGACGATTACCACGGGCATCTTGGGCTTTTCTCTCAATGCGGTATTTGTGACGATCTGATATTGAGGCATGAAAGGGTCATCGCCTGTACGAAGCTTTTGTCGCTGGCTCTCACTTCCATGTTGACATTCTCTCGCAGTGATTGGCGACAATGATTCAACGTCCTACCGCGGTCATACCCGGCCATTTCCCTTCCCACAGTCGGGTTCTACAACCACTAGAGTCGACGGCTATTTACAATGTCGCTACCCGGGGTGCAAGCAATGTGCTGCTTCGCCCGAGTTCATACCGATACACTGCGACTGCTGTGAGATTTTCAAAGCAAACTGTCACGTCGGGGACACGGATGTATTATCTCGGCTTTGGACATTCGCCGCGTGGAAAAAACCATGGCGGGGAACGCTGCCCATCCACCTAGCAAACCGGGGCATCGACATGCAGATGTTGAAGAGAACAGCACAACTTGCAGGACTTCCTCTATTGTGCAAACTGCCGATGGAGTTGCTCGAGATGATCCGAGGCTTCTCTGAATATTCGTTGTTCTGGAGGTGCATCTCAGCACTTCTATTAGCCAACCGCGTATCTAGGACTGATCAAGAGCCTCTCGTGACCATGTCGTTGAGTCGGATTCTATCCTGGGAACGCCATGGCAGTCTCAGCCATGGCACACCCGACTCACTACCTCCGGCAGTCAGGTTGACCATCAACTTGGGCGGGATAAGCAAGATCGACAGCATATCTTGCGAACATCGGTACTCAAGGGAGTGTTATGATCACTCCTTGTTCGTCGTCGTGCGCCGAGAGCTTATTTCGGATGTCACTGCGCAGCTTCAGGTATTTATGAAATTATTCATCCATCTTTGATGCCTATCGCTTATATCGTTTCGAAGCATGGCCTCCTCCGTCTTCATCTCCCCCCCAGGTTGCCCTCACTTCCAATATGGAATACGCCGGTCCCTCCCAACCTGTCCTCCTGTATGGCTCTTCCAGGTAAGCGCTCCACCTGGAAGCGCTTCACTGCTGTTGAAATGGATAAGATACAGGGTATCACCTTCTTTTTTTCAGAGGGCTTGATCAAAGGCATTCATGTCCACCACTCGGAAGATTCATCTGCTCAACGGGCTTTTGATCGTTTCCCACACTGGCCGCGACGGTTCTTGGTCTGGATTCATTTACCAATACCGAAAGGTGATCGGCTTCTCGTTCTTGGGACCCGCGAGCGCCGAGGCATCGGATACAACATCCTTGCTCGAACACAACTGAGTGGTGATGTCATTCTTGGAATGCACATACGAAGCGGCTTCACAGACCGTTGTCTGGCAAAACAAGCCCCCATCACCCTAGTCCACGGCGAGCCGAGGGAAAACCATCCCATTCCGTTCTTTGGGGCATATTCCGCATCTGCCCTATCTCCTAGACTTCCCAGGCGGTTTCCCGTGCAAACTCACAGCCGGAGCCCGATCGACAAGAACTCGTTCTTGTCATGGGCACCCCTAGAAAAGGTTTCTTGGGCAAGAACCTTCTGCGACAAGAGTACCGGGTTTTGTAGGGGCATCATGCTCCAATATGAAAACGGCGGGTGTCGTACTCTCGGGCAGTGTCGCATCAATGTAGATGCAACCAAGACTGTTGTTCGGCCAGTGCAAATTTGCTTTCGAGTCGAGTCTTACGAAAATGATAGGGGTCATTTGTTTTACAGGGTAGAAGCAGAGTTCGAGCACAGCCTTCGCCATCAACAAGGTGAGCAGGGGTGGAAGTGTCGACCTCTTCGGGGGGTTGCAAAGTTCTGGTTTACACGCGATTCATCAATCTTGGTTGTTGACAACTAAGCGAAGGAAAGATATGACAACCAACTCGCCGCCCTCCCCCTACTACGGGCTTCATAACAGTATGACCATTAATCAAGCTTCTTTGTCCAATAGACCGACTTCTTGCCGTGCTTGTAAACCCACACAGTTCGCCCCTCTCGCGTCCTTGCAGTCCAGTCGTTCTTGGTTGTCTTCACCACCTGCCTCTTCCTGTTTTTGAAGATGAATTCATCTGAGCTCAGCGTATGCTTCACCTTTGTCACTTTCACCTCTATTTCCCTGCTCCTTTCCTCTTGCTGCTGGGTAGGATCATCCTGGGGCAATTCCTCTGTCTCCTCCTGATCGATGGGGACCGTGAACCCTCCTCCTTCGACAGACCAGGTGGGGCCGCCATGTTCGGATTCTTCAACGCCGAACGGCTGAGTTCTTTCGTGAGCAGACGGGCCCGAACCCTCTCCAAAGTCCATCCCACTTGCGCCACCTGAGTTGGAATTAGATTCATGATCTGGCACGTCATGTTCGTCCAATTGCATGCCTTCGGTAGCGCCCAAGTCCTGGGGAAACATTGGGTCGGAAGGCTCAAGCGACGACTCATTTGGGAAGAGACTTTCTGGAGGCGTGGGGTGTCTCTTGATGTATTCCAGGCCGGCCTTGATTGTCTGGCCATCGATGGCTATCTCCAGATATTCACTCCTCTCTGATAATCCATCGCCTTCGGGAACGAACGGGGTCAGGTAGATGTGTCCGTTTTTGAAAGCCCACAGTCTCGCCACACTTCCGATGCATGTCATGGCCCAGATACTCTCTGCCCCAGTATCGATGCAGTAGGCACAGGTGGCGGTGAAGGCCTGATGTTCAGCCTCTTTGATATCGTCAGTCGAAGCGCTTGCACGCTTTGCCTCGATGAACAAGACAGTCTCGACCTTGGTTGCGTCGCTGTTCATCTTCTCAACAACGAGATCGACTCTCCTCAGCTCACCTTCCTGGCGAGATGTAGGTTGCTGAGAAGAGACGACCCATTTTTCATCCTTGAAGATGGTGTGGTTGAAGATGTACTCCCACAGCCGAGTGGTTGCCCACTCTGGGTAAATCTGGGCCTCTTGCCAGAGGCGGTCCAGACGAGGAGTGTTGATAATGGACATGATTTGAGAAGGGAATTCTTGAATGAAGACTTGAAGTCAAAGAAGGGAGAGTTCAATGGAAGAGGAAGGCTCTTGTGGTTGAGTTGTGTAGAGTGATGATGAGACTGATACAGCTCGACGAAGACGGCATGTTGGAACTATTTATGCTTTTGGATATCCTCTTGTTGTCTCTTTGCCCTTCATGCTTGGTCTGCTGTATGCAGCCAGAAGAAAGCTACACCAACGAGAGGGAATAATTCACAGCAGGTGTCTGCCGACTACCCATGTAAGGCCAGAGGCAGAAGTGCAGTTTCGACATGGGGGCTGCATTTGACGCAGTCGATGGATGGTAAGTTTGGCTTGAAAGCATGCTGTCTTTTCTTGTCTTTCTCCGTTTAGGAATTAATTGCGACTGCAAGTGTTCTACAATACTTGTCGAGCATTTCTTTTATCTAAACACAACGCTATATACACATCTTCAGAATAATACAACAAAGGGCTCAAGTCTTGAAAAGCAGAATTACACAGGCTTCAGTTAGGACCCGGCGCATAACAGCACGCAAGTCCGAGGTGCATGTCTCAATCATACGTGGTGTCGCCTTGTTTAGTGAAAGAGAGAAAGGCTGAGCATGGAGTTCCGTTGGTACTTTCGCATGCAACGGGCACAGGGTACCTAACTAGGGGGTCGCAAAAAACATGGGAATGGCTCCAGTACAAAACTGCAGCAAACAGATAAGGACGATTCCTGTGTTTTTTTGCGACCCCAAGGCCTGGCTAGGTACCTAGTCACGCTCATTAATTGAGGCCCGCCACCCATCCTTTTCCTTTCTACATTTGTCAGGCCATGCTCCTACATACAGTAATCCCTTAGCCCACCCACCCTCTCTTAGCCCACCCACCATCTTCTCCCTTAACCCACCTTCGCTTTCCCCTCTTTCTTAGGCCACCTCCCCCGCTCTGCCATGTGCCGCCTGATTTTACCTTAGCCCACCCTCCCATTTCTAAGGCCATGTTCTTAACCATGTTGATCTCTTAGCCCACCCTCCTCCCCCGCCATCTCGTTCGAGAAAATGGACAACCAACATCCCTCGTCTCCGACGGCCCCCAACTACTCTCCAGAACCGCCTGGCGATGAGGCACTTCCATCACCGGAGGCCGCCCTTATCCTCGGCCGAATCAAGACCTACCAACGGGCGCCAACCGCCCTTCCAGCGTGGCTGGAACATGTCAAGCAGGACCAACATGGCTCCGCAGCCAGGACCTTCTACGAGCAGGGCGGATTCGCAGCCTGGTTCGGTTATTCCCTCGTCAAGCATGCTGCTCACCACCAAAACAGCTTTGTGGGCAAGGCAGCCTGCAAGCACCTCGTTTCCCGCCTAGACGATAGCACGGCAGATTACCAAAGACGACTAGCCACAGAGGTGATTGAGCATCTTCCAGAACGCGACAAGAGAAGGATCAAAGTGTTGCACAGGAAGCTTCAACTGGGTCGGACACGGAAAATGCCGCCCAGGCAGCACCAAAACAAGAGGCAACGTACGTGCCTTGGATGAAATGCTTCCCCTCTCTGACAAAGCCAAGGTACGACCGACAATAATTCCGTCTCGCCAGAGCCAGCACCAGAGGCAGAACCAAGTGGCGTATCAAGTCCGATCCGAGCTCCCTCAGCCAGGGAGCAAGCGACGACCCATTTCACGCTCGATAACTTCTTCTTTCGCCGCGACGAAATTCTTGTCAATGCCTCTCTCGAATCAGCTCGCAAATTTTTCCCAGAAGATCTGTCAAACTCGATCGGAATACTCCCTCAGCCAAACATGGAAAACAAGGCGATAGCTGCTTTGTCCATGTCGTTTCCTCGCGATTCGTCCAACGAGGCGCAGGTCTGCCAGATGGCCTTGGAGATAACACAGGATAGGATACAACATTTTGCCATGGAGTGGTTCGGGCGCCGGGTAGAAGCCAAAGAGGGTTTGCGATACTTGGCTTGGCAAGACGGCACCAAGATT
This sequence comes from Ascodesmis sphaerospora, assembly GCA_027569015.1. NCBI lineage: Eukaryota > Fungi > Ascomycota > Pezizomycetes > Pezizales > Ascodesmidaceae > Ascodesmis > Ascodesmis sphaerospora. The sequence goes on along the minus strand of JAPPUR010000023.1, from coordinate 422,393 downwards.
GTACCATGCCCCCAGTTTACCCTCCAAGGATTCCGAAGAGAGATGCTGCTGCAAGCGTTTGGGCGAGACATCTTTGACGCAATTCAAAACACCCCTGGATATCAGGACGACGTGAGTCGAGCTCGCCCTCACACAGGCAGCGTATCTATGATCATTTCACACCAGCAAGAGGCAAGCGCTCATGTCTATCTATATCTTTCCTTGGTGGAGGGGACACGAATCGCAATAAAATTGTTTGGGCTAGAACCTGAAACTTTAATATAACACGTATTCAAGGTCAATTTACTTTTCCCGTTTGGTCATCTTAAACCTGCTTCACTCGGCCACCTCGGGATCCAAACCACAGGGTAGTTCCCTTTTCTACCGTGGCCTCTCCATCGCCATGATCCTTTTTATCCACTGCTCTCATGGTGTCGTTGCTCTTGTAGACAAGGACGAAGCAACCCTTCCAGTAAACTGTTTGCCCTACGCCATCAATAACGTAGGGAGTTCGCCTGGCGTCTTCGAAAAACGCGTCGTCTTTGGTGAGCTCCCTTGCTTCGAGAGACTAGAAGATGATTAGATAAACGGGTCATTTGTTGAGGAGAGTATACGTACCATGTTTGGCTCGTAGAACGGAGGACTAAAGTGATTCGACTCTTGGGTAATCTCCTTTCAAATGATGGCGGTTCGCGCGGGCGGCGTACGTTATCAAAAACAGTCATGAGCATAAGACAGTAGTTGAAAGAGTCTAAGAGAGGCCTGACTGAGGGAGCAGGGCGAGTTGGGTATAAAGTGGGATGGTTTTGTGCCGCTTACCGCTTTTCGCTAGCGTGGCTTGCATATGCTGTGCAGCACATGGGCTTAGCTAACGAAGGTGGGCTAAGATGGTGGCCTAATTACTGTCCACCTTTGATGAGTTGTCTTGTACACGGTGCCCAGAATTGAAGTTTACCTGGTTGAGCAACATAGGCAAAGGAACGATTGATTTCTCCTATCATCATTTTACTACCCATTTCGCCGAACCGAGTCGCTCCAACAGCCACTCCTCTGCGTTTGCCAATCCGTCTCTCACCTTCACATCCAATAGATAATCATCAATCCTCGTCTCTACCCAATCCTCGTTCTCTCCTCTGTTTCGCTCCAACGGCTCGTCGACCTTTGCTATACGTACTTGGTAAGTCAAGCTCGACAAAACATCTGTCGATGTGGTCCAACAGCTGCCTCTAAATTATTTCTTTTACCTTATTAGTCAATCGTTCTTCGACATTTTGGACACAAGTAGATTCGATATACTCTCTTCCAAATGCCGTCCCGATCAAACGTTTACCAAGCGTGGTATCTGAGCTTGGCTCAACTCCTAGAAGGTATTAGCACATAACTATATAGCTATACTTAAGCATAGATATTAAAATACCGAGATAAGTTAAAATAACTAAGAAAGTAACTAATATTTGCACCTTCTTATGGATTTGTTACTAAGATCATATCTAATACCCTATATACAATTATATCCTTACGCAAACCCTTTTAGGATAAGTCTCCCTTGTGCTATGGCAAGAGAAGCTAACTTCTCTTTATCCTCATCTGACAACGGTTTGTCTCTCTGTTTCAGCCCGGCAGCGTTGCGGACCACTAGTCCACGCCCGTAAAGATGCTCAAACTCCACCTCCATGTCCCACTCCCACAGCCCAGAACGCTCCCGGAAGAAGTACGGATGACCGTGCCTATGGACTATTTCATGTGTGTTTTTCAAGGTGCCGACGTGTGATGTTTTGAAATTCCCATATATGTCAACGGCTACGGCGCAATGCCACGGAGTCATAGAGAAGGAATCCGGCTGGGGAATCAAGGGCATTGATATCTTGGTCAGTCCAGTTGAAGGGTGGATAGAAAGCCGCACATGCTCGGGGTATTTCTGACGAATCAACTCCGCGAATGCCTGAAGAGCAAGACGTCATGATTAGTATTGTTTGGGTTCGTGAGGTTGATATGGTTGCATGCTTACAACACCTCGGGCGATCATGGCCTTCGCTGTCTCGTGGACCTTGGCTTTGAACTTCTTTCCACTTGAAACTGATTCTCTGACTGCACCGAATGCCAAATCCTTTTTTAAAAACTTGGCGTAGCCGTCGTACGTCATTTTGTAATCGGGATCGTTCTTGATGCAGGCCGTAGCATCAAAATCAGGGTCGGAATAGCGTCTCATCAGTTCGTTCCGACTAGGTTCTAATAAAGTCATAAACATATCCCTACTTATCTCGGAGTCCGGCCATAGTCCAAGGAGATTCATGATGCGCACAAAGTGGATGCATCGATAACCTTTCTCAGACACTATCTGACGCAGGATTACGCCGTATTCCCAAAGGTCATCGTTGGTGACTCCAGTGAGATCTTGAAGCAAGTCAGTCAGTCATGAAAGGAATTGTAGTTCATTGAGCTCATCATACCGTTGTAGCATGCCCCGTCTGTTGCAATAAGAACCATGGCGCCAGGCATGTAAACCTTCTGGATTCTTGCGCAGAGGTCATTGAGACGATCCAAGGCAAGTTCTTCGCCCAAGTCAGGCCTCGTTCCTAGAACCTTTTCGACACGATTGATACTCTTTGCCGGGAAAGCTGGGAGAATCATGGGAATCTTGCGTCCTGCAGAGACATGGCGCCTGACCCTGGGAGAGAACACTTCCCTTCCAAGGAATATGTTGTTACCCTGCTGTTGAAGACTGAAACTTTCGAGAAGGTCCATGATCAATGCCACAGTCGTGTCAATTCCTGGACTGTGCCAGTATTTCACTTCAGGCTTTTTATTTAGTTCTGGTTGTTCCGTGATTTTGCTGTGTCCATCGTGGGGTCCTCGGAACCTGACGGCTGTCTGGTTGCTTTGATGTTGCTGTGAAAGTCCCCAGAAAAGCACGTCCTGTGTCTGTGGCATAGTATAGATCTTAGTGGGTGAGGGTGTTAGAATCTGTGAGAACTGTTGTGTAGACATTTTGGTTGTTTCTTGACGGCTCTAGGTTGTTGAACTAGGACGAGTGTGTAGATTTGATTGTCAGGATTCAAGGTCTAAAGAGGGCAAGAGTCGAGGCCTATATAAGAAGAATAGACTGCGAAGAAAATCAACTTGCCATGACGCGAACAGTGAATGCATCAAGTTTACAGTCTCGCGGCCCTCGGTCACGTAACACTATGCCTGGGAGCAATGATCAAGCTTATCCCTGTAACTTTAGGCCTTGGGGAGCAAGTATCCCGACGTATCCTTGACATTGTGAATATGGTGACGAGGGTGTGAGACGTGGGAAGACGCCACCGGCCCACGTCAACATAGGCCTGGTACCAGGCGGACCAGCTAATCGACATGGACTCTGTGTACCACGTCACTGCCGATCAATGGATTAAAAAGGAAGGTGGACAATGGGTGGCATTTATTTGAGCCATTTTTCTTTTCTGGCACCCCTAGTAAGTGAGAGGGTGCAGAGGGGAATCTCTGCACGAACCGGCATAATAGATGCATCAAGGAAGCGATTTCATGCTGAAATCGAACTACGGAAGCTAGATACATGGTCGGGAGAGAGGAGTCAAAACAATCCGGTCGGGGAGGTCAGCAAAACCTAGAGGTATTCCTATTTGCAATCTCAATTGATGGGAACCTATCTCAACTCGACCTAATACCTAGAGCATCACTCAAGCTTGAACCCGCGAATTTCAAGTTCCCCGAATCGCAATGCGAGATTAGCTAGCCGGAGCTTAGAGTCCTTATCCAGGCGCTGCTCCCTTTCATCCGAAGATGCATTGACTACGATGAGACGCCCTCGGTAGCCATGACCGATATGGACATGTGGGGGCCATCTGAAGTCAGGGTGCTTCTCCCGAAAGAAGTAAGGTTTTCCGTCTTTCGTGATTATCTCATACCTCTCGGAATCACGAAATTCCTGCGATTGTCCAGTCCGGTACATGCCATTTGCAGTGACCAAGACGCAAGAGTGCCAGGGCGTGAGGCCAAAGCCGCTAGGTTGCGGGATTAGCGGGATAGAGACTTTAGAGTTTCCCGTCGATCTATGGATGGAGAGTCTAATAGTCTCGGGAAACTTGGCTTCCAGGGCTGCTTCGTAGGCCTGCCGGGTCATATCGTCAGCTGATGCGAGGAACGTGAACCCTGATCCCCCTTACAAGTAGTCTCTTCGTCATGCGCTCCGCTATGTGTTGCGTCTCGGCTGCATACCTCTTGGGGTCTGCCTTGATTGCAGGGTCGACTTCTGGCCCCCATCGAAGATCCTCGCTGGCCGACTTGACGTATTTTTGATACGTCAATGCAGTATCCTGATGTAACTCAATGTGACGTTTAAGATCGAAGTCTGGGCCGAGGAAACGTGTCTCCATCTCCCGTCGGCATAGGTCCGCCCTTGCGACATAGTCTCCCCTAGACAGGGCATCTCCGTCACCAAGCTCGAGCACGTCCAAAAGGCGGGTAAACCGGATGTGCGAAAATCCCTTGGCCCTGGCCATCTGGCGCAGCTGAACTCCGTAATCATAGAAGTCCACATCTGGAATCCCGAGGAGATCTGTGTTTGTCAGCTTTCATAAGTGATCCCATCTCCTGGCTAGCGTCACCTTACCGTTGTAAACAGGGCCGTCCGCGACCAGGGTGAGCTGTGTGCCATAGGGATGAACATTGGCTAGCTCCTCGCAAAGATGGTTCAGTCTCGCCAGGCCTAGCTCCTCACCAAAGTCAGGATTTCCACTTAGGACCTTGTCTGTATTCGGATTCTTCCAAGGAAACGCCGGTAGAAGCAGCAACAGGGGTTTCTCAGCGGTGCGGAACATGGCAACTTTCGTGGTTATAAGAGATTCATATGCTGCCGGGTGATCAGGCCTAGGCTGTTGCTCGTACTGGGAGAACCGCTGTAGAATAGCGAGGATCTCATTAATTGCCGACTCCGATGGATCGGGCATTTTTCGCGAAGTGGTCATTATTTTTGGTCAGTGTGTAAAGAAAATGATCAAAAGAAGTCTGGAAGATGCAAAACATTCGGTGGATTGTGTTGCTTATAACTGTACGGCAGAACCTCCTGAATGATCACACCCTTAACTGGCTCGAGAAGGGGATAGAGGCACCGCCGAGGTCCTTTGCACTGAAATGTTGAAACGCCTGTCTGGGAGGCTAGGCAAACTGCCAAAGGGCCACTGTGTGTGCCGGCCTGGTGGGATAAGAAAGCTCACCAACCGAGCTTAGTCTGTCGCCGTCGGCAAGGTGGTATCAGTTTGACATAACCCCTCATCGAGAGCCATGGCCCAGGGTGGATCCTGAAAGCTTCAAGGATTAACAGTCCAAATGGCAAGGTCTGGGAATTAAAATGTATGACAGTGCGTCGCAAAGATACCCCCTCCTTTTTTTTGTTTTTCTTTTTAGAATAGCTAAAGCGGGAAGTGGCTAGGTCCACGGCTAGTAAGTTGAGAATCAACTCTATGATGGGATGATGGATACTTGACAGCTGCCAACACTCGCAGCAAGATCTCTCCTGCATGTCTCTAGAAGGTGGTCGTAGTCCTGTATGATTAGTTCAGGAGGAGTGGTACGGTGTTTCTCTGACTGGATTGGCATATCGTCAGCATCTTACGCACAACAACATACCAAGAACCGAGGAAAAAGAACAGCTATTTTGAGACACCACTTACTCGGAATCACAAATTCAGGGGTCTCTCCTGTCACGCTTCAATACGAGGTTGCCAAGCCAAATCGTATGGGCAGCAGATTGTGGTGGGAGTTTCTATACTGAGTTATTAGCGACATAATGTATGCAAAGATACAAGTGCGGCACGTTTCCGGGTCTAGTCCCAGACACTTGGCCATGGAGCCAGTTCTTGAAGATGGTCTTGTTCCTCAGGCTTTCGGCCGACCCATGCTGCGGGAGACTACCTCCGTAAACCGAACGGGCTAACGGGAGTGGATTAACGAAGGGTCGCCTGCCGTCATGAAATCGTGCATAATGGGTGTAGAATGGGTCTCGTATGAGGTTGGCCTGCCTTTGGCTGACAAGTGTCGCACAGGTCGTGTTCAGCATAGTTGTCGGGTTCTCGGTCGCCCGCGGAGGCCGAGAACTTCGCTAAGCCCAGGTGACATTGATAGCCGTAATCACGTCAAGGCCAAGGAAACTCCACAATCACCGAGGAAGTACTCCACCGTGCTCCTGAATTCTAAACTTGGTTCTTCGGGAATCTCCTCGCTAAACAAGTGCCGAGGGTTGACAAGCTCCCGATAACGTTAAGATACTTCCCGCAAGAGTAAGGCATCTCTCGCCATACACCCGGCAGTATCGAACTCCGGAGCTAAGGTTACAAAGTGATCAAGGGGTACTGCTCCGTGCCACGGCTGCATACCATACACAGCCTAGACGCAAGCGGGACCACGGATACCCCCGACTATCTAAACCCAAGCAAGCGCAAGGTGCAACCATAGATATGGTGCGATAGCCGCCCTGCCTGCAGAAAGAAAAGTTAGCATCCCAGTATCCGCCTCCGCAGGAGTTAAAGGGCAAGTCGTAATCAACCCAGTCCGACATCACATACGCGCCTTCTACTTCCCCACTACAACTGCACCCGCGTCAAAGAGCCTTTGTGCATCGGTTGCCGCCACATTGGCGCATTGACAGAGAGACTGCACCAGGCCGGGTTGCCGTTGACGTCGCAGATGTCCTCAACACCAAGGTGCACGCCGGCCAATCGCTTGTCGGATGTCCTTTCGTCGTGGAGCCTGGAGGGCACAGCTCTGGCGAGACGCTGGACGGCGATATTTGCCGGCAGGCAGGAGCAGTTTCCATCTAGACGAGCATACAAGGATTCAGCAAAAGTTTAGTAGAAATCGGACAAGAGCCGATATGCACGGTGAGAGGCCGCCCCGAAACGAGGGCAAGCAATGGCCCTTGGGAACTTTGTCTTTCGTGCTGTTGATATGTTCCTGGAAAACTATCCGAGTTCCTTGACCATGTACTGAAACATCTGGAATCTGCTCTTCGCTGTTGTCGGTGGTGTTCTTGTGTAGACGATTAATGATTACTATGTAACCTCCGAGGTATCGCAGTTAAGTACAGGGTCTCAACTATGATGTGAAAAGTCCTCAATCCAGACATCATCCGAAGACCAGTACCGAGAAAACTGCCGTTTATGCGCTTCCGTGGTATCCAGATGGATTGGCACATTGGCCCCCCACCATGCGGAGGCGTCAGATATGCTTGCGATGACGACCTTTGAAGGGAGCTCCTTGGCGGGTATCCAGAACGAGGCGTTTCCTAGCTGGAAGATAGCCCTGGTGAGTAACCGCAGGGTAGCAACAGCAGCAGGAACAGGGCTACTGGTTACGAAGACCCTGCTCAGAATCACGCACCATAGGAACCTGGCGAGGAGCTTCAAGCATATTCAATCAATAAATGGTGAACTTCACCCGCCTCTTCCGCTCTCAACGCCAGTGGAGGAGACGTACTAATACCCGGCTTGTGAGTCACTCGACTCAACGACAGCAGTCTTTTCTCTTCTATCAACATACGGTAGGAAATGTCATATACCGTATCCTCTCAACTAATTCGGACAGCGCTAATGCGAGCCTAATGACCCACCGGCCAGTGGCTTTGATTAGAGAAAATGTTATTACGGGTAATAGTGGGCGGAAAGCGGGAAAATAGAGCTTGGTCAAAAGGCTGCACAAGGCCAGGGGGCGGGGGCCTCGGAGCAACTCAATATTAGAGCAGATGGCGCGTTAGCTATCATGTACACAGCCTAATAAGGTTTACAGGGTCCCTGATTTCCCAATATTGATCCACTCCGGGCCGGAGATGGATAAACACATTAGGGGTGGTGCAAGTTACATTCAAGCTCATGTCCAGAAGTTGGCATTGACGTTCAGGCGACACACGCGTAAGCTGAGCCGTCAAGGGCCCGTGAATCTCATCATCGCCTTGACCGCGTGGTCCCACAAAGTCCTTCTTTCTTATAACCTCCTAAGTAGCTCATAGCCAAGCTCTTCAAGTAAAGGATTGGTTTTACTATTTCGCCCACTTCTTGTAAAGGCTCGACGAAACTTGAATTGTCACAATGACCGATGCCGCCATGGGCCAAGTGACGGCCCCCGTCCAATCTTTAGAACATCGCAGTCCTCCACGGGCCGATGGTGACGATATACCCGACGGGGGTCTCATAGCCTGGACTCAGGTTGTAATGGGCCATTTGGTTATCTTCAATTGCTGGGGCTACATCACATCGTACGTCAACACCACTCTCCTTCCTACACCCGCACAGGCAGACGGAATGTTTAACATTCAGCATGGAAAGCTTCGGCTTCTTCCAACAGTACTATGTGGATCACCTTGAACGGTCAGCCTCAGACGTGGCATGGATCGGTTCGATGCAGATGTTTCTACTAAACTTTGTCGGCATCTTCTCAGGTCGAACTGTTGACATGGGATACTTCCGGAACTCTCTGACTATCGGCTGCGCACTACAGGTTCTTGGAGCTTTTACGACGGCATTCTCCACCACTTATTGGCAGTTGTTCGTCGCGCAAGGTGTGTGCAGCGGCCTAGGGCATGGGTTCCTCTTCGCCCCCATCGTTTCCATCCTCCCCACATACTTCAAGCGGAACAGGGCATTTGCTGTGTCGCTGGCGACCTGTGGAGCTGCGACAGGGGGTATGATATTTCCGACTATTGCGTACACTTGCTTGTCGCGTTCCGGCTTTAGGTGGACAGTAATCATCATGGGGTTCATTATCACTTTCAACGCCATTATGATCTTGACTTTCACCAAGACTCGCGTCGCTGTGCGGAAACCACGCTCGCTCTTCGATGCAAGCGCCTTTGCAGATTCATGGTATACCCTTTTTGCGATAGGGTCGTTTCTGTCACTTTGGGGGCTATACTTTGCTTATTTCTATGTATGTGTTTGACCTGATTCCTCTCTTTAAGTAATGATCTAAGACTAATGATTCAAGGTTGGCACATACGGACGCGCCGTGTTGGGTTTCTCGACAAGGCAATCCCTACTTGTGATCATTGTTATGAACGGCGTGGGAATCTTTGGGCGGGTAATTCCTGCACTGCTTGCAGACAAGTACTTTGGTATCATCAACACGCTGATTCCAGCCGTGGGCATCAGTAGTGTTCTCCTTCTCGGCTGGATTGGTGTCTCTTCCACCGGGGGTCTCTATGGATGGGCCGTCATCTACGGTATCGCTGCGAATGCCACTCAGAGTCTGTTCCCTGCAGCAGTGGGCGACTTGAGCTCGGATCCAACGCGTGTTGGAACTAAAGTCGGCATGATTTTGGGTGTGGTTAGTATTTCAAGTTTTACCGGTCCGCCAATCGGGGGGCGGCTAGTTGCTCTCAACCATGACGATTACTTGTATGCACAGCTGTTTGCAGGACTGTCTATGGCGGCGGCATGTCTGATCTATGTTGTAGTAGTATTAAAAAGACCTAAAAGGCAAGTTAGGTAAATATTAAGTAATATTATATAAAGTAAGGCTATCCTTATAGATAACTTTAATTTATATATATTGCTTATAAGTACTTATAAACCAAGTACTTATAGGTATTTTATATATTAGTTATAACTTATAGTTATAGAAATACTTCGAGGTCGACTGGAACACCAGGCTTGAGGAATGCAACGTTGCAAGCCAAGTCAAATGACATGGAAATGTCATCTCACGAGAAGGGCCAGAAACGGTTTCGGGGAGTATTTGGGTATCGTCATTCTGATCGCTGTAGGCAACAATGGCCTTTGGCACGTTGACTTGAACGAGTGTCGGTGTTAAAGAAGAGGTCTCGGTTGAAACTTGTTGGCATCTGGCGGAGAGAAGGGAGGTTAGCAGATGGTCATCCGAATAAGAGGACCCATGGAGTTCTGAATTCTTGTCTCCGAAGCACAAAGCTGATCTTTCCAGAAGGCGACGCGCGGTCGGCAGAAAAGCAGCTTTGGCGTCAGGATACAGAACCCGCAGAACCGCACAATGGCACCTAGATAAACGCGTCCCGCACCCTCAGGCGACATACAAGGATAAATCCTACCCCCGCGAGCCCCTTTCCACCCCCGGAATCAGCCGTAGCTTGGCAGTGGACCACTAGGACACGCTCATCTAGAGTGAATGCGATGTGCAATGCAGAACTCCATTGCCCAGAATGCGTGCAGTCCTCCACGGGCAGGGATCCCTAAAACTAACCCTGCCGCTGTTTTCATGGTGTGACTGAAAGAGGCGTGATAGATCTTGAAGATGTGTATGTTTGCATGATAAGAAGTGATATGCGTGTGAAAGGTGAGATGAAATGAGGAGGAAGAAAGGAAGAAGATGTTGACGAAGGAGGAAAACAAAGCCTAGCTTCAAGGCAGTGATGATGCAGATGCAGTGAATGAGGGGATCATGTGGTACAATAAGCAGTGAATGACTTATTGGAGTGGTAGCCTGAGGTGTGAATGTCAACTCCACTATTGTAGGTCTAGAATTCTCATAAACAATGAATGAAAACCAGACACCAGAGAGCAGATGGCGATGAATCTGTGAATGGTGCAAGTGAATGAGACGCAGGTGAGTGAGTGCATGGGTGTGGCGGGGTCGTGCTGCCAACTGCCTGAGGCTGAGAAAACAGCTGCGCCACAGTAGCAACTCCTCCTTTTTGTCTCCCAGGTAGGTCACATAAAACGCGTGAAGGACGGTAAATAATGACTTCTCTGGGCTTTGACGCGATCTTCAGCCTGAACCAGCGCGAGCAAAGGGCCCAGCAAAGTTTTGGGTTTCTTAGAGCTTTCCTTTTGATTTTTTTTATCACTTGATAATTATGTCTTTCGCTACCGTGGCTTTTTCCATGTCTTGAAGATGTCATGCTCAAATTCCATTGTTGCTACGACATATATTTAGCACACAATTTCAAACCCACTCTTGCTTATCTAAAAGAGCTTTCTTCTGTCGAGTTTCTGTCTCAGTAAAGACCCCCTAGATCTACACCATTTTTAGTTTGGATTCTTGGCAATCTATCCCATGCTTACCCAAGAACCTCCAACGCCAATAAGCCCCCGGATTTAGTAATACTCCGAATAGAGAGCTGAAAGGTGCTGAAAGTCACTCAACTCATGTGTCCCATGATCTGACATGCCGGAACCTCCCCATTTACTCTCAACGACTAGAAAATGTCTTCCGAGATAGGTATTGAGGAATATCGACAAGATGTTCTTCGCGTCTGCTCATACCACCGAAGCGACTTTGCTCTGGCTGTTGTTCGCACACGTCCACATAAGATGCAAGTCATCGCGCCATTGCTCCAAACACATTTCACTACCCCGTCTCCTTTTAAAAAAGGTCCTCCGTTTAGGCTCGGTGTCTTGGATCTCCTTACCCCAGAACTACTCGTCATCATCCTCCTACAACTCGATGTTGTATCATACCTTCAGTTTCGTCGTGTCAATAGGCACGCCCGAGTGATTGCAACACGTCTTCACGAATACAAGCTGGTTTCCACCCATGGAATCGAGGGCCTCGTGGCGATTCTGCGGACGAGACTAGGCGAATGTTTCACCATTAAAGACCTGTACCGTCCCCTTGTGACATCCAGTTGCAAGGTCTGTGGTAGTTTTGGATGCTTTTTATACCTTCCTGACTGCACGCGTTGCTGTCTTCCCTGCCTCAGCGAGGCACCCGAGCTGCGTATTACGGACGTTTCCTATTTTGTCAGCCAGTACTCCCCTGTTGAGGGATTGACTGAATACCATCAAAGTCAACTGAGGCCAGCCCTTCACCGTGTGCGCGGAAAATACTGTCTACAGCATTACAGACGTCTCCGGACTGGGCATGAGCTCATGCCGACGCGTCAAGTCATCGCAATACTCAGGTCACTAGATGTTCCGGAAAAGGCGATTGACTCGGCCGTTGACAGAAAGGCAGACTGGGAGAGCAACCGGTTCGCATCAGCTGCCATGTATCCCTGGTACAACGCGCAGAGGGGAGAGGCTGACCGTGGTGTCAACTGCAAGGCGATACAACTCTACATCGAGGAAAACATACCGCCTTACGAACTTGGGCGAAGAGGTCATAGGGAGCACCGGGATCAGATATTTTCAAGGGCGGGTTTCCTGCAGCATTTCAAGACTTGCAGTCATGCGCAGGATCTTTGGGCGAGGAGAGATGACGGGACAGCAGAGAAGGAATCTCGGTTTATCAGTAATGGGGGTGGCCTGAAAAAGAAAGACGAAGAAGGGGTTCCTTTTTGAAGTAAGACTACGAGAATGTTTTGTTATAAAGTTGTTTCCGTCTTTTGGTGATGTATGTTCAGGTGGGTTATCTCACCCGCAGTCACTATCAATGCTGTAACAATTCAACCATCACTTTCTCGGCCCCTACGATGGGAATGAGAGGTATATTATACGTGGGAATGCAATATCCCTAGTAATTAATAATCTATAAAGGCCCTTTTGGCTAGAATGAACCGATTAGGCATTTCTCGTCTTACTCTCTGGTGCCGGTTAGCCGATGACGCTGTGGCCGAGTCGAGTCACCTGACGAGCTCATCGCATTCCTTAAGATCCCACTTCATGGCTGAACCCAGATTCATCATCATCTCCCTTCACTATTTACTCATCAAAAATGTCTTCTGAGAAAGAGAAGGAGTATCTCGCCAACAAGGCCCCGGAGGAGGGCGATGCTCCTCCTGCCTATGAGACAGGCGAACCATCGTCAGCCAGAGACATCACGTCCCCGCCCGCAGCTACTGGAGAATCCTCCAAGGCCTCAATGCGCCCAACAGCAGACGCGCCCTTCAATTTCCCAGAGGATGGTCCCTTACCCACTTACTCTGAGGCATCTTCCAGCAAGCAGCCACCCATTGCAATCCCACAGGAGTCACCCACTCCCACTGCTCCCTTCCTCAATGCCTACCCTCCCGCTCTGCTGAGCCATGGCATCACGCAGGAAGCTTGGTCTTCTTTCTTGGACACAATTTCTGCTTTTTTGACGGCCAAGGTTGGCGAGCGCGCAATCAACCACGCTGGGGACATTGCCAAGAAGGTCGGCCAGCGTCCGACAAGCTATGTCAAGAACGTCGTTTCGCACACAAAGAGTGTCGGAAAGAACATTGGCGATAATGCAAAGAGGGGAAATATCATTGGTGCAGCCTTTGGTGTCATTGGCGGTGCCATTTCCATCCCCGTCGGCGCTGCTCTTGGCGCTGTTGGCACAGTCGTGAGCCTTCCGGCGCATACAATTGCCGCCGTGACGAGGAAGCCCAAGACGCCGGCAGAGCGAGCTGTGGCTTATGTCACCGTTGCCAACAAGGACTGGTTCAACAAGCGGGGACTCCATGCCAGCTTGGTCAACACTGAGCAGCTCTCTGAGGTGCTGGGAGTGTCTGTCAAGGCCGTGCTGGAGGCATCTACTGGGGACAAGAGTGGAGGTGCAGAGGGACAGTTGAGTGCTTTGAGAGAGCACATTGCCCATTTGGAGATTCAGGGACCGGGTGTCATTGATCTGGCTGACGCGACGACCTGGTTGGTTGTGGTGCGGATAGAGGCAACACCAGAGCATCGCGAGTGAGAGGCTCACTCATCATTCAGACTAGTCCTCCTCATTTATCGGGCAGATCGAGATCTCTAATTTCCTACACCTTGCCTCATCGTAGAGTACCGGTGTTTTTTTGGCGATTTTTCTGCTTCTGACATTGAATATCTACCATGACGCAGAAAATCACATACAGCCCAACCTCGGAAGATGTCCCGTCCCATTCAATGTTCCTTCTCATCCTCGAAGCTTGGATGGCCTGGAACGTGACAGAACTCCGTTTCTTTGTTCGATTGTTGACCTAACCCCCCTCACCCACACCAAAGAGTCAAGCCCACCTCCTCAAGTCTGCACCTTCTCTTTGTCCTCCACAAAAAAAGCCTACCCCCGACCACTCAAGTCCCCAGGCCCTACTTGTCGATGACATCCGCCATGAAGGCTCCCAGCAGCACAGTTTTTGCGAGCCTTTCTTCCACCATCAGCGAGATTAGTCGCCTGTCTGGCATCCCAGGAGTTGCCATCGGCGTCATAGACAATGGCGAAGTCATTCACCAAGCCTCGTATGGCTTCTGCGACGTCAAAAACCAAATTCCCTGCGACAATGACACCACATTCGTCCTTGGTTCCCTAACCAAAGCCTTCACTTCCGCTCTACTCGGTCAGCTAGTCCAAGAAGGTCGCTTGAACTGGACCGACCCCTTGGGCCAGATCCTACCCGAGTTTCAAAGAGAACCTCAAGATCTGAGCAGCCATGCCACCATCGGGGACCTGCTCTGCCATCACACGGGTTTATCAGCTTACGACTCTCTCTGGCTGGGTTCAGACAATGCGCCCTTGCTCAATCATTCCGATGCCATCAAGATTCTCAACTATGTTCCGCAACAGGAGCCCTTCCGTGGGTCTTTTATTTACAACAACTTTGCCTACGAGGTTCTTGGGCATGTCATCGAGAAGATTTCTGGCTCATCCTACTCCTCATTCCTTGACGAGCGCCTACTTCGCCCCCTAGGCATGAAGAGAACCTACTTCACCAGCCCAACTGAGCAAAAAGAAAATGAAGCCAAGCCCCACGTCGCCCTTTCCGACGCTACACCGGTCCGCATCTCGCCTGCCCTCCTTGGAGATCATGTTTTGATGGGCCCGGCCGGCGGTGTTCGGAGCTGCGTTTCTGACCTTCTCATCTTTTACAATGCTCTGTTGGATGCTGCTGCCGAGGAACTTGAGCCGGGCACCGAACAGGCGTACACATCCAGGGACCACCCCGTGTCATTCTCCGAACTTCCAACTATGTGGACAGGCTGGAACATTCTGCCAATGCCCCTCGTCCGAGAGCACTCCTATGGCTACGGTTGGCTAAGATCACAGCTACCATCGGTCCTAGCTCCATCTCGTGGAGATCCAGACCTTAACCCGTTGGTGGGTACTGGAGCTCCGTCTCGCCTTGCCATCTGGCACAGTGGCGACATTCCGGGATACCAGACTCATGCAACACTTTTCCCAGAGACTAAACAGGCGGTTGTGGTGTTGACGAACTCTCTGTCGTTGAATGACGGCTCCAGGTACATCAACGATCTGGTCATTGAGGCTCTGCTGGACAATCTTGACAATGCACACGATTATGTGAAACTGGCAAAAAGGTCGGCAGACTTAGCAGTTAGAAGGGTGGAGAGCATTCACAAGGGACTTTTTGACGGCCAAACACGTTCGCAACCATGCAGACCTCTGGATAGCTATGTCGGGCGCTACTTCAACAAAGTCAAGAATTTCTTCATCGACATTGGACTCGACGAGGAAGGCAACCTCTATGTATCGTTCATGGGGAGAAAGAGGGACACTTTTGAATTGACGACATATCAGGATGACAGCTTCTTCTGGTTCTTGACGCACGACGAGGCTGCCAGGCTAGCTCGGTATGATGGATATGGGGAAGATTTCTACGTCTTGAGGTTTAGCAGTGTCAAGGGTGATGATGTTATTGACGCTCTCTGGTGGAAGCACGAACCGTCGCTTGATGGGTTTGGCGAGTTGTTTGAGCGACATTCGACCTCAAAGAATTGCCCGAGTAAAGGAGAGGGTTCCGAGTTATGATGTACGTTCTTGCCATTAAGGACACTTCCAGCATGTTGTCCCCATGTCCTCCACGAACAATTGTAGACTGAGTGACGCATAGTCAGAAAGAGGGTACCTAGCTTTCAATAAAAATGCAGAGTTAAAGTCCAATTATGAAACACCGGCATCTTTACAGTTACAAGTGAAGAAAGAGGGGGGCAGTCTCTGAAGGCGATAGCAACTTGACAAAGGGATTCTTTGCTCTCATCAAGCTCGGGGACATCTTCCTTCCTGACACACCTCTTCGAACGCTTCGATTCCATTCAAGATCCGATTCAGGCGCTGAGTCACCGTCATTCATGACATTGTGAACCGCCTACCCCGCATAACGCCTCTGCGCCCTTGGATTGATCATCGCCGATCTCGGCCACGGGTTGGCTTTTCTCGGATATCATCGCCATATCTCTTCCATTCCTCCTATATCCCATGCCCTCATCTCTCGACACCATGACTTCAACTCCTCAAGCCATCGGAAGCTATCTCTCATCCCTCTTCGGCCTCGCTGGCAGGGTTGCCGTCGTAACCGGAGGCAGCTCTGGAATTGGGCGTGAAATGGCCATCGCTCTGGGCCGCGCTGGATGTCGTCTCGTTCTTGTTGCTCGAAGACCAGAGCCGTTGCAAGAAGTCATCAACCAGCTCGCCGAATACCACGTTGAAGCCACTTCCGTCACGGCAGACTTGGCGGATCGAGCATCTCTGAAGGGCGCGATTGACACCATCACTTCGAATATTGGAACTCCAGATATCCTCGTCAACGCTGCTGGAGTAAACGACCGCCCTCATATGAATGATCTCTCGGAAACAGTATGGGACAACACCATCGCGGCAAACCTCACGGCACCGTTCATCCTCGGCCAAGCATTTGGTCCCAAGATGGCATCAAAAGGATATGGACGCATCATCAACGTCATCAGTCAACAGAGTTTCCGCGCATACGGAAACAGCGGCGCCTATGGTGCTTCCAAGGGAGGTCTTTTGTCTTTGACGCGGTCCCAGGCAGAAGCTTGGTCTCGACAAGGTGTTTTGTGCAACACTGTTGCGCCGGGCGTGGTGGAGACGCCTTTGACAGCACCTGTGTTTAGCGACCCGACAAAGGTGGAGGCTCATGCTGCTCGAACCATGATAGGACGGAACGGTATCCCCAAGGACTTTGCCGGAGTTGCTGTGTACTTGGCTAGCGAGGCCAGTGCTGCAGTGACGGGACAGACTATTTTTGTGGATGGTGGATATTCAGCCACTTGATAGGGACTAGTTGGCATCCGGGTCGAGGAAACAGAGAGACACAAGTGTAAGCCCATTAGCTTATCCTCCCCTAAGATATTGAAAATAGTCTCATAATAATAGGTAAAGAAGCTCTAAAGCTTTACCTTCATCATCATAAATATTTAAAGTTAACTTCATTAGATACGCAGATCCGGTGATAGTGGGCGAGTAGAGAAAAGACATTGAGCTATACTATTGTTCACCTAACAGATGACATGGAGACCCAAGCTCACAACTTCCTGGTACTCTAAGCTGGGCCTGCCAACGCGTGTCGTCCTCTCTGCTCCTTCTTGTGCAAAAACCGGATCAAAAACGCAGTCCCGATAAGAGCCACAGCCATACCAACCATGGTCGGGTATCCCTTTGGATAAACCGGTGCCTCAACCTGTTGCCAGATAACCAGTGGCAGCCAAGCCTGAAACACGTATGCCATCTCGTTCATGGCACCAGTGACAAGAGCTCTCTCTTCGTTGTCATCACTGCAAATCTCGTGCGCCCAGGCAAATGTCAGACCACTGATACCGCCTCCGAAGCCACAGAGCATGAAACATGCCCACGTGAATGCGTTGGGGACGTTCCATACTGTGAGGCCGGCGTAAGCAATGATTTTGACGAGGCCCGAGAAGAGGATCGCCGGCCAGCGCGCTCCGCGGAACAGACTGTCTGAAGTCCAAGCGTAGATCAATGTGGTGACGATGCTAATCACCTCAACGATGGTAGGGTAGATATTGACCTCTTGAATGGTGTACCCTTGCTCCTTTAGCCAGATGGGGAACGCTGGTTGCGAACTCCCGCCGTTTCCGTTGTTGAAGAGGATATACAACATCGTTAGAGCGTAGATGTGCCAACTCGAAAAGATCTTGATAAACTTGGCTTTGGTGTACGGCGCTCGTTCAGCTCGTCCTTCCAGTTCCATTCGCTTCTTGGCGAGTGCGATCTCATCTTTCGTGAGGTACCAAACGCGAGTGATTTCAGGCAGGTCGGGCAAGAAGAAGAAACCAGAGATGGCAATAGGCAGTGACACGATCGTATTAGTAATGAACAGCCATTGCCAGCCGTGGAAACCGTGGACGCCGTCGAGGTTGTGGGATCCGGCCATCAGATAGCCGGACACCATGGATCCGACGTTGCCCATTGCGTGAAAGAGACACGATCTCTTCGCTAGCTCGTCTTTTCTATACCACGAACCGATTATATATTGCATACCTCAAGGCTGAGTTAGCATCGGAATGTGATCCTGTGATGTGCTGATGGGTTGATGTTGTGTTGGTGTTGTGTTCTTGGTTGTAGTTGACGGGATAACTAGGCCAAAAAGAAAAATAGTACTACATACCAGGGTAGAAGGTGCTTTCGGCAAGACCAATGAAGAAGCGCAAAGCGTAAATTTGCTTCGCAGAGGTGCATTTGCAAAGGAGGATCGTCAGAACGGACCAAGTTACCTGATCCATTGTTAGAAATTGGCCGTTGCGGGGGGCCCGTGGGAGGCTATTTTTACCTCACAAAAGGGGATCCACATGCTGGGCCGGATCCGTGTGAGGAGCATGTTACTACTCTCGTCAATATCATCCTAAAGGTTAGGCAGGGACAATATCTTACCTCGGGATCTCTCCTAGAACGTATCCGACAGTCCAGCACGTTTGCATGTAGTTGAGCTCGTTACCCATGAGGTTCAGGTCCTCCTTCATCCCCGAGACAAAGGCATTGTTGATGTTAACCTGCTAAATCAGTATTCTCATTCATCACTGGGGCATGTGGTCTCACCTGGTCGAGATATTTGATAAAGTAGCCGAGTGACGCCAACGTCATCAACGCAGCATCAAGCTTGAAAAGAAACCTTCTCTCCTCGGGCGATTTGTCAAAAGTATCCCAGAGATAACTCTTCCATGTTGACTTGGGCTTCTCTTGAACCACAGCAACAACGGTGTCAGAATCGGAGGCAGGAGAAGGGTCATCTACCCTCTGCACCTTTTCGTTTGCCACAGCCTTGGAGATATCCGCCATCTTGATTTCGGTACTCGGTCGTCCTGCAAATCAAGTCGATGGACTTTTGCTAGCGGGAGATAACCTTCTTTTAAGCTTAACATTAGAGTGTCCATTTTTCCATGCGTTGATCTATCCTTTATCCGCCCCTGCTTCAAGATTTGCTTCTTCGGGAAATAATGTCGGGGTTAGTGAGGAGCATGAACAGGTGAATAGTCCTTCGTGGGGAGACGATGCTACGATCGACGTCCAATAATGTCTGTTATGGAAAAGTCCTCATCGAGGTTGAAAATGTCGTCAATCGATTATTGCCAAGTCTGGATTTGATGCTACACAGATAGAACCACATATAGCACGAGCAGGACAGATCCAAAGACGTCATCCTTGAAACGTTGCATCTCCCATCTCTTGTCCGATTTTCTCCCACTTGATGCTGAAACGGATATCTGATCATTCCTACGCTGAGGATAGTAGTTGTTGCAGACGTGATCAACTATTGGTCTGTTGGCGCTGACGTGACTTCGTCCCGGTATGTGGTGCTTGATCGGCCGGGGTTAAGGTTGCGGGGATGGATATAATCCCTCAGCAACTGGGGTTGGATCCTACGTATCCTTACCGTCAAGGATATTCCCGCGAGCATATTGGGGATAGTTGACGGAGAATTACCTGTGTCTTTTGGGGTCTCTCAAGGTTGCAAGGGGAGACCAACAACTGCGACGCTAACATACATATCCCAATACCCAATTGTTGCCTATTCTCGTCCGATCGGGCTTTTTCCGACTTGTCTTATCGTTTACATGACTCATGGTGTAACCAACTCGTCAATCACTGCAGATGCCCTTGTCCATGCAAAAGAATCCTTCAGAGCTCCTCCTCATCCCACTCCTCACTCTCCTCCTCACCCTCGACATAAGGTTGAAGTCTCTCCTTCAGTTCCTGGACGGTGATTTCTCCGATCATGCGTGGACCGCTCTTTCGGCAGGGTGGGAGGGGAACGGTGCGGACGACGTGGATGACGCCGTTCTTGCCGATTCCGTCTTCAAAGTCGACGGCGACGTTGCCGTTGACGACGATCGAGGTCCAGCTCTTCCAGGTGTGGATGTCAACTCCGAGGCTCTTTTCGAGGAGGGTGGGGAGCTCGATGTGGAAGTTGCCGTTGAGCTGGGGCTGCTCGCCCTTGGTTTCTTCATCGCCGTAGTAGATCTCGTCACTGTAGACGGTGGTGTTGGGGACAATCTGGTACTTGAGCAGAGCAGTGAGATACTTCTTGCCAGTCTCGGTGTTGAAGAGGAAGGCTACAAATGTTAGCTTGCATTTTCTACGCGAGTTTCAGCACTTACCATTGGCCTTGGGACCAAGACGCTCCCATGCGCTGTTCGAAGGGGCAAACACGGTGCTGCCGTTCATCTTGACGTTGTGCACGAACTTGACGAAATCGGTCTTGTCGTAAGCGAGTAGCAGGGTTGAGAACTGGGCGGGGAAGAGGCTGATGACTCGTCCGATCATGGGAGGAGGGACGAGGATGCGGTTGACAGCATGGACCCAACCGTTCTTGGCTTTCTGTGCATATGTGAGTGGATGTCTACCAGAAAGGGTGGGATGATGCGCACAATGTTTACAACGACGACCTTGCTATAAAGGTTGACCCTGACACCGTTGAAGCCGACGCTCGTTCGGAGTCTCTGGGCGTTGCCACCCAACCATGGCTCGTTCAAAGCGGTGGGCAGAGTGTGTGTGAAGAGAATTCTTCCAGCAGGGTACTCTCCAAGGCCAAGGTGGTAGTTAAGCACGCTCTCGACAAACTCATCGCTGGGCTTGTGGTCGTGGGGAATGTGCTCAAAAGCCTCATCAATTGGCGCAAAGAGGGTGTAGTTTGCGTCGGTGCTGTTGAGCAGCTTGCCAAACTTGTCGTGCTTCCCGACCAGCTTGAAAAACTCCTTGGTATGGTTGCTCTTCTCAAGAATCTCCAAAATAGTCAAATCCGACAGATCCAGTCCTAGCAGGTCGATGGGAGCTTCGGTGGGATGGCCGTGGACCTCTGGGTCCTCAAGCTTCTTGTGGACGGCGTTGGAGATTTCGGAGGTGAGATGCTCGACAGCCTCATCGATGGATCCGGCGATCCGAGAGGGCAGCTCCTCCAGAGTGTGCTTGATGTCGTTCTTCAGGTGATTGAACTCGTCCAAGGCCTGGGGGATGACGATGGCCAAAGCGGCCGAAGCCAGCGTAAGCGCTGGTACCAATCTCATCTTGAATGAGGCACAGTTGATGAATGCCAATGTAGTCGGTCACCTGACTTGCAAGTGAAGCACGATAACGTCGACAAGTTCGCAGCGGTGTGGCAAGCAACGTTTATATCAAGGACCAAGGATCAGATGTTGCCTCCAGACTGGTTACGCTGACACTCGTCGCCACCAACCAGTAGGGACAAGATCCGTGACGGTGCTGGCGTCATCCTTTCGAACCCCGCACCGGATTCCTCGGGTTTTTTGGTCTTACGTGACGGGCCAAGGTCGCGTTCTTTGTTGATTGGGTGTTTAGCCGGGACAGGGGCGCTCAGCCGCGCGTCGGTTTGGGAACCTGGTGATGCTATACGCGTATACGTTCGTATGACGCGATACGCGTAGTGATACGGAGTATATGAAGACGTGATACGCCTCAACGGGGAATTGATCTTGGTGGTTTCTGTGGTGCTCCATAATACTTTCTCTCTTGATGGCCTGGTAGGCTGTCTGTTTTAAATGATATCCGGGTGTGAAATGCCGAAAGAAGCCCTTGACAGCTGTGGTTAAGATGGGTTCATCCTGGATGGTGAAACCTTCATTGGCCATCTTCGTTATATTTTCGGCAACATAGATATTGCCATAGGATCTCAACTATAAGACGGCCTTGAGTATGCATGCTGTTTCTCGGTGAGTTTGAGATCATGCATGCAATCTAACGGTGTTTCAGCCCCATCGCACCGGCCTTCAAGCGGTTCTCAATCAGCTCTCTTCGAGGCGTTTAATATTTAATACAATATTGGCATTATAACTGCTCTGAAACGAAATTATAGCTAAACTCCGTTTTATCATTATCTGCTCTCTGTATAATCTCATCCTTGGGAATGTCCTGGGCTCAAGTCTCATCGGTGCAGGGTAGCAGGGATGAGATCTCTTGCCAACAAGCAGTATCCACAAGATTGGTAACTTGCCTAGCATGTTCGTCCGGGTTGGTGACAGCTTTGTTCCATTCAGATGTAGAAGAGCCCGTGCTTGTCTCCATTCTTGGGGATAAAAAGGTTCTTCCTTGCACAGCGGAAACCAGCTTCACCACTTCATCCACTGATCTTAGTCACGAAATGGTTTTGGTTAGGACACCACTTAAGACGGGCGAGTATCGACTCTGGGACTCATGAAGAACGCCAAGGGAAGTTGAACTGCGGCAAGACATGACCTCATTATTATTGGCAGCGGTGATCAAGCACATGCCTTTGCCATGACCATCCAGGAAGTTGTCACTGGAGATGATACCTTCAATAAACATGACAAATTCAACACCATGGTAGTTGGAATACTTTTAACAGATTAATGCCAATTCTACAGGTATAAAATACATCGCTATGATATCATATCAAACATTCAAAAATCGCCATGCCTCTAGTCCAGCTTCAGTTTCAAAGCCTCATCTACCTTCTTTGCCGCGTCAATGCTCTCCTTGAGCACGCGCTTCTCTTCATCGGTCAACTCAATGGCTTCTGAGCCATCCATACAGCTCATGTCCGCCTTTGTAGCACCCTTGTGCCACTTTCCATCCACCATCCAGTACTCTGGGACCTCGTATCCCTTCGGGTCCACCTTTTTGTTCTTCAATAAACTTCCGTTGTACCATATCAACTTGTCCTTGTCATCTGTGTGCGCAATGACAAAGCTGCACACCTTTGTGACGTTTTGCGCGTTGGCGTCGTCGGCCCAGCCAATCATGGAGCCGTAGTGCTCCTCAAACTCGTATGTTGAGCCACCGAGTTCAAGACCGAGCCACCAAGACTCCTTGTCTCCGTGGGTCAGCTTGTATGTGACTTCTTCGCGGACGTCATATGTGTTTTGCCATGCCACGTGGAGCATGCCAACGAGAACATCGACTCGGGCCTTGTTGACAACGACGACACCAGAGTCACACTCCTCAGCGTAGTCCTCTGTCCAGACGAGCGAGTTGTTCATCTCTGGTGAAGGGATCTTGATTTGGTCCTTCCACCAGTCGTGTCTTGGTCGGAAGGCATGCTGCCATAGTAGACGATCGTGGAACAGGTAGGCGCCCTTCTTGACATAGGGTCTTTGAGCGAAGAGTGCCTCGGGTTTCTGCAGAAAGACGGCATCTGCATCCAAGAGGATGACTTGCTCAAACGTTGATGCAAGCACGGCGAATGCCTTGATAGCCCATCCGCCATCCTTGAGCTTCATCGTCTTGTCGTCAAAAACGTCAAAGACATTGAGGAACTCAACATCCATGGCACCCTCCAGGCTGGCGATCTTGCCGCGCTCTTCATTTGACAAGTCCTCATCTCCAGCATAGGCGATCTGAATCGGTAGGGTAGATCCCAGGACTTTTCGCAAAGAGACGATCAAGTGGCCGGCAAAGCGGATCGACTGCTCTCCACCTCCAACGGGAATGACGATGCCGCGCGAACTTTTGACGAAAGATTTCCGCAGATCGGATAAAGGCGTTCGTGAGCTAGGATTGCGCGCCGGCCTTTGTAGAAAGGGGAAGAGCTGCTGCGCTGTCGTCTCGGTGGTGGCGAGCAGCTCTTTTGCGACGAAGGAATTGGGGTTCAACTTGTCAGACTGAGATATCCATTGACTCAGTTGTCTTGATCGTTGTCCAACCTCCCAGAATTTGTCCTTGTATGGTGGTTTAATCTCATTGTCGGCAAATTCCCTTGCGGTGGCTGTGATGTTGTCAAGCTCAGCCTGGGGTGGTTGCGACCAATCGACGCGCATCCACTCCGAGGGCCAGCCTCTGCAAGCGACAAGAAGCAGAACAATGGAAAAGGACACAAAGATACCCAGACGCACAAGGATACGTCGCGGATCTCGAAAGCGATGTCCAAGGCCAAAGGCCGATTCCAGCGCCATCGTTGAAGGGAAAGTGGTCGTGTGACGTGACGTGGACTTTGAGATGAGATTGTAAAGATTGGGAAGAGTTAAAGCGCCAGGGGGGGCGTGATAAATGGAACCCGGAAGCTAATTGAGCCGACGTCACGGGAGGGAAGGGGAAAGGTGTTGGCCCACTGTGGAAAGGCGAGGTTTCTTGGCTTGACGACGATTGTCTTGGCTTGGCCAACCACAGTGAAGCTGGAACCGCCCCCGGTCAGCCCCGAAACAAGGTTGGGAGGGTGAATCAGGACAAGACGAGAAGATGATGGAGTCTCTTTTGGTGTGTGTAGCCTTGTTTGGTGTCTATTTGAACAGCGTTGCTACAGAACAAATGCATATTATTTCTTATCTCTTTCAAATCTCTTCTATCGTCCCAAATGCCTAATCAGCACCGTCTCTCATGATAATCTCATCCTGTTCTGCCTGCAGTGGGGATCATCCTCCGCTACCATTGGATCATCACCCCTGTCGGTTGTTGGTTGTTGGTCTTTACACTGCAACTCTGCCCGCCAGCCTGACTTCACTAAGCGCTCAACTTTTTCTTGCTCCTCTGTCTGTTGGTACCGAGGCCTAATTTTAACTCTTGCCATGTCGGTCAGGACCTGCAGTTCGGAAAAGTCACATTACCTCGAGGCATGGATTCGAATGTCCAGGGGATGAAAAAACCAAAAGATACCCTGGCTTCATCAAGAATGGAGTCCTCGGCAACTTTGAGATGCGAAGTAGACGCACCAGAGCCCAAGGACCGCCGAGCCAGAAGCGCCAGCCGCTTAACCGTCCTGTAAGGGCTGGAGCTGAACATGCAGGTCCCTGATCTAGCAGCTTTGGGCTAAATCTGTAACCGCAGCCACCAAAATACCCTTCACCCTGGCCAATAACTGACATTGAGGTTGGAAATGCGTCTCGCCCCCACACCGAAGGATGATCTGTTTAGTCTTGAGTCTCCCTTAAAGTCTTGTGGGCTCTCCCACACTGATCGTCGCTCTCGTCCCATCCATAATCCTCCCACTCTTCTTGACTTTTGCTGCCGCTCGTTTTCCGTTCTTCAGACATCATGCGTCTTTGGGTCATTGTCACTTTGGCTTTGCTGCATCAGCCAGCTTTCGCCCAGGATGCCATCTGCTGGGGAGTAGATGGAACACCATGGACAAGCAACAAGCGGTGTCCTGGCTCCTCTACCTGTTGTGGTGCAGACGCAACATGCATGCCTAATCGGCTCTGCAAGAACAAAGGGCAAGCCGTGGACGAGTTTGTGAGAGGGCCTTGTGCTGTGAAGCCTTACAGCAAGGAGAAGTGCGCAGCCATCTGCGTCTATGGTGAGTTGCCCAAGCAACCTGTACTGTGAGACACACTAACCAAGGCTCGCTTTGCAGAGGAGGTTAACAATCGCTTTCCACGAGTGAAGAGATGCGAAGATGGCAGTTATTGCTGCGACAATGACAGTGGCTGCTGCGATGCCGGCCGTGGAGTCTTCATTGATGATGAAGGCAACCCCGAGGGATCGACCAAAGAAAAGGAGACCACTTCGAGCGCGGCCCCCGAGACAACGACATCTTCAATAGCCTCCACAACCTCAGCGTCCTCCTCTACATCCACCTCATCCACCCCATCGACCACAACCACCGACTCAAGCTCTTCTTCAGACGCCGAGGAACAAAACAATGACAAGGAGTCTGATACTTCTGACAATGATATGGGCCTCAAGATTGGCCTGGGAGTCGGAATCCCCGCTGCTGCCATCGGTGCCGCTCTGGCGGTCTGGTTCTTCCTCAGAAAGAGGCGAGCCCCGGCCGATTCGCCCAAGCCCTACCTCCCGGAGTACGCCCCCGCCTACCCAGACATGTACCAACAACGGCCCCCACAAATGTACCAGTACCAGCAACAACAACAGCCCGTGTATCAGTCCTACGCTGAGATGGACGGCCGCGGGGACTCCAAGGCTCCAGGGGCGGTGCAGGAGCTGCAGGGCTGAGGGATTCTTGGCAGTGATATGTCACCTTAGTGTGTAGTATTCAGTATGAGCTATGTTTCAGAACGAAATTATGATACTGTAGATGGTGTTGGTAGCTTTCTGACACAGCGTTGAAAGTTGGTGTTTTTTGAGTAAATCTAAATTTAATTTTCATTATCCGCCACGTGGATCCATTCAAAGACCTCACAGAAACGCTGTCCGTGAAAATCTGGTGATGCCGGGGCATGAGTCCTGAAGATCGGTGAGTCAGGGGAGGCCTTGCACTCCACTCGGAGGATCCAACCCCCCGCGCGATCAACGCCTACTCGGTACCGACGAAATGGTTTCAGCGGCAAGTTAGAGACCTTGATTGGCCGCGGGTGGTGCACTCATGTCATTGTGCATCTGCATCTGGCAATTCGGTTAGGATGCGGCCTCCCTTGCTCTCTTTCTCGGAAGGTCCTTGCTAATTTGCCAAGAAGCTCACGTAAGAAATCATGTATTCGGTAGGGGGCGGCACGTCTTGGCTCTTTTGGGGGCTGTTTCATCACGAGGTAGATACCTCTTTGAGCGAGTGTTGGTTGGTGAATGAGCACATACCCTGGAGAGAAGTCAAGAAAACTTCAATCTCGCCTGACCACTGCAGTGGAAGGCTTCGATGAGCATAGATAGGCTATTGTAAAAGTCTTACGGCAGGAATAGTATCAATGGTCAGAATTGTGGTATCCTGTAGGTGACAAACCTCCCGCTTCTCTCGCTCCTATAGAGATATGTGGGAAGTGGCTCATAACGATGGCGATGACCAGATACCACAAGAAGAAAACTGATGGACAATTTAATTGCTGACATAGACCCAAGAATACATAAGATTCTATCTGATTATTTCTTGGCCTCCTTTTCTCCACCCATGGCGTTCTGAACAGCCCCTCCAATGCTGCCTTCAGGCGTGAATTGCTTTCCGATCATGCCTCCCTTGTCGAAGGGGCCACCAATCTTTTGGCCCACTGATCCAATTGCACCTTGTTCTATTTGTGAACGCATTAGTATGGTTGTATTCAATCGGATAATTGCTTGACAAACCGGTGAATTGCTTGCCAATGCTACCCTGCGCATCCATCGCCTTGGGCATGGTGTCCTTGTTCAGGTTGGTAGCGTCCATAGGCTTGTCCGACATGGCGAAAGTTGGTATGTTGTATGTACTATTGGTACTGATATATATGGGAAGAGTACAGATGAATGATATGAGATGCTGGCGGGAGGATAGCATTGCGTCAAGGTGTTTTATAGTATCTAAGCTTCACCGTTACATCACCTGGGAATAGGCGACTCCGTCCAAAGTCATGATCTCATCACTCGTAATTGGCGATTGCTCGGCCATGCCTAGAGCGATTCGATACACCAACACAGTCATGAGGTCATCCACTGCAATCGTTGACCTTTCCTTTTCTCCCCCGCGCCATCACCGCAAGCGTCGACCTAGGACAGCCACGTCCATCATGAATTAGCCCGTGGCTCAAGCCCCGTGGTCTAATACAACAACAAAGCTGAAGGGGGCATTAATTCTTCCAGGCAAATTTTCAATAGTAGTTATATGATAGTCACAGCCCGGTGAAGTTCCTTTTAAAAAAAAAGCCCTCTAGGAAAGCCTTCATGCCAAACATCGCAACTCTCTGACCGCGTCGAGCGGCGTACATTTATCGGCTTGGCCTTTTTTCCCTTGATCAGGACCAATCCTATGTAAGCCTTGGCTCATTCTCATGGGAATGAAAACTCAAAATTGAGGCCCAAGTCCATGTAGGGAAAATTCGCACGCCGGAAAAGGTCTTGACTTTCTAGGTAGAAGCATCTTTCAACTTTTGGGGCTGTATATCTGGTGTCGCCCTGCGTGTGAACGCCGGGCTGAGAAATCAACATATCTGGCAGGAGAATTTGGAACAGGAGACACAAGCGAAGCAGAGCCATCACCCGGTTCAAAGGGAGGCTCTGGCAAGGTTGAGATGATTATGGTTGATCTACCTAGAGGAATGAGATGGCCCTGAACAAGACAGACCCCTCAATGATGGCTTTTGCATGATACAACACTTCTTACGCGTCTAATAATAGTGATGACCTGGGTGATGAACCCCCATAGCCTCCTATCTTGGAGGCTTTGCTCCAGTCGCTTCTGGGTTGTGATCTCTCTGACCCGCCAAGGTTGTGTCAAGTTCATATTGCTGGGCGCAAGATGGAGTAGGCGACGCGGTCGTCGTGTGAGTCATTCTCAAAGTCAAGGCATGAATGAGCATTGCAGATCTGGGTATCATTCTGTGGCAATGACCTTGACGATGCAACTCGCCGTGAAGTAGATGACTCCTCGATTTAAATAGGTCAAACTCCAGTGTGGCTTAGGCAGGAAATGCCTGATGATCTCTGCCATTTCCCGGCGTTGTGTGGTGTGGGCCTCTTATTCTGTGTATCCTTGTATATTTCAGAGGCTATGCAATTGGTTGACTTCGTAGTGACAGACTAGGTTGCCGGGCTGGGTGCAAGGCAGATTTGGGTATTCCTGCCCCCGCAAGGTCTTAAAGCTGTTGGATAGGAGCAATAGGAGGCAGTGCTAGTCCTGTAACCCTACATTTAAGCACAAGACCAACCGCAGCACAGGTTATATGGATTGCCGTCCTGTCCGTTGAGTCTATATAATGCCGTGCTGCCCCCCGCGGCCAGAGTTTTTCAGTGCCGTGTTATCCGTCGTAGCCAGAAACTCGAAGACCCAATGCATTTGGGTGGCTCAGTTGTTCTCTATGAACCGCAATGATCGACTTCTGCCTGGATATTAAAGAAGGAATAAAATCCGGAGATTGACGATATTCTCACATAACCCGGCTTGCACAGCCACCCTGAGATGGGTATATAAAGGCCGCCAAGAAGACGTAAACTTCACTCTTGCAACATCACATCACATCACATCATGAAGCCATACCACTATACAATTGATCAACTCTACCGTGACTGGCGATATGCCGTTGAGAAGGACTTTGGCACCGCTGATGGCAAGCCTTTTCCGTATGCCCAAGGTGGCCACTTGAAATGGGGAAACGAAGATAGAAAGCTTTCTCTTGGCGGAAAGCCCCGTGGTGCGTGTCTCAGCGGTGATGGCAAGCGGGCAGCAATCATTGTCGACAAGAGAATTCAAGTCATCGATACGGAGACCTGGGGAACCATTGTTGTTCTCAAAGGCCACACACGCCCCATAGACAGCTTAGCTTTCAAGTCAAACGACAGCAACATCCTTGTTTCGTCTGAAGGAACAGAGGCTGAGCAGATCAGTCGTGACGCTGAGCCAACCATCATCGTCTGGGACATCGACAGAACCAAGAAGGCTCCCCGCTTGGAGGAGTCTTCGTTTCCAAGGCCGCTACAGCTGTCGCGGCCTTGAAGTTGGAGGGTCTCGGTTTGGAACTGAAGGATCCTGGGCAAGCAGAGCTTGAGACAGCTTTGATGTCTGAGATTGACCGGATCATGGCAAAGCAAAGCATCGCGGACAACATTCACATTTGTGGTCGTTTCCAAATCGGCCATCAGCCAGAAATCTTCAATCCATCTGGAACCCAGATGGTGTATTCGCCTGGGTATGCCCCAGGGTCTGACGAGACTATCCCCTGGGACATTGTGATTTGCTCGACGGATGACTTCAAGCCCATCCAAACTCTGAAAGGCCACACCGATGATATCAAGTGGGCGGGCTGGAGCCCTGATGAAACGCTCCTTGCAACTGTCTCATTCGACAAGACGATTCGTATTTGGGATGCTGTTCAGGGTCACCAGGTTCACTGTTTCGAATCAGACCGCTATAATTGGGCCGGCGCATTCAGCCCCGATTCGCAGCATTTTATCGCCACAGACGGGTTTGGTGTTATGAGACGGAACTCAAGTGATATATGCCTTACTATAGATCGCCGCTTTTAGGGCCCTATACGCAATATTAATATAACTCCCTTGCTTGCTTTAAGCAGCCGCGCCGATCTCTTGGGCGAGCTCTAGAAGGAATACGTCCTCTCTGACTCCCGCTATGTGACACAGAACCCGTTCGTCATCTACATGGAATTCTGTACAGCGTGCCTTTTACTATTGCGTTTGTTATGCCCTGTGCACCTCTTTTTAGCTATTTTATACTTGGTGGTTGGTCTATCAGAGCGTGCGGGAGACATCAACAGCTTTCAAGAGGACCAAATCGGCGCAGGAAGATTTAGCAGACACCTTACAAGAAATCGGAGGCGAACCCCGGTACAAAGTGTGAGAACCTGCTTGTCATATTCAATAGCCTAGTTTCAACCTACAACTATAGATTCGGACCAAATTCGTTGGCTACTGCTTGCAAAACGTCCAGACAATCTCAACCAGCCTGCTTCTCGTCCTCTTCTCATCAAAGACCTGGCCGTGATCCAGATCTTGAAACCAGATCACGTCCAACCCATCATCTTTCCGCCCGAGATCCATCAAATCGGTAGTTTCCAGGGCCCAATTGCCTGACCCCAGCAGATATGCCCGAATCGATTTCGTGTCGATCACACTGTCTCTGCCGGCCAAGACCACAGTCACCGGACGATCTTGGATGTCCTCCTTCCACAACAAGTTATCGGCCCAGAAGAAGCGTCGGAATAGCGTGTGAGAGATGCCTATGTCCTTGGAACCAAAGTAAGAGAGCAGATACTCGTTGGGTTGACTTGGCCTTCTACATATCTAGTGCGGAGTTTAGCCCAATATCTTCAGTCTGGGGACAGAGCTGGCATACAAAATTATAGGCTACGTCAGGTAGATGAAGTAGAAAAGACACGGGATCAATGAATAAGATGGGGCCGATATGTTGCGAGATCTCCGGGCTACGGAGGAGTTGCGCGGCAATCACGCTTCCGTATCTTGACACGGTCAATGTCAATACGTAGGGGAATGGAATCACTCCAGGGGGTGGTACTTACGAATGTGATACCAAGACACACTTGTCCCACCCATGTGCGGTCAATGTGCGGTGAATCTCATCACACATTTCCTCCTTCGACATTGCCTCGTATGTTATCCTAGAGCTGACCGACATAATCTCTATAGCGATAATCCCAACTTGCCCATCAGAGGGTTCCTCATCAACGTCGGCGTTTATGTCGGCCAAGAAGTTTATGTATGGGTAGAGCCCCACGCCGATGCCGTGGATGAACAGAATAGGCAGCCTTGTCTTGGACGTATGTGGACGGTGCCAGTAGGTGAGGCTCTTCGCAGGGGAGGCACAGGTCGTGAACAGAGTGAAAAGACGTGGGGGAAAGGTGGCGAGAAACTGCCGAAACGACGTGCGGTGAAGGTTGAACGAGTGGTATCGTAAAGAGATGGACGCAATCGTATCGACAACAAACACACACTAGAGTAGTACGAGCAGAGTTAGCAACCTGGCGTACATGATATGGCGCTTGGGCGCGTAGTCCTGTGAGTAACTGACTAGATACCACGTTAAGCTCCGATGCAACATCTCTACCTTGTCGAGAGTCAACCGGAGACATTTGGCGTTTCCGCGGCCAAGCTCCAACTTCCTGCCCAGCAACCTCTCCATCTCTTGAGTATACTCTTCTAACTCCTCATCATAGGCTGGATCATGCTCTCCGGTGTTCAAGAATGCCCACCGGAAGAAGTCTTTGACGTTGTCACGCTTAATCTCAGACGCTGGCGCACCCCGGAACCATTTTCTTAGGTACTGGGCTGGGTCGGGAACGTTGCTGTGGCATTGGAGGAACAGCTTCCGGCGATCGGCGCGGCAGGGAGGCACGGGGTGTTTTGCGGCCCTCTGGAGGTATTCTTTGAGCGGTAGGTAGACCGCCAAATAGAAAAGAGCCTCCAGAGCGAGCCACGCCCGTAGTTCCCGCGGCAGCTGAAATGGAAGACGGACCAGCAGACTGGCCAGCGAATAAACGACGCTGAGGGGTGCAACGAGGTGTAGGAGGAATATGCATGTGCGAATGAAGATGTAGTCCCATAGCGACGTTCCCGCCATGGTAGCGCAGGTATGTTGTTGAGCGGCGTCTTTCCAAGTTCTGGCTCAGGCGGCCATTGTTTTCTATAAAGGGTAGAACTTGTGATACTTTATGTTAGAAAATCCCGATCTAGGTGAGTCTGTAACTTGGCGTCATAATAACGAAATGGTTTGTTGGGTACAGTCAAGTCGATTTGTTGGGACCTTGCATGTGTCGTTGTCCCACTTACACTTGCCTTGGTTCAAGCATGTGCTAAACCTGGCATGTGAAAGCAATTGCTGCAGGGATGGTTCTGCCGAGTGCACAGTGGCATTATCGACACCAGCAAAGAGACGCGTGGAGATTGGCAACGCAAGCAATTGCCGCTGGACCGACCGGAGCGTGTCATCACG
Organism: Ascodesmis sphaerospora; assembly: GCA_027569015.1. Lineage (NCBI taxonomy): Eukaryota > Fungi > Ascomycota > Pezizomycetes > Pezizales > Ascodesmidaceae > Ascodesmis > Ascodesmis sphaerospora. Next base: position 390,067 of record JAPPUR010000023.1, on the reverse strand, counting down.
ATGAACTTACTGGAGCTGCAAACGCTACAAGTAGACCACTGTTGTGTACGTAAATTACCAAAACAAGCGACTGCGATGCAAGGTGCACATGGCTAGAGCAGCCACCAAGGCCTTCTCAGCAGCTTTGTGTCTGAGAAGGCTCAAGACGCTCTCGCCGCAGACAGCGAGGCCCGAATCCAGGTCTCAGTCGATAAAACAGACGTGCTCTCCATACCATATATCAAGCGTTATGCTCAAGGCTGTGTCTTCCGAACCAAGTAGTCCGATGCCCGTACTCTTTGCGTCCATTCACTATTAGATAGTCAGCCATGCCTTTGACAGTCACGAAGAAGAAGCATAGTAGAAGGTGCGGGCAGCAGAGGGCTAGAAACTCACCTCCAGCTTCCTTCATAAACCTTGCGTAAATCGGGAGAACCACATTGGGCCTCATTCAGCGCTGTTTCGATCACATACGCCGTGATGCTTGTTCCACTCGAGATAATCGGCTTTTGAGGATCCACACCTTTCGTTTTGAACAGTTTCATCAGTTGATCAGATGGCAAGAATGCCTTCGTCTCCGGATCCAGCATTAAGTCGTAGGGGATGTTTATGGAGCCGGGCATGTGTCCTGACGGTGAGCCTGGCCGTGGCCCCGCATACTTTCCACTGAAGTCGTCGCTGGATCGCGAATCCAGAACCTGTATGCCCTCTCTACCCTCCTTGTTATGGTCCATGACTGCTTCGCGAACTTCCTCGTAGCTGGCGATTTTCCCTTCGTCTATCTCAGGAGCCGGGTAGGTACAATGCTTGAGGCTGTGTATCTCCCCTTGTTCTGTCGGAAGGCCTTGTTCCACCCACAGCCGGAAGTTATTGAGGATGTGCACCTTCGGGTGGCCAAAAGTCTTCAACATCCACCCTACCCTCGGTGCCGAGAAGATGCCCAGCTCCTTTGTATCATACACTACCAGAACGTCCTCCTTACGGATGCCCAACCCGCTCATGGAGGCGGCGAAGTCCACGGCGCTGGGTAGCAGATGAGGAAAAGGGGAGTGCGTGTCGATAACCTTATCGAGGTCCAAGAATCGAGCTTTCGGGATCCGTTTCTGACGGAAGGTCTGGATACCGGTGCGACCCTCATTGTCATCGACTGGAAACCAGGAGGCGCATAAGGGAATAACTTGTGGCTCGAGGGAGATGTCGGATGGTGGATTCGTCTTCATGGCATTGCGTAGGTCCCTCGGACTCACGAGGTAGGAGGACATTGAACGACGGGTTGATGGCAAACTAAGCCTGCTGTGACAACTAAGAGGTAGCAGAAATGTGCGAGAGCTATATCTAAGCAAACGACCACTCGGAAAGAGGAAAGCTGGTGGTAGTGCAGCCATGGTGGACTGGAACAGTTGGCGTATTCTCGAGCCGTCTACGGAGTGGTAGCTGATGCTAGAAATGTCGGAGCTGAAGCTGTGATTTCGGTAGTGGCCATGCAGCAAGGGAAGACGGAGGCCAGTAAGTTGGATAAAGGGTTTTAAAGTGACTGTCTTGGAAAGGCCTGCGGCGTTGAAGATAATATAGCCCATCCTAATAATCCTAATACTGACGTCAAGTGCGAAGTGGTGTGACAACCACAAGTAGATAAAACTGATTCAAATGGATGTGTGGGTGATGACGGGTCTGGCCGTCTCAAAGCTATTGATCATCATCATTTTAAGCGAGCAGCTTTAAAAGCCAGCATTTCTCGTAACTGTCTCTTGTAAGAGTGAAATTCAAGCTGGAGGATGATAGCCGCACGTTGTGAGATGAGATTCGCCGCCAAGAATAACATGGGGGCCCGATGCACCGCAAGTATTTGGGAAACAAAGCATCTACCTTCCACTTTCTGATCCTTGACCAGTCTCAAAGGTAACTCTGATCTTTGTACTTGCAAACCCGACGATCTCGATCAACGGCCTGTACACTAAGCCTGGATCAGAATGGACCCACCCAGATATAACAACAAGCCACTCTCCTCCTCGGTATCATCGGTGCGACGATCGAATTTTTGCGGCTGATCTTGGTAGGAAGCGTTGAGCTACAGGGTGTAGGGATCAGTAATGTTATTTGGTGTACATGGCCACAAGGTGTGGCGAGGTTAAGATGCGAGGTAGAAGCGTCCCCATCTTTTAACATTACTGATCCCTACAGCCTGTAGGTAAGAAGCGTTGAGCTTTCGAGAAAAAAAAAAGCGGCACGACGCGTCATAGTGCGTCAAGCCTCCCTCGCCTCCGGTGCAGATGTGGATGTTGTGTTCCAGCGAGGGGCGAGCGTCGGGCCACACCGGCCTGCAGTGTGCAAGAACGTCGACTTGCAATGCGTTTCCCGCCACCTTGGACTAACTCGCCTCCTTTAGGTACAGACTTTGGTGGCCCCAGATATCCAGGAACAACAATACTTTCATTCCACCCTGCATCAACCTCCAGTAAAACTGGCCTCCAACTCAAGGTTCTTCTTAGCTTTTCACCAGGTTACCAAGAGTTGCTAGACGATCGTCTCTACATTTGTTGATCCATCCAACAAGCCACTGCCGTCTATCGGAGCATCCTTCCACCAGTGCTACAAGTCTCAACAGATAAATGAGCTACGGTAGGTTCATTCTACAACCATGCATGAGCAGTATGGCCTGACATTCTCAAGCAGATACTCTCACGAACTCCTTTCCGTATATGGAAGGGGTGACACTGCTGCACGGCTACACCCCGAACGAGGCTATTGAAGACGAGCTCACTGTAGGCAGCGCGGCCGTTCCGTCCCACCCGCGATGGGGGGGGTTCGGAGCGGATTGACCGACGACCCTTCCTGGGCGCTTTCCAGGATGATGTTGACTTCACTGCCTCATACAGGCAAGCCCGTCTTCCCCACTACCACTCTGTATTCTACGAGGCCACCGTCAAGAACCATGCTCTATCATCCAAGCGCCTGGTAACGGTCCCTGACGAACCACCTTCGACCGTGACTCCTTCGCTCCAGTCGTCACAAGAGCCACCCAAAAAGCCTGGACGAAAACGTAAGACGCAGCTTAGTGAGCGCGCAGCTCCTGAGCCCGCTAGGCTCGATTCCAGAGGAGGAGAAAACAACGATGACCCGAGCAGGAGAGGGATTCATACTCACGCAAATGAGATGGGCATGAGCAGCGGCGACGGTATTCGCAAACAAGACGCGAAAATAAAGAAAGTGCGAGAGAGAAACCGCGTCGCTGCCAACAAGTTTCGCACAAGAAAGAAGAAGTATCTTGCGAGGCTCCAGTCCGACGAAGAGGTGATAGAGCAACGCCATAGAACGCTGACCAGCTGCGTGGATGACCTGAATGAAGAGCTTCTCCACCTCAAGATGCAACTGTTGCAGCACACGGGTTGCAACTGCACCCCAATACAGAATTACATTGAAAACGAGGCACAGCTGTATATTCAGTCTATGGAGTTGGAATCGCAAACCTACGGAGACGGTTACAACCAGGCAGAGGATCTCCACTATCCCTAGCATACCTTGTTGATTATTGCAAAGGGCGATTTGGTCAAGGGTTCCCAGTTAGGAGTTTACATCTTCAACGTTGCCAGTTGGGACAATACAACATCAACCTCCCCTGTTGACCTGGAGTGTTGGTAGCTAGGTTAGCCTGGCTTGCGAGTTTATAGGATATATTAGTACCTCTAACTGACGCTGGAGAAGATTCGGGTGTCTTTGGCGTCCTTGGCGAGATACCGTACAAATGGTGGGCACGCTTGTCCTTCTCAGTAGGGGTTTCAGTATCTTTAGGTGAATCCATACTCGCAGAATAATATGCAAGTTCGGGTGAGTAGAAGAGCAAGGCAGGGCAGGAAAGTCAAGAGTCTATTACTGGAGTACGAAGTAGATAAGAGAGGAAATTGTTTAGAAGAGTGCATGGATGGCAATCCATGAGCAATGACGTATCTACAATCAGTCTCGACCGGTCTCGCACCGTAGTCAAAGGTCATGAGGCAGGTTTGCAGCCCACTTGTTGATTACAGGGTGTAGGGATCAGTAATGTTAATTGGTGTATGTGAGGCACAGAGTGTGGTGAGCAACGGGAAGTCTAGTAATTCCCTCTTAGAGGGCTACGGTCCAAATCGGGAATAATAGGAATTATCCCAATTGGGCTATTTCCGGGGCTGCAGTCCGGCCGGGCACGGAAGCTAGCAGCGAAGGAGGGGAGGGCTCACCGGAAGCTACGGCATCACATGCAACGGTGGCGAAGGGCATTAGACATAAGACTGTTAGCTAGGCCCTTTCAGAGGAAGGGCAAGCATCAATGCGATATACTGTTACGGCCTACCTATGACCTAGCTGCGGCTCTCTCACTCCTCTATTGGTGATTCCTAGAGACCCTTGACACTGGTTCATCCACTACGGTACTGATGACAACCGGGATTGCGACCTCAAATTCCTATTCTTTCGTCCAGAAACCCTAGAATAAAGTCTGGTATTACTATTGCATGCTGCATACGCCAGAGTCGGAGGAATGAGAGACTAGGAATCAAATGATGGAGAGCTTCTTTGAACAGATTAGATGTGGGATCAGGATGAGCCTAGCTGAATTGGGTCATGTAACCGCACATTGCAAATATTGTCCGCTTGTTTTATTATGTACCTCGTACACGATTTGAAGCTGGAGATATCACTTGGATACGTACTAGAGCAGGACAGGACATTGTAATGCGGATCGTACAAATGACGTCGTGAGAATGTAACAACGGTCATATCATGCACCCCTCAATCGGAATTTCAATGCTGATGGCTCCTCCCATCTGCCGATGGATCAGCTGCGTCGGTCACCACCCGATATCCCCTGTTCGAACTGCCAAGGACACGGCTTACGTGGCAAGGCAGTTTAAATGCAACCAAGTTACGTTGAGGCTACTGCCTAGAGCACGCTAGTGCGGTAATAAAGCGGCTATCCCATAAGTCTGAATGAGGTGTACCTTCTGACCAAGAAGAGGGGTAACACATTGAGCGTTAAAAGCTAAGCTCTCGGCAACTCTTTAACAAGGGCATCGTCGACTTCCATAGCTATTGAAAGCCACGGGATTCTGCAACAATTACCCCACATGTCCCCCCATAATATAGCCATCTACTCAGACTATTAGATATTGCTATGAATCGACATCTTGCCATGGGCCGGGACGGCTTTGTTGGTGACCTAATAGGTATCAAACACCTTTCAGTACGACAAACAATGGCTAGGCTAACATGCTAATTTCAGGCTCTACTCATCGCCTACTTGTGGCTCTTTGGCCTTGCCCTACTCCAACTCCTCCAGGGGCCCTTCCCTTAAGGGCCTTTATCGAAAGGATGTTGCGAACGTCTGGCGCGACATATGCTACCCTTGTGGCAGCTTGCTACTACCTCAACCTACTGCAGTCGATATCCCTCAACCCAAATCCTACTGCCGCCGCCCAACCGGAAATTCTAGCCAAGACAGGACCTATACAATGTCCACGACGTATGTTTCTTGCTGCGATTATGTTAGGTTGGAAGTATACCCAGGAAAAGAGCTATTCGTCAAGGGCATGGGCTAGGATATCGGGGCTACACTTGAAGGAGATCAACTCAAACGAAGTAATGTTTCTTGTAAGAATTGACTGGCGTCTTTACATCTCTTGCGAAAACCTGGAGCGCTGGAACGTCTATATGTGCCTTCCCACTCGGAAACACCAAGAATTGATAGTGCAAGACTCCATCCCATCCTCAGTGTGACAAGGCCCCAGGGACATTTCGTGGTTTTCAATTACTGCTTGGTGTGATTATTACTTGTTTACCTTTGAGAGTCTCGGCACTTGTTCTGCGCGCCGAGAGTGGGCGGCATGATCGTGAGATGAGAAAAGGAAATCCACCAGTTTGAGGCCCGCTGGTAGGAAGTTGCGAAGGCTTATTGAGTACATAATGAACGGCAAGATTCCTCACCGGCATCACGCTCCTTATATGGCCACTTTAGAATGGCTAGGAGGCCACAATACACTATATTTGCCTTATTCTGCCTGCCCCATGCTAGCAAGCAGGCAAAATCTGATCTGACTCATGGCGAGGCGGATGCTGGTGATCATGCAAGAATGCCCAACTCCGCCACGTTAAGTTCCATGTACCAAGCCCCCTGCAGACAAAATCAAGATGCTTGCACTATATTAGTCAACGAAGTATTCATCGCCACCTGTTACGCGTCTTTCAATCCGCCGCAAACAAGGACCAGCGACAGAAATAATTCTGCTATTCTACATGCAGTCACGATGTCTCCCACCAATTCTCCCCAGCTGGGCTCCACAGGTCCTAATTCCTGTCTTCCAAACCAATCTTCATACGAGTCGATTTCCTGGTTAGAAAACATTGCGACACGTTGTTCTACCCCTACAATCCAGAGTATTTCTGGTGCTAGTGCCGGGCTGGCCTCCTGCATTGCAGCCTGTCCTCTAGATGTTATCAAAACCAACTTGCAAGGGGCGGGGGGCCTCCCGGCACAGAGCCTCGGTTCAGCCTCAGCCAGCGTCCGACGCCCGTTGCAGGATCAAGGTCTGCTTGGGACTGGGCGCTTGATATGGCGGGAAGGGGGTTTCAGGGGCATGTACCGAGGCTTAGCGCCAGCTATGCTGGCGTACCTCCCTGGATGGGCAGTGTATTTTACTGTCTATCACGAGAGTAACGAAGCTTTAACTACGAGATTCGGTAGATGCATTAATTTCCCCTTCCCATTGTCTTGTTCACTCTAGATTGCTGATTCGAACAAAGATATCCAGCAGGCATGGATAACCTCATGCCTTTCAGCAGGATCTGCTGGCATCTGCTCTACGATATCCACAAATCCGTTGTGGGTTGTCAAGACTCGGCTCATGACCCAGCCCAGCACACCCAGAAGTAGTAGGTCTGCTCTTGATGTCGCTCAGTCGATCTATCGCAAAGAGGGAATGGTTGCATTCTATTCAGGGCTTACTCCAGTATTACTCGGGATTACTCACCTAGCAATTCAGTTTCCTCTGTACGAGCAGCTGAAAAGAAGCTTTACCGGGTCAGGGTTAGGTGGATGGACAGAAGAAGGCGGTGAATATGAATGACCTTCTGTGGTGTTTACTTAGATGCCTAAAGAAAACCCCGCCACCAACATCCCTCAGTCTCTAACCTCGATCTAATAAAGCTCTCCTATATACTTACCTCGTTAACTATACCACTAATAGGAGATATACCGTAATTTCACTTCAGCCTCTCTAATTCTTAGCCTAATTTACTCTATCGCCATAGCTATAGATATAGTCGAGCTTTCTATGCCCCTTCCCTGCTCTCTAGATACCCGCATCTACCTCCGCCTATCCACAAAAGCTAAGTCGGTCTTGCTCAACCTGACGATGGCTTCACAAGATGTGTGTGTATCTCGTTTCTCCCATCACCACTTTGCTTCATGATTCTCTCATGAGATTCGCCGCCTCAAGTCTGAGTCCAATCCTTATGAACAAACCATTTTGCTCAAATTTTATGCTCGATTCGAGGGTACACCCGAATGATAATATAGGTTTTGTTATGGAAAGAACTTGACGGCCCCAGGGCATGCCAAAGGGGGTATGAGAATAAAGTAGTGAGGAAGAACGCGAGATAACCAGATTTGTAGATGAATTAAGTCATTTCTAGGCCTAGTTCTGTCATATGATACCTAGCCAATCCTCCTCCTCCCTGTGATCCCCATCTTAGGCGACGCACGATTGGCTTTCGTGCGAGTTGATATCTCTCAAGGGCGTTTTCGCTTGGTTCCCGCCCGAGCCCCATTGGTAGGCTGAATCGAGCTGGGACAAGTTATTATGGTTCGCGACGGCCCTGAAACTAGTGTGGCCACGACCGAAGACGTCAATGTCATGGGCTGGGCTCTCTCTCGACAAGCAACGTGACGATCCATCTGACTTTCCGAGTGGCTGCTTCCATGCTCGGCCTGTTTGACGAGTAAGTTCGCAGGTAAACTCTCAGCGGGGCGCACTCTCTTGCTATCCGGGATTCCATTCCCACTCTCTATCGTCTCTAGTGTATTGGGATAGGGCATCATCGACGCGTCGTCACCAGATCCCATAATCTCTTCGCCATAGTCAGCAAGTGAACTAGGTGTTTGCAGTCGAAAGCACTTGGGCTGATCTATCACAGAAATGCTGCTGAGGTCGCATGTTCTGGTAGCCTCAAACTCCGTGTCAGGCGAATGGGCTTCGGGTTCAGCGCTGCTGGTGACAGGAGCGAAGGCGTGACACGATGGATGCCAAATGTGGTCGGTGGGGAGGTAAGAAGCGAAGTAGCGAACTAGGGAATCCAAGGACTTGGTACGAAAGAGTTGGACAGCATGTTCCCACTGAGGCGTACTTATAAGACTTGGATTTGCGATGATTTCGAGACTCGCAGATTCGAGAGCCTCATTTAATTCGTGGAGGCGTTGCTGACTGCGATTGTTGGTCAAATGATGAAACTCGGCAACAGAGTTTGCCTTGTGGGAGATTTCGAAGATATCGTGATGGAAGGCATCAGGGTCTTGAATGGGGCACAGATAGGTGTTATACTGGCTGTGAAGCTTGGTGAATAAATCTCCGCTCTTCATGCCGAATTTCCAGGCTGGCCATGCCCAAGATGGGTCATCCATGTCGTAGGGGTAGTTAACAAGCTAGGGTTTTTGAATACGGTGAATGTGAAGTGAAAGTGGAATGGTAGGAGAGTAGAAAAAGGCCGTATTTGGGGAGAATGGGAGGAAAATCTTTACGGAAAGAATGTGGGCATGGGTGTTTGGCCCATCCTGTCTTTCAGCCAACGAGTAGGGCTGATGCACCAACCCCATGACCTTGATCCCTGTGTGAGAGGGTCGAGACCGCTGTGTAGGTACGTCATGTTTAAGTTAAATCCCTTGGCACCCCTCAACAAGGCCACGCTTATGCCGCTCAGTCAGCCTACAGCCCCGATTTTAAAGTCCAGCCTAGATTCCACCATCGCGTACGCCCAGCTTCATCTCATCATCACATCCAAACCTGGGCGCTTAGCACCTTCACGAGCACGGCATCTAGCGCCTTCTTTTTTATGGCTTAAGAGCGACTTAAGACTTTTCCATCGTCAATCTATACACGAGACCAGCCGTCGTAGCTACGCCATCCGTGATTTCTTCTCTCATTTTCACAAACAGACAACCTAGTGGCAGTTACAGCGAGCCGGAAGACAACGCAGGCTCTATGGCAAGTGCCGAGAACGGCAGCTCAAGGGCGCCAGCAGATGGCGAGACGTCGAAAAGACCGCCAAAGGGTCAGAGAAAAAGCTCTCACTACGATAGAGCTACAAATCCGACAGCCGAAGCCGACAGGAAAGGAAAGCGAGACTCAACTGAAAGGGAAGATGATGTCTTGAGCGAATCTGGTGGAGGGGTCGGCAGGTCCAATACTGGCAAGAGAAGAAAGGAGGAAGAAGAAGGGTCGGAAAATAGCAAATTCGCCTGCCCTTTTTACAAGAACGATCCGCAAGCACTCAGAGGTTCGCGGACATGCGTTGGACCTGGCTGGTCCAGCGTCCACAGAGTCAAGTCAGTTACCAGCCAGGTCCTATAACGTCTCCAAGCGCTAACGGTGCATTGATAGGGAACATATCTTTCGTCGGCACATACTGCCAGAGAGACAATGCCACGACTGCCTTGGACACTTCGAAACTCAGGCTGAACTTGGCCAACACCTCGAGGCTCCATGTCGACAGGAGCCGCCACTAAAATTTCATGGCATCAACAAAAATCAAGAGAAGCAGTTAAGAAGCAGAAAGATGTACCGGAAATCTCTGGACGAAGAGGAGAAGTGGCGTGCGGTATACAAGATCACCTTCCCCGACGAAGTCAATATTCCCAGTTCTTGTAAGATAGCTGTCCTTGTTGCTTGTAGGGCGAGACTAACGTTCTAGACTACGAGCCAGAAGTGCCAGAGTTTCCGGACTGTTATCGACAGTTCTTAATACAAAAACTTGCTGGGATTATTACCAAACGATTGACGGCACCGGAATCAGGGCTGATGAAACACATCACGGCCAATACCATGACAAACGCCCAAAACTCGTATCAAGGGACCAATGAAGCCGGTAGAAAGCTAAACAGAGAACTCAGCCTGACGGGTCCAACTCAGGTCCCAACATACCCACAGCTGGTACAGCAGATCAAGAATGTGGTAGAGGCCGCCGTGCGAAAGACTCTTTCGCAGGTGGACGGCCCAGAGGAACCGAACAATGAGCTGCAGATCCCAGCTGTGAGTGTTGAAAGCACCGAGGTAGAATCGAAGGCCTCGATAAATGAGGAGAAACAAGTGCAACTTACGCAGCCGACTTTACAACGGGATAACCTGCTACAGTCCCCAGGCAATGCTGGAACCGACTTGAAGTATGAGTCGCGGATTACGACCTTGAGCTCCCAAAGCTCAACCTTTAAGTGTTCGCCGGGAGTGCGGTTTGGAGATATGGAGCGGAGTCGGCCGACTGAACCCGTTCACACGCAACCAACTCCCCAGGAGATTAACTGGGCTTTCATGTTTGACGAGAGTCCCTCGGACAATGTAATTCAGCACACAACTGGAGGAAACCCGTTTCCAGAGCATGGCAACTTTCCTGGCATCTGGGATAACAATGGTCTCGTCTTGGCAGGCGAATTGTACGCTTCTGCTGGCCCGGACTTGAACTTGAATGCTCTCGAGCCGGTAAATTTCCAGACTTCAGAGCTCTTCCCAAGGATTCAGACACCGCCTGAAAACTATTTGCTTGAACCCTGGGAGTTTTCGCGGGAAGTGTGTCTGGAGCCTGTTGATTAGGGGAATGGGTCTGTTGCAGGCTCTTTAGACTCCAATGGCCCCTAGGGGGATAACTTCTAAGAAAACAATGTTTAGATGAGGTGTGTGTGTGTGTTTATATTTAACGTCTTACGGGCACGCAGGTCCCGCCAATCGCCTTCTACGCCAAACTTCTCTCACTTCGAGGCAGCATACTTTTGCTCAAATCAATGCAAAGGGCAGCCCCCTTCTCATATTTCTGTTTCCTCCCTGCGACATGCCGATACCTACCACGAGCCTGAAATCATACGGAAGGCCGTGTTACAGTTTATCACTCGAGTCGAGGCTGGCGCCTCCTTCCCTCTGCTAGCTAGCGGAAGCCATATTCTAGACCCCGAGATCTAACACGGGACGTGGAATGAACTGCTCGAGGAAGAGGGGCAGAGGAGGGCAATTAAGTTTCGTGGCTCCGATAAGTGGGATAGGAACACCCATCTGCTTATGAAACTGGAATGACGGTAGGAAGATCGCCATTACGATTACGTTCTATTACCGAGCTGTCGACCCTAGCAAATCGGGTACAACGGCCAATCAGCAGGTGGATCTAAAAGCTAGAACGGCCGGAGTAGGCCGAGGGTTCTCCTTCAAAAGCGATGGTAGATGCCAGCCTCCTCATACCACGGTGTCGTCAAGCATCCTCGGGTACCGAAAGATCTAGGGCCGGACCCATCGGGAGCTCCAACTTGACTGATTACTGGGGAGGAAGAATTCGCGCCTGGATGCTTGGTCCCTGCTTACCGTCTGCCCAGGACTCCCAATGATGACGGGCACGTCAAGGGCTTTGATGCCGCGCAAGTCGCACAAGTCGCACACAAGATGATAGAACACATAGGTCTGATTATGTCACCTAAGCCCAAGACCGATAGGTCTTTCCATACTTGGATTCCTGTGCCAAGAGCTTGATGAACTCGTCCGCAACCTTTTCCTCTGTTTTGTGTTAGCAAATGGTCTCTGTTGTAGGCGTTGAAGACTCACCAACTCGCTCAGACACATGCAGCTCGTCGAACCAGAAGAAACTCTCCCTGGCCTCTTTCTCGACCGGGCAGTCGAGGAATTCACCAATATCACAGTGCCTGTAGTGGCCAGTGACATTGACAGGGGCGTCAATGTACTCCTTGGGAGTCTTGAGCATGTCTGTCATCAGGTCATGGAGATCGAAGAAAGAAAACGTCGCGCCAGGCCATCGCTTTTCAACGATAAGCTGAAACGGTACACCGTACTGCAGCATCGTCTTGGCGCTGGTGAGGTACTCCATGAGTTTGTAGTTGTAGTCGGTCATGTTGTAAGCAGTCTTGTTGAACCAGGCTGGGTTGTCTAGTCTACCGCCGTCCTCGGGGATGAGGTAGGCTGGAGAGCGTTCTGCGGCAGGTGGTGTAATGGCGATAAAGTGACGGCCGCCAGTCTCGTAGAGAGCGTCGAAGACGTCCCAGACACAGCTGATGTATGAAGTGATGTTGGTGCCCCGGGCATTAGAATCGGTCAAGAAGCCATTAGCAGTCAAATCGTTTCCTCCAATCAACACAGCATAGGCGGTGTTGTCAGCCGTGCGATTGCCATAAAGCTCATCAAACTCAAGATCAGCCTTGAAAGCTGGAACCTGCTCGTCTAGAACAGAGGGGAAGGGTTTGCCAGGAGTGAGGACAAACTCGCGCTCAACGATCTTGTTGGAACAAGTAGCACCACCAACGGCGTAGTTGAAGCTCTTGGCGCCAGTCTTGCGAGCTACCATTCGAGGCCACTTGTAGCCGCCGCTGGTCGTGGTGTTGTCATTTTCAGGGAGGATTGTTCCAGCGGGAGGTAGGCCTCCATGCTCGTAGATGTAGTTGAGGCGATTTTCATCCGAGAAACTGTCACCGAAGTTGACTAGGTTTTGGAGGTTGAGACAGGAGGATGCCGCGAGGTGCACCATGGAGGCGAATACAACGGACTTCATGGTGAATAGGAGAGAAGTAGTAGGCAGAGATGCAGTAGGAGGAGAACGCTCAGATCTGTTGATTGCTGGCAAGTTGCTTGTCTAACTTGAATCGAAGGCTTGACTCTGCCTTTATACATGAAAAGGAGTCCAGGATCATGGTTCAGCTGGTCAAAGTGGTAACTGGCCCGGGTGGCGGTGTATCTAGGCAAGGACTGGTTATTTACCTATCCCGTCAATGAGAATCCGCAATAAAGATAAACGTGATACAAATTGAACCATGTTTTCAGCTCTTGACCAAGTCTGACGAAGCCAAGATCTTGGGGAAGTGGGCCAGTATTACGCCCAGCATTGATTCCAGATGCAACTCTTGATATTTTTCCTAAAGCGACATAGCGGGATCCGCACATTGCAACATTGATCCTACACGCCAAGAGTCAGCCCTTTTTGCGGCCTTTGCCGATAGTTGCCCCTTATCGGGCTGTGAAGCGACAGTATCTGAGCATCCACTACACCAGCTGGACCCGTCTTCGTTGACCAAAGGTATACTCATCCTCAGCAAGCTGATCAACATCCCACCGAAAACAACCCAGCCTTTGAAAAGTTCTCTCCTCAGTCTCGTGAACGACGATACCAGAAACATAGTACAACCACAGGGGGTCACCCTCCTCAATGCCTCCAATGTTAATATACTTGTCTAAAAGTATGTAGTGGACAGATGTAGCTGTAACAGGGAGCTCATCTACATCTAGGTCAAGGGTGATCCGGATGCCTTGGGCTTTCGATGAGTCGTGTCGGAATTCGTCCAAACTGCGACAGAGGATATCGCATTCGGCCTCCAGTTGCACATCACCTGGTCCAGAAGAGACTTGCAAAAGCGAAAAGCCTGTATATCGCTGTTCAGAGACCATTTCGACAGAGAGGAACATGACAGGACACTCTATGCAGGCCCAGGACCACGTTGGGGCTCTCTTGGATCTGTTCGTGATAGGGCGGAAGGGAAGATTGCCGTTATCTGGACACAGGGGGGTGCGGTCGTCTCGCGTCCAGACGAGTTGTGACGGTAGACAGGCCATCCACATGCCCGCAACATATGTCCTGTCGATATCAGTTGCCAAGTGCCTCGACTGCAAAATTTCATTCGCTATCCCTTGTAGAGCATGAAGTCGATCATCGGCGACAGTGAGCGATCGTGAGGTGAAGTCGCCAACCATGGCGTTCCACATTCCACCCAGGAATAGCGCCGACATCCAACCATCCCCGTGGCTTTTGTGGTGGGTTTCGAACCTATCAAAGTGCTTGCTTCCGAATGCGTACAGCTTGTCGGATTTTTCCCGATCCATGTTACCCAGGTTGAGGAACCTCCCGTGATTGACGTTACAGTGACATTGCAAGGTGTAGCGTGAGAAGGTCAAGATGCGCCGGGAGAGGATGGCCTCTTGGAAAGCCCAACCCCGAGTCCGTAGAGCATTCGGGTACGACCGGAGGAATTGACGTTCCGCCGCCAGTGTCACTCTGCCGACTCGAGGATGTTCTGGGACATGGACGGGCATTGTGCACGAGTATTTCGGGGTATAATCTGTGACGACCTTGAGGAAACCGTCTGAAGCCTTCCGGGCATGTGCAGCTGCAATTGTGACGACGGCATTCCGGTAGATTGTGCCCATTTTATCGATCTCGGACAGTTTGTCTTCTAGGCTGTCCTGAATGATGCACAGGGCGTCAATCCACAGATATCGAATTCCGAGTCTTCGCGTAACATATACAGCGTCCTGAAGGGTCTGTGGCAGCTTATCAACTTCAACACCGGAGATCAGGGCCTGAAGGTTGCTCTTGGTGGCTGTCAGGGGCTGAGGCCCGCCCCAGCAGTAACTGAGCGCTGCGTATCTCTCCGCTTTGCTGGTATTCTTCTCTTGTAGACGGACAATATTACCAAGGCTGGGCTCGACGTCCAGGACCCGGGTTGGAAGCTGAGATTTCTCAGGAGGGATGCATCTCTCATGACGGCCTCCCACACAGTCGTCAAGCCATATCTTTGCCTCGCCCATAATGTCGCCGTCGAGGAAACTGGTCTGCATAGGTCGATTGACGAAGTACTTTGCCGCGGGATCATCTTACGCCTGATGAGCATTGTAAAGTGAATACGGCTGATTATACTCACCAAAAGGGGCCATGATCGCGATAGATATCAGACTTCTCCATACGTATTTCTCCTCTGAGACTTCAGGTGGCTTCCGGTGAGTAACGAATCCGCCATCGAGCCACACCTTGTCGCCTAGGCTGTCGTATACACGACTCTCCCAGCTCCTGGCAGTATAAAATTTCAACGAAGACGGCCCCAGCTCTCTAGACCCTCGTGAGACAAACCAGACTTGTCTGTCTTTTTGTTTTTCGGTGTATGTCACCTTCTCCTCGGAGCCTAGCTTGTTGCTGGGATCCTCCCATCCCTCACGAAGAATGATCTCGCACAGCCGACACCCTTGCTCAACGCTCTTTAGGAGCTGGTGCATGTTGGAATGACGATAACCGGGTAAAGTTTCCAAGGATTTGAGGCCCTTGGGAGTGCATAGCATGCCAGCGCAAGCTTGACAGTAACCAGCCTTCCTCGCAACGGATCTCGCAGAACCAGGGTCCCAGGCCTGTAGAATGAAATCCATGGCGGACAGGTACAAGTTGACGCAGTATTGGTGGTCTCAAGTGGGAAGGAACTGAACTCGCTTCTGGCAGGATAGCTTGGGAGGCGGTTAATGACTAGACTCCAAAACTTGGTGATAAGCAATGAGAGTCTTTTAGTTTAGGGAGTCCTACTAACAATTCATTATAGTAAGCGGGCTCTGGGCTCTCGGTGGCTGAATTTATGCAATGCGACGGGGACTTTGGGCATCAGGCTGAGACATTCTTGCTGCCTGGATTGGAGCCCGTCTTGAAAAGCGCCACCCAACAAACCGATAGCTAGTCAACGCTTGGCGTTGAAGGCGAAGATACCATTGCTCGCTTTCTTAGACCGTCCACCTATTCGAGACATCTTCTAGTCACGCGTTGATCCCTTGTCTTCGAATACCATCATGGCGTCGCTGGACGAGATAAAGAAGTCGATAGAAGAGCTCGGCTACTATTGCCAAGAGGATCTCGACGTGGGACAACGAGTCGATGCGATTTTTAAGGAAATCGGGTACTACTTCAGGAACGAGCCCGGCTTGACATTCATCAAGACCAACGTATTCGAGAACCAGGTACAATAGACTAACTCTCCAACGTCATAGCCAAAATATGCTAACAGACAGAAGAAAGTCCGGTCCACTATTGAATCCTTCTTCCCGCTATCTTCCCTGGCAGCCATAAAGTCATTCGGGCCAACTGATTACGACTGCTGTTGGCTTAATCGGTTTCATCCAGAGCTCAGGGTCTTGATGGTCAGCTTGTGGGCGAGTGATTCAGTTGTCATGTTCCACGCTCGTTCCCACAAAAATAACCTCAAGGCTCAAGCAGCCCCAAATGGCTTGCTGATGATACCCCCAGAGAGTCTTGGTCTTCCTGGTATCATCAGTAAGACTGCGGTAATGAAGACGGGCGGCTTGTATGCATTCCTTCCCGGGAACAAACACATTTACTAACAAGCTGGAGATCCATCATGGATGCCAGGACTGGGTTTAAGATATTTAAAGGCCAGACCATCACTTTCGCGTTTGTCGTACCCGACGAACTTCCATACTGGGCCAAGATGGGTATGCCAAAGGGGTGTGGATTTGAAGCGCTTGTCCAGCAGATGCAGGAGACAAGCGACCGTATCGGTGTAAATTTTGAGTTTCAACGTATCAACCAAGGCACGTCAAGTTCTAGTAGAACCTGCAGGATGTGCGGTGGCACGGGCAGAAACGGCCCCTTCACCTGTTCCATCTGCGGAGGGAAGAAGTGACGAAGGTAAAGGTCTAGGGGCGATTAGAGACACTTTTTAAGATTGAGGGGGTCAGTGGGAAGTTCTTTAAACCTCTGCAGATGAAGTGAGCAATTTTCTCATGCACGCGCTGCCTTGTGAATGCACCCATGTCCCCCCTTGCAGTGCCTTCACCGATATAATGATACCTGCTAAATAATCTCTCGCACTCTTACTGGGTAATGAGCCGATCCGCCTTCTGATAGGCCAAATGCTGACTGAAATATTTATTCACGGCACGCACGCCACCAACCCACCGTGAACAACATCTCACTCACATTTCCTCTTTCCACCCTACGCACACATGGATTACACCTGCGAAGATAGCCTCTACAATGGCTCAGACAGCGAGGCCATTTTTAGCCGAAGCACTTCTCGCTGGAAAACGATCCTCTCCAAGGCCAAGGCCACCAACACAATTCCCAGCTCGAGTCTGGATCTGACACAGTGTCTTGATCGCATCCCCTGTTTTCCTGACAAGGTCCCAAACGACGTCAGGTTTGTGACGGGCTTCTCTACATGGCTTGATTCTAGCTCCACATGCCCAGTCAAAGAACGGAGGGAGAGAGAGCAACATCTGTTTCTCACAAAACCTCACCCAACCATCTGCTCCATATCGGCATCGTCAAACTTTCGCGCTTGGGAGGGAACGACGAATAACGGCATCACTCTGTTGATGCTGGGCTGGGCGTATACCATGGGTGCCAGTTTGGCAGAAAGACAGGATCTGGCAGTGGAGTATCTGCCTCTGCCTGAAGCATCCACACAGATTGCTTCTACCGTGCTCCACCTCGAGTACGCTTCGCCGGGCGAGCAGAGATGGTGGAAGGCCATCACGGCATCTGGACAAGGATGGACCGTATCGGGGTCGAAACCGTCACCCTGGGCAACCGTGGTTCAGGACTTGGATGTCAGTATTGCAGGTGATCCCGAAGACAATCAGCGTCCACCAACGGCCCGGGAAGCAGCTCACTACTTATCACGGTTCTGCGAGGCTTATGATCTGGGCTCTCAGTGCACAGCTGCACTTGCTGCAGCTCTGACCATCCCACTCCATGCCAATATCAACAGTTTCAAGTCGGTCGAAATCCAACTGCCGAAACCGTCATTCAACACTTACTCCGGACTTACAGGGTCGCCACCGCATCTTCCAGCTGAGTTTGACCTAATCGGCTATTACATGACCTTGAGCGCATGCCCGTGGGTCTTGGGCCCGTCTCTTTGGAGCGTTTTTTGGTGTCCCGACGTTCCATGCAACCGTGCTGGAGCCTGGTTACAACCCATTTCTGACATATTGGAGCCTATCATCCAAAACAACGACATGGAGCTACTCGCCAGGGTCATGTCGTTCAGTCCAATGTCGCCACTATGGCTCGGACTTGCCATCTGTGGCCGTAGGGCAATCATCAAATGCATTCTACCATCCTTGACGAAGCTATACGATTATCCCTTTTCCCACCCATTTATCGACGCTGCGGTATGGACCGGTATGGCCCAGTCTTTCTTGAATTTTGGGTTATCAGGCCCTTCCGCCGACGGCATGGTTTCAAGGGCAGACGTATGGCGGATGCGACACGACTTTTCACACCTCTACCCCCACGAGACCTATTCCCACACTCCGTCCTATGGATGGCCGCCTTTTGGAAGTATGCGGCTTGAAGATATAGAGCATGAGATCCGTTTCCATCTTGCTTGCTCGCACCGATGGAAATACTCGCACTGGACTTGGTCGCATAGTGGTAAAACCGACGCTGGGCTCTTTACGAGGGGTATGCGGATCCATCATTCACCCCAAGACTTCGACGCTGCTGAGGCACAGGAGAAAGTCAAGATTAGAGATGTGGAAGCGGCGTTGGAAATCTCGCGCACGGCCACAGAGCGTACTTTTTGGTGGTGTTGTGACCAAGTCGAGCAAAGCTTCGGTGGCACTATTGTCCCCCGCCGTTTTGGACGTGATGAACCGCTGAAGGATAAGAAAGTCCAGGCCAAAGACTTGAGGTTCGTTCAAGCCTGGCTTGAGGATATTGAGATTTGATGGAGTACTTGACATTCGCACAACTCGTACCTCTAGTAGCACTGCGCCCCCACGAATTCTAAACAGTAAGCCAGTGCGATGTTGGTTGCTTGGGCTCAAAGCTGCAATCCAGGGAGTTGTTTGTTTTCTAGGCACTAGATAAGCGCAAGGCAGACTTCTCGAGGCGTTTCAAACCCGTGGCTGAGCAAGTTCCTGGTTCGATAATGGGCTTTGGATAAAACTGTAACCATGGCTGTGACTTCCCTAATCCCCTCCCCTCCTTTATCATTTAGTCCTAGTTGGTGTGGTTCATAACCCTGTTTCCGGGGCGCAGTTTCGTAGCTTCGCCACGCACCATCTTCAACATGGTCCAATCACCAAGGCCACATGCGGATGCATTGCATGAAAGCTGAATTACCTGCTCTGCAAGAAACGCCGAGTTTACCGGACTCTTTCTCTTGCTGCGAGAGCGAGATGCAGTCTTGAGTCCTTAAGTCATTTCAACTTCGCATTACACTGACTTTGCGAACGGTTTCACGATCTAGGATCAACCGTAAACATTATGCTCTTTGGAGGGGAACAAAAGACCCAGAAGCGGCTGATCCAAGACTGCACTGAGAAACATACCGCGTGTCAGACCTCAGACTCTACAGCTTTTCTACCATCACGACTCATCGACGTTCGAGCGTATCCAGATGTTCGACTAATCCTACAAAATGAGATATCCACAAATGGACAAAAAGACCAAAGATACGTGGCTCTGAGCTACTGTTGGGGAACGCGTATGCCAGATACAGGCAAAGCGACAACAGGCAAGCTGGAAACATTCCGAAGGGGAATCGATCTTGCACAACTTCCAGCAACGCCGCGAGATGCGATAAAGCTGACGAATCTGCTTGGAATTCCCTTTCTCTGGGTCGATTCACTGTGCATCCTCCAAGACGACAAGCAAGACTGGGCAAGAGAAGCTTCTCTCATGAGCAAAGTCTACTCAAGAGCGTACATCACCATTGCGGCAGGTGCTTCAGACCACTGTGATGGGGGGTTCATCAAGGCTTCGTATTCCAAGAAGGACTTGCCTGTTCCTCGAAGAGGAGGCTACGGGATGGAGTGGGACTTTACGACACCTGCTGAAGAGCCAAACCCTTGGGTTCGGTCTTTCTTTAGGAATCCACTCTTTTCTAGGGGATGGGTACTTCAAGAGCGTGAGCTATCACCTAGAATTCTCTACTTTACTACTACCCACGTCGTCTGGGAGTGTCGCGAGGAAGTGTGCTCTTACATCCGCCCTCGAAATCTCCTGTCAAGCCCAAAGATCAAGTATCTCGACTTGGACCACTTCTCTTCGGCCTGGCCATTTCGTTGCTTCGACGTTCCCTCTGATGGCAAGGGATATAGCACTGTACGATCCGGTCGTGCATGGCCAAAGAATACGACGTCGGTTCGCTTCAAAACGTGGCAGTCTATGGTCGAAGATTACTCACGACGGCGCTTGACGGTCCCGACTGATAAACTCCCTGCTATTGATGGTCTTGCAATGGAGGTACAAAAGCTTCTGCAATGTGATTACCTTGCTGGGCTTTGGAGGGGGAATTTGCTGAGCGATCTACTTTGGGAGAGGGCTGGGCCTGAAGTGATGCATGCGGCGCTTGATTCATCTGCGTACTACGCTCCTTCATGGTCCTGGGCCTTGACGAACTTTCCAATCGTTTTCAGGTATGATGCGGATGATGACGATGCCGAGATACTTGATGCGGGTGTCACAAAGAGCGAGACTGGAGATGGGCTAGTCTCTGGGTTCGTCCGCATACGCGCGAGGGTAGTTGAGGTGTCCAAGGGCAACGGCATTCGTTTTGCCCCTGACAGTCTTGAGAAAGAGCCCAGAGGAGCCTACACGGTCTGCATCCTGAGAACAAGGGAGATGCGGGAGGAACGGTGGGGAGGCAGAGAAGGACAACAGTTAGTACAAGGTTATCAACCAGCAGGTGGACGAGGTTTGATGCTTGAAGCTGTTGAAGGAAGTGATTCAGAGTATAGACGCGTGGGAACAGTTGCGTGGGTGCCTATCGAGATGTTGGAGGGTGTCGAGTATCAAGAGTTTTCCATTATTTAGCCGAAACAGCAGGGGGAAATGAGGTCATTCTCAACAGGTACCAACGAGATAAACTCTCTTCTCTCATCATACCACCACACATCTCGTCAACTTCAACAATGCTCAGCTGGGTTCTTAATAATTTGAGCCAAGTATGGCCGCCAGCGCCTAAATTCACCGAAAAAGATGTACCAGATCAATCCGGCAAGGTGCGTGTCCTCACCGACTCGAAAGCCTTAATTGACACCCCGCAGGTCTTTATCGTCACTGGCGCGTCAGCCGGTGTAGGCAAGGAATTGGCCCGCATCCTCTTTTCGCTCAATGCCAAGGTGTATCTTGCTTCGAGAACTGAGAGCAAAGTGAACGAGGCCATCGCGTATATTCGTGCTGCTGTTCCAAAGTCCACAGGTGACCTGGTCTTTTTGCCTGTGAACCTGGAGGACCTGGAAAGCGTCAAAGAGGCAGCAGCTTCATTCCTTCAAAGGGAAACTCGTCTCGATGCCTTGTGGAATAATGCCGGCGTTATGACGCCTCCCGAAGGCTCTACATCGAAGCAAGGCTACGAACTCCAGCTGGGCGTCAACTGCATCGCTTCTTTTCTCTTCACGCAGCTTCTGACGCCAGCTTTGATTGAGACTGCTAAGCATCAGCCGCCAGGCTCTGTGCGAGTCCTGTGGGTTGCTTCCTCGGCTTCCGAACTCTTCTCTCCGCACGGAGGCGTGGACATGGATAATTTGGACTACAAGAGGAATGTGTTCACTGGGGAGAAGTATGGAATGAGCAAGGGAGGCATGGTGTTGCTGTCACAAGAGTATGCGCGACGCCATCAAAAGGACGGTATCATCAGCGTCGTAAGTTCCCCCCCCCCATCCAACTAGACGACTATTTACCAATGCAAATATAGTCGATGAATCCTGGAAATCTCAAGACAGAGCTGCGACGTCATTTGCCTTGGATTGTCGCCACCTTCTTCGGCTGGATGAGTTGGGATCCTGTGTACGGCGCCTACACGGAGCTGTTTTCTGGATTCTCACCAGACATTACGCCTGAGAACTCTGGTTGCTGGGGTATGTATCCAGCTCAAGGAGTAGAATATCATCTAATGCATCGCAGTTATTCCTTGGGGACGAATCGCCCCAGTTCGCGAAGACATTCGTGCCTCGGCAGAAAACGGTCTGGGGGAGAAGTTCTGGGATTGGTGCGAGAGAGAGACTTGGGAGTATCGCCTCTAAGACTCATGATTCCGCCACTGCTATCATTGTTCAATGCCTATTCTATGCTAGCATACGGTTATGATCGGATGATTTGTCAGACAGCTCATGAAATGCCTAGTTGGGTCATATTAGGATCCAGCTAAATTACCTCGTTTCTCCTCATTGAGTCAGCTCTCCGCTTCCGGTCCCGGTCCCGGCCCCGTAGTTCAAGATCTACAAAAGATCACTTCACTGTTGCAACATCCTGGGTTGCGTAACTTCTGTCTATCAAACTTTTACTCTTGACGGGTTGTTCCGTTCTACCTCTAAATATGACGTCCAGGTATCGTCTATCTGTACCACGTTCTGCGCCTCCTTGACTTACTCTGCGGTAGAGATACAGCCGATCCTCTATTCACATCTGGTGAACTTACACTCGAAAGAGCAGCACCTCAAGATGTTCCGGCCATCAAGGCAATCGTCGATGCGGCATACACCAAGTATATTGAGCGCATCGGCAAGCCACCAGCTCCCATGACAACAGACTAC
The DNA here is from genome assembly GCA_027569015.1 of Ascodesmis sphaerospora. Taxonomy (NCBI): domain Eukaryota; kingdom Fungi; phylum Ascomycota; class Pezizomycetes; order Pezizales; family Ascodesmidaceae; genus Ascodesmis; species Ascodesmis sphaerospora. The sequence continues at coordinate 367,550 of JAPPUR010000023.1, read as the reverse complement.
AAAGAGGTCCTTCAATCTCACGACGTCTTTGTCCTACGAAGAAAAGAAGACAACATCATAGTCGGCTCCATTGTTCTCGGCCACCAACAAGGCTCCGACGCAGTAAAGATCAACAATCTGGTAGTCGATGTGACGGCACAAGGACGCGGCTATGGAGGCGTGCTCATGCGCTATGCCGCTGAATTTGCAAAGTCGCGCGGATGTTCCGCTCTAGAACTGTTTACGAATGTCAAGATGTGGGAGAATCTTGGACTCTACGCCAAGATGGGGTTTGTGGAGACGGAGAGAAAGACGGATGAGGGCTACGAGAGGGTGTACTTTCGGAAGGACTTGTGAAGCTCAAGTAACTTTCAAGTGTTCGACATTATTGTCGTATGTTGCATATTTTCGACAAAGCTATATGGCCATATATACTCTTACAAGCTTGTGAATTGTCTGTTGTACGGGGCATGCTGCTGACTGTTGTCTCGGCCCTGCGAGAGCCATCATTTTTGGTCCCATGTCGCCAATCCGGGCGTGTCGACGCCGAGAAACCAGGCTCTGCCAATGAGCCAGGTCAGACCTATGTAGCCATCATGCCTCGGGGGCTTATTCCTTCGGTCGGAGAGGGTATCGTTAAGACATGCCGCCTATCCCCGTTCTGGAACACGGCCACCCAATTGAAGCGACGCCAGACGCCCATCACCCATTTCTACCAAATTGATTCAAACAAGACTCAGTGCTCTTCTCATCCTGGCCTTGGTCGGAGCCTCTCAAAGCTAAAGTTCCAGACTTCAGCCCTCCTGGGGCCATCGGAAGACTCAACCAGTCCAACATGCTGCATCACACTCGGGTCGAGCGCCCACTTTGTCAATCCCCTATCTCGCGCGTAATCTTCGGTGATCATGTCGCCGGGGAACTGGAATGGCGGTGTTCGGAGAAAATCTTGGAGACCTTGTAGGTGGTGGTTCGGGAATACGAGGCCTTGGGCGCAGCAGCCGTAGCGAGGCATCTCACGGACGCCAGGGGAGAAGGTAGTGAGACGACGCAGCGTGGTACGACCGGTCACAAAAGCTAGGGCTATGCAGGCAGGGATCCAGAGGCCAAGGAGTAATGCGACGGTCTGTGCAAAGTCTTTGCTGGCGAAAGAGCCAGAGTGACGATGACGACGACAGCGCAGGGCAACCAACAGGCAAACAATGACAGAGGTATACGCCAGAATGACCACCTTGAGATAGTCAAAGATCTCCTCGTTGTTCCATCCCATGAAGAGTTCAGAGTAGAACAACCGCAGGTAGATCCAGTCTGTCCCCGAGTCCTTGGCCTGCTTCTCGACCTGCGCCACACCCTTCTTGAACCGTGTGAACCAGTCGCGCGAGGCTATAACATCGTCTTCTACGAGCGCAAAGTATGAAGCATCTCGTTTTCGGCATACTTCGAACAGGACTGAGTGGTCGAGGCGGATATTCTCGACTCGATCGTCGCTGCGGCCGACGCCGCGTACATCGTGGGGAAGGACGGTGTAGTTTAGGTTCGATGTCGTCTCGTCGGTCGTTTCGCTAACGTTTGTGTTTTCGTAAACGAGGACTTCGTCGGCGAGGTTGAACAGCCATTCTTTTCCGTATGCGAAATGTCTCTTGGGGTCTTTGTCGGCGAGTAAAACAGCAATGTGTATCGAGTTTCGTTCCTCGGGGGTGAGCGCGTCGACAAGACTCCCAACAGTATGCGCAAGAAAAGCCGAACTCGTTCGATTGATGCTCGGAATGCCGACGCACAGAAACTCGCCCGCTACCGGCGCGTCGGTCCTGTCTGGCAGCTCAACAACCGGGTATATGTCGCGTCGCAGGTACTCCTCGACCTCTGCCTCGCGAACAGCAGAAAAGGACCTGTCAAAGGCACGATCGGCGTCGTAGAAGAAGGAGGAGGGGTCATCGTAGCTGTTCAGGAAGCTCCATACGAGAGCGCACAGCCAAAGCAGCCAGAAGCCGATGTTTGCGCGAGACGGCCGCATGGCTTCATTGCTTGTTGAAGAAGCAAGAGAGGCTGAGACGAGGCATACATCGCCAACAACTGTTTCAATTGCTGACAGGTACCCACGGTTAAACTGCGTCATCATTGGCCCGCCCCCTTTTCTTCCGCCGCTAAGCCTTACTGTCTGATTGGCGATCCCGTATTTCTCCACTTGGCTGACATCACAGCGTCCATGGGTTATTTCTGGGGACGGTCTCAAGTTATGGACCTATTTCAGAGAGGGAGTAACGGAAGCTGGATGTTTGCCGTTGTTTTCTTTTCTTGGCCTCATCTCAATGTTACTTTAGATACCAACTTAGAGAGCTAAATGAGGTCGTGGCGCATAGATTGTTGCAAAAGTGGTGGATATTCGGATACTCTCAAGTCTTTGACTCACGAGTGCTACTTAACACAGCTATCCTAATTTTTACACAACCAAACTTGCATTGTTCTTTCAAAAAGCTATCAATTATACAATCATCAATAGACATCTCGTCCATCTATATCTGTATATCGAGCTCATAAATGGCACAAGGTGGGCGTTACCGAATAGTTATATCTTGTGATACAGGGTAGCTAAGTTCACGCTTGTCCACATGATCAACTCTCTTCCGGTGGCCATATTGATGGTTATATAATGGCCTTGAGAGAGCATTCTGTTGTACTCAATCTTGACCGTTTAAAGTATTCCCTCATCTCTACCTTCAACATAAAAATGGAAAATGAGCACTAGTCATCTATGTATCACTTGCATAGCTACCCTGGTGTTGGTAAATATACCTACTGTAAAACCACAGCATGGACCCTCACCTGACAGAAGCAGCGAGAAGAATATGCGACCATGTTTATAAAGTTGCACCAAACAACTTTGCTAAACCAGGGGCACAAGCTCAATCGAGTCGCCGGATATGAAGCTGGAATGCCAAGCCATTGAAACATGAACCAGTACCGACCCGATTCTGCGACACCAGGGGGTTCAACACGCGCTTGCCCCATCAAGACCCAGTCCGTCGAGACATTTGCATCTGGTGTTGACTGTTCTACAACGTCATTTCTCTTGGAACGTTGTACGAGATTTCTATGACATTTTCAAGGCAGATGGAATAGTCAATTATAGAGTAGAGCCCAGATATCCGCATCCGGAGTTGAGTCGGTTCAACAATAGATAGTACCAGTGACGACCTCATAACTCTTGCTGCAAGATTGACTCACCTTCGGAGATGCCGTTTCTTCCATACATCATCAACACCGGACATAGAATCCTTTTCGCCTGCCAAGGCTGAAGGCTGGCTGATCCGGGGTGCCGCGGGAACCTAATATCCACTCAACGGCTTACACGGCTTTCCCTCCATTCCACAACGTGGAGTCGTGCGCGCCAATTGCCCTATGCGAGTTAGCCCAAGCGCCGTTCGGCCCAGGGCAGCTTTGAGGATTTTGAGGCCCCATCTGATTTGTCGGTATACGGGGTGAGGCGTGGACGCGTCTCGCTTATAGCGGCAGTCTTTGTGCGACGGGGATCGGAGGCGAGCTCGGATGCGAAATACGGAAGTGAGATGCGGTAAATGAAGCTCTGGATCATGGCTTGGGTTAGCTTGTGTTGCCCTTGCATTGGTCTTTTGGCACTCGTGGGCGCTGAGTGGCGGCGTCCGATTAGTGATCACGACATGAAAGTCTTCAACAATTTTGCATCCAGCAACATTATGATAAGGAAATTGGAATCATTAAATGTTGGAAACTTTCTCAGCCCTCGTGTGTTGGCTGGAAATATGTGTATTATGATATTTCTAAGTAATTGTTGCTGTCACCGTGGTGGTAAATGCATCTGTATCAACTCGACATCACTCGCATTATCCCTCTTCCCCTCATCCCAAATCTCTTCCGTATATGTGAGAGATGGGTCGCGCAGACTCGGGCCTGCTGACATTGGCGCATCTTCAAAATGCCCCATAGGTCGGGGATCGTGCATCTTGACGCCGACTTCAGACTGTCTTCCTGCTGTTGTTGATTTGGTTTGTGTGTTTTCGGTCGGATATCCTGAACTTCCTCGGGAGCCAAAGTATGGTCGGAGAGAGGGGAGGCAGGCGATGACGAGACCGACGTTGACATCGAGGGAGCTCCAAAGGACTGTAAAGGGTTAGAATCGGCGCGGTCGGGTTAGGCTGTGAGAACCTACTGATGGTGCTGAGGGAGATGGAGTAATCCTCCCCCGCCTGCTGGATCGCGATAAAGCGTACTAGACACACGGCAATGTTGATAGTTCCGAGAAGAAACGTAAAGTAGATGCCTAGCCTGAGTGCCCTCTTGACGTTTAATGCAGGGACAATAAGCCATGGTAGAATAAAAACTGGGCTGTTAGAGAGAGTAATCATTCAGGAGAAGAACACTCACCGAGAAGATCCCCCAGGAAGTGCAATCCCCAACCAACCTGGAAGAGAATGGCATAAGAAGAGCCTGGGCACGACTTTTCAACGCTAATTTCCCTATTAAAAGCCATTAGACATGCCATCGGTTTCGCGCCGAAGGGCCAACTCACCAGTTCCGTTCCAGAGGCAGACATATGGTGAATATCAAGGTGATAGTAACAACGTAGGCGATGACCACAAAGACGATCGTCACCCATAAAAATATCCTTCTCTTGACCATGAACTCTGGAAACACCTGCAAGTAAACGGCGAGAAGGGCGGCCTTGCAGAGGTAAAACGTGGTGTAAAAGGGAAAATTGACGGCAAAGAACAACTGGACTCGTCAGTCGTGATTCTTGCTGTCCCTTTCCAGATGCTCTCACCTGAAGCACCAGCTGTAGGTCCTCCACGCCACCCTTGTATCCCTCTAGCGATGTATGCACGTCCGGGTCGAGGGCGCCCTTGCTCGCAAAAACGGGCCCAAATGCTGCAGTGATGATTGCAAAAACCCACGCCGCGCACATGATGATGTCGCTGACCAGCATTCGGCGGTTCTGGATCTTGAGTCGCAGGTATACTCGGGCGGCGATGACGGCCGTGGCGACCACGATGAGGGTCCATTGTGAAGCCTGGAGGAGGTTAAGAGAGCCGGAGAAAGGCTGTAGGTTGAACGCACAAGAATGGCTGCCGGCCCTGGATTTCCAAACCCCATTTTCCTCGAGAATCTGATGATTCGGGCTCTCAAACCGGCCCCCAGAGAGGTTCAAGTCCTAGGCGGGGGGGTCGATATCGTTGGTCGCATCATAGGAGTCTCACCCACCACGTGCAGGTTCTCAAGCAACCTTTTTAAACCCCTCGGACTTGAAGAATGCTGACATCAAGGTCGCGACTCTCTTGTGGCTGATTACAGTTTCTGGCACGAGATGATATCAGACATGCGAGCCTTGCGCATCTCGGCGCATACCAGTCGAGGCACGCTAGGCTGAGCCACCAAGCCAGAACCATCCAACACAGAACCTGGAAGCGGACGAGGCGTGTTCCCATGGGGAACTTGGACTACTAATCAGGTCCAAGTTCCGGGAGGGGCGACAGTATCTGTACTCGCCACCGTTTCGACGTTTCCAGCTTTCGCCTCGCTGGTGGGAGCGTCAGGGCGGCTTGGCAAAGGTTGTGTGACGAGTCGATATTTTGGGAAAAGCAGTCACGTAATGAGGGGAAATTAGTTTTTTAATAGTTTATCGATCTATTCATCTTTTCTTGTTCTGGTTGTGACAGAATCTATCTTTTATCTTCCCCAAAGGCTCCAGACGGCTCACGTCTGGCTCGACATGTTTTGAGCACTGCACCTAAGTCTCTCGTCTGGTTCAATATAGTGGTGCACAATACAATAGTCGCAAAAGATGCACGATTTGTCTCGGACGATGTTATTGCAAGAGCAGGCGCACTCGCATCGGCGGGGCCTAGCCATCTCGTGATTGGGAGGAGCGAGGGCGGTAGGAGTAGAGGTAGGGGAAGATGGGGCCGACTGTTCGGGGGTAGAGGGGGCCGAAACAGGGGGGGAGGTAGAACTGTCAGTGGTGAGGGTTGGTTGACACATCTTGGTGTAAACGGGAAGTGAAAAACTGCAAAGTATTTTGATGGTTGTGAATGGTTGTGTTGTGGTGTACTGCTGTGAGGATGCTTTGATGAGTGATGATGAAGTCTGTATTGTGGTAACTGATTAGGACTTTATACTTGATCGCGGTGGACAGATGGCCCATACTCACCGTCTTGTTCTCGTAGGTTACTGTGATTAACTACTACATCATCAGTGTGGTTCGCTCTTGAACAATGGGGGACAAAAAGGTAGGAGGGCTGACTTGAGCAGCATTTTTTCGACACTGGGTCTTTGCAGATATTGAGAAAATTGAACAAAGCTGACAGTTGGCTTGGGCTGACGACTTTGAAAAGCACAAAGAGCAAGGCGTTGGCTTTTTCTGACGAACATGCTGGAACATCATGCTTGTGCCACGTGAGTTAGGGAACAACCAAAATGTCTTTGACCCTAAATGATTATTGAGAAATGTCCCCACAAATTCAGTTTAGAGTATCATTATGCGCTTTGTAGATACTTCTTCAACTTCATGCTCCTCGGTTGAAGCAACTATCCCTGAACCAGCAAAACGACCTGGCCTCCCCACCACTTTCTCAACTCATTTAAGGATGGGTTTATTCAAAGGGAACTATGCAATATGTACACGCTACCTTGAATTGCCTTGGCCTATTGCAAGATCATGTTGATGAAAAAAAAAGAATGAACACATACTGACCAGAACCTGCGAAGTACAACCCTAATGGTATCCAGATTATCCCCTGCGCAAATGGCATCGGCAGAGATGGAGGGTAAGTATATTATAGCGACATTGGAATATGCATACTCCATCTGGGAATCTATCCCATTTCACCCTCTTCACACGTGGCGTCCACACAACCAACAACTGATGAGACACGAGTCAAGAGAACTTAGTTCCCGCACCGTTGGCGTGAAGCCACCCGAACAGCTAGGAACTTGATCGCCAGGGAATGTAAGATACGGCACGATATTCTCCATTTTAAACAATCTTGCAAAACATTGCTAGAAGGAGGATGGCTGTGAGAATGGGTCAGTTGCATGCGACGGTGTGATAGTTATGTGTGGGTTGGCTCCACATGACAACTAGATTCCGCTAGGAGATAGCAACACTCTTCAGGTTTTTAAGAATATATTTGTTCAAAGTATTGGCCTCGGCGGACAATTGCTTTGTGTTGAGGAACCGACAAGTGGTGTTGCTGACGACCAACTCTTTGTTGCAGAGGAGCATCTCGCAAGCAGGACCCAAGATGAGATGACCAGCTAAGAAATATACCACTAAGCCAATGAAGAGAAAGCAAAACAAATTTCCCAGTGACACCCAAGACAATTGCCAATCCCGATTGCCTCTTCTGGTCCATCCGGTAATTCCACCATCCTCATGTGGAGTCCAGCAGCCTCTCGGAGGCGGGGTCGATCGGACACTTCCCCGCGTGAGATCTCTGAAAGGGAAATTTCTCCCGGCGGCGAGATGTTTCCTTTTTGAGAAGAGCAGCTCCACTTGAGCTTTTGGAGGTTGGATTGGGCAAGGAACTCCGGGTGATCGCCGAGTCGTGGGCTTGGGTGAGATATAAAGGCGTTGACATGGGAAGTTGAAACTTGATTTCTTACATAGTTTCTTCTTCAGTTGGTTTTGCCTTGTTCTTTGTGTGTTTGTTGTCAGCGGCCAAAATGGTGGTAATCAAGCGGTTCAGAACTGTCTGGGGTATCGACTCCGGAGAGAACTTCGAGAAGTGGATCCCCTGGTTTACGGACTTGAAGAAGCAGGGCTACTGTTTGTTTCTCAAGATCTACCGGGGCTGCAAAGACTGATGTGATCTAGCTGGTGTCGAGGTCGATATTACTGATCGAGATGCCGATAACCTACGACTCCTCCGAAAGCTCTTGGACGATGCTGACTTTGAGGCGACGGTGCTGTAAGTCGCGACAATCAACCGGAACATAACACAACCCTAACTAGTCAAAGGATGCACACTGCTTGGGCAGGCTATGTTGGTGCTCGGCCCGCAGGCCTCACTCCCGATGTTCACCTCGACGTCTACCGCAAGACTCTCGAGCTGGCCAAGATTCTGCGACCAGTCAAGATCAATGCGCAGTCTGGAGGGTGAGCGAACCCACGGGCTACAGTCTATGTGCTTTACTGACTGTGATAGTGACTACTGGACTGTGGACGAGTCCGTCTACTTTTACCAAAAGACTCTTGAGATTGACCAGGAGCTTGGCCTCACTGGCCTAGTCTCTCACGAGACACACCGCAACCGAGCTCTTTTTACTCCTTATGCCACCAAGCAGATCTTGCTCAAGGTTCCCGAGTACGTTTAGGCCACTTGGTCGGTTTCATCATTGCTTACAACTGTTCCAGGCTTCGGATCACCGCAGACATCTCCCACTGGGTCGTGGTCTGCGAGCGACTTCTGGACCTCGGCGAGGAGGATAAAGAGATTCTCGATCTCTTGGTTCCTCGGGTAAGTCAGCTTGTTCGCTCCTATACCGGCATCTTACCATATACCAGGTGCATCACATCCATGCCCGCATCGGCACGACTCAGTCGTCTCAATGCCCCGAACCTGAAGACCCCATCTTCAAGCCTGAGCGCGAGTTCTTTGAGAAACTCTGGCTGCGAATCGTCAAGGCACGCAGCCAAGATGCTCTCATCACCTTTGTGCCTGAGTATGGGTAAGTTGTAAGACTCTGGTAGACCCTTGTGGTTGCTGACTTCATACATAGTCCGTTCCCTTACCATCCATACGGAAGTATCAGGACCCATGGCCAGGTTGCTGATAGCGAGGGTGCACGTCTACAAAAGTTGTTTGAGGATAGCCTCAGGGCGTAGTATATACAGGATAGAATTCCAAAGTTGTCGATTTCCAACCCTTGCTCTCTTGACCTCAGGCATCGGCTTCTTGTCAAACGTGAGAGGCATGGGACCAATCTTGGGTTCTCCCTCTTGGTAAGGATGATCTGGCCCATGCCCGTAAACTCTGCCATCTGACGCGCAAGCGCCTCTTCCTTGGCCGCTTGCGCTGGATCAGTGTGATCCGGCCCTTTGTTAAGAGAGTGCTGGCTCAGACATCGGCTTCTTATCAAATGCGAGAGGTATGGGATTGATCTTGGGCTCTGGCAGGCCACCCCTGGTCCTCGCCCTCACCCTTACCCGAGGGACCGGTCCCAAGAGAGCCCATATCTTGAGCAATACGTCCCCAAGTGGATCTCCTGATGCCTTCAGGTCTGACGACCCCGACGACACTCATCATAGCCTTAAGACCACCCATCGTCGTCCTTTATCCATCACTCTACCTCATTTTCATGCCAGGGGCCGAGCCCTGGCAGGCCATCGAACCGCCCGTTTTATCTTCATCCGAGGGAACCCTATCGCTTTCCAGCTCAACCATCAACAACCCAGCCCATCCGGCTTCTCCGAGCGATCCCACGATAACGGCCGATTCTGCCAATGCTCCCAAGCCGAGTAGCCAGCGACGACTATCACCAAGAACTCTCCCCGTCTCGTCCCCTCCACCCCCCTGGCTTAACAGCCTTAGCAGGCGTCGTCACACATTAACACACCGCAAGCGGATAACCATTTCTTGGCCCTCCGTCTACGGCCATCTTCGACCTCGACACCTCCTAACCAACAGTCCACACACCCATGACGGAGGGCCCCCATCGAATCGATCAACATTTACTCCATAAATCATTGCCCCGCGGTCCACAGACCGTAATACACCTTGCCATTCATCCAAGACCATCCTTCCTTGCTGGCGCGGCCGCTCTAGGCTTGTCAAACGACAACGATGCCAACTCCAGTGGCCGCCGGAGCTGGCCCGAACTATACGGTGCCCTATCGCCGCTATCTGATGGGCCGTTGACGACGACAGGGTCATTTCACGTGGGATGGAGTCAAGACCGGATCTAGGTATTTAGCCGAAGGGAGGTTGTACTGTATTGGTGTTGGCGGAAGTGAAGACGAGATGTGGAGGCGGTTCAGTTGGACAGCTTCGGGCTCCTTCTTGTGACGAGTGCGAGTAGGGCGAGGTAGCGCGGTGGGATTTTTGATAGAGCTATGAAGGAGATGCCTTTTTCCTATCCCAGTCGTCGTCCTTCTTTCGGTGACGGTGGTGATCTGCCAAATTTGAGATCACGCTTGTGAAGGGGCCCCTTCTGATGAAGATGAGACGAGACGGGAGGCTATGGGCGTGGCGAGGACAGAGCCCTTGCCTTTGATGAGGTACTGTTGTATGGAACCGTTCTCCTAGGAAGGAGAGGTCATCGGCATAGAAGCTCCATGCATGGCAGTTGTGGATATTCAGAGAGGACCCTGGGGACCGAGGGAGGGCCCCTCGGGATGGAACGAGCGGCGGCGGGGAGGGGCGTGAATAGAAATGAGAGAGTATCGTTGACGTGCGGGTCGTAAAATGCATGCATATGACGCCCTCGGCGATGTCGGTAAAGATATTCAGGATCTAGGGCTCGGTTAGGTGATGCTATAGCCTAGTGTTCATCTTGTGAATGAGGCCACCTCGTTATGAAACTCCATAAGCAGAAATACCTCGTAGCCGCCGCCCCTTAGCTCAGAGGCGTGTGGATCGATATAGGTGACGATCGGCCAGTGGCTCTTGAAGTGCTTCATCATCTTGGCCTCGGTACGCATGCCCCGCAAGGTCTCCTTATCAAGGACCGCGACTCTCTTTAGGACGGCCATGTCGGTGCCGTGCCGCCGACGGGCTAGGGCAGGTAGAATTGGGCGAAACAGCTCGGAAATTTTGGACCATAAGGCGATGACTGCGGCCTTAATCTTGGTACCGAGCGAGAAGGTGCCGTCTGGGGCGCCCCGAGATGGTGCATACGAGGCGAAGAGTGCCCCTGGGGTGAAGATGAGACGGGGTGGCTAGGGATAGATTCGACCTGGGGCAGTATTTGTCTGCAATTTTCTGGTTAAGTTATCCCATCGAGGGCCGGGCTTCAACTCTAACAAAGAACACGTTCGTTTTTCTTCTGCGACATATCTTCCTCAAGGATTACCACCAACATGGTCTGGCCCTTCTGGTGAAGGAGGCTCCTCAGATGAGGGCGAGAAGGGGACCAGCTGGGGCCCTCCATGAGCCCATCTGTCAGCGTCCCGTGGGTAGGCCCATGTATACACCATATCTGCCTGATCGTCTACAAGGGCGTGTTAATGTGTTCTTTATTATAGTTGAAGCTCGGCCCTTGGTGGGTCAACTCAACCAGAAGATTGTGTAGATTACATCTTAGGGATGACCTTTTCCTTCTGGAGAGTATCAAAGATAGACTCCAGATTCTCCCAACTGTCGAGATACCCAGTCCATCCCAGCTTTCGTGACTTGGTCATGTTCAAGACCACGTTGTAGTCGCGTCCCCAAGCAAAGCCTGCAAAAGCCCACGACGCCTTGTTCAGGGCTGATGCATCTAGTCCTTCTCGGTCCGCCATCTTCTTCCAAGCATTTTGCACTTGCTCGGCTTGAGACCATTTGACGAGATCGATGCGTTGGCGGATGTAGCTCTGTGGCACACGATCCTTGAGGCCCATTTCGTCAGCAAGGACAGACGCTGGCGGTTCTGACTGCAGAGGCCTCTCTGATGCGAGAGGAGCATCTCGAAGGAACTGGTCAGCAGGAACCGTAAGACCAAAATACTTGGCAACGCGAGGCCACAGATTCATCCACGACTCTACGTCGCCATTGACAACGTTGAAAGCTTCATTGGCTGCCCGAGGCTCCAGAGCCGCCCAACGAGAAAACTGCGCGTGTAGTCCAGCGTCAGTGAAGACGGTTGCGTTGGTGTAGAACTCTTCAGACCCCGGGAACACAAGTTCGTTGCCGAGTTCCTTGGACACGGCGGCGTAGATGGCAATTGCGCTACCAAAGTTCATGAAATTGCCCTTGGCGAACCCAAAAACTTCGTTGGAATAAGTGACGTTCCACTCAATGCCGTGCTTTTCACAAAATTCGTGCAGAATGCGTTGCTGGCGGTAGTAGAAGTTAGGAGGAAAGGGAGGCTCAGGTAGCCTAGTGATTGGTGTAAATATGGTTGCACTGACTTTGGTCCAGTTCATACGTACCATGGATCAGTCTCTTGCATGGGAATCTTGACCCGGCCGAGATGAACGCCATAGTTCTTCGCTCCAGTAACGAGGACGAAACGCTTGATGGATGATGCACGCCCGGTAATCTCGAGGGCCTTGCAAAAGGCATTGAGCATGTCGCCTAAGTGATGTCAGCCATCAAAAGCTCCAAGATATAGATGTTTGAGATATTACCATTCACGCGGGTGCTCTCTTCCTCAGAATTCTGCTGCAAGTATGCAGCAAAGAAGACATAGTCTGCCTCAACGCCCTTGAGGTCGTCAGACATGGTCTCGGCTGCGGCTGTCAAGTCAAGGTGGACGTGCCTGACCCTTGGACCAAAGTCCTCCTTCTTGGAGCGAGACATGGCATAGATGGTGCTCCATTCTTCGGGTCTGCTGCAGAGTTCCTTGACGATCTCTCGGCCAAGGATGCCTACGTAAAGGAGTGTTAGCTGATGTTTTGAGGCAGAGAGGTGCAACTGACCCGTGGCACCGGTGACAATAGCTGAAGGCATGGTTACGGCACAAATAATGTTGAATGCTAGTTGAAAGAAGATATCTATGCGTTGGAAGTTGATTTTAACATTGCCTCGACGTCATCAAGACACAAGAGGCTGACAAATGGGAGGCTCCGGTTTGCGGCGCGATACACGCCCTACAGACTTGATACGCCATACGAACCTTGTGGCAACGCGCCTTAAGTCCTGATCTGACATCATTAATGTCTCATAAATGGATGCTTGTCTATGCTTGACTGGATTCTGATTTGCTACGTCTTCTGTACAGAGGGGCAGGTGGCTCTATTATCACATAGTCTCGGCCCTTTGGGGGGTCTTCATTGATGATTACTATCCACAGCTCGGAGCATGAGGTGAAAATAATACGATTAGTGATATGCTCTTTATAAAGTCTCGGTATCCGAATTATTCAGCCGGCCCAACTTCGAACCGTATCCAGACATTAACCCTTTATCATTGAAGGAACGTCTCGAACAAAGTTTTACCAAGAACCACCCCCTTCACTAAAATGGGTCGACACGCTCTTGTACTCGGCGGCCACGGAAAAGTGGCCCAGATTCTGACGCAAGTGCTGTTACGAGACTCATGGACTGTTACGAGTGTTATCCGGACAAAGGATCAAGTTCCTCAGATCGAGAGCTTGGCACCTGCGGGACTGAACAACTTGAACATCCTTGTCTACAGCATCGAGGATGTTCAAGAAGTCTCCCAGGCCAAAGGCCTTCTCTCCAGAGTGAAGCCTGATGTTGTGGTCTGGAGCGCCGGTGCCGGTGGGAAGGGTGGACCTGAACGAGTAAGTAACAGCCAACACAACGAGTAGACCTAGGGAATTACTGATGTGTAATAACCAAGACTTTTGCTGTTGATCGAGATGCCGCCATAACCTTCATCAAGGCCGCCGTTGAAACACCCACTATCAAAAAGTTCATCCTCATCTCTTATCTGGCCTGTCGTCAAAGGCCTCCTCACTGGTGGAACGATGCATCATGGAAATACGCCCAAGACATGCAAAGCGGATATCTCAAGAACTACTGCAAGGCAAAATTGGCTGCAGATGAGACTTTACTCCAAGAAGCATCCAAGCGACCCGACTTTGTAGGGATAAGTCTCCGACCTGGCATGTTGTCGGATGAACCAGCAGGGCATGTTGAATTGGGCAAGACTACCGGATCGGAGGGCAATGTGAGCCGTGAATCGGTGGCAGAAACCATTGTTTCGCTGCTGAATCACGAAGAGGTGCAAACGTGCTGGTTGGATATGCTTGACGGTGATCAAGATGTTGAGGCTGCTGTTGACAGCGCTGTGAAGAACCGAGACAACGCGGCCGAGGGCGAGGACGTGTATTTGGTGTAGAGCTGTCATTTAAATGGATTGAAGGGATATTTTAGACGACAAAGAGACATATTATGTGCTTTTATATGTCACGCAAGCGATATTGTATTGCTCGGCACTACGCTTGGCCGCGTACTGGTCTACCATCCACTCGCTCTAACCCACACGTCAACAATCTTAGTCGGGTTCTCCTCATCAGACGAGTCCACTACAAGATACCACCCATACAGAGCCCCAGTAATACAGGCGTGGTTCGGGAAAATTGCAACGCTCTGGCCAACTTCCAGAGGAAGAGGGGGTAGATCGGCGGTATCTTCATCCTTGCCATGCTCCCAGGCAACAATGGCGTGCTCTTGACTGACTCGGTCAATGATCAATCGCCTCTCCAAGTTTGTCTGAGATTTGAGATGAGCTCTGTTGATGATACCCCATCCTGGGTATGAAGGGCATGACTCCCTGCCCAACCCGAGCACTCCGACAGCAACCAGTGCTTCTGGTTGAGATCTTTCGTTGTCGTTATAGACGCTGCAGACCTCGGCAACGACCGAGATTGAAATCTCATCCTCGAATGACCCCAGAGCCCTCCTGGAGTTTGTAGAGGTTTGTTGGAGATCAAGGATGGAGTATACTCCGGCGTGGAGTTCAAGGGTGGTCTGAAGCCCACCTGGCTTTCCGGCCGAGACCGTTTGAATGGCCTTGCGTAGAGACTGGGCAGCATTTGACAAGTCTCCTTCTGAGTTGGTCAAGTTTTCGATGGCTGTTACTTGAGGAGAGGCCCCGACACTGATGGTGATTTCTTTCTCCTTGGGGAATAAATGAGACTGGGCGTGGACCGCTTCGAGACAGCCTTGGATCTCGCCCTCCAGGTTGGCCATGGCCTGTTCCGGGGTAGAGTCCTTGTAGCTCAGGCTACTATGCGAGTATAGTCCAATCAGTTCAGCTTCCCCTTGTGCCTCAAGCTGCGCCAGAGCTTCTATCAAGCCATTCTTGTTCAAGGATGTTGGAGGTAGTCCCGCACGATGGTAACCAGTGTCAACCTTCAAGTAGACGCGAGCGGGGAAATTCGTCTGCTGGGAAAAGCGTTTCACCGAGTCGAGTTGGGAAGGATGGTCAATCATGACTGAAATGCTTCCCTTTCCCAGCTCGGAGCCAAGAGCAGCCAGTCGAGGAATTTGAGATGGCGGAAGTGGGATACCATAGAGGATGTCGACATGTCGGTCTGTGTTTTGGTACTCTTTGAACAGTGGGAGGAGATGGTCGATTTCTGCAAGAGTCGATATGACAAGTTTTATGCCGCCATTGCCTTGCCCAACTTGAAGGCGTGTGCCCTCGACTGTCTGGCATGGGTCAGTTGATGTTGGCTGAAGGTGCACTTTTAACTGACCTTGTGTGTCTTGACATGAGCACGGAATCCGACACCCAAGGCATCCACAGCCTCTAGCATGGACTGGCAATGTCTTTGAACCCGTGATACATCCAAGATGACGGCCGGCTTGGGAACATGGTGGATGTCTTTTCCAACGTAGAACTGGCGTAATTCGTCGTGCGGGGGCGCGAATCTTTGTGGAAGAGCCATTTTGTGACTTGTACGGCGTTGCTGAGTTACTTGTGATTCGGTGAGTCGAGAGTGATTTTGACCTTGAATGAATTTCTAGAAAATGATGTATTTAACTTATTTCTACCAGTCTTGTCCGAGTGGTCCTGGTCATCGTCTCATAATTCACCGATGTTGGTGGAGATGACGCTAACCCCAATATGGTGCGCGATAGCGACACATTCCAGGACTGTCTATCAACAATGACGGTAATGGAAAGCGATGGGTGATGCTACTTTTTCTTTTATATTCTTTATTTTTCTTTACACGTTTCCGCATGGACGTACATGGTGACTTAAGTATGAGTGTTCGTTGCTCGCTTAGACTGTTGCCCATCGGGTATCTCTCGTCCTTCAACGTAGCCCTCTGCGGTTCGTCCTTGCGGAGTGTGTCCAGGTTATTTTGTTGAAACTACTAGAAAATTCGATGACGGCCTGAAATTTGTCTTCATTCACTAGAATCTTGCCGTCGTCAGTCTGCTCTGTGTCATACTCGGTGAGAAAAACGGCGGCTTGGAAGGCCTGATCAAGAGTCGCCTGCTGACGCCTCAGTCTCAAGATTGGATCGATGATCAGCGTCATTATACGTTGGACCTATGTGAGTGTCTTACAAAACCCCCATGAGGCTGTTATAAGCTGCTGTTGCTAGCTGTTACCATCTGTCGTTGTAAGTTGCCATACGAAACTGTTGCAAACTGTCATTGCTAGTAGTTGGAAGCTATATAAGCTACTGTTGTGTTTTTCCATTTTCTATGGCTTGGATTTTAAGTACGATCTACAGTCTTTAAACCATATCCACCTAGGCACCACTGTACGAAGAAAAGCAACAAACAAAGCAACAGTCAACATTCTCAAATTTCTCTATTCAAGATGGTGAGATCTCTTTCCATGACTTAGCTTATACGTGCCATGCGGCTAATGTTATATGCGTAGTCTAACACAGTGAAGACATTGGAACGCTTCTTCGATAGCCAGAGAATAAAGCTAAGCCCCGAAGGCTTCCACGTCGACTTGATCCCCGATCAAATGCTTGAGCGTGTGGAAGACTGGCTCGAGTGCAACGAGAAAGAATCTGCATTCATTTGGCTTCAAGGGCTTCCGAAGTCAGCAGAGGATCACCAAAACAGCATGTCTCTCATGGCAGCCAAGCTCCTCGAGTTGGCCTGGGAGTGTAAGGTAACAAGTGAAGAGTTAATGCCTCTAGCGTCATACTTTTGCAGCATTAGCAGTCAAGGCCCGCGCGAGGGTAATCCTTCAAGGGAGTCCGAAGGGGTTGTGTCACTTGTCTACGCATTGCTGCATCAGTTCCTTGCTACAATTCATTCCTCTCACTTCACAGATGCATCGAAGCAATCTCTATTGAGTGCGCTGGAGCAGCGGATCTCTGGCTTAGACGGGACTGTACGGACGTGGAGCGAGGCGCTTTCCGCTTTCGATCAGGCGAGTCGACTTGTGACCCCGGACACGGTGTGTATCATTGATGGCCTGCAGTGGCTTGACGGACGCGATTCGGATGATCTACTCTCCGAGTTACTGAGAGTTCTGCGAAAGACTAGGCTCAGAGTTTTGTTCACGACCAGCGGGAGATCTGGCGTTCTGTCGGGGCAGATGGATCCCAAGGATTGTGTTAAGATGGGCAAGGAGTAATAGACCTCTTTGGTACTAGACTGGGATGCTATAAGAAACAGTGTTGCCGGTATCCTTCTCCTTCCCGTAGACCATAACAGACGTGAGCGTCTGGCTATGGTATGAGTGAAACTTGCCCTCACCACCTCCATCATCAACAGTTTGAAAGACAGCAAAGACGTCTCGGCCCCTTGCTCGCTCATGATTGACCGCACGCAGAACTTGAAGTATCTGCAAGACTGGAAAGCTGCCCTCTTCCAAGTGGCTTGTCCTTTGTCGCTCTTCCAACCAGTTCTGGATCCAGAGGCCAATAGCTGGGTTTGAGGTGTGTATCGCGCAAACTAGTAGGAGGCCGGAGAAGCCGATTGCAAACGTGTTGAGGCGGATGCATTCTTCCCAGTCAATGCCAGCGGCGATTTGAAGCAGAATAAGAGCCCATCTGTCTGTTTCTTGTGCCGAAGTAGTAGATTTCTGATCCTTTAATAAATCTGCACTCTGAATGATTCGTGCAGTGATATAGTAGGCGTAATTCATCGCTGAATCATGGGATTGGAAGTATAGCGGTTCGACAGTTAATCCGCTGTCCTCAAAAGTGGCCGGGTATGCCGAGTGAAAGGATGTGATGGGTAACTGGGACAATGGCAGCTTTGTGTGCCAATCGTTCAGCTTCCTGGCTTGGGCTTTCATGAGTAGAGTGTAGGGATATAAACATGCATCGCCCTCTCGGCTTGCAGAGGAGACTGTAGGCGTTTGTGAACCCGGTTGGCTATCCTCGTCGCTGGGGGGTGGATCGCGGAACAAGTCCCAGTAGCCGACAACCACAGAGGAGTATATGCGAAGAGACTCGCAAAGCATGACCAACACCGAAGCCTTTGTGTCCCCAACAAGATCCAAGATGAGCTCGACGTTGGGAGAAATCGATACTGGGTCCAGATTCCGTTGGAATTCCACCGTGCTAAAATGCATCCGTCGCCACCAGTTGTTCATCTGAGCTCGCACCCAAGCAGCCATGAGTCCATAGCCGACAAAGCCCTGCTGTACCAAGGTACTCTCTTGAGCCTCGATGAGCTTTGTGGCGCCACTCGAGTGAACGGAAAAGTCTCGGAAGTTGCCCATCGACGATTCCCAATAGCAGAAGAGAATCAGAGTTGCAAGGGTAGTAGTCGTCTGGGACTCGCTGCTATTCTTGACCCAGTCGGATATGCCGCGTATTGCAGAGTAATAATACTTCTGACTCTTCGTTTTATGACTAGAATCAGGTCTGAACGAGAAGCCTGGAATGCTTGAAAAGTCGCAGGATTTCCTCTGTGGCAACATTCGGCTGAGACGTCCTGCAGAGAGGGCCATCATGGTATCTGTAACCACAAGGGGAAGGTCTCCGAGGATGGGAAAGTCTTTGAAAATGGGATGTAGAGCTGGAAGACACTGATTAAGCCAAAAGTCCATGTATACGACTTGGTTGTCGGTGAGTGAGAATGGGCTCGGGCTTTTGAATATCTGGTAAGGCTGGATTGCATTGGATGTGGAGTTGTTGTTCAGGAACATGAGGTCTGTGGTGGGAGGGCTTGTTGTAGGGAACTCGATAGATTCCGAGACGTCGCAGTCCAGCGGAGGTTCATTCTGCAAGCCATCTTCAATAAGTAGCGACGTCCCGAAAGGCCTTTGTGTTTGAATAGATGTTTCTGGTGCTTCTGAGGTACCGGGAGGATTCTCTGAAGGTATTTCCGTGCAAAATTGTGGTGAATGCTCGTTAGTCAACGCCTTTAATGAGACGTATTCAACATCACCAGCCCAAAGCGCAAACCCATCTCCCAGAACAGTGTTGGTAAACTCGAGGCCAGCAACCCCCATGTCCGAGAAAGGACTGATTGGGAACGATATCATTGATTCCGAAAGGGGGGTCGAAGAAGCTGTCTCCTCAGGCGCCCGCGGACTTGGCTTGGAACTTGTCGTCAGGTTAATGGGATATGATTCATGAGACAAGGGAGTCTGCGCGGTGACTGCCTCTGGTGAAGATTCCTCCTGCTGAGCATAACGAGCTCCATTTCTGCGAGTCCCGCGTTGAGGACTTGGCGATGCATCAAAAGACACATTTTTAAAATTGAAGCCCGCCTTGTACTTTTCACATCGCTTTCCAAGTCTTTCGCATGTGCTACAAGCAGGCTTCTTTTCGTCGCACTGTCACGAGTCAACCCAGTTCCTCCGCATCGCTGACTGTGGAGCGTACCTTTTTTCTTCGCTCACGGCATGTGATACAGCCAGTTCGGGTTCGGACAATATTTGTCTTCTTCACCCGCCGTGGGGCGGGTTTGTACATATCCTCACTCAAGGTAGGCATCATGAAAGATTGATCGAGTTTTATTGTACGCGTTGATGGAGGAGACTTGACAAGAACTCGGAGGTCAACTCCAGAACAGGCTGATAATGATCATGACTAATGGTTGCCTCTAGTTCCGATTGGTTCAAGGCTGTCAAAATCACTCAACAAATGGTCTTTATCTCGCAGTATGTCACATTGATTGCTGATGGGCCATCACATGATGGCACGCCTGACACTACTACATCTTAGCTAGAGTATGATAGAACACAAGGTTCTATTTCGTGGATATCGTTATTTATCTGTCAAATATTGTGAATGCTGTTCTTTGATTTTGAACTGTCTTCAGTCTTTTGGGACCACGTCCACCTTGTTCTCCTCATTTCTTCAACACCTGACTCGAAGATGGGGCTACGGAATCGACTTTGCCTGTTTTGGTGCACGAGAGCGACGCCCGAGATCGGCAGAACCAACACATCCGTGGTCAATGGCTTGACTAGATAAGCCCAACTTCTCAAACTTTTGCTTTATAAATGCGTTAGCCAATATTTGTTGACGAGTTTCGCGACGACTTGTAACCATGATTAGTCTTGCGTGTGGGTAAATGAACACTGGGAGGGGTGTTGTTGCACCCTAGAGCACAGGGAAATCGTGATATAAGGAAATCTCATGAACAAATCATCGCTAGGGAGGCATATAAAACTTAATGAAAACATGCGCGCTAAGTCTGATCATCTCGACACCTCCTCCATGTATAAATCATACACCCCATCCCCCACATATTGATCCTTAAAGATCCATAATGACTTGGCTGGGCCCAACGGGACAGTCTCAAATGACTGACCGTTGATCATCTGAGGCCCTTGTTCTGTCACCATGGTTTGTAAAACTCGTGCTTCGGCGAGAGGGTTCTCATCTGGGACGACCACCTTTTCCGCCACCCAAGTCGCCAGCACTGCCAGCAGCAGTTGGAGACCGGCTGTTAGCCAGATGATCATGTGGATGATTCCCCAGTGCGAGACGCCTAGCTTCTGCCCGATGGTTGGTGCTTGGCCTTGGACGACAATGTCTGAGTTCGACTCTATAACAGTGCTGAGGACACCGATTGTGAAGCGAGAAAGGAGAAGGCCCATTGCTTCGGTGGAGCCGTTCACCGGCGTTCCAAATGTTGCCGCGGATGGGTATGTCATGTACTGGAGGCTTCCATTGTTGGCATAGCCCTGTAATGCGATTGCCGATGTCGCCAGCTGTGCAAGATTGCTGCCAAGTTTATGCTCGGGTCGAGTGGCATTAGCCACAGGTCCTAGTCTTGCAGTGCAGTTGTAAAACCATGGCTCCGTCGATGAGGCTTCGAACACTGATAGAATACTGCAACCTTCTCCACAAGACTGGTTTGTAGATGTCATGTAGGTCGTCTGATCAGGACCGTTCTGGTGTGGGAGGGTGATGTTGACTTCTCGTGAGTCAATCTTTACTCGTATACTCGAGTCTGTGCCGTTGCCTCCTTGAAGAACCGGGTAGCTAGAGCACTGTGCGGTGGCATTGATACTACGGTTCGTTGTTACGGTGACAGGAATCGCACGTGGGTCATTCAGTGTCTCCGTGTTTATCTCGCGGAAAACATAGGAACAGTAGTCGATGGTGCAGAAGAGGGAGAAATCATCGGCAAACCAGAGCGTGCCAGGAATGGGCATGGCCTCGGGATCGGCCCAGTTGAGAGCCAGGGAGACGGTGCCGTAACTGATGAGCAGTCAGAATCTAGTTTGTAATGATTTTGATTTTGGTAGAACAAACCTGTTGGCAGTGTATTGCTGTGCCCTGATGGAATTTGACTGCTTGATGACTTTGTTTGTCTCAATTGTGGAGAGATTGGGAATGGAGACGTTGCCAGGAACGAGCAGAGCGCGGTCTTCAGTCTTGTCTACAGAGTAGCACAGTCCGAGAGATGCATAGCCAATTTGAGAGCCCTGAAGTCTCCTTCGTCAGTACTAATGAGTATTCAGGATGGAAATTGAGAGGTAGACACACCAGAAATAAGATGACCCAAGCTGCGACGCTGAGGTGGATGGAAGTTCGACTGGACTTGATGGCCAGCATCAAGACCTGGGTCATACTAGTAGCGTGCAGAATTGCCTTGACCTGAGAAAATGTTAGTGCACACTCTCTTCAGCTGCAAGTACTGATTCTCACCTTTCCTGCCGATCGAGGCCTTCGGCTAAGAATCCACCATCTCAGATCCGACACGGCGTTTGTCAACTGACTCATGGTCGTCAAACCCAGTGCAATCAAAAACCCTGTAATCAAGGCATTGAAGTATCGCTTCTGCTGGTTGGAGATGACCTCATAGTTGGAATAACCAATCAAAATGACGTAAATGATGACAATAAAAACCACCGTGATGAGCCATTTCCCAATCACTCCCAGCCAGAGCTTTGGTCGTGATCTTCGTCGCGCCGGGAGGCCTCTAAACCGAGGTGTTGTCTTTTCCATTAGTTCGTGCTCGTGAGGCGGGCTTGGCGTTTGGTTGCTTGGTCGACTCCCTCGCCAAGGCGTTGATGGATCTTGTGAGGGCGGGTTAGCAGAAAGAGGCCGATAACTGCCTTCCATGATGTCGAGGTAAATGCAAAAAGGAGTCCAAGTGTGAAGTGGCGATCTGGGTCGCTAGAGGGTTTTATCTCTGTCTGACAGTTGGCATTTTCGGCCAAGTGACACAGCCAGGCTGGGCCTGTACTCATGTCGGCCCGTGCAAGAAAGCCTCCCTAGACGGATTGAATTTAAGGTATTGGCTCCCTTGCCATTTCTCGTATTTTGGCCAAGGATGGACTGGATCGCGTCGTGGATCTTGTCGCGTCGTGATTGGCCGCGCCGTAAAGACAAGCCGGATGAAACCCCGGCTTGGCCGATGAAGATGGGTCTAGGCAAACTCTGTTTTTCGTTGACGACAGTGAGACGGTTTTTGATTTGTGGCCCTATGCGTTCAGTTGACTCACCCCGGTTATGGAGAATTTGTTGCCAGGATATGACGTTGTGTCGGCTTGTCCGGACTGATGTCGCAATGGTTTCAGTCCAGTCTCGGCCAACCGGCAAAGGGGAACAACATTTAACTCTATTTCAGATCCCTGGATATTGGTTATTAAGCAGAGCAGTGAATACCCCTGACGCGATGTATTGCGCAGTCTGATGAGTGGAAAGGGCAAGCATATGGCCATATAGATGATGATTGCTAGAGTATTGAGGCTGCAACCACATTAGTTGAACCTGACCTTTCATGGAATAACTGAGCCAGAAAATAGAGACCTCAGTCACCCGACATTGCATAGGACTAAGCAGCAAGGTGGCTAGTTGGCATTTGCTTAATTTGATATCCGATTTAACAATCTAATCATCGTCATACCCATGCCTACTATTCCGGCTTCTGCCCAGTAACCACAAACCTGCATCACCAATCAGCTTCACCATCGATCGAAGGTCAAGTTAGAACTTACACTTCCCAATAAGCATGAACCCTCGGATTCCGCATCTCAGCCCTCACCTCGGAAAGGAAGACCAAAATCTCATCCTGGCTCATGCCAAGTCCATGCGCCAACAGAATAGTGCTGATACCTTCAAGATTCCTCTCAATGTTGGCCAGAGTCCAGAGCCCAATCTCCTTGAACTTTGGATCCTTGGGCCAGTTGTTGATGGGCCACTTGAACGTCTTGCGTGTCACGTTGATGAAGCCCTGCTCTTTGAGGCGCTTTTCGTGGTTTACGCCTTCGTCAAAGGGACGGCCGAGGTTTGCCGCGCCCTTGGCGGTTAGATCGTCCCATTTGTTCAAGGCCGAGGTGGGCTTGAGTGTTCCGTCATCTGACTTGGCGGGGAGAGTAGGGTCGATGACTTCAAGCCAGCCTCCGGGTTCCAAGTTGCTGGGCTTGGTTAGAATGGAGCATGGGAGTCGAATAGTTGCTTGCGGTGCTTACTCAAAGCATCTGCGTGTAAACTTGTCCCAGTCGGCCAAGCTGCCAACCATGAGGCGTACAAAGATGTAGTCAAACTTTTTACTCCAAGTCCATTCCTTCTCGGCATCGTCAATCTCAAAAGTGCAGTTGGGGGGAACACTAGAATATCATTAAACAATTGCCAGACCGGTTGAGGTCAACACTCACAAGGATGGCTGGATAGCAGCAATATCGATACCAAAGACCTGTTGAATTGAGTCATCTGCACCTAGTCTAGGCCGTCATCAATCTTACCTCAGCATGAGGATGGTCGTCGGCTTCGAAACCTGGTCAGCCTTTACTTCAACGGGGTCTGTCTTGACGTACCAAACTCGACCGCCCAAACTCCTGTGCCCGTGCCGACATCAAGGACTCTTTTGGCTGTGTCAGCATTGGGAGAGAAATACCTCTTGCCGCCAAAGGTTAGGAGAAGTTGGTGGTTTTGAAGATCTGTGTTGCCATGAGCCTTGAATTCACGAATTGATGTTCACAGGCTGTTACCTAGTCTATCTGATTCATGCTGCAACAGTGTCAGCAATGTTCTTTCATCAAATGAAGAGAGGCTGTACCTCATCACTAGGGAGATAGTATTCTGCAAATATTAATTAGCTGGAGGTTGATCAAGCGATTAGGTTCGACTTGCTCTCATCTCGGTGATATCCACGTCCATTGATCATGTGGTATTCGCGAATGCTGGAGCGCAACGACGCAGTGGACAGTTCATCATCAGTCTAGCAGAGACGAGTCAATCGACATTCCTTGATAGAGCAGGGCTGCGATACTCACAACCACAATTGCTGAGTCGTCATCAGCCGGGACGTCAGCTTCCTGAATCACGTCAGTTCCATCATCCACCATCAGTGCACCGTTCCGTCGTCCCACATACCAGAGGCGCCACCTGCTCTTCAGGGGTGTCGGCAGCCTGCGCTGGAGGAGAAGACTCAGGATCATTCGCCATCTTGTCTAGTCTGTTGCTCCGCGGATGTTGGTGCGCGTTTTGAGAGTCAAGATGGTGACAGAAATTACGTGCGGGGTCGTCGGTCTTTTGACAGGTGTTGGTTGTCGTCTGTTTGTTCGATCTTGGCATTTTATCCGACCGTGGCCTGATATGCAAGGTGACATTCCCTGCATGTCCGCTCGCCTGTCACATCATAGATAAGTGATGCTGACGGTAAAATTGTCTCGGCTCTGCGTGTGATTACGCATGTTGTTCTACGCGAGCTTTGGGGCGTCAGAACCCATGGGACTGTCGCAATCTCTGGCCTGAAGATGTCTGCATCAAGTCGCTAGCTAGATTGCATCTCCCACGATAAAAAGTTCTTCAGCTCTGTCGTCGGCTGTATCGCTTAGAACGTCGAGATGGAGAGCTCAGTCGAAGAGGGCATCCAAACTGAGTGGGCTTGTGGCAGGGTACATGCCAAGAATGAGGTTCTGACCAGGAGAAAATCAGGCTGTGGAGGGAATTAGGAACAACCAGAGCGCAATTGATAGGGAGCTAGTGATGACTCAATAAAGGATATCATGATGGTTTCTCAAACGTACATTCATCTTTTATTACTCTTGCTAGAATCCCAATACCCTCATCGTATACCTGTAACACCTGGCTGAGATTTAATGATACAAGCACATGAAATCGGACAAGTGATTGCCAACATAATTCTATATGGCCCAGATGTTCCAGATTAGTTGAAAAGTGACCCCCCATAAGCTAACCAATCTGCTTCCGGATCGGGTACGCCGTTTCTCGCTGATTCTCCTTGAATATTATTCATGGGCTGCTGTCGAATGACCAGGTTCGCCGTGCTCTGATTGGAAACCCTAGGATAGTTGAAAAAGTCAAAGACATCAATGTTGTCGAGCTCGCTGAGAGATGTGGCTTGTGTTGATGTCGGTTCCAGGCTTGAGTGTCGAGCTGTAGATGTAAGTGTGACCAGGTCATACGCGCTCCTAGAGCCATGTCAGTTCTATTGCTCAGGGAGATTGGCCAAGACGTACCGTCTCATAGCGGCGAAACTCATGTCACCTTGTCTCCCCCGCTGGACAAGCCGGCTTAGAATCTTGGAGTAGTTGCTCGCAACGTCCCAGTGTTGGCCGACATTTCGAAGCGTGTCGATAAAAAAGTCAATCAGGGGATCAACTTGACATCCAACCGCGGCGGCGTGAACAAGCAACAATCGACCAGCCACCCAGAGCGAAAATGCAAACGGAGGCCCTAAAAGATTCAACCCGTCTGCTTCAGAGACATCACGGGTAATGTCTCCAAGACTTTGTACAGCGGACAAGCACCTCTGCATTGCGTAGTGAGATGGCACAAAAATGTGAGACCTGACGGTTGGATACGCCGCCGAAGAATGAAGCCGTACTGCGGAAGTTACGTATGCGCTATGCAGCATGAACCAATTTGCCACACGACTTGCAGGGTCCGAGTGACACAGAGCAGATATCTTGCTGTATTCACTCGGTAAGCTCTGCAGCCAGCCATCCAGTGATCGGTCAAGTGTCTGGTACGTGTTTCGCCATTCAGCCATGTCCTTTGTAGAAGAGACATCGATTGGCGTCTTGAGAAACTCGTGAATCTTGCTAAGGATGATGAGGATCTCACAGTGATAGGTAAAGCTACCGAGGTTCTCGGGTTTGTTGACGAGGTATTCTCTCTGCTGATCATCACTTGGATGAAACGCTCTCGTCTCCACCGGCACGTTCTTGGAGAACAAGTCGTATGAGCAAGGTAGGAAACGCGTGACTTTCTTGCTGTCGAGCATAAAGTCAAACGTCGGCGTGGCTATTGTTGCGTAACGGTCCAAGAGGTATATCATCCAGTAAAGCCGTCGCCGTCCTTCGTCTTCGATCCAGGACTCGGGCTTTCCAGCTGCAACTCTTCTCATGGAACCGGTGTGCGGAGTTTCTGATGCCTCAGCCGACAGAAAGACGGTGCTTTCTTCACATAGGCCGAGTTGTCTCACGCTTTGTGAGAGTAATGACAAGAGATTCCAGCCACGGGGGCCGTTTGATGTTCCCAGTTCATCCAGGGTTATTATGACGAGGGCTCTCAGAGCAGGTACACTGATATGTTCCATGGCGTATATCTGCACCGTGTGCTTAGCCACGGCATGGTAGTATGTCCGCATCTCGGATGACATCCTTGGATCTTTGAGAAACCTCAGGGTGGTGGCCACGATTGCATAGAGTAGAATGCGGTCTGCTTCCTCCATCAATGTAGGCCCAAAGAAGCTTGCAAAGGTCGTTTTTCGATCAAGGATGGGACACCATGTGTTGCAGTGCTTGAAGTAGAGGTCCACGAGGGTATAGACAACGTCGTGAGGTGGAAGATCAATGATGAAGGAGTGAAGAGAAGGGTCTTTTCGAAATCCAGTAGCATTTGGAGAACTGATGGGTTGGGTAGGGCCCTCCAAACTGGTCATCACCAGTGACTGCTGAGGTTGGATTCCGGGTTGCCATGTTGTGCCGGACAAACTTGGTGACCTGGCCTGGGAGATTGAAGAGGTTCTCGGGAGACTTGTAGGCGTAAGTCGACTACCATCTTGACTCTCGCCTTGCAGATTATTCGCGGTGGAAGACGCAAGACTTGGTGAAGCCGCTGCGTGATCCTGCACAATGTGCTCTTCAACACGACGTCCCAGGGCCTGTAGTAACGCGTCGATCCGATTGACTTTGGCCTCCAGCTCAAGACTGAAGCCATTCCGAGCCGTCCCCGGCTTCTGTCTCTCGAGGTAAACGCAGGCGCGGTTGTGTCGGGCGCACCACGAACAAGCCGGCTCAGCACGGTCGCATTTTACCTTGCGGGATTTGCACATCTCACACCTTGAAGACACAAACTATTCAGATTTTTTCGTATTTTTTATCGGGTATTTTGCATGTCGGAAAAAAACCTACGATATCTTTTGGTGTCTCTCCCTCCTCCGCTTCCTCGGGCCATTGGAGCTGGTGAGTCTGGACTCGTCACCACTGGATCCCTCGTCATTGCTGAGAGTCGAGTTGAGGTCATCACCCTCAATTGCCGCTGTCGAGGGCTCGCTCGTGGGGATTGTGCCGATCCCTCTCCCGAGGGTCTGGGACCTCCACATTCCCTCAGAGTTTTCGATTGAGTTGGCGTGGAGTAGAATCTGGGGAAGAGCGATAAGCAGCGCACGCACATGGATTGCTCTGGTGGAAACAGGAGATCTTTGGTTGACAGGAAACGTGGAGAATTGGATCCAGAGATAATCTTGAGGAGGACGAACGGTTGGTGAACAATAAGGCCGAGCCTCGGTCCACCAACACCGGCGGTAAGCCGTCAATCATTGACCCAGTTAGAGAAGGCCTAGACCCCTCCGGTGAAACGTGGAGATTTGACACTGTCGCCATTGTCCTCTACTGCCGAGCTGAGGGGGCCACACCAGAAAGGCGGCATTTCGGTGTGCTACCCCCTCCCTGTCAGTGCGTACCAGGGGGGCCTGTAGCAAATGACATCCTAGAAGGTCTAGTGGCCTTCTTCTTCTGGACTCCGGCTGACGTACGTCGATGCTTGGTAGGTTACATAAAGGTCCGGTGGAGATGACGCTGTACTGATCCATGCTACGGCTTCGCCGGAAAGAAGATGCTTCGTCTCTCTTGTCCCCCTCACCCTCACCCTGGCGCCATTGAAGGATGTGATCGGCCCCAGGACACTTTACCTCTATTGGCATGTGGCAGACGGCAATGGCTTAAGCGATCATCACTAGTGTTGACAGTAGGTAAATCGGGCATGTTTTAGCACCCTTGGCCCAGGGCCAGCAGGCAGCAGCATTTTCTTCTGCTCTTCTGCTAACTACATACATATGCTACAGATAAAAAAAACGCAGAGAAGAAAAAAGAAAGCACAGACAAGAACGCTACAGACACCGCCTCGTTTAGCTAGCCCACCCCTTGGCCATCTGAACCGCCTTCTCCCACGTCTCGAACCGAGCTTCCGCTTCCTCATTAGTGATCTGGGGCTCAAAAATGGTCCGGCCCTGCGTGTTGACATTCTTGAGGTCACTGAAGTCCTTCCAGATTCCCACGGCGAAACCGGCCGCGATGGCGGCGCCAAGAGCCGTTGTTTCCCGCATGGCTGGTCGATTGACAGGGATGCCAATAAGATCAGACTGCGTCTGTAAACCCCTTGTTAGCGTCTTCATCTTTCCCCCTTGTTCAGCTGCGGTGATGTACGTACCTGCATGATAAGATCCGAGTTGCACATGCCACCATCTACGGCCAGCTCCGTCAGGGCGTGGCCGCTGTCCTTCTCCATCGAGTCCAGGATGGCCTTTGTCTGGAAGCATGTGGCCTCGAGCGTGGCGCGAGCGATGTGTCCGCGCTGTGTGTACGACGTGATGCCAAAGATGGTACCTCGGGCATCGTCAATCCAGTACGGCGCAAACAGGCCGCTAAAGGCCGTCACGAAAGTGCACCCACCATTGTCCTCGACAGTCTCGGCCAGGGCGCTAAGCTTGGACGATGACTGGATGAAGCCAAAGTTGTCGACGAGGAACTTGACGCTCGAGCCAGCCACGGCGATGCTGCCCTCGAGCGCGTACATGGTGTTTCCCTCGCCAAAGTCAAATGCAACAGTGCTCAGAAGTCCGTGGGTAGACATGACGGGCTTAGACCCCACGTTGTAGAGCAGAAAGCAGCCAGTCCCGTATGTGTTCTTGGCAAGGCCGGGGGTGAAACCCTTTTGGCCGACGAGGGCAGCAGATTGGTCACCTAGACACCCGGTGATCTTGGTGCCCTTCAAGCATGTGCCAGCCAAGGATCCGTAAGCCTTGGTGTCCGAGGACCGCACGATCCTTGGCAGGGTGATCTTTGCGGGGTCGAGACGGAACCAGTCAATGATGTCCTCGTCGTACTTGAGCGTCTCGAGGTTCATGAACATGGTGCGTGACGCATTGGAAGGATCCGACACGTAAATGTCACGGTCGGTGCCACCGTTCAACTTGTACGTCAGCCAAGTGTCGACGGTACCGAAAGCGAGCACCCCGCGTTCATACGCATCCTTGACATCAGGAATATTCTCGAGCAGCCATAGCAGCTTGCTGACAGAGGGGTATGTGGAGAGAGGAAGACCGCATCTTGAGGGTAGCTCGCTGGCCCCGAGACGACGCTTGAGTCGTCGGACCAGCTCTTGAGATCGAGTGTCGGTCCAGACGATGGCATTGTGCAGGGCCTTGCCTGTTGTTCTGTCCCAGACAATGGTTGTCTCTCTCTGGTTTGTGATGCCCACGGCCTTGATCTGGTCGCGTGAGTTGCCTTGAGCCTCAAAGGACTCGACAGCTCCATCAATGCACTTTTCCACAGAGCTAATCAGCTCTTCTGGGTCATGCTCATGCCATCTAAGCTTAATGTTAGCCTTGGATCAAACAGTATGTGAATTGCCTTACCCAGGGTGAGGATAGATCTGCTTAAACTCAAGCTGATGCGTCGCCACAACTTCGCCACTAGTGTCAAAGATGAGGAAGCGCGAGCTGGTTGTGCCCTGATCAATGGCTCCAATGAAGGAGCCATTGGAGTTTCCATTGATGAGAGGCATGTTGGTGAAGAGGTATCAGTCGTAAGGGATTGGAAACAAAAGGTGGGACGAGCTTGTAATGTGATGATTAAACCGAGATAAGATGCGATAGGAC
This sequence comes from Ascodesmis sphaerospora, assembly GCA_027569015.1. Lineage (NCBI taxonomy): Eukaryota > Fungi > Ascomycota > Pezizomycetes > Pezizales > Ascodesmidaceae > Ascodesmis > Ascodesmis sphaerospora. Next base: position 337,465 of record JAPPUR010000023.1, on the reverse strand, counting down.
GTGTCATCAGACTGCAATGGACCAGGCACTTAAGTATTCCCGTCTCGGCTTGAGACCAAGGCGACGACTATCACAGGCCGTGCCCTCCTCCACGGGGAAGAAACCCCCTCCTGGACCTAACCCCAGGTGACTACCCCAAGGATCAATTTGCGGGGTTTTACTTTTTGGTCGAGAAAAAGAGCACGAGATCAAGATTTTCGGCCGAGGTGATTGGGGTTGCATCTTGACACGGACCAACACCACGTCTCACAATCCCTACACTTGAAAGATGGAGGTCAGAAACTCGGGTTTTGGGAACCCGAATTACATGGCCAATGGCACGACCGGAGGACACCATCGGGGTTTAAGCAGCGAAGGATCAGCGTGGAGAAGTTAAGTTTCTTGACACCTCGGGACCTTGTGCATATCCCCACAAAGTGGGAACCCCGTTCTAGAAGCTTGAGTGTGACAAGGGGCTTGGCGAACGCTTATCTGCATATTCAGTGTGTGTTATACTGTCTAACCAAAGTCCCTCGGACCTCCGGAGCGGCTGAGGCTCGTCGGGGAACCTGCGGAGGCGGGGACGGGCGTCTCGAATGGAGGGTGGTGATACCTCTCGGTGTGGGCTACCGAGCTCGCATCTAGACGTTACCCTCACCTGACTGACAAACACCGAAGGGCCCGTCCACAAGCCATGGTTCGATGTGTCGGGAGGAAGTGGAAGTGCTACCCCTTCGGTGCTGGACTTGCCCCTTCTCTCGCTAGGAGTGTACCAACAGACTTGTAAGCCACCCTCATGGGAAGATGAGGGGACCGGGAATGTGCCTCGGGAAAGGAAGCGATGCTCGCTCGCACCGGAGCCGAACGATGGCTCAGTCCGAGAGGATACACTGAACCGTTTCGTAACCTAATCGGCTTGGTGGCCAAGAGTCTTGCTGGTCCTTGCTGAGCATAAATTGTAACCACATCCCCATGAGGTGATGACGGCATTCACACGCGTCCCCCCTCCAATATCTTTACAATGACCTCCTCTTTCAACCAAGACTCCATCTCAGAGTCATCCATCAACAGTCCAAGCTCTCCCGCCAAAGTCGAAATGGTTCAGACCAAAGCGCTCAAGGAACTTCCCAGCGATTCGACGCTGCAGCCTCATGTTGGTGAGAGGGAGGAGGTGCTGCTTTGGAGCAGGGTCAGGGAGACTTGCCAGGATGCCTTTTCGGAATTCTTTGGCACGTTCGTCATGATTCTGTTTGGCGACGGCGTTGTTGCTCAGGTTGTTCTGAGCAGAGGAACCAAGGGTGATTACCAGAGTATCTCTTGGGGTTGGGGGTAAGTCTTTCGTGATAGCCAACCTGGATTTTGATTAACGAACTCGACCAGATTGGGTGTCATGCTTGGAGTATACGTCGGTGGTAAATCAGGAGGCCATCTGAACCCCGCCGTGACTTTGGCGAACTGCATCTTCAGAGGCCATCCCTGGCGTAAACTCCCCATCTATGCCATTGCCCAAACCCTCGGAGCCATGGCTGCTGCTGCTGTCGTGTACGGCAACTACAAGTCTGCCATCAACGCGTACGAGGGCGGTCCAGGTATCCGAACCGTCACTGGCGAGAACGCGACGGCGGGCATCTTTTGCACGTATCCCGCCGCCTTCATGACGCGTACGGGCATGGTGTTTTCCGAGTTCATCGCCAGCACCATCCTTCAGTTTGTCATCTTTGCCTTGGCTGATAGCACCAACATTGGTGCCGGACCGTTGATGCCTCTTGCGCTGTTCTTCTTGATCTTCGGCATCGGTGCTTGCTGGGGTTGGGAGACTGGCTATGCCATCAACTTGGCTCGTGACTTTGGACCGCGTTTGGTTTCGTACATGATCGGATACGGAACTGAGGTTTGGTCTGCGGGAGGATACTATTTCTGGGTAAGTCAAGCCTTGATTGATTATGGCGCGCTTAACTGACCTTGATGATAGATTCCAATGGTGATTCCCTTCCTTGGTACATCCTTTGGTGGTTTCCTCTATGATACCTTTATGTACACTGGCCCCAGCCCAATGAACACTCCTTATATGGGATTCAAGCGGCTTGTAACCCCTCGTCGATCAGTTTGGTCAAACACCTATGATCGCGCCCTGGATTCACAGGTATAGGATTCTCGTGTTGGACATGGTTGAAGGACTCGGACGCTTTCGAGGTGAGGGCGGGGTGTTTGAGAATCTTTGAAAAGTCGAATTTGGTGGGTGAAAGGGAAACAACAGGAATCAAAACAGAGAAGAGGAATACAGAACCCACATGACGAGAATGAGAAACATATTTGGAGAGCATTAGTTAGTTACGTAGTGCGTCAATTGATAGCGTTGATCGTCTGAACGTTTGTCTCAACCCCACGGTGCCCACCTCGCGATTCTCCACTGGAGTTTGTGATCGGCGGTGGTGGAACTTGGAAGTGTCAGCATTCTGAGACGTTGTGAGATCGTTGTGGGTATCCTTTGGAGTTGATGACGATGTTTAACTCAATCGATGAGCCTCTGGTGATTAGGCAACCTTTGATCGTGGTGTTTGGAGAGTATAGCACTTGGTCAGCTCACTGGCTATCAATGGTTTTTATCACAACGTTCAGCTTCAGTATTTCTCCTCCACTTGTCTTGGGTATCGATAAGTTAGCCTCGATATCAAGTGATGTCGAACCCAAATCATCCCAATTACAATGCTTAAAGCCTATCAAGCGAGAAAGTCTGCTGAGGTTCGACTCTGATAACACCATTCATCAATGCTCCAACTCCAGGGTGAGTTGACACCGAGCCGTGATACAACGTAGGATACTCGACCCACACCAACCAAACCAAGTGGATACGTAAGAAACTGCAAGGTTTTGCGGCTCACTTCCTGAAAGCGTACCTTGTCCGAATGGTACCAACCTGCATGCACCTCCTACCTGAAGAGCAACATCAAAGTGCGAGCCAAGCCAACAGCTTTTTGCTGTACCTCGGTGAACATCAGCACGTGGCCACGGAAGCCAAGTTTGCCGCCGGAGGAAGCGGGCGCAAGATGGATCTTTCGGTCGTGCTCGGTGAATCAAGGTCGGTACCAAACCCCGACATGCATCTTCCAGGGGCCATCAACCTAACCCCTGTATAGCTTAGCATCTCGGTGTTGAAATACCGACATGCATCTGGTGGATGAGGCTGAGCGTTGGTCGTGACACGGCAAGAATTGGCTCACTTCCATTTTGGACGTTTTACGGGACGACATCACTTGTCAGATGCGGGCAGGGGTTTCATTTCGACGGGGAATTGAGGGAGAAAATGGTCACGGGGAGACACTTGGGACCCTGATTTGGCGTGGCCGGCATGTCCTCTCCGGTTCTTTGCAGAAGAGAGTGTCAGGTATGATATCAGAGCTGCTCGAGTGGCCCGTCTTCACTCCGCAAATGATGGAATCTTTTTTTCTAATGCGACGATCATTGTCAAGTTATCGTCTGTTATAAACATTCTTTTCTCTTTGCTCCAAGTTGATCGACTTGGCACCATCTCAAGACCTACCCTGCCACCCTCATTCCCATTGACGTGCTCAAAGCTATTCAAGAGAGCTTGAGGAGCTCATACTGTCCCTCGTCAAGAGCACAAGCCAACAACCATGCAGCAGCGACTTCGAACAGTCAAGCGACCGCTGCTCGTCGCTTGCGCTGCTGCAACAGCTACCGTAGCAGCCGGCGGCATCGTCTACGCGACTCGAAACAAGACACATTCCATCGACAAACCCATTGCTCCTCTCAAGCGCGATTCAACCGGCCGTATCGTGCCACCTACCTTCCAACCTACAAAGAGCCGCGCCGAACAGCTTGCCGACCTGCGTCGCAGCAACACACCAGACAAGAGTGCTCAGTATGATCTACTCATCATCGGCGGCGGCGCAACCGGAACAGGTATCGCCCTTGATGCCGTCACGCGAGGGTTGAAAGTCGCACTCGTCGAGCGCGATGACTTTTCCTCTGGGACAAGCTCAAAGAGCACAAAGCTCGTGCATGGCGGTGTTCGCTATCTCGAAAAGGCAGTTTGGAACCTTGACTACGGTCAGCTCCAGCTCGTCATGGAAGCCTTGAGAGAACGCAAGACGTTTCTCAACATTGCGCCGCATCTATCAAGTTCGCTGCCAATCTTGTTGCCGTTGCAACATTGGTGGGAGGCGCCTTACTTCTGGGCTGGTACCAAGGCTTATGACCTTCTCGCCGGTTCGCAAGGTCTTGAGAGTTCTTATTACTTGAGTAAGAGCAAAGCGCTTGCTGCGTTTCCGTTATTGCGACGAGATAACATGGTCGGAGCTTTGGTCTACTACGATGGCCAACACAACGATTCGAGAATGAACGTCGCTCTGGCGATGACAGCTTCTCAATACGGCGCCACCGTTCTCAACCATGTCGAGGTCACGGGTCTTGAGAAAGATGCTAGTGGTCAAATATGCGGTGCCAAGGTACGAGATGTACTTGATGGATCGCAAGGCTTCACAGTCCATGCTAAGGGCGTCATCAATGCCACCGGACCCTTTACCGACGCCATTGAGCAGATGGATGAACCTTCCCGAGAGCCAATTGTCGCTCCCTCATCTGGCGTCCACATCATGCTGCCAAAGAGGCTATGCCCCAATGGAATGGGAATGCTTGACGCAGCTACCTCAGACGGCCGTGTCATCTTTGTTCTTCCCTGGCAAGGCTTCACTCTGGCTGGTACGACAGATAACCCCTGCAAGGTTGAGAAGGCTCCTGTAGCGCAGCAAGACGATGTTGATTTCATTCTCAATGAGGTCAGCAAGCTCTTGTCGCCAGAGTCGGTGCTCTCTAGGGATGACGTACTGGCAGCTTGGTCAGGTGAGTGAACCATTTGTCTTCAACGCCTAGCCAACTACTTACACATTATAGGAATTCGTCCCCTCGTCCGCGACCCACGAGCAAAAAACACTGAATCTCTTGTCAGAAGCCATCTCATCACCATCTCCCCTTCAGGTCTTCTCACCTGCGCAGGCGGGAAATGGACCACCTACCGACAAATGGCTGAAGACACGGTTGATGAAGCTATCAAGACTTTCAACCTCCAACCACGCGCCATTCCTCTTCCTGATATCAGCGGTGCCGGACTACCAGGGTTCACGACTAGCGACGTTTGCTGCACACGGAACGTACCCCTCATAGGCGCACATGGATACTGGTCTTCGCTTGCTTCGCGATTGATGGAGGTATTCCCCATCGATGCTGATATTGCCCACCATCTTGCCACCAACTACGGTGACCGAGCCTGGGCACTACTCGCCATTTCACCAAGTCTGAACACCAGACTTCTGCCAGATCTCCCCTTCATTGAGGCTGAGATTACCCACGGCGTTCGCTCAGAGGCGGCCTGCACAGCTGCAGACGTCATCGCACGCCGGACCCGTTTGTCATTCCTTGATGCTTCAAAAGCGCTGCAGGTTCTGCCAAGGGTCATCGACATCATGGCTGAAGAGCTTCACTGGACCGCAGCCAGGAAGGAGCAAGAATTGACAGACACTATTGGATTTCTTGATTCGATGGGTCTGAAACAGGACAAGATTGCCTCCGTCCAAGGGGAGAAGCTGCGCATCAAGGCCAGTGGTTCATTACCTGTGCCTCAGCGGCCAACTATGGCTGGGGGCATTGAGGTGGATGTGAATGGACTCGGCGCTGGGCAGGCACTGAGAGATACCCGGGTCATCTAACACTGACAGTCTGAACGGAAAATGGCGGACAGAGAGGATAGAGTATAGATTGCTCAAGGGAACTAGGATTTTGGGATAAATTGCTACTAGGAGAGGCATGTCTTGCAGGCAGGATAGGCGTATAGACTTCTGTATTTATGTACTGTTTTAATTGATTAAATACTTAACTGCTGATTCTGATGTGTCTTTAGGTACTGTGCATATCTCAGCCATCTATCTAACTACTTCAAAGACTTGTACTGTCCCGTCACCTTGAAAGGCACTGTAAAGGTATCCCAGTCAGCCGACACCTCAGGCCGGCCAAAGGGCACAAGAACTGCAAACCGCAACACATACTCGCCACGGGCAATCTTGGTACCGTTGGCAAGCTTTCCAAACCACCAGTACTCGCGCGAGTCGTATCCAGGCATGGCCGCTGCTCGATTAGTGTTTATCAAGGGATAGTCGGTTGTCTCGTCTGGGTTCCAGCCCTGGGTATCAAACCACTTGGGAACCTGTCCTGCCCCAACCCACCATGTACCCGAGCCTACGTACTTATTCTTTCCAGGGACGAGGGGCCACTTCCACGCACGCTCTGTCCATCCCTTTTCGAAGATGTCGTAGCGGAGTTGACGCGTACCCCAGCCGATGCCGGCCAAGATGACAGGGAAATCTTGTGCGGTGAGGTTGAAGGAGAAAGAGGGAGTAGAGCCATTGACGCCCTGCTGAACGGGCGGGTCAAGGGACTGCATACGCGGCTCGGCAAGGAACATGTTCTTGAAGGTTTCCTTCAGGTCTGCGCCGACACCTACGAAGGGAACGGCGAGACGGTCGCCGTTGGATCCCGATACGATGATGTTGCCACCGTACAAGGGCATGCTTGGTTTATACCAGTCGGACTTGTCGGGGTTTTGGAAAGAGACAGTGACCTCCTTGCTCTTGCCAGGCTGCAGGGTGAACTTTTTGGGAAGCGTCGCGTTGATGTTGTACTCGTACCACTGTAGGTTGTCGTACTGCTTGACAATATTGTCATATGCATCGCTGCCCACGGAGTTGACGCCCTGCGAGTCCTCCTTGGTGAAGGAGTACTCGACAGGCTTCTTGCTGTTGTTGATGACGGTGATCTTGTGCTTGCCAGAGAAAAAGCGAGTGTCGTTTAGGGCCATCCGCTCATACACCAAGTCGGTCGTCGATGCAAAGAGGCTTGTGGCATTGATCAGACCGCTTCCAACTTGGGCAACGGCGGCTACTGGGTCGTTCCAGCTGAACTGGTTCACCTTGCGGACATTCGACACGAGGCGATTATGCATCATCTTGGCAAACTTGGCGCCGTTCTGCGTGCCCCGGCCTCCGAATTGGCCAATGTAGAGAGCCGCGACTCCGGCGAGATAGGGTGTCGCCATGGAGGTACCGCTATAGATAGCCCATCCGTGGTTGAAGACGGTGCTGTAGATATATGCACCTGGGGCGCCGACGTCAGGCTTCATTTCCAGATCGAAGAGGGGTCCCCATGAGGTGCTCCAGTCGGGGAGGGCCATCTTGGCATCGCGGTTTGTGTATGTGTCGATGTTCGAGACAGCAATGACGCCCTTGGCGCCAGAGGGAGACAAGGCACGAAAAGGTCCGCCTTCGCCACCGTTACCAATGGATACGGTGATGACAACGCCCTTGTTGGCGAGACGTGTGGCAACCTCTTCAAAGGCACCTTCGGACCAACCACCACCGAGACCGAGACTGGCTGTGATGATATCAACACCGGCCTCATATGCTGCGAGGAAGGCGTCAATGTTGATGGCCTCGTCGGTACCCTCCCGGGCATAAGTCTTGTATGCGTAGATGGTAGCCTCGGGGGCGACGCCGGACCAGTTCTTGCCCTTACCGGCCACGATACCCGCCACGTGAGTGCCGTGATCTTGCAGACCCATCGGATCGTCATCAGGCTCTCTAGGTCCCTTGGGCCAGGTTCCATCACCGGCAAAGTCATGACCACCGGCGACCTTGAACCCCGGGCCAATGCCGCCTCCCAAGTCGGGGTGGGTGTAGTCGACGCCAGTGTCGACGACGGCAATCTTGACGCCCTTGCCCTTGATGCCCTTTTGGTGGAGAGCCCACACGCCTGTCGCATTGTGCACGTCGTACTCACTCGGGTCGAGATCAGATCCAGGCGGCAAGTCGGTAGAGTTATCAGCCGCCTGTCTGGCAACAACCCTCATGGGCTCATAAAAGCGGTTGGGCCAGACTTTGGCGACCTCGGGGAGGGCCAGGAGTTCCTCAGCGGTATGCTTTTCCGCCTCGATGTTGGCGCCATAGAAGATGTCGCTGTGAAAGTCTCGGACAACTTTGATGCTAGCGTCGCGAGAGAAGATGTTGTCTCTCTTGGTAATGCCGCTCTTGTATTCGACGATATAGCTGTTGGATGGCTTGACAAAGTCTAGCTCGGCACCAAAGGCGAGCCCAGCGGCCACCAATAGGTGAAGAGTGGCGTGTGATAGCATCGTTAGCCAGTCCAGTGATTGAACGGGATGTCGTCTATGGCTTCTAGAAGCATGACGGCCGCCGTTGACATTTTAAATAGCACGCATCGGTTCCATAATAACGGGCATTGCCGTAATAAAAGCAAGGTTTGCAATACGAGATTGATATGTGGGGTGGTTTGCCCCTTTCCCGTATTGTTCGCCCTGAGATATCCATGCACCCTAGGTGAAACGCGCTTGACTAAACCGACAAGCCGGCACTTGGATAAAGATCGTCATCTGCCATGACATCATGTGGAACAGGTGACTTTGTAGGCCTTAAATCTCCGATCGGGAGGCTGGTTATACATATGGTTGGGCCCTTGGCAGTCGCACGCCATCTACCCAGTTGACTCCCTTAACAGGGGTCTTCGATAATCCCACATTTTATGTCAGTCTTGGTGAACCTTGTTATAAACTTATAAAGCTTAACCTATTATTAGTCCCTGAGATTCCCATTTAAGATGATTCAAGCGTTTGTGACGAGTAAGCACTCTACAGTAATTACTAACCCCGCCCCGGCTACCAATTCGTGCGACCCATGGGTTCGCCCCCTGCCTTATTTGGGCATGAGGCTCTGCCTAGGGCCCAATCCGTTCTTAATGAGAACCCATTACTGCCAATTCTGCCCACATCCGCTTATATAGGATACTTTCTTAAGATATTGGCCTTCCTCATTCTATGTCGAGCGATGCTATGGCGAGGGCATTGCACGCCACTGTGAGCAGGGCAGACAAAAGGCAGACAAAGCTGGCATTAGGATCGACGCCCGGCGCTGTTGTCGCGGGCCACCAAGAACATCCGAGCCGTCATTGGACTGCTAAAATCGTATAGCGGTTGATATGCCTCGAAGTTAAGTGCTCCATGGCATCGCTCAAGTTAGGTGGTCAGCCCAAGCGTGCACACTTAGGCACCAGCACTGGCGATCGAGCACGAAACTGTTCCCCTTTGCCCCTCGCCAGGTCAGAGCCCCATGGTGCGGGCGTGAGGCTGATGGTGCCTATCGGTTAGTCTCAGAAAGCATGCCCGTGGGCTAGAAATGCCTGGATCTCAAAATTGGCACCGTGGTGGATACATACGCTGGTTAGTACCTAAGTTAGAAGGTCATACTGCCCTTGTAACGCAACTGGGTGGATTTAGCCAAGACCATCACTGTGGCGTAGAGGTTTCTTTCTTCTTTCTTCCCTTTTCCCCTCTTCCTTTCTTTTTTCTTTTTTGGATGAACTGAAAGAACTCGAGTATTGGAAAATCAACTCAGCAGCCACAGCCTGACTCACCCACACAGTTGCTAGCGGGTCTCACAAATTAGCCCAACTGAGTCCAGAGTTGCAATTGGTCACATAGGGCTTCATGATCATTATGAATACCCGTCCCCTCTCGGTCGTTACTCTTCTGGGTCTATCTCTCATAGGTAGATGCCTGGGCCAACCTAACGCAACAGTGGAGAAAAGTAAATTCTGCCCTTTCTTGTGCCTTGAAGCGTAACCCTACTGTGACGAAGCTATATGACCTACTGGTTCCTATACGATAAGTACGGGGGCCCCCTACTTTTAGGTATTCAGTCCAGTGGTCTATTAGTCACACCTACTGATGCTCTGTTGAAGGGCTTCCCCGTTACTTTTGAGCGGGCTACTGCCCTCCATCAAAGTCTAGCTATAGCTGGACAAGCCGAGAGGAAATTTCCCAGTTCAATAGTAAGCAAAGAGGGCAAGCAGTCATCGAGGTCATAAGATTAACCAATCGCAGAAAAGTACAGCCGAATCCGAGCCGGACATCTAGCATAAGACAGGTGTTATTCAGGCCGTTACATTAGGCACCAACACTGGGGCCAGAAACCTCAACTAGTTGTTCTTGACCCTTTCTCAACATCATTTACTAGTATCCATCCTGGTACCCGACTTCCAGGATTCATCCCGGCCTTCCTAGATCCAGTCACACAGAATGTCTGGTACATCCGACTTTGACGTGATCAGCCTGTCCGGCGCGTCCGACACATCCAGTTTTCCTTATGATCTCGATCATCGTGACAAAGAGTACTACGAGAGGAAGTTGGAAAGGTAGCCTCTTGTATTTTACTAGCCACTTAGAACCCGTACTCAACCTCAACCTTCAGATATTTTAGCATCTATCGTTCTCTCCACGACATGTACACTCAAAGATACCACCCCGGATCGCTCCAGTGGTTTTTTAACTCAGACGCGTACCAGAGATGGGTGTCCGAATCCGATCACCTAAGGCCGGCTGCAAGCTCCAGTACTCTCTTCTGTCCCGGAGCCCCGGGTGTAGGGAAGACACTGCTCGCGTCTGCGATTATCCAGGACGTGACGCGCCGATTCCCATCCATACTCAACTCCGAAGTAGGCATTGCCTATCTATATTGCGATTTCGGATTTCAGCAAGAGCAGACTAGTACGAATCTCCTCTTTAGCCTCCTTCAACAACTCGTCAAGTCGCCAGCCCCCTGGGACGTGAATCGGCTCCGAGACAACTACATGAAAGGCATCCGACCGTCAGTGACCAGGATTGCCGACATTCTGCACGAGACCGTTACTGGGTACACGCAGGTATTCATTATTATAGATGCACTGGACGAATGCGACCGAGAGTCTCGTCGCATCTTGCTCAAGGTGATATCTAAACTACAGACCATGTGCCCCATTCACCTTCTTGCAACGTCCAGTGTCGACTCTGAGATTGTTGCGTTATTTACCAAGCCAGACGTGCTGGAGATCAGAGCCGACAAAGAGGATATGCGAGCGTATTTAGCAGGTCGCATGTCCCAGGCCTTGTCCGCTACTGGGGACAATGCTGGGCTTGAAGAGGAAATTTCGAGCAGCATTATCAGGTCGGCAGATGGCAGGTGAGCGCGATTTACCCGCATATTGTTTTAATATGAAAATGACATGCATCACAGGTTCCTTCTTGCGTCTCTCTATCTTGAATGCCTCAGCAGACAGACATCAACAAAGGCACTCCAAGACACTCTGGCACGTCTGCTCACAGGGTCGCATTCCGACAGCTACGATGCTGCCTATGACGGCGTGGTAAAGGGGATCGAAAACCAGGCACCGTGCCAAGTTAGCCTGGCCAAGAAGTCCCTTCTATACATGGCCCTTGCTCGGCGCCCATTAACCGGCCACGAGTTGGAACACGCCATTGCTGTGGATGCGGGTGTGACCAAACCAACACCCGGCAGCGTCCATTTCGTTAGAGATGTCGTTGTCGCGTGCCAAGGGCTGGTCATTATCACCGGAAGCGAGCAGATTGAGTCTGAACAAAGAGATGGTACTATAGAACTTCGTCTTGTCCACCGCACTGCGTACAACCCGCTGCAGCGGACGGTTACGCGATGGTTTCCAGAGGGGCATAAACGATTCGCAAAGACGTGCGTGATGGCATTGTCTCTGTCAGCATTTGAGGCGGGCCCATGCCCTACGCGTCAGGAGCTGGAATATCGGCTGCGAGCCTTCCCCTTCTATAGATATGCGGCATCAAACTGGGGGCATCACGTTCGAAGCGTAACAGATGGGTTTCAAGAGTTGGAAAACATGGCAATTCTGGGCCTCGACTTGCTCGAGTCTCAACCCAAGATTGAATCCGCAAGTCAGGTCCTTTTTCTAGCCCAGCAGCTCATACCGGATGAGCCCGACTTCAATGGCTTCCCACGGAGGATGGGCGCGCTCCATGTGGCTGGATATTTCGGCCTCACTGCAATGATACGCCGTCTCCTCTCCAAAGGCATGTCTATCCTGGCAAAGGACAGCTATGGTCGCACGGCACTCGCATGGGCCGTAGCAGAGGGGCACGAAGAAGTCGTACGACTCCTCCTAGAAGGGGCCAAAACTACTGGCGTTAGCATGGACCCTAATACTAGGGATCGCTGGGGCCGGACTCTCATATTGTTGGCTTCCGAACGTTGCGATACTGCTGTCGTTGAGTTACTGCTCCACTACGGGGCTAACCCGAACCTCAGGGACTTTGGCAAAGAAGCACCACTGCTATACGCGGCTAAGGTTGGTCACACAGCCATCACAGAACTTCTTATCCGCCACGGGGTGGATGTAGGCATAGGGGGGGGGTTCCAGCGGCGACTTCAGCTGTACGCCGCTATCGCTGGCAGTAGAGCATGGCCACGCCGATATCGTCCGCCTTCTACTCACCGACAAGAGACTTCAACCATGGGCCTCTCCCTGCTATTGGAAACCCATTTCGAAGACCCTCCTGTGGCTGGCCGCGGAGCACGGGCACAGTGACATCGTAGAACTGCTCCTTGGTCACGAGGGAGTCAAACCAGATCGGTTCACTGACTCGTCAAGGAGGACGCCGCTGCACGTAGCGGCAAAAAAAGGCCACTTGGACGTGATCCAGCAGCTTCTCAAAGGAGGGTTTGACGTGAATGCCCAGACTGGATCTGGGGAGACACCCCTGTTAGGCGCCGTGAGAATGGGGCACGGCAGTGTGGTAGCAATTCTTCTTTCACAGGCTGGCGTCATGCTCGATCTTGCAGATACGCACGGGTCATCGCCTATATTAGAGGCGGTCAGCAAGCAGCAGACTTGCGCGCTGCGACTTCTTCTAGCACACAACGCAAACATACGGGTTAGAGACAAGAAAGGGAGGACGTTACTGGCCCTGGCGGCGTACTATGGCTTTGAGCAAGGGGTAGAACTCCTCCTGGCGACCGACGGCGTCGACCCGGATGAAAAAGATAACGAGGGCCTTACGCCTCTCTTTCTGGCTGTACGCTCCACCCGCGAGCCAGAGTCGGAGGGCAAACGACGTATAGTGCGCTGCCTGCTGGACTCTGGTCGAGTCGACGTCAATATCCGCGACGCAAAGGGAATGACACCGGTGATGCACGCCCTGGAAAACGGCTGCCGCTCACTATGTCGGATGCTCCTAGACTGCGAGCAACTTGATGTTCACGCCAAAGACCAGGGCGGTTTGACACCGCTACTATGGGCAATCAAGGGGAAGGACCAAGACGCCGTTGCGTTGCTTCTCGCGAGAGGATCTGCTCCAAAAGTGCGCGATACCCAGGGCGAGACGGCACTACACTACGCGGCTTTGTATGGCAAATTGTCTATCGCGGAAATGCTTCTTGGCCAGCCTGGCGTTGATCCCGACCAGAGAAATAACTACGGGCACACGCCGCTTTCTGTAGCGGCTTCTTATGCGGAGGCCAAGGTGGTGGAAATGCTCCTCGCTACGGGACGCGTGGATGTTAATAGCCGGGACAGCAATGGGGAGACACCTTTGCATCATGCTTCAGCCAGGGGGTTTGGTCAGGAGAAGATCGCCGTTGTCAAGCTCCTTCTAGCAACATCAGACATTGAGCCAGACTGTAAGGATCTGAAAGGGAGGACTCCACTCTGTGTCGCTGCGGGTTTCCGCCATGTTGACATCGCTGCGATGCTCCTGGCTACGGGGAGAGTGGATGTCAATAGCCAGGATAAAGAGGGCTGGGCCCCGTTGCACCACGCGGCACATCATGGTCGTGGACGTATGGCTAAACGACTCCTAGCAGAGAGAAACGTGGAACCAAACTGCAGAGATGCCAGTGGGCAGACGCCTCTGTCCTTGGCAGCCGAGGCCGGTAGCGTCAAGGCTGTGGAGAGTTTTCTATCCCACAATGGGGTGATGCGGGATGCAAGGAACAGCGTGGGACGCACGCCGCTGTCATCAGCAGTGATGGAATCAAGATTTCGAGCTCGGGATGACGTCGCCAGATACGTGTCGGTAGCACAACAGCTGCTTATGGCAGACGGCGTGGATCCCGACGCCGAGGACGAGACGGGCTGGACGCCGCTGTGGTGGGCGGTAGAGAGCCGAAAAGGGACAATGGTCGACAAGTTGCTAGAGCACGGCGCTGGCAGGATCGATCTTGACCATGTGGACAAGAAGGGCCGCACACCGCTCGGACTGGCATTGGAGACTGGGAGTGAGGTGATCAAGGGCCTGCTACTAGCGGCTGGGGCAAGGATATCTGCAGGCTCGACAGAGAAGACGAACCACGATCGGGAGCGGCTGTTTCCGAGCACCGGTTCCACGAATACATCCTCAGATGAGCGCGATTACGACAGCGACAACAACTCTAGTGTCCACGATTCATTATATCCAATGCATGGCGCGTTGTGCCTCAAGCTGAGTGTTCAAGGGGAGGAGGATTGCCAAGGCGTGGACAACGACGAGAAACTATGTGCGCAATGCGATGCCCTCGACATCGACCGTCTCTTTTCGCGGTGCCCGTTGGGCAGGTCCAATGGGATTGTAGTATTCAAAGTGGGCAACATGGATGAGAGGTCGAGGTCGTGTCCCATGTGCCGGCTGATGGAGGCTGTCAGGCCCGTTCTCAAAGACGATTTAGACGCGGCCAACTATGAGCTGCGGGCCTTCTCCAGCAACCTCTGGTGGCTAAGAAACCGCCCGCAGAAGGTCCTCTCGGATGATTGGGTCGACACAGTATTTCTTGGTGTCGCGGCTCCCGGAAAGCACCGAGGTACGATAACTGCGCCGTGTGGCTTCATCAGCCGGGTTGGATCCAATGACGAGTACCGAGAAAATGCCCTCATAGTAAATCGGCTGCGAACTGACGCCATCGATTACGGCAAGATTCGCAGCTGGATCGACTGCTGTGAGGTATATCACGGCCAGCCGTGCAACACACCCACCTCCCGGCCAATCCCCCACCTACGCCTCATTGACTGCAACTCGCCCGAGCTGGCCATCGTGGCCCCATCAGAGACCGTCCCGTTCGTCGCCTTGAGCTATGTGTGGGGGGGTCGCGAGGATGGAGCTGATAAGACCGACTACGCCCTCATTCAGGATGTCACCACCGTCACTCTTCGGCTTGGGTATAGGTACCTTTGGGTTGACCGATACTGCACGCTCAAATCGGACCCTCAAGTCTTCTCTAGCCAACTGCAGGCCATGAACACCGTGTATGAAAAAGCACAGGTGACCATCATCGCCGCCGCCTGCGATGACCCAAACTCCGGACTGCCTGGGGTCAGCGACCGTCCCATGATCCGTCAACCCTGTTTTCGTGTCAAGGGCCATGTGCTGGCGGCTATCCCGCCCGATCCATGCGAAGACGTGCGCAAATCGACTTGGTGGAGGCGGGGGTGGACGTTCCAGGAGGGCATTCTGTCACGAAGGCGACTGATCTTTACAGAGAAAGAGGTGTCTTACGAGTGCCACGGCATGGTCGTTCGTGAGGCCGTCGAGGTTCCTCTCCATTTCCACAAGGTGATCGCCTCGTCGTCGTCAAGGCGACTATTCAAGCACCAGCAGCGGGCTTTCCCCCGGAAAGACATCAAGAGATCTCGCATGAGAGAGGGGGGTAGAGGTTTTTGGCCTCTGATTGCTGAATATACGACTCGTCAACTCACATACGAGTCAGATATTCTCAACGCCATGCTCGGCATTTTCGACGGGCTTTCCGAGCGAAAGCCGCCCATCCATCACATGTGTGGTGTCCCAGTTCTGGTTGGAAGGGACAGTTTACTGGGAGGGTTCACGAGAGGCCTTTGCTGGGCGCTTTTGGAACCTGGAACTCGTCGTCAAGGGTTTCCGAGCTGGTCCTGGACGGGCTGGCGAGGGTCGGTTGACCGGTTCACCTCGACAATTTGGGCCCTTGAGAAGGGATATTCGATCAAGGTGGATTTTATCAACCCACTGACAGACACATCAGCCCAGATATTGTCCTGGACGGAGTTCGAAAAACTGGGTGCATCAGGAAGGGCAAACCTGCTTCAGTCATGCCATCTCCAAATCACAGGTGCTGCCATCGAGGTTGACATCTGGCAAGGAGAAAGGAGCTCGAGGTCTGGGGGAGACGAAACTGGCTGGCACGCTATGATATATGATGGAAATGATGCGCTAGACGGCACTCTGTACCTATGCAAAGATCCTGCGGGCGATGCCGAGTTCGTTCGAAGACTGACAGAAGAGCGCTGGCTTGCTATTGTGTTAGGGAATTTGAATGACCGCCCCTTCACCCACTTCATGGGACCTTTGCTGCTTCTGGTTGAGAAAAGGCAGAGTTGCTGGGAAAGGATTGGTTTAATTAAAACGCGTGGTTCCGATCTAATGGATTTGGGCGGTTTGGAGGAACAGACATTTATCTTGATTTAATTCATACAAGATGTAACTTTGAATAATCTACGAAGGAAATCATTCATAATGGCTCATTTGGGAAGAACACTCTTACAAATTTGACTCTGTATTTTGAAAAGCCGTCAGTCTCCCTGCTCATGAGCGGCTGGAGGAAGACGCCGAACATCGCAAAACACGAGCATTCCGGGCGAATGGTTTAGTGGTATAATACTCCCTTAGCAAGTTTCTTCCAAAAGATGTTTCCCTCTGGGAGTGGTCCAGGGTTCGATTCCCTGTTCGTCCATTGAAGGTGGTTTAAACCCACTGTTGTCCACTCTTTTGGTCTCTCCCTTTTTTTTTTCTTCGTGTTATTAGAGGGAACGTGGGTTTTAAGCAATCAGAGTCTTACCGAACCAAGTCTCTTTGTGTCACTCCAAAACTTAGTGTGGACTATCGCCTATTAACAGACAGCCCAGGACACCATCTTTCTCCAAGGACCCTGGAGTAGCTCATATTTTCGTGAAGCATTTTATCTATCAAGAGTGGCCAATAAGGAGGCGGCAAGCCCGTCAACAACTAAGTTTCAAGAAATGGATGTTCGGTGGGGGTCCTAGGTTGTGTGCGAGACGGTTTCGGATCCATGGCAAAGAGTATTTTGCCTACTGCCTGAGAAGACGTGGACACTTTGAGTCATTGTTGCACTTCAAAGAATGGATGACGTGGCGAGCTGAGTTTTCTGCCGGTTGGAAGGGTAAAAGAAAAATACTAGGCAAGTTGCCAACGGCAGCTTGCAACGTCAGGTTGCAGCGGCCTTCAAAGGAAGCTTGCGGCAGCTTGTGGCGGCTTGCAAACGCCTCCAACGGCAGCTTGCAGCAGACGTCAAAGGAGGCTTTAAGATGCGCATCTATGCAACCATAGACAAAACAGAGCGGCTTGAAGCGTTGCCAGAGCCTGATCCCGCAAAACCCCCAACCCAGTTGTCTTGATGTCCGGCCGTGACTTAAAAGCCAAGAGCCCCATCGATGAACGGCTTGAAATATCTTGCTTCTACAAATGTGAACCTGTAGTCAGGACTTTGGAAAACACGTCAAAAATTCCCTCGTCTCAATCCAGCCCCTTCGTTCCCTTCACCCACAACCTCACCCACAACCTCACCATGGCCTCCCGCCAGCCCCCCCACGGCTCTGACTCGATCACTCGGTCGAGTATGCCCATGGCGGACATGCGAGCTCTTTCTCGAGCGATGTTGCGCTCATCAATTGTCTCCCAGTCTGAGTCCCGCCAGCCTGCACCCAGCCATGAGTCCATCTCTCGGTCGGCGACCTCCTCTACGAACATCCACGCCGAGACACAGAGGATATCGCACAACACGCTGAGCGAGACCTCTTCCTTTGCCCTCCCACAACCTTCTAGACCGTCTCTCAACATGTACCCCGTGTCGAGCAATCGACCCTACCCGAGCTCCACCACCCACCGGGTCCTATCGTCGGCTAGAGCCACGGCCTCGCCATCCAGCAAAAACTCAACTTCGACTGTGACGTCTTCCATCCACCCCGACGAGCGACGTCGTGTGGCAGAGATGGAGTCCAACAACAGGCAGAGGGTCGAAAGGCGGGTTCAGCGAGAGGGCGAGGCCGCCGTGAGCCCCATCAAAGCCAAAGCTCGGCTGATTGACCTTCGAAACCAGGTCATCCACACCCAGGGTTCCATGCTCAGGCCTTCTACTCGCGGAATCTTCAAGAACACTTGCTCTACCGACCTTCTCTTCCTCATTGACACAACCTATTCCATGAACCCCTACATCGATGCCGCAAAGAACCAGGTCATCAGCATCATGAATGACATCAACGCTGCCTTCTTAAACAAGGCCGAGGTTCGGATGGCTGTAGTGGGTTATAAGGACCATGACGACAACCCTCACATTCAGTGTCTTGACTTCACATCCCATTCTAGCCAGGTCTGCTCCTTTCTCAAGACTCTCGTCGCCAGCGGTGGAGGAGATGAGCCGGAGGACGTCTTAGGTGGCCTCAAACAGGCCCTCAAGGCGTCCTGGAAACTGCCAACTCGCTGCATAATCCATATTACCGACGCACCGCCTCATGGTCGCACCCTGAATGATCTAGATGGCGATGGTGACAGATTTCCGCAGCCCGGCAGCGAGCCTCACCATCTCACCCACGATGCAGTCCTCAAAGGGCTAATCGAAAAGAGCATCAACTACGCACTTCTTCGCATTAACAACTCTACCGACCGCATGGCGTATACCTTCTTCAATGCCTATGCCGCTCTGTCACCCAACTGCAGGCTACACGAGTCGAACACATACCACTCCCTCGCTGCCGAAATTCTTTCTCGTTCCTTCAACCCCGGCTTCCAGGGATGGAGTATGTCCAACCGGCCATCTCAGAACAATCTGCAGTTCCAAGAACTCAATCTCGGCACATCCTATGATGCCTTGCAACATATGGTAGTCAGGGCGGTCACTGCCTCCGCCTCGTGCTCGGCTTCCATCTTGATTTCTGGGGGGCACCATGGAAAGCCCTTCAGTGCCATCGCACCGATTGACCAGGGGTTGAATAACAGCTATGACTCGCCAGTCTTTCTGGACACCGCCCCACCCCAGTGGGATAACCCCGGGTGGCTCAACGAGGTTGTAGAGTTCGAGGCCTATACGACCGACGTCGTCGCACATGACAGTAGCATGCTTGATCAGATGCTGGACAATGATGAGCGTATCCAGATCACCACCACTGATCTAACTATTCACAAGCGAAGCCAGCCATTCGCTCAAGGAGCCATGCGTGTCGCTGCCTACGCCCGTTCGCATGCCTCTCGTAGCCGCCTGGTGGTCAAGTCCTACAAGCGTGAGGGCAAAAGACTTGCGCACTTGGTCGAAGACATGCGCTCCCAAGCCCTATGCAAGGCCTTTGCACTCGAGTTCAATGCTATGCTTCCTGAAAAGTACTCGCTTGACTTTATCGTCGTCACATGCCTCAAGCCAAAATCAGGAACGAGCAGGACCAGCGGGGACTACCTGTCGCTCGAGCCTCTGATCGAGGGCGAATACGTGAAGTATAACTCGAACAGAGGCTGGGTCAACAACGATAACCCATCTAACCCCGTATCCATGGCGGCGCAGGCCTTCTCCCACTTCACATTCGAGCGTTCCCTAGGCCGCTTCCTGGTCTCCGATCTGCAAGGTGTTGGCCGTGCTCTAACGGACCCCAGCATCCAGAGTCTCGATGAGGATCGTTTCCGACTCATCGATACCAACATCCGCGATGAGGGCTTCTACTTCTTCTTCAGCACCCATAAGTGCAACAGCGTCTGCCACCAGCTTGGACTCAAGAGCAACGGCAAAATGCTCGTCTCGGGCAGGTTTGATTTCCGAAAGATTTGGCCTGACGAAGTGGAGGTGGCCAACATGATGATCTGCTGTTCCAACAAGTTGTGCAGCAAGATTGTACGCATGGCCAAAGCAAAGAGTTCAGATGATTTCCCTGGGTACCGTTGGTGCGACAAGTGCTGGTGCGAGCTTCATCGTTGGGACACGCATGTCTGCACCGCCCATGGTCCTCTCCACGAGTTCAAGCTATCTCTCTTCTTTTATGAGTCTCAGGGCCAGATCCCGCCACGAATCTGCCCCAGCCATAGAGATGGCAATGGCAGCACTACCGGCTCGAACATCAACGCACCAGAGTCGGTTCCTGGCTGTCATTATGGGGACAGATGCACCTCGATGGACTGCCGTTTTGTGCATCCCAACCCTCCTTGTGGCCATGGCGCCACCTGCAACAAGCAGGATTGCAACCTGCGACATCCGAACAAAGTCTGTCGGTTTGAGGCCAAATGTGCCAAGTCAGACTGTCCGTTCAGACACCCTGGCTTGCCTGTTCGACATTCCTCAAGCCTTGCCTCCAGTTCGATCTGGAGCTCGTTGCCCAGATGCAAATATGCGGCCGGCTGTACCAACATGGGCTGCACTTTCTGGCATCCAGTGCGACGATGCCCAAGGCTTTCCGCCTGTGATGACGACAGTTGCAAGCTCAGACACCCTAAAGCTATCGAATGTCGCTCTGGATTGAACTGCCTTGACCTGAAATGCCCCTTTAAGCATCCCAGGTAAACCCACTGTCGCCTGTACCGCAACTACACGAGCTGGATGTGGCTTAACACTCTGTCAGGTGAATGACTGAGCTACATTGGCATGGAAGGAGCTTCGTGATTCGCCATCATGCCGACGGAGGCTGCCACTGCGGATGTGAAGTAGAAGCTGCGCTGGTTCCTACTGAATGTTAGGATTTTATGGTAGTCTTGAGACAGGTTATGTGCGTTTTACCCTTTCGACCATGACCTGAGCGTTCCAGATAGTAGGTAGCAATCCACACCAGTAATTCAGCTGTACGTTTGGTCGCTTTTGCTTCATTATTGCTTGTTCAAAAGAACATGCAACGGCATTATCACTCCAAACCGTCGAACACTATAACCTAAATATTAATATCTATTACGGATGGTCCTTGCTATTCCCCCTTCTAATATATCGCTTTATAGGTGAGCTATACTAGCATGGAAGAAGTTTCTTAATCCGCCACCAGGCTGACGCATGCTACCACTATGGCTATGAAGTACAAGTTGGGCTAATTGTTGTTGAAAAATAATTCCAGCGTCGTAACAACCGGCGTGCTTTACCTCATCATGCAACAAGGGAACCAAGAAACATTGAAGGAGCATTGGTCGCTCAGTGGTGTATGGTGACAATTTCGTACTTTATCCTCGAAACAACCCAAGGAAACAATCACACTATTTGAACAGTCTGTCTCGTCCAACCGTCCAAGCTGCCATCATATCGAAGTCCCAGAAAAATGCCAACACGCTTAAACTTAGCAGGGCTAGCCGGACCAAGGCCCGAATCAAGGAGAATAAGTCCAATGCAGCGCGTCTGGACCGCTGTCGGCGATCCTGGGTTAGTAGCACTCCATGGCCCAACAAACATGAACGAATATCTTCTGGTATCTGCTTCTTTTCTTCCCCTGAAGCTCTGATCATACTGGGCAGAGTCGAAGAAGTACTCGCACTCCAGGTGCTGGCGTTCGTGGGTCGCGGTAGCCATGCTGGTGAACTCATCAATGATCATGGCGTCGAGTGTCACATACTGCTCCCGATCATCGTCTGCCCATGATTCCACATATGAAACGCGATGATCTTCGTCAATGATCAGGTCAGGACGGATCCCGCGAAGGAGGCAGAAGGTAACCGGGTTCTCCGTAGAGGCCCAGCTCCAAGTGGGCGCCATGTAGTGATCACTTAAAGGCCCCTGTGTTGTGGCGTACCAAAGGAGGCCGTTAGCTATGTCTTCCGTCCACAAACCCATCACAAATTTCGAGTGGAGTGACCTTTCGTTGAAGTACCGTGCCAGCGCCTCCATGGCCCGGAGACGATCACTTGAGAATGTTGTACTGGCTCTGGAGTAGACTTCGACAAGCGAGTACCAGGTTAAGTAGTTCCTGGCAATTCCGTTGGGAGAGACAGAAGCTCCACTTGAGGGCGGCAAGTACTTGACCCAAGTAGGGTCCCCGAGCAGCGTGCTGCCTTCGGACCGAAGACACTCCCGGCACGTCCAGTGCAACTGGTCTTTTCCACAGACGAGCAGCCTTCGGGCAAGGATGACCTCTTGAATCATCCAGCACCGCTTCATCGCGATCTCCTGAAAGGAGTCCGTAGCTGATTCGAGTGGCCTCCGCAGATGAACGATACGCTCAACTGGGGTAACAGGGCGATTGGCGGGCCGTGGAAATCGTGGAGTGAATCGGACGATACCAAGGCGACAGATTGGCGAAGGCCTCTCTCGCAGGAGGCCCTCGTTAATGTTCTTACTAGAGGTGGCAGCGAGAACGAATGCTGCGCTTTGATAGTAGTCCAGTATCCTACGAACCTCGCATTCCCAGTCTTCCCTAACGTCTTGGACGATGCACAAGGCATCAATCCAGATATAGCGCAGGCCGCAGGAGCGCACGATACACAGGGCGTCTGCGAGAGTGGGAGGAAGTGTTTCGAAGGAGATATTACGCCGAAGTTCTCCAAAGTTGTTTTGTCGCAGAAACGGAAGCCCGGAGATGGCTCCTCCCCAGACGAAAGACAGGTACGCGTACGGAATCCTGTCTTCACCCTCGGTTTCCACTACGCACACGTTGTCGAAGGCGGCCCCGACTCCGATATCGACCAACCTTGTGGGAGTGGTTGGGAAAGCACTGTCTCTGCAGGCCCCGTGGGCCGATGCACAATCGCTGATCCAGTCCCTGACGAGCGCAAATGCTCCTTGAGGGGTAGGCTGCGGCTCGATCGACCTGCCTGTCAACCAAGGGAAATGAGCTGCGGGGGGGCTGCTGCTAGCTGTAAAGTTTTAAGTGTGAGCAAAACCCAGAAAAGGAGATGGAAGACATGTTAGAGGGCCACTTACGATTATCGAAACAGATCTCCCAGGTCAGCGTTGCGGCGCCGCCTATCGACATGGAGAGCGCGTCCTTGCCAGGCTTCTCCCACGGCCGGTCATAAGCAAGCTTAACTGTAACCAAAAGTCGGCCTCCCTGGCTTCCGATAGTGTCGGAATGGTACCGACAAAACTCTTTCTCAAAGAAGTCGCACAAACGGCACGTTGCGGCCGACGTTCGCAAGTCATCGAAACAAGGCCAATGGGAATGAGGCACTCCCCTCGTCGAGCTTAGCCACCGCCCGACATTGCAATATTGGCAAGTTGGTAGACTCTCCAAAGTTTCGGCTGTGAAACTCGCCGCAGAGGGGCCAGCTGTTGGGAGATAGGTTTCAAGCTCTGCAAAAGACGGGGTCAACAGATCCCCGAAGCCTCTCGCGGTTGCAGCCGCCACGTCCTCAGGCCTCACAATAGCATTGTGACGGAGAAGCTCGTTGACAATATCCTTGTTCCCAGCCTTGATGGCAATAGACATGGCTGTGTCACCAGCTTCGTTGATGCCATCTGGGCCGTGCCCGTCGGAGAGTAGTAGCTTAACAGCGTCTAGGTTTTCCCACTGTGCTGCGTAGTGGAAAGAAGAGCTCATCTGATGATCTCTGGCGAGAGCGTCGACGCCCGCCGCTGACAGCAACGTCTCGAACACTGTGCTGTTCCCATGCATCAGGGCAAGATGAAGAGCCGTCTCGCCGCGGTTATTTCCGATGTTTTTGTCTGCCCCCGCAAGAAGTAACTGCTGGACCCCCTTGTCAAAGCCATGCATTGCTGCCACATGGAGAGGTGTGTTGCCGGTGTTGTTTCGTGCATTGAGGGGCGCACCAGCACGCAGGAGCAGTTCTATGCCTCTGCCGCGATGCAACTTAGCCGTATAGTGCAGGACCGTGTCGCCAAATTGGTCCGCCACAGTAAGGACCGCATTGCGGGCAATGTATTTTGCAATCAAGTCATCGGCTGCTGACTCGTCAGGCCTAGCGAGGTCGGCAAGATGGCTGACCAGCTCAGACATAAAGTTCAGTCCAGTAATGTCGTTCTCGTGCTCAGTTGTCTCTGCTCGATCCGAATCCAGAGGGCTGCTCGAGGGATGGTTGTTGACGGTCTCAAGCATTAACCTCACCTCTTGGCTATGCGGCGCCTGTCGGCAGTGGTCCGACCAGTAGGTGGTGACATAGTCATAGAATCCTCGAGTGAGGGTGACCGTGCTCTCCTGAGTGATTCCGGCACCTTCGCGCCCAAACTTTTCGTAAGTCGACGACCCCTTGAAGAAGAGGCTCGTCAAGGCGGCCCCCTCATGTGCCCTTTCCGGGCTGAAGTCAGTGGGTACGCTGGTTTCGAGGTATTCTCGCACGGATAAGTGCGCAAGGCGCATGAAACTAGAGCTATCCTCGATGAGGAGATTGCTGCAGAACTCCAGAAGCTGACCTTCCTGGATACCGCTTGTGGGGGACCCATCAGAATGGCTCACAGATACGGCATAGGCAAGCTCCCGAAGAGTGAGAGGTCTGAAGGCTGACAGAATCCACTGCAGGGCCGATACGACTGCTTTGTGTCTGTTGGGCTCGGAGCCATCTCCAATGGCCCTCTCGTACTCATCCTTGTAGGCTGCAAAGAGCTGTTTTTCTCCATTGGCTTTCAAGGCCTTGAGAGCCTGAAGTTTAGCGGCGATGTCGGATTCGAGTTTAGTTCTTTTAGACTTGTGCTGGTGCAAGAAGCGGTTGAGCTGAATCTTCACCCAAATGAACCTGTGCGTAGAATCAAGTTAGCTATAACGAATCAGATAAGATACGTAGTGTTGTTGGACTTACATGCCATTGGCACGGATGAGAAGGATTTCCCTGAGCTCTTCCACTTGGGGATCTGTGATACCGCAGTCTTCTCGTCGGCGCGGAATCTCAAAGTCCAAGAAGCGCTTGATGTCGTCCGAGTTTTGCGAGGCAATGGTTATGTCAATCGCGTCTTTGAAGACGCTCTTCACTTTGACATGAAGCCGGCTCGAAAAGAAGAACCGCACGTTTCGTACAGTCGAGAGCGACTGCAGCGATTCCAGGAGAGCGTAACAGTCTTCGCCTTCATCCTCGGATTGGTCCTTGGATCTGTTCACGCATTCGTCCAGAGCATCAACTACCAGAGTGAAATGGGTATTGTGTTGTCTTGAAATCATTTCCATCAGAATCGGAATGCAATCTTTATCCTCGATTGCGATATGGCTGGGAACGCCTCGCCTGCGCTTGTACAGGTCCTTGAGATTCTCGTCGGCGCTGCAGCCATCTGTCGAAACCGCGCTCTGTGCCATGAAGCTGCGCAGCACGTTGCTGACTTTGTTGCGTTTCATGGATTCCTGGCCCTCCTTATCAACCTTCCTAGAGCAATAGAAGAAAGCGATGATGCCATCTGGTTTGCGAACCAAATCTTCGATGAGAATGGATGTCAACGAGCTCTTGCCCGTTCCGATTCCTCCTCTGAGCCATAGGGACTGACATCCCTGCTCCCAATTCCTCCAACCCGTAACCTTGCTGTTGGCGAGAAACCATTGGCCTGACTCGTAGTGGCCCTCGCCCAATTTCCCCCGCACATCAATGTGGTCTGACTCGACGAGGATCCCTGAGACCCAGTTGACGACTTCCGTGACTTCGTCAGTCTTGGAAATCACGTCTGCGATTAGAGCATCGAGCTTCTCCTCTTGTCGCTCGAATAATTCTGTCAACGAGGAGAAGCTGGCAGATTGGTTACTCATGAACATGAAACCCAGCGATCTTCGTACGTTGCTGTCAATCTTGTCGATGGTCTTGGGCATGTCAGCCCAGAGTGTCGATCCCATGACGTTCCTCCTTAGACGCTTAAGCGTAGGCTCACCAAAGTACCAAATGGCTCTCATCTGATACTCGAGAATCGTCTTGTATAATTCCAAGACGGTATTTGTGTAATTCTCTCGCGACGCCTGGTCTCTGGACAGGAACTCGACTTCGGCCAATTGGTAGCTGATAACGAGCATTGTCGTGGATTCTAGGCCTTCTAGGGCACCCTTCTGCTCCGTGAACTCGTTCGTCAGCATGGGTAGCAGCGCCGTGACAGCTGACCACGGCTGGCGAGGCGGTCTGTCATGTTGTCCTGCTGGGGGATATCGGCGTGGTCTTTGAGCACGGCTTCTGCATTGCCCACAAGATCCTTATTTTTTTCCCGGAGCTCGTCATATGCGCGTTTCCAGAGCTTGGCTCTCTCGTCTTCTAGGGATAGTGCTGGGGTTGGAGCCGAGGATAACACCGAGACTGGAGCTAGAGCTAGAGCTGGACGTAGCAACTGGACATCTTGCTGGGCAGGTGTGCCTGTACGGCTCGGACCGGGATGCTGAGAGGGTGGGTTCGAGACATCGCTCTGGGTTCCCGATGTGGTGATTAGTGGAACTTCGGTTGACGCTACCACGGGCGCTAATATCAGTGTGCCGGACTTCCATAACATCGAGTGCGGCAGACTCACGATGGCGACTGTGACTGTGACTCCGAAGTTTATTCCAGCCGTCCTTTAGCTTGTGCATGTTGCGAGGGTGCGAGCTAAGCTGATGGTTACGGGTTAGGCATAAGTATCAGGCACGGATGAAAAGAGAGGAGGAGGGGTATTTGTGCATAGGTACTTGGGCAGCTCCAGAGATGGTCACGTGCATGCCGGTGTTGCCATGGTTAGAGGAGTCAGCAGAGAGGAGTTAGAGATCATAGGCTGGCGTGCTTTACGCTCCCAGCCATGAGCTAGGCGTTCTAGATACTAGTTCACAATGTATACTCTTTCTTCAGGTGCGTTTTATCCTTTCAGCGAATATGTAATTTAACAGTACCTAGCTAGAATTGATACCGATAACTACCGAGGTAGGTTATACTCGGGGATGTATTAGACCCAGGAGCGCCTATGATATTCCGCTTGGTTATTACTACACGCTATCCTCGGACCAGGTTTCGTGCGATATATGCGGTTTGCCATCCCCTATGAAACTCAATGAACCACTATATCAACGGTAAAAGTAAATCATACCTATCAGAAGGTTCAAGGAAATTCAGGCCATATAGGGTCATAGGCGGTGCTTTGCATCTTCTCTCGACGAGCCAGGGGATAAGCAGCTTGACCTTGGTGCTTTTTAGTTCTTCAACTTTTTGTCATTATAGGCAGTGGTGAGTCCAAAGAAGGCCATTATCCAAAATAGTGCACATAGCCGTTACTCATACACAACGCCGTTATGATGCCGAACCATCAAACACTGTAACCTGCATACCAATATCTGTTACGGATACTCCTCACCGTTGCTCCTTCCATGATAGGACTCTATGGACGCTGCCCTGGAACGCATGTTTCTCCCTCGACGATAGCTTGGACGTGAGCGAAGAAGCAGAGCCCTGAGCCATGGCCAAAAGACACCCTCCATCCACTCTCTCAGAGCATGCAGACAGGCAATTATTTGGTATACCCCCTGCATGCTCGACGTGGATCCCATCTTGATCTGGTGCCAGATAGTGGTATTCTTTCTCTCGTATGTGGTCACCACAAGGTTCCATTCCTCGTCTTGAACAAGGATTGCCGGGAGAAATTCAGGCAAGGTAGGCTTTGGCTGTCCTTTCAAGGCATCAACGGTGCACTCCTTCATCAGATTTTGTAAGCACGCCCACCGTGCAGACTCCCACCTCCCAAGATCCAACATACTACCCCTAGTGTTAATGCTTAGGGCTATTGGGAAATATGTGAGGGGTTCAAAGTTTGTGTGGTTAATTTTGGTACTCGCAGGGCTTTCATAAAGTCGATCAATCTCATTCCTTTCCTTCGGGAAGATGGTGCGGTCGAGGTGTAGGTAGATGCAGAAGTCGGCCAGTCCTGTGATATCGAGGCCCGGATTGAACTCATCTGAAATAGATGCCATGGAACTATACAGCATAGAACAGTTAAATGTGCGACCAGGTCATTAAGGCATGGGAGATTCTCACATCTGAAGTGAATTCAACAGGGTGAGGTAGCCATCCGGTTCGTCAAAGGCTAAGCTAAGAATCCGGCTGTTGACTCCGATATCCATATTGGCCTTCAAACCGCGAACATTGTCGATGAAGGAATATTGGGCCATCTTGAAAATGATCCTGCGTACTTCTTCTGGGGACGCAATATCCCCAAGCTCCTCTCGATCTTTAGAGTAGTATTTGTTGCTCTTGGATCCTTGCCGGGCCCACACCATCCGTTCGTCCTCGAGTTTGTTGAAGCGACGTCGCACTGAAGACGGTAAAATGCCCACCCCGTTGCTGAATTGTCGAATTTGCTTGAGCAATGCTTCAAGGGATGACGGTGAAGAAAATGGATCCAGCATATCGAATTCGCACTTCTTTACCCTATACCGCTCATCATCCGCGCTGTCTATCCAGGAGTCGTCTGATAAGTCCGATTCGTTATCCTCTCCAGGTAGGGCAGGGGATGGAGAGCTTGACTCTATCGGTACTGTCTGCTCGTGGTCGTTGCTGTGAGATGTCTGGGAATCTTCATGAGTGTCGGGTAGCTGGTGAGTGGGCCTTTCTTCTCCGGAGGTAATGGGAGTGCCATCAACGGCCTTTGCCGTGGGTGGTTCGGGTGTCGGTGGTTGAAGCCGACGGCGCTTGGAATGTGGGCTTGAATCTGTCGCCACAGGCTCCGGGCGGTCATCTTGATTCGATAGCACCGTGCCGAGCCAGGTAGCAGGTGAATAGCCTGACATTGGGATAGAGTGGTATCCGCACTTCAGGTCGCTTCTGCTAGATTGGAGCTCAGGGAGGAGGAACAAAGTGTTCTCCACAGGCAGAAGTGGGATCAAATCTCGGTTAAGGCACATATCTCACGTGATTAGCATTGATTGTTGGGCAAGGATTAGCACAAGAGATTCGAGGCATGTATAGTTACCTATGGAAAGGATTAATTCCCTAAAAGAATAAATTGAGATAGGGATATAACAGAGCATGGATAAAACGCTTAGATATATTTATGCCTAAATATATTACCCTAGTTGGTAACTAAGAAATAGCTAGTATATAAGTAAGCCCCGTATCTCTACATATGAGCTCTATGACACGTGTTATCAGACATCGTGTAGTTTAGCAAGTTGGTGAAAGAAGTGTATTGTAATTTAATAATACTATGATTCATGGTTTGTTTAAAGACATAGTGATCATAAAGAGAAGCAATTGAGCATTAGAAAAATAGGGTTGGTATGACAACAGCAATCTCATGCATGTCTCCCAAAGCGGTATCATGCATGAAGCGGATTTAATGTCAACCCGGGAAACAATAAAACCCTTTCTGATCCAGGCTGCCGTCTGCATTGACCTTTCATCCCTCTACAGCCTGGTCAGTTCACAATGGCGATTTGCACCATCTGCAGCAACGCGATAGTGGCGTTATACCCCAAACTTAAGGGGCTTGAGCCCCAGCACAGCACTGAAGCGACTTATCCACCGTACGATGCAGCTGCAGTCCTGGGTTGCTGGATCTGCGCCAAGTTCGCTGACTGGCTGAAGCTTGACTATCACGAAGCTTGGCAAGCGTGGTTTCAAGGCCCTTTGACGAATATATTCCGGGCCGGAACAAGCACCTTGGTTCGAGATGCATCCTCTGATCCTAGTTCTGTTGACACGGAAGAGGAGCTTCCCGCTGACAGTACCGGCCGACGCAAAATTCGCATCAGTAGCATGTTCCTATGGCGCTGTCTTGACGGCGAAGAATATGGATGTCAAATCCAGCTAAACTTCCTCAGAGATACAGGTAAAACCCCTGGCGTAGTATATGTCGATAACGAGAACGACAGCTAAGCAATACGCAGATTTTCAGGGCCCGGATATGTATGTCAACCAGAAGAACCCACCTGGCGTGGATATTGAAAGGGTCCGCGAATGGATCAAGGAATGCGAGAGAGACCACAAAAATTGTGTCTCATCCCATCAAATCTGGTACCCAACCAGACTGTTGGATCTGGGGAATCCAGGAGCCACTATGAAACTCATCATCGCCAAAGAGGCCTCACCTACCAGACCCTACATGACACTGAGTCACAGATGGGGGACACATGTCTATGAGCAACTCACTTCTCAGTCAGAGAGCCGCTTTAAGATGTCTATCGACATTTCAACACTGCCACGAGTGTTTCAAGATGCAGTCGACATGACCCGCAAGCTCAATGTTCGATATCTGTGGATCGATTCGCTGTGCATCAAGCAAGACAAAGAATGTGGAGACTGGCAGGTCGAGGCCTTGCAGATGGGCAATGTGTATGCTCACTCATACCTAAACCTGTCAGCATCTTACGCAACCGAAGGCAATGATCCCCCGCTCTTCGCCCCCGAATCGCTGGACAACACTTATCCATACCAGCTTGAAGTGGAATGTGTAGGGCCACTGAAGAAAGACTATGTGCTAGATGGGGATGTTTGGTCGGATGAGGCCCTTGGAGCACCGTTGATGGGCAGAGGCTGGGTCTTCCAAGAACGGTTTCTTGCTCCGAGGGTTCTACACTTTGGTAAACGGCAGCTGGCCTGGGAGTGCAATGGACTGGATGCACTGGAGATGTTTCCTCATGGCTTGCCCAAGGGCCTGGGAATGTTTTCGAAGCAGCAAGTACACCAAGCCGTTACTCTCCCAGAGGAAAATACTAAAGAGGCTGATTTCTGTCGAGTTTGGCACGACCTGGTCTCAAAGTACTCCGCTTGTTCCCTCACCTTTCCATCAGACAAGTTGGTGGCTTTTGCAGGCGTCGCTAAGATGATAGAAGCTGGCCGGGGAGACGAGTACATTGCCGGTGCATGGCAGAGCACCTTCTTGGCCGACTTGGCTTGGTTTCTTACTGAGTATAGAGAAGGTTTGACTCCAATTAGTGAGACGGCAATCCGCGCACCCAGCTGGTCATGGTTCTCCCTGGATGGGGAGATATGCTTCTATCCCATGATTCCTGGGGCTGACAAACTCACTATATTTGCCAGCGTTCTGGACACGCCAGCCTCCGATAGCGTGGGAAGCTCGGCGTTGGTTGCCCACGGAGCCATTCGATTGGAAGGGCTGCTGCTTCCCGTTGAAGGCGTAATCTATGAGAAGTCGGAAAATGTGCCCAGGAAGTTCACTGTCTACGGGTACGAGTTTGAACAAGGACCCAGCCCAGAATCTACGCGCCTGGACTCGGACAGACCCAAGTCTGACATTGAACGCCTTACCAGGAACGAGAATTTGTGGTTTGTTCCCTTGTACGCGAGCCAAGTCGCCATAGTCGCCATCCTAGTTTCCGCAGTTGGTATAACGGGCGATTATCGTCGTGTCGGCGCGGCTCAAATCCAGTTCCTCAAGATCCCGCACAAGAGTGAGGGACCCCATCTGAATGGTTGGACACCAGTTAGTGGGAGATCTGCTGTTGTTCATGAGGTTGCTGCGAAACTGTATCATGTCATAGGGAAGGAATTGGAAGACGGCGAAGACGATGTATTTGATCTGATCTGAATATCACAGTTTGGCGCACGGTTTTTCTTTATTTTTTGGTAGATGCTCATTCGATTTAACGAGATGTCGATAAAGGATCTAGTTCCCCTGATCGAGGGCTCGAGTGTAGAATGCGATTATGTTGCCAAGGTGAAGAGTTTTCCGATTCAAATGTACGCAAGCAAAGATTTTATTGTTAAAATAGACGTCAAGATATCCGCCTTGTAAAATTTATTGACCCTTTCCCCACGTGACTGTCGGACGACGCGTACGTAGGATCCCTGAAACGTGATAAATTAACCCAGGGTCGGCCATGTAAACGGCCCTTTATGCTACGCGAATCCAAACAAAGAACCCTGATTGCTGGAAATATCGTGCACGAGCCCAGGGGAAAAGTTTTATCCTCTCCACTCAGTAGATGCACAGATAAACTGGGTTTCAGATATACAATTCCTCCATCATGCCATGAGGCCTAAGCTGTGACGAGGTCCACCAACCTCGGCACCAATAATGGCTCCGCGATAAACGCTTACGCCGTTTCCTCCTTGTCTCGAGGATATTAACATGGGGCATTGGGCACGGAGAATATCGTGCAGAAGTTTCTCCGAAGAGTTTGTGGATATAATGTTCCCACCATCGCGAAACAAGGAGTCGGGATAAGGTCGATTTCGAGTAAACGCCATTGGGTCCTTGTTTCGTGTTCAGGATGAGGTCCCGAAGATTCGGGATTGAAGTGCCGCTGGCCAAGAACAGGGAATTTCTTCTAGAATTTATATAATACAGGGCATACTCCTCTTCTGTTGCATTGGGTAGTTTGCTTGCTCACTTCATTCTGGCCTGGCTTGCCTTTCATTCATTTTTTAGCACTGGTTGCTTGTATTCCACGTTCTTTTCTCGCTGGTAGAGATTCATTCACCGGCACATACGTTCCTTATTCGTCACTCTCTTTTCTTCAAGCCCAGACATTCTCTCGACGCCAGACACGATGCAGTTCAAGACCCTCTTTTCGTCAGCGGCTCTGCTGCTGGCTGGATTCGCCCAGGCCCAGTCAACCGCCTATACCGACGCCAACTCTGGCATCACGTTCCAGACATGGACCGACCCCAAGAGCAATGCCACCTTCGGCATGGCCCTCCCCGAGAACCCCACCACCGACTTCATCGGCACGTTCACTGCCCCCATCACCAAAGGCTATGCTTCCATGTCTCTGGGTTCGTCCATGGCCAAGAAGATTCTCATCGTCGCTTGGCCCAATGGTGACGCCGTCGTCTCGTCGTTGCGAAAGGCCAGTGGATACTCCAACCCCGACGTCCTCGACGATAGCTCTGTTACCCTCTTGCCCATCGAGAAGGGAACCACTGTGGGAGCATCTTCCTTCACCTTTACCTTTTTGTGCAAGGGCTGCATCAAGGACGACGGATCTTCTTTCAAGGCAAGTGATTCTTCTGGTATTTTGGGATTCGCTGTGAGCGACACTGCCCTCTCCAGCCCTGATTCCGCCGATGGTGCGCTCAACTACCACGGCGTCGGCTTTGGTGGTTTCGCTCTGGACCTCACCGCCGCCAAGTCATCCAAGTTCAGCTCCTGGACCGAACTTGCTTCTGATGGCACATCCAACACCAACCCCAGCACTGGCGGTGGCTCCGCTGGCAACTTCACCACCATCGTCTCCAACGCAACCTACGACTACATCGTAGCAGGTGCTGGTGCTGCCGGCTTGATCGTTGCCGAGCGATTGGCAGAGTCCAAGAAGTCCGTCCTTCTCCTCGAGCGTGGCAAGGCCTCTTTCTACTCTTCCGGTGGCCGTGCTGTCATGGACTGGAATGACACCGTGACCCAGTACGATGTTCCTGGAATGGGTTACTACCTCACCACTGCCGCTGATACCAGCGCCTACTGCACCGATACTGCAAGCATGGCTGGTTGTATCCTTGGAGGCTCGACTTCCATCAACGCCATGATGTATGTGAGGCCTCAGCCCGTCGACTTCGACGACAAGTGGCCTACGGGCTGGAAGTGGGAAAACGTCCAGGCTTCAGCTGAGAAGCTGTACGAGCGCACACCCGGTACTACCTCTCCTACCAAGGACGGCAAGTTGGTGGACCAAGGAACTTGGGATGTGCTGAGCAAGTGGCTCTCTGGAAACAACTTTGTTGAGGTTGACGGCATCGAGCAGTCGGACAAGAAGCGGTCCGTCTTTACTCACCCGCCTATCATGGTAAGCAATCAAGGCACTACATCCTCAAGAGCAAACACTGACATCACTAGGTCAACAATGGTCTGCGTGCTGGCCCTGTCCGTGACTACCTTCCCCTTGCCCAGGCTCTTCCCAACTTCAAGCTTCAGCTCGACACCAAGGTTCTCCGCGTCATCCGAGAGGGCAGCACCGTCACCGGAGTCGAAGTCGAGACTGGACCTAGCACCCGCCAGATCATCAACCTCAAGGCCAACGGTGCTGTGATCCTCGCCTCCGGCGCCCTTTCAACTCCCCGAGTTCTCATCAACAGTGGTATCGGCCCCTCTGATCAGATTGCCACAGTCTCCAACGGCAGCACCCGCATTACCCTGCCCGCCAAGAATGACTGGATTGACCTCCCCGTTGGAAAGCACCTCATGGACCACCCCATCTTTACTGCCACGTTCAAGACCAAGCAGTCCCTCGCAGCTCTTCCCAGCACTGAGTTCACCGACCCTAGCCAGACCAACGTTGATCTCTTCACTCAGGGATCAGGTTTGATGGCCCAGTCTGGTCAGCGACTCATCTTGTGGTCTTCCGTCACGAGCAAGGTTGACGGAATCGAGCGCTATGTCCAAGGAACTTGCAACTCTCCGTCCAACGACACTATCAAGATGAAGGTTTACCTCACTCACGGTGCTACTTCCACTGGATCCTTGGGCATGACCAGTGCTGGAGCTACCAAGCTTATCTCGGAGCCGTATCTGAAGACCGATGGTGATAAGGAAGCCATCATCACTTTCCTTAACCAGCTCATCTCTTACGCCCAGAAGCCCAACAGCACCCTGACCATCGCCTCAAACACGACTGCCGAGTCCATCATCTCCGACTACACCACTGGCTCTCACTTTGTCGGAACTGCCAAGATGGGCACCGAGAACGACGGCTCTAGCGTTGTGGATGTCGACACCAAGGTCTGGGGCACCGACAACCTCTTCGTTGTTGACGCCAGTATTCACCCTGACCTGCCAACGGGTAACACTCAGGCCATGGTCATGGTGGTCGCTGAGCACGCTGCGGACAAGATCATCAACCGAAGCGGAACAGTCGTCACGCCTACCGTTCCCACAAACGGCACTGTTTCATCTGGCACCATTGGTGGAGCTGCTTCGTCTGTTACGACTCCTTCCGCTGCGACCAAGACATCTGGCTGCGGAGGTCGAAGACGTCGACGATCACTCCGACACCGTCACTATTAGGGAGAGTTATACTTAGTCCAAGCTTAACGTCCTCTACCGATGACGTATGGATTTCGTAAAGTAAATATTAGAATTCACTGTATCAATAGACCTGAAACCAGGTGCATGGATAAGGATTGTAAATATACGTTAAATTTAAGTCAATACATAACATCATTCAAGCCCAAGGCCCCAAAACACATTGAGCCATACTCACAGAAATGAACCAGAGTAAAAGCCCCATGAATAAAGTTACATGCCCCCAGCCCAGATGCCAAGACCTTACCCACTAAACACAACTTATCCCTCGTCACGAGGGACAAAGTCCAAGCCTCGATCTTAAGCCTGACACAGTTAGCTAGTCTACCCCACAGACAGCCTGTTAGCGTGATCGTGTCGAGGGAGGGAGAACTTGCCAGGTTAGCCAGGTCACTGGCATGACTTCCCCCGCCTGGCATGAGCTGAGCCCATAAGAGACTCCCTCATGCTAGGTTAGAAATCAGAAGACTACGCATCTATTGCGACACCATTAGCAGCGGGAATAATCAGCCAAGTACTACCATGAATTCCACCACGTCTCTGCTTCGACGCCTCAGGGCTGCACCCCTGCGACGGGCCACCTTGACTGGCCTTGGTTGCTCACACCATCAACAAACTCGAAGTATCATGACTCAACAGGCACGCTTCAAGCTTAACACAGGCGCCTCGATTCCCGCTATTGGCTTCGGAACGTTCCAAGATCCAGATGCTCAAGAAGATGCCGTATCGCGAGCTCTCAAGACAGGCCTGCGCCTCATCGACACTGCACGGGTGTACGATGTCGAAAAGCAGGTTGGCAAAGGCATCAAGAATAGCGGGGTTCCGCGAGAGGACATCTTCCTTGGTACTAAGCTGTGGTGCAACGACTTCCACCCAGATGATGTCGAAAGGGCTTTGGATGCATCGCTGGCTGATCTCGATACGCCGTATGTGGACCTGCTCATGATGCACTACCCCTGTACTTTTGCCAGAGGGGAGGAGCGGTTCCCCAGAGACGCCAGCGGTAAAATGATCCATGGCAAAACAACGTTTGTGGACACTTGGAAGGCTATGGAGAAGCTCGTCAAAACAGGCAAGACGAGAGCTATCGGTGTTTCCAACTTTAGCAAAGCAGAACTTGAGACAATCATTGGAGAGTGCTCAGTGGTATGTTCTACAGCAACTCCATAGAGAGATCCTTGGCTAACATGAATGCGCAGGTCCCAGCTGTTCACCAAATGGAGGTCCATCCCTACCTGCAACAGAGGAGTTTCAACCAGTGGCTTCGATCACAGGGCATTCATGTCGTGCAGTTCAGCCCTCTGGGTAACATGAACGACTTCTATCGTGCAACGGGATGGAGCAAAGAGGTCTCTCACATGAAGAGGGTCATCGATCAGCCTCTTCTCCAGGACCTTGGGCGCAAATACGGCAAGAGCGCAGTCCAAATCGTATTGGCTTGGGGTGTCAACAACGGCCGTTCCGTCATTCCGAAGAGCACTATCGACTGGCAGATCAAGGAAAATGTCGAGGCTGACTTCAAGCTCGACGCCGAGGACATCAAGGCGATTGAGGAGTTGGATATCAAGGCGCGGTTCAACGATCCTAGTCTCGACTATCAGTGGAGGCTGTATGCTGACCTCGAGGGTATTGAGGGGACAAAGGATGGGCGAACTCATTGATTTAGTAATGGAAGCAGTGGGGGACAAGTTCGGGGGACACTTGATCGATGGCGAGGAACGGCTAGGGGAACTTGGGCAGAAATGTAGTGTTGCTAGCTAAACATTATTGACGAAAAGTATTACTATAGTGTTGTGCCAAAGCGCGCTTTGATTGGCTAGACCGGGCCCGCTAAAGGGGCTATGCGCTGCTATATAACCGTATTAGGCGATGCCTTTATTTTTAGAAAAATAAGGCTCTTTTAATTACCGTTTTTATGCTTTAAGGTAACTATAGGCGCTCTATTTAATAGTTATAAGCCCGGGTAGGAATATTATTAAACCGGATATAAGCCCAAATACCTAAGAAGTCACTAACTAAAGTGGCGCGCCTTATTTTTAACTCAGTGGTCGGTTTAATAATTAAGAGTCTCAGAGGTTGGCCGAAAGGTAGCCTATAACTACTAAGGTTATGAGTTCGAACCGCACCCAAGGATAGCAAAAAACTAAGGGAGGAAGTAAGAAGACCTACGAGGCAGCTTAAACCTAAAGTGTTAAAGCTAGGGGGGTATATTAAACCGGATATAAGCCCAAATACCTAAGAAGTCACTAACTAAAGTAGCGCGCCTTATTTTTAACTTAGTGGTCGGTTTAATAAATATTCCCTAGTAATTTCCTTTATGCCTTTTATTATTATTAATAATCCCTCTTTAAACTAACTTAAAGACCTTTAAAAATCTTATTTATTAGAAAAATCCCTTATTTCTATAACTTAAATCCCCTCCTTATAATTATTATTAATTACCTTAGCGCATATATTATATATATTTAATACTCTATAAGTAATATATTCTTAGTTCTTAAGTCTAATATTATAGATAACCCTAAGGTTATTTATCTCGAGACTAAGATATAGTAATTTAACTAAATAGCTATACTATAGACCTATTTAAGTACTCTAGGTATCTAGGTACTTATTAATCTTAATAAGAAATCATAGCTTAATAATAGGCTCTCTAAACCTATAATTATAGATTATATTTCCTATATTATATAGCTTAAGGTAGCGCCTATTTTATAAGGCTTTAATATTTTAATAACCTTAGATATATAGTTTATATATAATACTTAGGTTAAATAAGAGGCTTAACTTAAATATAAGTATAAATAATGCCTTATAAGGGAGTAAATTATTAAGGGTTAAGTTATTTTAATACTTATATTATTATATTATAAAGCTATTATTATTACCTTAAAAAAAAAAAAGCTTAACTCTTAGTTATTATAAGACCTTATTAAAGTAATAAAAAAAGAATTTTATTTATTAAATAAGTAAATTAAATTAAAGCTTTATCTTACTTATAAGATTAAGCTTAAAGAAGCCTTATTACTTAGAGTTAACCCCGAGAAGTAAATAAAGACTTAAAGATCCCTTTATAAGCGCTATAAAATATAGAATATACTAGAGGTAATTAATATAATTAAAAGCTATAACTTCTTATAAGCTATAAAAGCTAAGATAGCCCTAAACTAAGTATAAAGGGAGTTATAAGCTCTCTTTAGCTATAATTATATTAGAGAGATTATTGCGGAAGCTATTAAATATATATTAAATTTTTTAATTACTATTAATATCTAAAAAAAGCGCTCTAGGCGTATAAGAGTCTTTATAATACTTAGGGAGTATTATAATAATACTCCCTTAGACTAAGAAGGCTATATTTACCTATATTATATAGATAATAAGGATTACCCTATATATAAATAAAAGCCTAAGGATTATTAAAAGATAAAGTATATATTTACCGGAAAGTATAACTCTAGGCTTAGGATTATATTAAAGCCTTAATAATATAATACTATTAAGAAAGAGCTTAATAAGCTATAATAAAAATACCTAAAGGCTATTTTAATTATTAAATTTAAGTAATTAAAGCTATTTATATAAGTTCCCTTTAATATATTCCCTAAGACTAATATTTATAGTATAATTATTAACCCTTAGATAGTCTATAAAGTTAGGCGTATTATAGGTATATTTATAGCGCTTAAGGAGCATAGGTACCCCTTTTTAATTAGTATTATTTAGGATATAAGCGGTATAATATACCTAGTTAATAGTATAAACCTATTAAAAAAAAGCTCTTTTATCCCTTATATTAAAAGTATAATAGAGTTAAGTAATATAAGCTTTTAGATTATAAAAAGGGGTATTTATATACTTAAGGGAATACTTAACTTAGCTAAGAAAAATACTAAAATTAATTTTATTTTATTAGATATCGCTATAATTAAAGGATTTTATATTAATATTATCTCCTTAACCTATCTATATAAAATAAGACTTTAGCTATATAGCTTTAATAATATTTTATACTTTAAAAATATTAAATAAAGCTCTATAGCTAAGGAATTAAAGACTTACTTAAATATACTTTTCTTTAAATATATTTCTCTTTTCTTTTACTCCCTTAATATATAATTAATACTTAAAAGCATAATTCTAATTAGCCTAGATAATATTCTTATAAGTATTATTAAGAATAGCGCTTATTAGCCCTTTTAGCCCTCGCGAGACTTAATCTAAGCTAAGGATATATCTATATATATCTAATACCTTTAATTAAAATATCTAACTAAGGATATACTTAAGAAGCTTATTACTAATACTTATAATATTAAGATTAATAGCCTAAAGCGTATTAATTATAAGGTATATAATATAATATATGCCTTAAGGGTAATTTTATACTATGAGTTAGAATATAGGTTACTAAGACCTTTCTAGTAAGTCTCTTAAGATCTTTAGGATTATAAGATAAGATATAATAGCTTTAATTAGCTCTTAGTTATAAAAGATAAGTTTAGTAAATAATTATATATATAATTATTATTAACTAAGCGCTTAAATAATATCTTTAATACTCTATTTAGCTTTAAATACTAAGTAAAGAGGTAATATAATCTTTATATCTATATAATTTAATAAAATAATAAATAAGTAATTATTACTATTAAGAGGGTAATAATCTTTTAATATTAGGTATATATTAAAGGTATTACTCTTAAACTCGCCTCTCTTAATATATATAAGTTAAATAGGGGTATTAAGCGCACTAATAAGAGTATTATAATAATATTAATTATTATACTTATAGGTATATATTTACCTATTAAGCTATAATTAAAAAGTATATAAATAGCTATTTATTTACTTAATATTAGCCCTTTAAAGAGACTAAAATAAAAATTACTTATTAAGGTATTAAAATTATAATTTAAAAATAATATACCCCTACTTATCTAGAAATAAGAGACTAATCTTAGGCTTAACTAGGGTATATTCTAAGCTTATAGATATCGCGCTTATATTATAAAGCGCGCCTATAAGTAAGAGAGGGATAAATAAAAGCTAAAAATAGAGCCTAGAGGGAATATAAGATACTTAATTAGCTATATAGCTAATAACCTTTTTTATATATAAATCCCTTGCCTTAAGTAAGTTATTACTATATATAATATTAAGTTTAATAAGAATATTTTCTATAAACTAAGTATTAAAAGCGCTAAGGAGTACCTAATTATAGAGCTTAGTAATTAAGTTATATATAATAATCTTAGATTTATATATAAGATTAATATTATAGAAGATATTACTTAAGGATAGCTAGAGGGTTTAAACTTAAGGGTAAAGGCTTTTATAAGCATTAAATAAGCTATTTAAAGCTCCCCTAAGTAGGTATAAATAGATATATTATAATTAAATACTTAGGAGCTAACTAGACTTTAAACCCCTAGAGAGATATTATAACTAGAATTAGTATATATAATAGATATAAGTAATACTCTCTTAAATATAGAAGTTAGCCTTAATAGTCTAGATATAATAATACTAGAAGTAATAAGGCTATAAGGTAATATATAACTAATAGGCTTAATTTAAGCTAAGGATATTAAGGCCCTAAGCGCCTTAGAGTAATTAAAGTATATATAAGAAATATCTATAGCTTTATAGCTAATAATAATAACTAGATTATTTAGTCCCTTGCCTTAACCTCTAAGAGGAAAAAGATAAGATTACCCTAGAGAATAAATAAGAAAATGCCTTTTAATAGCTCTTACTTATAAAAATATATAGTAATAAGCTATAATATAAATAAAGAGTAGATTAAGATAAGATCTTAATAATTATAAATATATTAATAAATATAAAGGGAATTATTTTATTAGCCTCTTTAAGCCTAATTAACTTAAAAATAAAGTATAATATCCTAAGTATATTTAAATTACTTTTTTAATATTTATTAAAATAATTATAAGGTCTTAATATATTTAAAAGTAATAGCTAAATTAATAAGAAATAAATATCTCTAATCCCTTAAAGCTATATAAAGACTTATTACTAATTAAACTAAATAACTAGAGGGAGATATAATATTACCCTCTAAAATTATTATTTAAGAAAGTAATATAAAAGGAGGTTAATACTTTTATTAAGAAAGATATATAAAAAGAAATTAAGTAATTAAATATATACTTAAAGCCCTTACTATTAAGATAGGTATTTAAATATAAGCTTAATTAATAGGGCTTTTTAAAGCGCTATAAGGCATACTTATATATAAAAAGAGATCTTTAAGAGCTCTTAGCGCTTAAGACTATATATATAATAATATTAGCTTTATACTCTTTTTATATTATAATAGCTATAATAGCTTAATTTAACCTTAAGATTAAGTAATTTAATATTATTAATACTTTTATTAATATATAATAAAGTAAATATAATTCCCTTATTACTTATTATATACCTAATAATTTTAAGTATATAAGGAGGGTTATTAAGCTCTAGCGCGCTCTATATAGCTTTCGCGATTTACTTACTTTATAGTTTAAGGATTTCTTATTAATACTTAAATCCCTTAATATAATAACTAATAAAAAAAAACCTTATTTTTTTTTTATTAAGAAAAAAGATATTTTTATTATATTTTTTATAGATAATATATTAATTTTTTATTATAAGAATATATCCCTTGCTATATATAAGATTATTATTAAGATAAAAAGAGCTTATAAATTATAAAATTAAAGTAATATAACCTAGTTCTTAGGTATTAAGATTACTAGAGATAGAAAGGAATATATAATATATCTCTCGTATAAGTTATATATTAAGAAAGTAACTATATAGTTTAGTATTAATAAGCTAAATACTTAACCCGCGATTCTTATACCTATAAGGGAATTTATATATAAGTTAAATATTACTATTATATAAGAAATTAAGATATATTAGGAAAAAATAGGCTTATTACTTTATATTATAGTAATAATATAAATAGATATTATATTCTTAGCTTTATTACTCTTTTAATTTCTTATTAATCTAAGTTAAGAGTATTAATAAGCCGCGGACTAAGCTATCTATTATTTATTTATATACCTTAGATTTATTATATGCTATAAAGGGAGCATAGTAACTTAGCTATTAATAATTATAAGTAATACCTTATTTATTAATAATACTCTTATAAGGAAGTTATTATAGGGATACTTTATTTTTCTTTTTAGAGGACTAATATAATAAAAAGTAATAAGGTAAGATATAATTATAATATTTATAATAGAGGCTAAATTATTCTTCTTAGAGTAAATAGTAAAAGAGATAATAAGTCTTAAGCGCTTATTTTTAGAAATATGCTTTAAACCTAGATTAGTATATAATATTAATTATAATAACCTCTAAATAATATATCTTATAATTAATAAGAGTATAAAAATAACTATGCGCTTATGCTATATAGATATATAAGGTATATAATTAAAGTAGGAATTTAAGAAGGGCATATTTAAAGTTTTATATCTTTTAATAGTATAAATATTAGTTAATAGGCTTATAAAAGTATTACCGCGGTAGTAATTTAAGTATTTTAGAGCTTTACTTAATATAATTATAATTATAAAAGAGAGTAATAAAAGTATAATATAATATCTTTTATTATTTACTTAGGCGGGCTAACCGCGTATAATAATATAAAAATAAAGTATATAATTACTTTTAGAAAATACTTATAAGTATCTAAATAGCCTTCTTAATAATATTATTATTTTCCTTTTTATTTTTCTTATTATTATTATTATTATTAGATTTATTAAGGCTACTAAGACTTAGCATATATAAAACTTTATTTTCCTTACTAAAGAGCTTAGGGTTAGTCCTTAGTAGCTATATTTATAACTTAATAATAATATAGTAATAAGTAAAAAACTATTAAAATTAAGATTAGCGAGGTAAAGGTATAGTAATAAAATATAGAGAATACTTATAGGTTTATTATTATTATTAATAGCCTTTTAAAGGGCCTAAATTATAGGCTAAATAATAATAGGGCTAAAATAGCGCTTTATTAGTATTAGTTTAATACTTAAGGTTAAAAAGAAGAGCTTATATAGGCTTATAGCCCTAATTACTTAAGGAGTAGGCTATATAATGCTTAGTATAGGTAAAAGTAAAAAAATACTATAAAAAATTATTAGTTTTCTTAGATATAATAGCGTAGATATAGGTTAAATAAGAAGGTATAAAAGGTAAGGGCTAATAATTTAATATAATAAAAGAGGTATTTATATCCTTAGAAAATATAGAGAGAGAATAAGATATAGAAAAAGAGCTATTAATAGATATAAGAGTAATTATAAAGGAGAAAATAAGAGTATAAAAATACTAAGTAAAGGAGTTTAAAAGCTTACCTAAGGGTAAGTTAATATTATATAGCTAAATTATAAAGTTAATATAAATAAAGTATATAAAATAATTAACTTATATAGTTAAAGCGCTAAGGTATAGTAATAAATAATTTCTAAATATAAAAAGGCTATTAAAGAGTTAATATAGCGCTTAAAAAGACTTTTATAAAAGGTAAAAATATTATCTTAAAGTAATAATATTAAAAGAAAAAAAAAAAGAGAAAAAAGCTATACTTATAAAGGGCTTTTTATCTTTAAGCTCTTTAATTTATAGCGCTTAATAAGGTAATTTTATATATATAAAGAATAAGCCTAAAGAAATAAATTCCTTTATATATACTTAAAAGGTATATTTAATATATATTTTATTTTATTTATTAATTATTTATTTTAGGTTATTTCTTTTATTAAAGCTATTTATAAGAGTATTTAAATACTATTAGTAATATATACTTAAATAGGGGGTATATTATATTAAAGCGCGCTTTAATTAGCTAGACTAGGCCCGCTAAAG
Organism: Ascodesmis sphaerospora; assembly: GCA_027569015.1. Lineage (NCBI taxonomy): Eukaryota > Fungi > Ascomycota > Pezizomycetes > Pezizales > Ascodesmidaceae > Ascodesmis > Ascodesmis sphaerospora. The sequence goes on along the minus strand of JAPPUR010000023.1, from coordinate 293,885 downwards.
GGGCTATGCGCTACTATATAACCGTATTAGGCGATGCCTTTATTTTTAGAAAAATAAGGCTCTTTTAACTACCGTTTTTATGCTTCAAGGTAACCATAGGCGCTCTATTTGATATATAGCGTATTGGAGAAGAAAATGGCCTTGCCTTGAAGTTAAAGCCTGTGTAACGGTCTAAGAGAACAGATGAAAACATCCCGTCCTGCGGCATACAAGACATCGCCTCAGAATGTGTTAAATGGTATCTTCTACCGTTGCCGGCGGCATAGTGGTTTGTTATGTCCCACACAACCCAATACAGGAAAATCACTGATCCTGACCATTAGTACTAGCGTAGTTTCATCATCTGATAGGAAAGCTAAGATCGACTAAGTAGGTAGATTCCAAGATGTTGCACAGCAAGCCGGAATACAGAAGCGTAAAGATATATGTATCAGTGTTCAGGTTGGCCGACAAAAGCGTACATGCCAAAATTTCTCTCCCGACATTCAGAGCATGGCCGTCACAATGCGGGGCTTTGACCACGGTTATAACAGAGGGAAACCGACGTTTAGATACTGAGGCTTATTAGAGCTGATAGATCTGTTCTGAAACTTGGGCACCAGTAAGACAGGATACCCAACATCGGTTGATAAGATAGATGAAGAATATACAGTCATGTTTACTGGGAAGAAGCATAGTACTTAAAGCAAGCGTCAAACACTCCGTCTCATCCTCCTCACTTGACACCAGTTGGCCATCGTTTCTTAGCCATATGTCCAGCTTGGCCACTCTCATGAGCCCATCAGACACTCTCTACACACTCGGCAGGATTGTCGCTGTTCTTGCCTTTGACGTCCTCACCTGCGGCATCCCTTTCCTCCTTGAGCCTTGCAAAAGTCTTCTCGGCGTCCCATGCCCAAGGAGTTGGAGCTGCAAACAGGAGATCCATCTCTTCCAGCGTGCGTTGGTTGGACTCGGGATAAAGGGCATAGACTATTGTTCATTAGCATATGAAGCCCCCTGTGTTTTTGGGACTGGTACATACCGATAGGGATACTGAGGACGTTGACAACAGCAAAGATGTACATCATCTTTTCGTTGATGGCGTTCACAATGTACGGGAGTAGGAGAGTCAATGTGCTAAAGAGGTGTAAGCCACAGAGCACTGGTGCAATGTAATCAAATGCATGCTGAAGTACTCACCCGTTTCCAATACTCCATCCAACAACACCCCACGAGTTCCCCTTTGCTCTGATATGGATAGGGAAGATCTCGGCCGGGTAGAGCCAAGGAACCGTAAGCCAGGTAGCACCAAAGATGAAGGTGTACAGATAAACCATGGACGCAGCGGCAGCGCCCCATTGGTTCGCAGTGCCAATATCGCCATCTGCCCTTGCGTTGAGGCCGCCACGGGAAAGCCCGCCGACAAGAAACATGGCCACTCCTTGTCCAACCGAGCCCCAGTAGAGGGTCCATCGGCGCCCGATGCGATCGATGGTGTAGACGCAGATCAAGGTGGCGAACATGTAGAAGATGTTGTTGAGACCGGCAACCCACTGTGTCTTACTGGGACCAAAGCCGGCAATATGGAAAATCGCTAAAGGGTTAATGTCAGTAACCTGCAGAGAAGCAGGGAGTTTCTTGAGAACTTACTTGGCCCGTACATAGTCACACCGGCGATTCCAGTCCAGCACTGGATAATTTGAAGCCAGATAACTAGCTGCACTCGGCGACCAGTATGAAGTTTGCCCGACTTCCATCCAAAGAGCATATGGATATAGGACGTGGATTCAGAGCTCCTCTCAAGTTCAATAGCCCTCCGAATATCGTTACACTCGGTTTCAGCAACGCCTGCATCTTCACCCTCGGTGCCTCGAAGGCGTTCCAGGATATAAAGCGCCTCCTCATTGCGGCCAGCTTTGACGAGCCATCGAGGAGACTCCGGGAAGGTCCAGCATCCCGCAAGGAGGCATAGCAGTGGGAGGATCTGGAAAGCGATTGGGAAGCGCCAACGGATCTCAGATTCGCCATTATCGATGAAGCTCACGCCGTAAGCAAGCCAATAAGCCACGACAACACCAAAGATGTTGAGCGTGAACTCCATAGCGATAAAGGTGCCTCTGCTGGTATAGTCGGAGAGTTCCGAGGCCCAGGCTGGGACAATTCCGTTCAAGATACCAGTGCCAATGCCGTTGACAAACCGAGAACCGAGCATCCAGGATGGGTTCATGGCTGACGACTGAAGAGCAGCGCCGAAAATGGCCCAAGCTGCTCCGAGGCCAATGGTTCCAATTCGACCATACCGATCGCCAAAGGAACCGCCAGCAAGACAACCGACAAGTGTACCAAGATAGAAGATGGCCATGATGCCTCCCTGAAGGAGAGTCTTGGTTATGACGGGGCTCCCATCTTCGGCGAGATGACCTAGGCCCATACGGCGGATATAATCGGTGCTCTGGTTCACGCCTCCCATGAGTCCCTGATCATAACCTATATAGCTCAAACGTGGTTAATAGATACTACTTTACATCTAACAGATGCCGATCGATGGTTGAAACATACCGAAGAAGAAGATGGACATGCCAGCCAGCGCGTTGACAGCCACCAGAAGCGATCGTTTCTGCAGATGGGCTGCAACCATCCACGACCGAGTCTGGTCGACTGTGAGGAATGCCATTGGGATGTATCTTTGTAGTAATTGCGATGGTTTGAAGCATTGATGTTGGCGAGTATGAATGAACTTTGAGGGAGAGGAAGTTGGATCACGGACATATATAGGGCTCGTGAGACCATGAACGACACCCCGCGCCACTCCTCGAGGCTATGACTCTCAGGATACGGGGGAATTGACGCGACGTTTCTTGTGATCCGGGGTCCCCGGATTGATGTCACGCTATAGGCATTCAAAGCTGGGGTCTGTGAGTTGGATCCGGAGCGCATTTCCAGTGACCACCTAGTGCCTCCAACGCAAGAGCACGGTTCATGCCGACCCGCCATCCGATACCTGGTCTTGTCCGTGCATTGGGCAGTCATTCCCTCGAGACGAGCAGCATAAACTAGCCCCGGGGTGCTAGGGCTAGGCTAGAGGATTGCGGGGAGGCTAGCGTGGAGGAAAGGTTATTGTGCACGCCAAGACTATTCCCTCTTGCCGACGGACAAGGACCACATGATGTTGAATTCACTCTGCAGTTCAGGCTCAGGTGGCATGAGATGGAAACTCTCAACAGCCCCAGGCAGGCTTGTTGCGATGGATCATTGCTGACTGCCCATGTTCTATCAAAAGCTCAACATAAATAACTCCAGGGGGAAAGGGTTTAAAGAATGTCGACATTCGAGTCACTCGTGCAATCTTGATCATCATACCACTTTGAAGCGATATTGAAAGCTTTCCCTGCCATATTCAGCATGCCTCTCAACTTACCCGAGAACCTGGACGCCCCAGTCCTCTCCCAGTTTTCCCTGGCTGGCAAGATCGCCATCGTCACAGGGGGCTCCCGGGGCATCGGTCTCCAAGTCGTCACCGCGCTCGCCGAGGCTGGTGCAGATGTCGCCTTCATCTACCACAGCAGCATGAGTGCCCATGAAGTGGCCTCCGAGATTAGCGCCAAGACTGGTCGGAGGGTCCAAGCCTACGAGTCTGACGTGACAGATCGAGCAAGGATAGCAGACACGATCCAAGAGATTGTCAGCTCTTTTGGAAAAGGCAGGCTTGACATCATGGTCGCCAATGCAGGCGTGTGCCAGAACGTCAAGTCGCTGGAGTACACGGAAGAAACCTGGGACTACATCAACAAGGTCAACTATGATGGTGTCATGTGGACGGCCATTCCAGCGGGCAAGATCTTCAAGCAGCAAGGCAAAGGCAACCTCATCATCACGGTGTCTGTGAGCGCAGGTCTTGTCAATGTCCCTCAGACACAGGCTGCCTACAATGCATCCAAGGCAGGGGCTTTGCTGCTCGCCAAGTCACTAGCTGTCGAGTGGGCTGACTTTGCTCGTGTTAACTGTGTCTCGCCAGGATACGTGCACACGGAGAGTAAGTGACCGAACTTGGCAAGCATGTCTTGAAAGGTACTGATGCTGGCGCAGTGATTACGACCCAGCCTGAGGAGTTGATGGCGAAATGGCTGAGCATGATTCCAGGCGGCCGCACTTGTCTTCCCCAGGAGCTGAAAGGCGTAAGATTGCCCCCCGAACCTCCAATTTTTTGTGGCGCTGACATGGAAGCAATCTAGCTGTACACGTTCTTGGCCAGTGATGCTTCGACTTACATGACGGGCTCAAATGTGATAATTGACGGAGGCTTTACTTTAACATAGATTATCTTCCCTCGCGGGTGAAAGGTAGTTAGCACCTAAGATGAGAAATAGACTGGATACTTACCCATATGTATCACCATGTTCAATCATGCTTTCCCTGTCATTGGCCATCTCGTGACTAGCCAGTGTGGCCACTGAAGTTTACAAAGGACACTTCCCAGTCAACCAAACATAAAACCCACAATGCCACGAAACAAACGTTTTAAGACTTAAGCTCCGTCGTTCCGTTCGGTAGTGTCGTTCCTATGACGGCACGAGAGAGATGGAAGTTGTAGACTAACTAAAAGTTGTAGTGGATGCCTTTCGTTGCAAGTGCGCAAGTAGGCAGGGAGAAGTTTACAGACCATCTATTGCTCAGTAATCCCATCGAGGGCTGGGCCTCAACTATAACCAAACGTACGATAGTATTTTACATTCATTTCTGATTTTGGACTCTTTTTTCATGGGTTTTATGTGCATGAATGTGGTTTTGCCCATTCACGCAAATGGGCGGACGACGATGGAAGTCTACGTGCAGCCAACTGGGTTCGTGGAATGATATAGGATTCCACAGTCAAGAGAAAACATATTTTTATTGAGTTAGGCATATATCAAGTTCCTTTCACTGTATATCTACCACAATGGCACATATTCTTAGCCATTTCTTGCTTAGCAAACTGAGAAATTGTTAGCTACTGATGGTCAAGTATTTCTGGATAACCCAGCTATGCGACTAGGCACTTACTTCCAATAACACCGTTGACAGGAATGTCAATAGATGTAGTATAGCTTGCAGCGTCACTCAGTAGGTATACATATGCACCGCCGAGCTCCTGGATCTGTGCAAGCCGCGGCATGCCACCATAGTACTTGAGCTGCTGCTCCCAGTCAGGTTGCTGCGGGACCCAGTAGGTCATGGCCGTCTCGACTAGACCAGGAGACACCGAGTTGACGCGGATTCCATATTTCGCCCACTCCATCGCGAGGGTATGAGTCATGTTTCGGACACCGGCCTTGGTCGCACCGTACGGGGCTGAGGGAACGCGCTGAAGATGAAACAGTGGTCAGCAAGTCTTCAAGGCGCTTCTATAGACGAGGGAATGTGGCAGACCTTGTTGGGGCGGTAGGAAGCCATCGAGGCCGTAAAGACAACAGCACCCTTGATGCCGAGCTTGATATAAGCCCGAGCGGCGGCTCGGGCGCAGTAAAAGGCACCAAAGAGCTGGTGAAATTAGTTAGCATCGCACCCAAGATGAGAAGCAGATCGATATACACACGTTGATGTTGAAAAGGGCGTGGATTTCCTCCTCGGTGAAATCCAACGCAGCCTTGTGGTTTGTCCGACCCGCGTTGACAACCATGCCATGCAAAGCACCGCTTTCTTCAACGATGCGATCGACGGCGGCAGTGACGGTAGCCTCCTTTGTGACATCGGCTTGAATGGCCTTGAGCTTCCCCGGCCATCTCTTTTGAGCGGCAGCAAACTCCTCTCCGGGCTCGGCGTAGTCGATCGAGTAGACGAGAGCAGCGTCGTTGTCGAGGCAGGACTCTGCGACACCGAGACCGATGCCCCGGTTGGCACCCGTGACTGTTGGCAGGTTCCATTAGCAGTGGCTCAGAGAGTTCTTAGGGGAGGTGGGCATACCAGCGATGATCTTGCCGGTCAGGGCGACCTTGGTCTGGTGTTGTTGGGCAGCCGTCGTGGCTGGGGCCGTCGTGGTCGTCTGCTCGGCTGATGGACTCATTGTTGCTGCTACTTCTGTGATCTTGAGTACGGGCTAGGATAAAATGGTGCAAGGGGATTCACGTTCGGTCGTGTAGATATATATCAAGTCTCCATAATTCCAATACATGGTATCGGGAGATGCATTCCGCGGCTCCAGGGTGCAATACAGCGGGCCTCAAAACGGTCATGTTAGCCATTCCTGCTTCGGAGGCGTGCTTTGAGCTACTGCGGCTAAGGCTTGATCGGCGGAGAAGTTGTCCTGCACCCATGAATGTTGGGTCACTATGGGCATCGCCCTCGTCTCGAGGGAAACGGCACCATCCTATCTCCACAACCCCGCGCCTCCACATCATCCATGGGTGAACCCTCCTTGTGCTGCCGCACGATTCATGACTACCAGCTCCTGGTCACCAATCAATTGGTGGCATCTAACCTCCCCTTCAACCATCTCTTGTCGTTAGACGTCTGTCCTTCGCGCAACACGCTATTTGACAATCATGAGTGCAGTCGTCCGATTACTCGCCGGCAAAACGGCTGCAATTACAGGCGGTACTACAGGAATCGGGCGAGCCATCACCCTCGAGTACCTCCGCCAAGGCGCAAATGTAGCCGTCAACCACCTTGGTCTCCCCAAGGACGAACCGCTTCGCCAAAGTCTTGTCGACGAGGCCAAGCGTCTGAGCAGGGAGGCACCTGAGGGAGCACCAACAGGGGAGCTGCTGGAGATTGCTGGAGATGTGACAGACCCAGAGACGGGGAAGGCTCTGGTAGCAGAAGCAGTCAAGAAATGGGGAGCTTTGGACGTGTTTGTTGCAAATGCGGGCATCTTCAAGGCCAGCGAGTTTCTCGAGTAAGTTCTGCCCATCCCTTTGTTGACAGCATACTCGATGCTCATCATCTATGTCTTTTGTCGCAGCATCGAGAAGGACACGTTTGACAATTCCATGAAAGTCAACGTCAACGGCGCCTTTTACGCGTGTCAGGCCGCAGCTCGACAGATGGTCAAGCAGGGTAACGGGGGATCCATCATTGGCATCTCGTCCATCAGCGCACTGCTCGGTGGTGGGCTTCAAGTGCACTACACACCAACCAAAGCTGCTCTCCTTTCCATGACCCAATCCATGGCCATTGCCTTGGCCAAGGACAAGATTAGAGTTAATGCTCTCCTTCCTGGCACGATCCATACGCAGCTGGCTGATGCCGACATGGCCGACGAGGAGAAGCGCAAGTACTTGGAGCACCGCATTCCGTGGGGGCGCGTCGGCAAGCCTGAGGATTTAGCTGGGCCAGCTGTGTTTCTGGCCTGTGAGAAGATGAGTGGTTTTGTGACAGGAGCTCAGCTGCTGGTGGATGGTGGAATGTATGTTCATCTTCAGTAACGGGATTGTAACCCAAGGTAGACCTACGGTAATGAGGGAATGTCGCGAGGATGGTATTAGATATTGAAGTGACTATGAAAAGGAATTTGTTTCTGATTTCGAATTGAATAACTGTGTCTCAAATAGCAAGTAATCTCGGTAAAGTTGACAGCTGACGTTAGTCTCTTGCATCCCTGATTTTAAACATCTCTACCCCGTCACCCAGGAGTCATCTTCGTCTCTATTAGAACATTGCTACCACAAGTATTTATCACGTCATGTGTGCATTTTATCGTGAAGAACGTCATTTACCCCAGGACACGTTATAAGATAGTGATGGATCCTGGGGTTACGAGCCTCGCACTCGAGAGCTGGTCGCGTAGGGTAGGCATAACTGAGATGTTTACGTCTGCGGGGGACAACTAACCAACCGGTGGCCTAGTCCGATTTCGCTCTAGGCAGCTTTTGTACGTGCGGAGAAGCAACAGGGACTTATTAATAGAACCAGGGCCAATGACTCGGCCCTCGGGGCTCTCCCTCGCTCCATCCTCTGACTTCCCCAGCGACACTGGCTAACGGCACCCAAGCACAAGTGCAAGTATCAATGAGATTACTGGTTCAGCTGCGGACCCCTACCGACTCTCGCCTTATGCATGGACGACAACCAGGAGCCTCGTCGCTTCACTAGAGGCCGGCTGTCACGTGGGAAAGGTTTGCGCAGGACTACAGGCTGGTAAGATGAGCTGTCTTCAGGGCCATGACGTACAGGAACTATCACTGATAAGACTTTGCAGCTTGACCTGTCGTCGGCGACATATCAAATGCGACGAGGGCAAGCCGCGCTGTGGGCCATGCGACCGCATCAGTGCCGTTTGTGCCTATTCAGGTCCTAAGAAAACTGCACGGAGGGCTACGAGACACTCACTGGAGCTCAGCGATCAAGATGAGACTTCAATCTCTCAACCAGCCCTGGCCGAAGACACCACGCAGACCGAGGGCGACCAACCCAATCAGGACAGCCCCAGCGCTACCCAAGCATCGTCTCCTCCCTCTGGTGACAACCAAGAAGACCTTCAACCTTCCGATGGGGCCCAGGAGGAAGAGCAAGCACCAGAGACTGAGTCAGTACCACGCGAGGCGGCAGAGCATGACCTTGATGACTGTCAGGGCTATTCTGTCCTGGAGGACGTTCTTGAGCTCAGTGCAAGAGACGGCGGACTCTCCTCTACTACTCAAGGGGAGGCAGCAAGTTGGCAGATGGGATGCGAAGCCATGGTATCATCTGGAACAAGTCTCGGCACTCAAAATTGTTACACCTTCCCGCACGCGCACCCAGAAATGCTGTCGCCGACTCAGGCCGCCTTCCAAACAGCCGCTCTGGCATATCATAGCACCCCAGACTCGGGAGTCAACCACGGGAATGGATCACTGACACTTAGATGGCTCGACCTGCTCATTGGCGACGCGACACTCAACTACGGACCGCTCCCAGAGCTTGAGATTGGTCCAGACGTATTCGGCAACGCTGTCACTCAGACACCAACCAGTCTCGACGAAGCAGCTACGCCAGCTACTAACGACAGCTCCGGTGTCACCACTCAGAGTGCTTACCTACAGGAGCGGCTTCCAGATAGAAGGGGTCCCTCTGGTGATAAACAGCTCTGGCAGGCCTCGGAGGCGATAGCCTTACAGCCACAGGAGCATATCCTATTTCGACACTTTACAGACCACATCAGCAGATGGGTACGTATCGCGTGCCTTGACAGGTTGCACCCTTGGTTTGCTTCGATATGTCGGTCTGTGATGTCATCTTGCTGACTCCCTCCACCTTAGATGGACCTCTTTGAGCCGCAGAGGCCGTTTGGGACTCTGGTCCCTCACCTAGCTGTACGTCTTCGCTGCCAGTGATTCCTATCAGGTCTAACAAGCACAAAGCTTCACAATATTGGGCTGATGAATGCCGTATTGGCTTTGTCGGCTCGTCATCTGCGCAACGTCAACAGCGATTCTCCATGTCACGCCGGAGGATATCGGCCCGATCCCAACGACACCATCCGCTACTACTGGAAAACACTTCACTACAGTCAAAAGGCTATGAAGTATGAAACCTATCAGACAAGCCTGGAACTATTGGCGAGTGCCATTATTATCTCGTCGTACGAGATGCTGGACGGCGCGAGCACAGACTGGGAGAAGCACCTCAAAGGTGTCTTTTGGATCCAGCGCTCACAGGTTATACACGGTGACTCTGGCGGCTTGCGTCAGGCTGTTTGGTGGGCATGGCTATGTCAGGACGTGTGGGCGGCTTTTCGAGAGAAAAGAAAGCCATTCACCTTCTGGCAGCCCACCCGCTCTCTCGCGGAGCTGGATCCCAACCATCTGGCTGCTAGAGCCGTCTACAACTTTGCCCACATTGTTGGCTTCTGTGCTGAAGAGAGTGAACCGGGAAATGCCACTCTCAACACTCAAAAAGCAGCACTTCTCCTGCAGCGACTAGAAACCTGGAAGTCGTATTCAACCGTAGAGTTCAACCCCCTTCCAGGCCCAGAGTCTGAGGACAACAAAGACTTTCCGCTTCTTTGGATCCAGCCCGCCGCATTTGGTAAGCACATCATCGCACTCTGCCAGTCTCGGGGTAGACAAATCGTCTGGCTGACTAGCATCTGACAGGAATTGCTATGCAACTATATTACTGCTCTCTGATCCTGCTACACCTGCACCAGCCGTGCTACGGAGGCTTCAAAGAGTATCTGGACAGGCAGAAAACTTTGAAGAAGTGGGCGAGGATGGTGTGTGGCATCGCAATGACCTGCACGGACTACGCGGCCAGCGTCATGTCCTCGCAATGCGTCTTTATAGGTAACATGGTGTCTTTAGCCTCGCTTGCAGCTTTCATGTGACTAATATGCTTGAATGAACAGCGGGAATGGTGATTGAAGACGACGCTCAACGAGCTGCGGTTCTCGCATACCTCGATACGTGTAACAAGCGCGCAGGCTGGCCGGGATACTCACTAGGCCGTGAACTGAACGACATATGGCGAGCGGACTAGATACTTCGATTGATCGCGGTCTCGCTAGTTGACACTGAGGGGGGCTAACGCAGGCTGTCTTCTTCTACTCGTCTATGAAGAGGGCGCTTTACCCGCTGAACCAACAATCTCCATCCACTCAATGGTCTGGTTTATCACCTTGTCAACGCCCTCCTCCATGAGTATCGTATGTGACTTCGCCCTTGAATCGTCGGCTCTGAGGTGGGCGTAGTAGTCGTCGAGGACGACCCTGTTGACGTTGATCTTGGTTGCCCCGGCCTTGATGCACTCGCGCATCAACTCGGGCAGAAAGCCGTTGGTGCCATGGAGAGCAACATGTGCCCTCTTGTTGAGCTGTGCCTTGATCAAATTGAACCTGAAAACCAGTAAGTTCCTTGTCCAGCTCTCAGTTTGCTGTATTTCTTTGCGCCACTAACCTCTCAAAGTCCAGCTGAGGCCCTTGAGACCCGTATTCGCCGTGCACGTTGCCAAACGCGGGAGCCAGCACATCTACACCCGTTGCGATGAATTGTTCAACCTCTTCTGGAGTCGTCTTGCTGGCCTCGAGCCCTGCCGTGTCGGTAACGCCGTCTTCACCACCCTCGATCCTCCCAGGCTCCGCCTCGGTCGCAATTTGTCTGTCGTTGCAATACAACACCCACTTGGCCGTCTTTCTCAGATTCACCTCCTTATCGTAATGAGACATGTCGACCATGATGCTATCGAACGGCAGCGTATCTGCCGCAAGCTTGATGACATCCTCGTCCTGTGCGTGGTCAAGATGAACAGATACGGGTACACGAGCCCGACTGGCAGCGTCTGCAGCCGTCCGTATCAAGAGTCCATCTGAGAACCGGATGGCCCATGGAAAAAACTGGAGGATGAGGGGAGATCGAGCCTTTTCGGCGGCACGGACGAGACCAAGGATCTGCTCGATGTTGTAGGCGATGGCAGCGATCACACCGTAGTGACCTTCCTCGGCGGCTTTGAGGATCTGAAGATGGCGGTTTGACGCCTTCCAGTCGCTTTTCTGGCTCATATTGGAAAGATTGGAGCTGTATGGACGATGAAAACAACCTGATACCGGGCTGTGGCACGCTGTCGAAGAGGTAGCCCAAGAGTTTTGCGATACAACTACATTTACAAGGGTCTCGAGGCAGTTTATAGGAGATTCGTGAATAAAACTACTATTTTTAGCTGAAACCTCCTCCCTTACCTCGAGGAACGGAATCTCTGGGCAATTTTCCACCGAGACGGGCTCAGTTCTTGCTCGTCTCGAGGGCAAAGCGCGGGCTCAAGCTACACATCAGTGGGTCCAAACAGGCCGAGGAGATCTTTGCTAGGAAGCATTGTGCATGATACGGTAGAGCTTTCGTTTTTTACGATGCTTGATAGACCCATTCGTTTGCAATGTGTTGCAGTGGTCCTGATTGTCCATCTCTCATTGCCCTTCCCCAAGTCACATTGAAGCTCACCCGTTGCTCGTTGCCACCCATCTCTCCGCAATGACGGACACAGGCGACCCTGACAACGCCTGGCGGATCTTCCAAAATGAGTTCAGGGACATACTCGGACAGGAGCCCTCACTCCAATTGCTCCTTCAAATCGACGAGTTCCCCTTTGCCCATGAGGCTGGCGTTTTCCTCCCCGAGGCGAATGAGCTCTTTGTCACCAGCAACCAGTTCAAGGACCACGTCGGCGAGAAGAGGGTCCAGATTTCCAAGATTTCCCTGGGTGGTGACGCTCGCCCGGTCAAGTTGGAAAATATAGAGTGCGACATCATTCACATGGCAAACGGCGGCGTCAATTATCAGGATGGGATCCTCATATGCGCCCAAGGCTCTGCGACGCGCCCCAGTGGTCTCTTCAAGCTACATACCACTTACCCGTATGAAACAGAGCCTGTGGTTACAAGCTACATGGGGAGGCCTTTCAATGCTGTCAATGACGTTGTCGTGCACCGCGACGGAAGTGTCTGGTTTACAGACCCCTCATACGGCCATGACCAGGGCTATAGACCTAAGCCTAGCCTCCCCAACGCTGTCTATCGCTATGATCCTGCTACTGAGAGTATCAGGGCTGTAGCTGATGCGCTGGGAAGACCTAATGGCATCTGCTTCTCGCCCGACTATTCGACCGTATACATAACTGATACGGACCAGGTGCGTGGTCAGTCGGTCGATTATGGTAGGGCAGCTTCCATGTGAGTCTCGCTCGAGCAATTATGTGGCATTATTGCTTCCCTGTGATACCTTTCTCCATGTGTTAACTGTCGATAGATATGCATTTGACGTAATTGAGCGACATGGGCAACCGTTCCTGGCAAACAGGCGTTTGTTCGCTCTCGCCGACACAGGGATCCCGGATGGTATCAAGTGCGACACACTGGGAAATGTGTACAGCGGTTGTGGCGATGGTGTCAACGTGTGGTCGCCTGGAGGTGTTCTTCTGGGCAAGATCATTATTCCAGGCGGCGTGGCTAACTTCTGCTTCGGATCTGAGGGTCAACTCTTTGCGCTGAATGAACACCGACTGTGGCGGGTACAGCTTGACAAATGCGTGAGAGGAGCATTGCTTGATGGTCAAGCATAGCTGGAAATCAGTATTTGGAACGAGATTATGCGGCACCGAGTTAGGAGTACAGTGGTTTCTGGAGAGGGGGGAGTTATATAGGCCTATGTGAAATTGAGAGAGATCTTTCCAAGTCCAGATCCGTTATCGTACAAGACCTTGTGCCTGGTGTGTTTCCAGCGTGATCTCAACCACGGTGAGCCCCAACGCTTTCCCGAAGTCCTCACAAACTGCTGGTACAACTAGTAAATTGTAACGAGCTCAACAACTCCAAAACCCTTCTTCTGCCCCAAGAACGTTCCAGACGCTGTGATGAAGCCTTCGTAAGCCGAGTCAACCAGGTCTTCTGGCCCATACATCTCCTGGTCCGGCCGAACAGACTTGACAACAACGTAGTCACCATTCTCAAATTCCAGTCTCCACGAGAGAGGGTAAACCAGTCCTGTGTTGGGGGACGTCCAGGTGTTCTTCATGTCAGGAATCAAGTCGTAGGCGAGGACAAGCTGTGAGTCGCCCTGGCGAACAGTCGCGAACTGATAAGTGGTGTCGTCAGGCATCTTAAACGCCCAGATACTGGCCTTGATATCCGATCCAGGAAAGTGCAACTGAAACCAGGTCCAGTTGCGAGGGGCTCCATAGGAGATCTGGCGGTCGTACCAGGTGAAGGAGTTCTTGGGGTCAATCTTAACGTCTGTCCCGTTGAGCGTGAGGCTTCCAGTCGTCTTCCCAGCGGGAAGCCCCCACTCAGTCGCGTTGGTAGGGCCAGGGCCAAAAGCAATGGTACCTGCTCCACCGTTGAGAACAAGCTTGGCTGTCGCCTCCCAGCTGATGTTGAAGGCAAAAGAAGCGTTAGTGTCGGCGTATGCGTACATCTCGGAGACGCTATCCTCTGAGGTGGATACGAATCCGTGAGTCCCAAAGTCGGCATTGATGGGCACACCCGAATTAATCGTTCTGTCGCTCTTGGCAGAGCAGTAGACAAGATCAACCCAGTAGTCGAGGGTGTCTAGGTCAAGAACAGAAGATCGACAGACGTTCTTGGGGGCAGTCAAGATGTGGTCTATAGCAAGGTACTGCTTTCCACGGGTGCTAGTGATGAAGGAGCTCATCCACCAAGAGGATCCTCCTTCATAGTCGTACTGAGACTTGGTGATGTTGATGAGAGCGGGAACATGAGCCTTGGATGGGTCAGCTTGAACTTGTCCAACACGGGAGGGCATGCTTACGTTCTGGTAAGTGACCTCGTTCTCTGGCTTGAATGTGTACTTCTTGCGAGTGGCGGCACCGAGTGCTGTAGTAGCCAGTTGGAGCAATGCACCAAGTGTTGCCAACTTGGTAACCATGGTTGGGCTGTTTGGACGGTCTGAAAGTGGTGATCTAGGCTGATTGAGTGATGATGAGAATGGCCCTGAAAAGGTGTGCCTGGTGAATTAGAGGTATTCTCTTCTTGTGTCCAAGATGGCAATTCTTATACAATTTCAAAGCTGTTGCCAGTCGGTTGAGCCGGACTAGCTGAGAAGTTCCGATGCAGGGGTTCCAGAAGGTCTGCGCTACTGGGGCGGATCACGATCAGGCCACGGAGCGCTGGAGGAGTCCGCCGCCGCGTCGTCGCAACCGGAAATGAGGGTATATGCCATGAGACATGCACATACTACCGAGACGGATCGGTAGATTAAAATCAACAGTGTTCAGATGTGGGTTCTTGCGTCAACTAAGCTTAACCCTGGAGTGGTATGATTGATGAAGGGCTCTCGAGATGGTGACAATAAAAGCCCGCTGATGTAATCCTCAACAGGTTCGTTCCTGCAGATGTATATTACTGTAGTTGTGGACTACTCCGGGATGTGGAGATCCACGTCTTTGTAGGTAAACACCCTCATGTCGGACGGTTGCGGTTAGCCGTGTTCACTGTCGCCCTGGGAGTGGAAACAAACAAGCAGCCACGGGACTCCCTCAATTCGGATGACAGTCTCGGTGGCTCCTCATTGTACCGAACAGTCCATCCTGGACTACAACTTTGATTAAAGGGCCCTCGGCGTAAGGGAAGCCGGATCGACGCTCAAGAAGTGGGTAGGCATTTTATCGTCAAGGTCTTACAAGTCGAACATACCCTGACTAGATGCTGGCGCAGCACATAAATTCTTCAGTGATTCTAGTATCGTGGAAATCTTCTTCCGAGCCTCATAATTGTTATTGTTCCGGTTGATCTGACGGCCCGAGGCTGCACAGTGTATTGCCGGCCGATGGATGGAGAAGTTTCGTTTATGATGCACTTTCGGAAATTGATCAAAGTGGGGAAAAGACTCTGGGGATGCATAGAACTCATGACATTATCAAGGACTGCAGTTGAACCTGTTCAGCAAAAGAAGCCTCAGGGAACAAGGGGATGGACTGAGCTCACGTGAGAGAAACGGAGTAGATGCCAAGCCTGGCCTTGTCCCGGTCCGTGATCCATCTCCGTAAGCGGAGAACGGCCTTCCAGTACGCTCCGAATCGCCGAATCTATGCAGAAGGTATTGCCAGAAGACAATCCCGGTCAGATTAATGCGGTATCAGGCAGTAATCAACTACTTGGAAAATATCCTTTTAATCCATGCCATTCTGGTCGCTTTCGCCACCTTTGATAACTCAGCCTGTGGAGCCAAACTATCAAAGGCGTGAAATGCACCTGGCCAGACATGCAGCTCAGCCTGTCCACCAGCGGCCCATAGTCCGTTTGCATAGCTGACAACCTCGTCCCGAAAGACTTCAGCACTCCCTACTTCCATAAATGTCTGCGGCAAGCCACCAAGGTCTTCCGAACGGCCTGGGGCCGAATAAATACTGACCTCATCGCTGCCATGACTGTTCCCGAGCAGAGATTTCCAGCCCGTCAAGTTGCTAATCCTGCTCCACGTTCCTTCATTTTCATACTGGTAATTTGATGCTGAACTGCACCTGTCATCCAGCATGGGGCAGCTCAAACATTGGGCGTAGATGCGTGGACCGTTCAAGTCTCTGCTTCGAAGAGTAATACCAGCGGCTAAGCCTCCTCCGGCGGACACGCCAGCCACCATAATTTTGGCGGCGTCAACGTTGATCTCGGTGGCATGGGACGCTACCCACTCCAATCCTGCGTAGCAGTCGTCCAGAGGTGCGGGGTCGGGGTTTTCAGGGGCGAGACGGTATTCGACAGATACGACCACGGCGCTGCAGTCCAGTCCAGAATCCCAGATATGGCGTATACCGGCATAGCGACTGCCCATTATCATCCCCCCTGCATGCATCCAGTAGATACATGGAGCTGGACTGGATCCGACAGTGTGAGGGGTGAAGACAGACAAAATGATGTCGCCATTTGGACCTTGAATGACTTTTTCGATGTGGGAGCTGGACTTGTATGGCTCAACCAGAACGTCTTGGGCAGTTGGCGATGGCGCGGATCTGAATAATTTGATGTGTTCCGGCAAGATGGGGGAAGGAAATTTGAAAGCTTTCAAGGCTTCGCCTAGTTCTTCGTCGTAAGGAGGGCGAGGGATCGTGGATGCCATGTTGTCAGACGAGTCGAGTGATGCGAGATTAGAAGCTTCAGGATTGGCTCCAAGTGCCTTGTGTTAAAATGTGGCAAGCCTTCCATCTTAAATAATTGAATTCCGGTTTCTTATGTGTCCTAATCCGCGGAGAACCCCTATCGGACAGAATGCGAAATGGATTTTAATTAACGACTAGCTAATAGCAGCACGTTTATCATTCTTCGTCCTTATTTAGCGATTCGGACTGACTCATCAATATGGGGCGACCAGGTAATACCCGAAAGCGGAAGCGAAAGCGAAGCAGCAGGCAGCCTCCCGCAATTAACTAACATAACGTTAGATGATAGTAAGGATCAGGTTTGGATGTCACGTTACCTAAGTAATTTAGGTGAGCATGTCAAGTTACGTGAGGCTGCTTCAAGTTGTGACAAACAGTCTATTAGCAATCTCTTCCACGCAGTCGTGAGGAAATCCCTGTGAATCTACCGAGTAGGTCAAGAATAAACCAAACTATGGAAGTCACCCCAGCCCCATGAACCATGGAATGAGACGTTACTGGCGACCTCGTTTGGTCCAGCGTGCCCCGGTGCAAAGAACCCCATGTCGAGCAAAGATTGTCTGAGCCTCAACATCTGGACCAACACCAACTCCTCCAGCGACAACTTGCCTGTCCTAGTGTGGAACCAGGAAAGTGGCCTTTCTAGCGACAATACACAGTGGTACCGTGGTGGAATGGCTATGAAGGACGTCAACTTCATTTCCTTTAACCGTCGCCATGACATCCTGATTTCAACGCTGAAGGCCTTGCACGTGATGGCATTAATACGTCAGATAACTATGGCGTGCTCGACTTTCTCAAAGTACTTAAGTGAGTGCAGGCCAAAGCGTGCCGTGATAGCCGGCGAGTCCTTCGGCTCCTCACAAGTTTCATCTCGGCTGACCCGGTTACCCTGTAAGACCCGTGTTGTTCTTTACTGTGACGGAATATAGGGGCAAATTCTTTTTTTTTTTAAAGCTCAAATCAGGCCCACCAGAGTCATAATATACCATGTTACGGTCAGGAATGGCTGATGGTTCATAGTACGAGCATCATGACATTCAAAGGAGCCCAGCACTGGAGGCAGCGAAAGCACGACCCTCTAGTCAGCCGACCCTGTCAAGGCAAACCTTGATACCCTTGCCAATGGACTCAAGTTTAACAACATATTTATTTTAATTCAGCTCGGAATTGATATTGACATTTGCTACTACATAACACAGATAGAATACCTGTCAAGAGCTCATAACAAGTTGCCCATTAGACTGACTAACCTCAAAGTTAAGGTCAGGCTGGAACTCGATATATAGTGCCTCCTGGAAAGATGATTAATTTGTCGTCATGTATCATGGTGGAATGAAAGAGACCATTTGCTACTTACCGGCTCTTGGTAGATCTTGGCGGTGTACTCGGCCTCTTCTTTGCCAATCACCTTCTTCGGAAGACCGGTGCTTTCCACCATGATCTGTACCTCGCACGATCGCTCCAACAGTGTGAACAAGTAAGCCGCCTCATCGACGGTTTGTCCTGTGGTGAGAATGCCGTGGTTTTGCAGAATCACAACTCGGTTCTTCTCACCCAAAGCCTCGGCAATTCTTTGTCCCTCTTCGCTTTCTAGAACGATGCCCCCAAAGCTTTCGTAAACAGCCTGGATGCCAAGGAAGGCGCACGTGTCTTGGCTAATGATGTCGAGAGGACGCCCGAATGTGGACCATGCTTTTCCAGCTGGTGAATGCGTGTGACAAGCAGCGTTGATGTCAGGACGTGCCTTGTGAAGAGCTCCGTGAATCTGGAACCCAGCTTTGTTGACCGCGACTCGGTTTCCGCCGATGACGTTGCCGTCTTCATCAATGTGCACCATGTCGCTTGCCTTAAGCATAGCAAAGTGTACACCGAAACTGGGAAATCATCAGAATCGTTCTCTCGTGCGTAGGCCAAGATGCACTCACGGGTTAATCCAGAAGGTGTTTGGTTGCACGGGGTCGCGAACACTAATGTGTCCGGCTGTTCCCTCGGTGAAACCTTTGCGTGCAAATACTCTGAATGCAGCAGCCATATGTTCTAATTGCCATTGTCGCTTCTTGTAAAGATCGTCAAATTTGGGAACGCCTGGAAATGAGTATGCATCAGTTGTGGACACCTGCGTGTGCTCTTCTTCCTTCTTCGCAACAGACTTCTGGTTGACAAGGGTGGACCCCGCACCCTCAAGAGTCAGGGTTTGAACAGTGGTTGTGGAGGTCATGATGTGGTGCTAAGGGTCTTTGCAAAGATGCCTGTGTCGATGTTCGGGATCAAGGGGCGATTTGCCCCATGGTGAGCACTGATAGCCTTTATAAGCAGAAGATAATGCACCCAACTTCGGAAAAGGAACCCGTGAAATAGCGAGTCACGCTCAAGTGGACCATGGGTCCCCGCGCCGATCCGTTATCGTGCCTAAATCGCCAGCCGGGGAGCCAACTTGTCATCCCCGGCTTGTTTGACCAAAGACAGTAAAATGTTATAACGGTATCATGCAGGGTATGGACTTCATTACTCGGAAAAGAAAAGATTTCCAGGGACAAGGAGAACAGTCATGATTCCTTTAACCCGCCTGCTGGGGTTCTGTAATCTGTGAAGTACATACAATGTGATTTCCTTGCAATGACGTAGGAAGTCGTTATCTCATTATCTGACACCGTTTAGAACTAACACATTCGGACTAGACTACAACCCACCCTTGCTAGCCTCTCTTCTGCAGTGCCCGATTAGCTATCCCACAGTCAAGGACTCTAACGAAAGATTCTAGCTGGCATATGGCCAATAAGTGAGCTTCATCCGGGGTATTCGACCCACCGTCGAGTCCGGAGATGTTGAGCCGATGGGGGATATGACGAGTCATGAGATTTGGAGTTCATGTTTGACTGGGGTCGACGCGGAGATAAATATGGAGTCGTTTTCATCGAGATACGATCCAGTAACGACCTCAAGTTCCCAGCATTTCTCTCATCCAAATACCGTTAACCAAAGATGGATCACACAGCTAAACAAGATGATTCCAACAAACTTGCCTTTGAGGGAATCAACGACGCGGGCTCCATCCACAGGGCCTCAATCTACACTACCACCGTGGAGACCAAGCGTGGTCTCTCTCCACGACATGTGCAATTGATGGCTATTGCAGGTAGTATCGGTACTGCCCTCTTTGTTGGCATTGGAGGTGCACTCTCCAAAGCCGGACCGCTCTCTCTTGTTCTTGGATATCTCTTTTGGAGCATGTTCTTCATCTTGCCATGCACTCTCAGTGTTGGAGAGATGTGTGCATATCTCCCTGTCCGAGGAAGCATCTTTGAGCTCGCCAGCCGCTTTGTTGACCCGGCTCTTGGCTTTTCCATGGGCTGGACATACTTCTATGGTGGTATCATGCTGGTTTGTGTCGAATATAGTGCTGTCGCGACGGTGATGCAGTATTGTACGTGAAGTTCCCCAATGAAGCGAGTGTTTTCCTCTTACCATTTGAATGACAGGGAATACTACCGTCAACCCAGGCGTATGGGTCGCAATGGCCTTGGCTGTCTGCTTCTTGTTGAATATGGCTGCTGTCAAGTGGTATGGCGAGTCTGAATTCATCATGGCGTCAACAAAAGTGATTTTGATCATCGGCCTCATGTTGCTCACTCTCATTACCATGTGCGGTGGAAACCCTCGAGGCGATGCGTATGGCTTTCGATACTGGGGTGATGGAAATGCCATGCACACCTATTACACTGATGGAGCAGCTGGACGCTTTCTTGGCTTTTGGTAAGAAATCTTGACACAAATGATTAAGGTGTGGATGTATGTCCTAACAAAAGAAATGCAGGTCTGTCGTCATCTATGCTGCATTCACCATTGGCGGTCCCGACCTGATCTGCTTCACGGCTGGTGAAATCCAGAACCCCCGACATACGATCCCGCGAGTCGCTCGGCTTATATTCTATCGTCTTGCCTTCTTTTATGTTGTTGGAGTCCTTGCAGTTGGTATCATTTGCTCAAGTCGCGATGACCGGTTGATGAGCGCTATCGAGAATGGTGATTCAGGAGCGGCAGCTTCGCCCTGGGTCATTGGTATTGAGAACTTGGGCATCCACGGCTTGCCGCATGTGATTAATGCTGTTATCTTACTTTCTGGCTGGTAAGTATACCAAACATGAGTCGTGGAGTCTTGAGCGAAGTAGCTAATTGTGTCTCAAAGGTCTTGCGGTAATGCATACCTGTACTCAACTTCTCGCTCCCTGTACGGACTTTCGCGTGGTGCGTCTCCTTCAAATACTGAACACTCAAAGCCTCGTCTAACAAACTTCTAGATGGACTTGCCCCAAAGTTCCTTATGAAGTGCACCAAGTCGGGCGTACCCATCTACTGCGTGCTAGTTGTCACTTTACTCTCTTGCCTCTCCTTCCTCGTCGTTTCTAATTCGTCCGTCCAAGTTTTCTACTGGGTAAGTCATTTGTTGCAAATGCTGCTATGGTCTTCATACTGATAATAGCTTTTAGTTCGTCGATCTTACTACTGGCGGATTTGTCTACGTCTATACTTGCATGCTCTTGACATTCATCGGGTGGCATCGCGCGTTGAAGGCCCAACCAACCGTCGTTCCAGAGTCATCTCTGCCATTCTTGTCGCCATTCAGGCCCTACGGCGCCTACTTTGCCTTTTGTCTGGGATGTATCTTTCTCATCTTTATCGGCTGGGATACCTTCTCACCCTTTGATGTTGAAGGCTGGATCACCTACTATTTTGCCACTTTCTTCGGCCCCTTCATGTTTATCGTGGGAAAGATTCTCAAACGATCAAGATTCGTCAAACCTTCGGAAGCTGACCTGGTTACGGGCAAAGCTGAAGTTGATGAGGAAACTCGAATCTGGGAAGATCCTGCGGCATTGGAGACTCAGAGACTGCGTCTACAAGAGATGAACTGGGCTAGACGATTTTGGGAGAAGCTTTGGTAGAGAGTTGCTGTGGCACGGAAGTCGGTCCTTTTGGGTACAATATGAGTGGGCGCTCTCTCCATAGGTAGGATGGACTTTGCGATCCTTCCATTCTGGTACATAGCCCCCAACCCCCGGACTAGCTAGACTAAATAAGACAAGTCACCGCATCTATCACCTTTCCTCTGCAGTCATTCATAGTTCGAAAGTCATATTGTCCGACAGAAGAGGTTAGTCCCGTTATGGCACGTGTTTAGGAAAGAGGGGAAATTGCCCATCACCTGAAGGAATTCAACACAATCATCATCAGGTCATCAATAACACCTTTTGATCAATTTGCCAGCCTGTGATCGGGACCCTGTCTTTTCCCTTCTTGTCTTCTCCTTATTAGACCGGCCATAGAACTTTCGTCTATCCGGCATATATAAATAAATAACTATTTAATGACTCACATATCGCTATAATCATTACTTCATTTGGGTAAGATTCGGTTCTAGGTTCGAGTGCCGCGGAATACGATGCGAGATTTCACCATCAGCGCTTTCACAATGAGCCTCCAGGTCAAGAGAAGTCTAGGTAGCATGGGGTTCTAGGAAGATTGGCTCTCATGGCTGAGACTGCTGTCCCCCACACTGTCATGTTAATCTTGGGTGACATTAAGGTTGACCCTGGGCTTTCTATGGGGACTCGATCCTCGTATCAGGATCAAGTGATTACTAGTACGTCCTACGCGGGGAGAGACAGGGATTGGTATCAATGTTCCCATGGTGCGGGCAACAGCTGTTAAGACACCGGGGGAGACTGCCCGTGAAGGGGAAACATGGGCTAAGGGGACCTTTTCTGGACTAGACTCACTTCTCTTCCATACCTTGTAAGCTATAGCATGTCTCTCCAAGTCAGCAATGGCCTCGGCAATGTGCCATGAGACAGGGCATAACTCACAACGGCTTTGACACGCAAGTCATGGTAACTCCAGCTACGTCCCATGTCTAACACCTCCACGAAGACGAAGGTTGGTGTTCTAATCCCAATTAGGAAAGCCAGTCCGCCCCGGCTCGACCAATCATAAGCCCGATATTACAGGCATGGTAATTCCGAATCGGGTAAGCCCAGTATCATCCTTCACCCATCCCTTATCTAGATTAGAATGCTTGTCCATGTGCTCAACGGGTTATCATCGCGGGTTTCGATTACCTCGATAGGTATGGCCTGATAGACTTATCGCAATGATAGCATGGCAACCTTGAATCTTAGATGGACTGTCGATAGTGAAAACGGCATCCAGGCCGTGCCGACTTTCAATTCGAAGTGTCAAGTTCACAGAGGACATCCATGAACATGTCCGCCATGTCTAACGGGGCCATCCAGATAATTGCCTGTGCAGCTCAAGAATACTTTTCTGACATCAGCGGTGTCTTGCCAGCCTTCTGCTTTCTGTCGTCTTGGTTAGTATATGGCATTTCTAAATAATGTCTTTGATGGCGGGGGTCGGGAAAGGTGCAAGGAATTGAGTGTCTCCAGAACGGTCGTGTGCTGGTTACAGGTGATGGGTACCGTGCACTCTTCCGTATGATACTGCCATGAAAGCCAATCCCCGATCAAACTTGAACTAGTAGACTACTTACCCTAAAGTGCAAGATGATTTCGGAAAACCAGCCTTACACGAGATATTATTGGATGGAAGTTTTTCTTTCAACCAGTGTTTGCCAATCCGCTGACATCCCGCTTAGATTTGTGATAGTCTCTCTTTTTCCCCTAGCCGGCGGGTTGGCACCTTAGCATCCACCTTGTCATTTGTGGCACATCATGACCAACGAGGTAGAAGTTTAGCAGGACTCGCTTCGCCGATGCGATAGTCATAGTTTAATGACAACTTTAGCTCGACGAAGGTACTGTATAGGAATGGCTGTATTGGTGTAGGGTTAGGTGTGAAGTATCATGACAGGTTGTGGATCGTAAACATCCTCAGTTCCGCCCTGACCCGGTACGACTGCACATTTGAGTAACGCATTCACAAGCCTTGGTCTGGGTGTAACTGTGAAGCTAGGTGACACCAATCACGCGCTTACGAGTATATTCTTGGTATCGATGACGACTTCGTCGGGCAAAATCTCAGAGAACGTACTCACAAACACATGGCAGCATCGAAACCCAATTGAAAAGCACCGAACCTAGATAAAATTAAGCTTCCATATGGAAAGGTCAGTCTCACGTTGCAAGATTCCACCTTTTCCTCTTCCCGCGAGGGGATATCTGGCTTCCTCTTCGTTGCGGGTAGATCCCCTAGATACTCATCGTACCCGAAGTCACACAAGCTGAGGTGGCACCTGCAGGCTTTGCAAGCGATCGCACAAATGCCGCAAAAAAACTCCGCATGAAAACCCTGCAGGAGGCGTTCGGAGGTGCGGAGAGATTAACGCGGTGGACGCACAAATCGCTCGGAGGTCCGCGGGCCGCGCCGGCGTCGGGACAACAGTTGATGGAGTACGTGTCAGCAAATTTGATGGAACCCCAGAATCGGGATGAGTCTTTTGCGAGATTGGAGCAAATGACGATAGACAAGGTGTGGTGGGTTACCCCTGGATCGTATGCAAGGAGCTAGACGTAGACCTGTGCCCTGGAGAAGGAAAGGGACGATTTCTGCCAACCAGCTTCAGGTAGTTTCCTTATTAAAGATGCTATTCTACTTGATAAATACAGAGAGCATCCCGGGAAGGGGATCGTAAAGCCAGCTCGAGACTCGCCTCATACTCCACCAGGCTTCCTTTGGCAAAGCAGATGTGACACCCGTCTATTTAGCCTTCGCTCCTCGACAGTTGAGATGAGGGCTCATAATCCGTAGTCAAAGCTCTGTTGATGGTCCTCATGGTCCTCACATAGAACCGAGGACACTTGTGTGTCAAATGCAAGAACAGGATCCGTATTGTCGGGCTGTTCGGATTGTGGCAGATCGTCCCAGACGTGAGCTAGAGAGAAAGGATCCATTGATAATAATGGATCATAAAAGTCCCCCATGTGGCATTGTGACAGTTCGTCTGATGTCGGCCCCAGGACTGCATCCAAAGCCCCAAGCCAGTCTGGTGTTTGAGATGTCGCGAGATGGGTAACATTGTCGGGTGGCGTCGTGCATATGTCATGGACAGTTTGGGGATGGTCGATATTCGGGGCAACATAGAGTGGCTCAGAATGTTCGCTATTCAGGTGAATAGAAGACAGTGCAGAATATGTGCCGTCACTACTAGGAGTATCCCGAGCTATCGTCTCAATCGGCGTTGCGTATGCTAGATGAGGGCTGAGGGCGGCCATCTCAGGACTTTTTAGGCTGGAGATTGCTGAAGGTGAGGAGGTAGATGAAGATGACGCGCAGTGCTTCCGACCAGTCTTGTAGGCGCACGTGCAATCGCCTCCCTCATCGCAGAGGCATCGCTCTGTGAATGCCCGATCAGCCAGGATCTTGGATGAATGAAATACGGGTACATACCTTGGCCGAACTGCTTGAGTGTAGCTTGACGAGAAGTCGAGGCGCATTTGCAATTGGTATGAACTGATCTTGAGGTTCGAAGAGTGCGACAGTGATTGCACTGCGATACCGGGCGGCCCTTTTTCCCGACTCTTTGAAGAGGGCGATCTGCACGCGTCAGTATTAATCATATCGTCTTGAAAGACATAAATAATGTACTCACCCGTATGCTGGCACTGGGCGACACGGTGGCCGCGAATACAGCTCTCGCAAGCGTACTTTTCCCCGTTGTTGATCATGATGTTGATGTTTGATAATGAGTGAAGTCTGAGCTGAGCTGAGATGAGATCTGCCTGAAGAAAAAGGTGGGTCGGACCAGATTAATAATAAAAGTCATAACGCCACACAAAGCAAGCGCCCTGTACCTTTGCCGCTATTGATAGAATAGTCGCTGATAATTTGTGTCTTTGTGTATTGCCAAGGGTCTAGAATATTAATTAGAACGGTTTCTTCCTTGAAAGGACAGATCATCAAAGCATGGGCCCAGCCATGTCACCAACTTGGCAGTCCCGTCTAGCATCTTGAGTACCTAGCAAGTATTGAACATTTTATACGGGTCAGAAGAGACCATGTCGGCATTACAATTGATCTCAAGGGCAGAGGCTCATGGCATGTCTTGAGGGCTGCATCGTGATGACCTCATACTTGAACCCGAATCTAGTCTAGCTTTACCAACAATTCCTCCAGTCATGTGATCCCCCAGACCCAAGATAACCCCACCAACTCAAACGTCTGACTCAAACGTCATCTACACAAGCTGAAGTAACTTGCATATATCCTCTTGTCCTCAGAAACCTCCACCACTTGCGGCCGAAAAAATGAGTCAGGCTGGACATCACGCCACCGCTTGCAAAGGATGCCGCCGGCGAGGCCGCAAATGTGATCGAACATTGCCGGCCTGTCTGAGCTGTCAGCGCCGAGGGGTCGAGTGCGAAGGATATATCACAAGATGGCTTGGCGTTGCGGCGAGAGGGAAGCTTGCGGGAAAGTCTATTCCAGTTTACGACGGCTCGGTAAAGACTACAAAGCCCAAACCTAAGCGGAGGAATGTTCCTGTGTCAACCGGATTGAGGGACACCATCGAGAAGGAGCTTGGAGACAACTCTGACGACCCCCATCTCAATACGATGACATCTGTTGGAAATGATGAGTTGGAGGGTCTAATTAAACATTGCAAGATATCCTCCCAACTAACCATCGAATGTCATGGCTAACCTTGACGTTTACAGACATCCAGGACCTCAGCAGCATCTTTTATCTGGGAACTGGGCCCAGGGACAATCCAATGTTCCGTTATGTGCTTCCACTTATAGACTCTGTGCCTCCTATACGCTATGCAATCGCTGCATCGGCATCTTGTCACCTTGCGGCTCGAACCTCAGATAAAGACCTCGAGAAGAAGAGTTTGTATCTACGCGTCCATGCTACCCACCTGTTAAGAGACATGCTACGAGATCCATGCACAGCAACAGATCAAAGTATATTAGCCAGCATGTTGATGCTTGCACAGCTTGACGTAAGTTACACACACCCTCTGTCGAGTGCCTCTCTCACCAAGATCTAGATGTGCTCCGGAGACTGTCTCGAGTTTGAGACGCATCTAAAAGCCGCAGTCGTCATAATTCGGGGTGATAATTATGACCACGCCTCAAACAGGCACTACTTTGAGCAGCGGCTTGCGTGGTGAGTATGCCATCCTTGTAGCAGCAATTTTCTTCTAACAATGCCTTAGGCTCGACATGGTGGCTTCTACAACTTCTGCTCGACTACCGAACTTGTCCGCTACAGAACTCAAGGCGGCTCTTGGACGCTGCTCGAATCATGGACAGAGGCAATGGAGCTATGATGTTTTCCCGTGTCCGATCGACCTGTTTGAGATACTTGCAGACATTACTATGCTTTCCAAAACCCAATCGGACGTGACGAGTCCAAGCCAGGAGACTGTGAAGGAGGCAAATCGTATAAAATGCCGACTGGCGGCGTGGGAATGGCTTGGAGAAACTTCTGGTCCACGGAAGCACATGGTTGAAGTTTGGTGTCTCGGCATCATGGCGTACCTCGGACGACTATTCCCGTCCACCAACCCCTCGGGCGCAGCAGATCTGACAAGTCAGGTTCTGTATCACGCGGGGCTGATCCCGCCGGCTTCGTCTTGGAGCTACTCCTTGCTGTGGCCCATCTTCCAGATCGGGGTAACTTTGGGCGATGAAGCACTGGAGGAGAGAGCGTGGGTAGAGAAGCGTCTTAACATTGCCCTAGAGGCCGTTGGATGTCGGCATTTCAGTAACGCGTTAGAGACACTACGTTTTGTCTGGGACAATGATGCGCAAGGTGACCCCCTGACCGCCAGCCTAAACGGACGGACCATAATGTTGGCATAATTTGCCCAATTGAAGTAGCAATACACTGAATCACGCACACTTGTATGGACTTTGCATACTACTGACATATCTGTCGCGTTTTTAAACTGCAGTCTATATTGAACAATGCCCTCCAGAAATGAATCTAGCCCAGGTATCTAGCTGCGACAGCCTCCAGCTCATCCCTAATCTCCTTCTTGCACGTCTCGGTCGCCCAACACATATCAATAGCATGCCTCGTCAAAGTCACCATATCCTGGTTCCTAAAGCCGCACATCTTCTTGGCCAGTAGCATATCATGCAGGATCCAGCAATCTTCCATGTACGCCGGATCGTCGCTTGCAATTGCGATCGGAATCCCCGCGTCGTAAAGTGTGCGTATTCTCGGAAAGATCTCGTCGACTGGTTCATGGCGGAGATATCCCCATGGAGTAATCGTCATGCCGATGCCCTTCTCCTTGATCAGATTCACAAGACCCTGGTCTTGAACAGCATTTAGGCCGTGGTCTATGCGTTCCGCACCCGAACCTCCCACTTCCGCAGCGACCTGGCGAATGTGCTCGTGCGTGTCCTTTTGACCAACATCGCAGTGTGCGGTGAGATGAAATCCGGCCTCTTTGGCCAGAGCAAAGACCGCCGAGAACAATAAAGGGGGACGGTTGTCTTCGTTCGAGTCAAGACCAATGCCGGTGACCATGTCTCGATAGGGAAGAACAGCTTGAAAGTGCTCCATGGCAGACTCTGGCGATAGGTCACGCAGGAAACACATGATCCACTGGGACTTGATCTGTTCTCGGGTCAGCATGTGTGCAAAATGATGGTGTGCCGCTCGCTTACGCCTAGGCGCTTTTCTGCCTCCTCCTGAGCCGCTCGGAATCCCCCCATCATGGTATCCCAGGAGACACCACGACTAGTATGACCCTGAGGATCGAAGAATGGCTCGCAGTAGCGAACGTTCATCGAGGCAGCATGCTCAAAGTAGTTCATGGCCAAGTCGTAAAAGTCCTGCTCGGTGACAAGCACTTCAAACCCTCCATAGTAGGCCTCGAAGAAGGTAAAGGTCTCTTCAGCATTGTCGATGGAGTGGCCCTCTCGGGCTGGAATGATGTTATACGACGCCTTCAACTGCTCCAGACTCGTGTACACGGTACCAGTCCGCTCGAGCTTCAGAGTTTGGTTGTTTCTCTGGGCAAGCTTCCATCTAAGTTCAGGAGTCAAGGTGCCTTCGATATGGACGTGCAGTTCGACTTTTGGAAGGTCGAGCACGAACTGATCGTTGGCATCCAGTAGTTGCTGCCGCAAGGCTAGGCGTTCTTCAAGGGGCATGGCGTACTCCATTGTAATGTCTAGGAGGCGAGGGCGGTGCAGGTGGGTAAAGAGCTGCTTTTCTGGTGGTACTCGAAGAGAGTTTCGTTTGATAGTATTTAAGAAAGAAGACAACACTATGGCGGCGATTCGGTGGGCTCTTATACTTCAGTACAACACAGTGAGACTGGATTTCTCCCTGTCCGTCGATGCCAGGTCCCTCTACTGGGGTCCATGATGCTAGTCCTGAATAGGCTGCAGTTTCAGTAAGTTGCATAGGCTAAAGCGGTCACCCGGCACCTGTCAGACTTGATGATCCGCACTAGTCCCAATTTCGTCACTATTTCCGTCAACCTCTCTGCTGTTCAATGACTTCCATATTCTCGTCTTCATGGTCAGCCTATTATTAATTTTCGTGTCGGTGAGTGACTCATAGAGATCTGAATTTGATCCACCTGATGGTCGACCATTGCCTATCTTGTTATCTCGCCGAATTCCAAGACACGCTCAACGCCATGAAGATTATTAGTTTACGTTAACCCAAGCAAGACGAGATCTTCCGCATATTTGCGGCTATCCTATAGATTGGAAACACTCATCTCTAGAAAGTTTAGAGTAGTTATCGAGGCGATTGATGTAGACCCGTCGTAGATTTCGCCGCCTGCCTCATGGACGTTACCCCCGAGCAGCTCATCAATGCCATCACGATCCGAACTCTGACTCCTCGAAACGGCAATATTGTCGAATCGCCTGCAAACCCGGCCCAGGCACTTGGCTACAAGATATGCGCTAGCCAAGGCCATCTACAGCAATCAGCGTCGTGAGGTTATATGAACGAAGGACCACCCATTCTGACGTTTTTAGTGATGGAAGATGTATTTTATGCAGGGAAATCAGTTCTTCTTGTACTGTTTCCCCATCGTATTGTTCTGATTCAATGATATGTGACTCACATCAAAACAATCCTGCTTTGCTGACAACCATCTAGCCATTCAAATGCAGTCTTGAGCACTCGCCCTCTACCAACCCGACGGCACGATTTCGTCTTCTCTGAATCAGCCGAATTTATCTGTGTCAAGTTTTCAGACACGGCCAAGAAGTCGACACACATGGGCTCAACCTCATTGTCCTGTCTCAAGTACCTGAGCAGAGGAATCGCGAAGATGTCCTCAGACTCAAGATCGGCATCCAAAGCTACCCATCCAATAACTTGATCATCTTTAGATGACAGAAGCGTGTTCGTGTCGGGATGCATGCCCAACTCTGACCATCCAAAGTGCGTGTCAGGGGCCCATCTCTCACGTTCCGTGTAGTGAGGAATGTCACCTATCCGAGCCCCAACTCTGATGCTCTGGAAAGGCCCGGAAATGTGTAGTTCCTGGGGCTCTTCGTTTTCTTTTGACGCGCCAAACATGACTTGTGCCAGGAGTTCTGGATAGACGAGATACTCATCATGAGGCCACTTCACCGCCCCCTTCACATTCATCCAGCTCCATGACGGGAATCGGATATCATTGAGACCGCCACGGCTGGTGGTAGGAATCCATAGCAGCTGGGTGTGTAGGTGCTCACAATGTCCAAAATCAACAATCCCGTGATGAAATTTGTACCCGAAGCGCGTAGCCAGCCGCTCTTCAAACCCCATCAACGCATTGTGCTTGTCCGAGTTATACGTTAGCTTGGTCACGCTGTATTGCTGTACCGTGTACTGCCACGTCTTCCTCAGGTTAATCTCGGCATCATAAGACACGCCACCGTACACCGTCGTACCGTCCATGGTGTACTCGCCACGAGGACGCCGGCACTCGGGGATCCCCGTCTGCTCCGTCTCCCAATATCGGTTGCACCGCCAGCCTAGGTCGTACTCGGTGAAGAAGATGCATCTGCGGGAGAGTTCTCGTTCTTGAAACACCCAGCCACGGGAGTGCCATCCCTTGGACTGGAGTCTGAGAGGGAAGGGATCGGCGGTATCAGAAGCTTCCTGCATGATGACTTCGCACATTTCATCCACTTCTTGTTTTGATGAACTCTGACTCGTTCCCATGATTCTCTCTGCGAGTCCATTATTATTCGTCGCAGCAGTTTTGACTTGAAACTTGGCAGTCCTGGCAACCGCTGGCCCACTGACGAACAAGCCCGAATCGACCATCTGAGACCCGTCTGAGCCTTTTGCATCCACCGCAGCGATAGTGCAGAAGGATTCCTCGAATATCACTCCCATGAACCCTATCTGTGTCATGAGCTCAGTGGGATCATCCTGGACGATGCAGATGGAATCGATCCAGAGAAATCGCTCGCCCAATTCCCTTGTAAGCCATATCGCATCTCGAAACGTCTTGGGCAAATTCGCCAATGGGAGTTCCACCTGCCAGGCATCGACAGTATCCTTGGTCATCCTTGGCGGAATGACCTTTCCCCAGCAGTGACTGAGAGTCAGGTAACGACCAGTTTCCTTGCCGTGTGTCGTATGGACCCGTGGCTTCTTCTCCTCGCTTGTGCCATCACCAACGAAACCAACATCGATAACCCTGAACGGGAGAGTCGTGGAGGAAGAGCCATCGTTGTATTTATTCCCCGAGTATGTACCTCGCCCGCATTCGTCGTGATGTAGCTGACACTCTTGGAGCCATTCACGAAGCAGACGCATGTTTCGCGGAGAGTTGGCGTCTTGCAGGTCCCTGTGCGTGATGATTCGGTTTTTAAAGACGCTTGATTCTACCAATAATTAGTCTTGGTCCTGAGAAATCTTGAAGGAAAAGAAGAATTATGGTACCTTCTGACACGGAGATCCGATGCAACCCTCCGTAATGCTGAGAGTCGAGCTTGAACATTCCCCAGCGTGCCCCAGGTTCTGATTGTTGCAACCTCCACATGAGTGGCCCACGATGATCTACCTTGCAAGCCTTTGTTTTATCACCCCTCAAAGCCGTCAACTTGTCATACTTGACACAGGTCTGAGACTTGTAGGCATTGCTGACGATTTCGCATAGCCGGCAGTGATCCTTGGACTGAAGGACCTGGTTGTAGTCTAGAGGATGCTGGAAGCCATCTATTAGCATCGACAGGGTGATTTTACTGCATGCTGAACAGAGTTCCGACGCCATGGCTAAGGATCCAAGTGGTACTGGACGGGATAGCTTTCATTAGCTTTGTTTCATCATACGGCGACTATATTTGCGGGATGTGAGGGGGTAAGCACTGCAGCTTTTCACAAGGATCTCGACCTGATTTGTGGAACAAAGATCCACCGACTGGTCCAGTTCCTGTCATCCGTAAAAGTCTCCATTCGCGAGAGGTCCAAAACGGTAGGTCAATTGATGATGAATAGCAAGCAGCGTCCACCTCTTCGTTACTATTCTGGCCAGGTCAATTTTCAAGGACGTTTTGACAACCCGCAGTTTCACCTAGCAACCCTCAGAAGCGCCACCAGTTGAGATAGTTGTCTTGCACCCAAAATAGCGGTCATGTTAAGTATTATAAGCCTATCTTTTTATTATCCTGCACTACCATCATGGTAATAACAACCGATCTGGGACCAAATCCAAGCCCTTCAAGCGTCCCCATTTCCAAGTTGCAACTCGCCTCGTGAGAGTATCAAATCTCTAATCAACTGCCACCCAATACTCTGCTTGTAAAACTCGCTCTCTTCATCCCCAATTATCATTGTCCACTTCTTTAAAAACCACGGAGCAGCCTCCCAGCTCTTCATGTCCCATGGCTGATACGTGGTATTGGAGCGTTTGTCTGTCCCAGACTGGCTGCGTCGCCAAATAGTCAGACCCCCTCTTCCATAAATGTCAAACTTCAACTCCCAGCTGTTAAAAGAATCAGGCATGGCAGCTGACAACAAGATAGCCCTTTCACGGAGGAATGGGAGCGGGATGAGATCTAAACTGGCGTGGTGTGGAATGAGGACTTGTGCGAGTGTTGGTCGAAGATGGATAGGGATGCTGGTGTTTTTGAAAGATGCAGTAGAGGCGGCCCCCTGTTGTAGAAGCGCGGTTGGGTCAGTAGTTGAAGCGAGGCTGGGTTGATAAAAGGGTGAGATGCAATGACCACCACAGTTGGCAACAAATGGCAGGTCGAAGCCCATGGAGAGGGCGTTTTGAAATGCAGCGTTTAATATCGCTACTGGCTCGAACTGAAGCATATTGAGGTACACATCTGGCAGTATTGATTCGTCATGTCGGCTGTTTATCGAGGAGTGTGAGGTGCTGGATCTGACTGATGGATACCGAGTCGGAACCAACTGTAGGTTGTCGTCATGAACATCGGATACCTTTATGCTTTCCTCAACTATGCTTGTGTCTTCCGCAACAAGTGCATCAGAGGAGGGGGTAGTGCCGTCGCCGGTCTCATGGGGGGCCGCTTGACCTGGGTGGTCTAATGAGGCGGGGTCATCGCAGGTAGTGATATTGCTATGCGGAGTGCCCTGCGTTGATAGAATCTCGGGTTTTAATGGCTGTTGAACACTTCTCGGTGTATCATGAGAGCATTTGATGGGCTTGGAAGTGATATCACATCGCTTCAGCAGCGGTCGCGGCCGTCGTGTTTGATAGCGGCGTGACTCTGCCTCTTTGAGCTGTTTACGATGCTCTTTTTTGCGCTTGCCTATGAAGTGGAATATTAGATTGGAATCCACGAATGTGTGGCAGGGGGGCACTTACGATATGCCCTTTGAGCGACTCGGTTCTGCTCTCGTCGGGCCTCGGTCAAGACCCGGCGCTTGGATGGCGGTTCGGCCGCAGCAGTTCGTCCGACCGGCTCCGTTGGCTTATCACTTGTAGTCCAATCAACGCCGTCCCTATCTTCCATATCGAGCTGCCTGTAGTCAAAGTCTCAACGTCGCTGGTGGAGGGCACAAGGGGATAAAGGTCAAGGTCATTGAGGACGAGGATTGTCTCCACAAGGTCTCTAAAGTCCGAAGTCCGCCTGTTATCGCCACCTGGCTTACTACTTTTCAGCCAATCAGAGGCAGGTAAAGGAGTAAGCCGCCAAGACACGGAATCCTACTGCGTCACTGGCGATGGCTTACTACCACCGAGTCCAGTCAATTCTGAGGATAGCGACATGGAGTATGGAGGCATTAGTAAATGGTTTGGAAGATGGAAGAAAAGAAGTTTAAGGCCGAGAGATAAAAGTATATAAATATTCCCCAAGACTTCATCCCTCTATCCCAAGCAGCAACATCACAACGGCCATCACATTACTCTTCTCCAACAACTCTTCAACACCAACACACTTTCACGTGATCATCATGTCTACTTCAAAGACCATCGCCGTCGTTGGAGCCACCGGAAACCAGGGCTCCTCAGTCGCAAAGACCTTCCTCAACCTCCCTGGCTGGAATGTCCGATGCCTTACCCGTCGGCCCACCTCTGAGAAAGCCCAAGCCCTCAAGGATCTCGGAGCTGAGGTAGTTGAGGCGGATCTCGACAACCTCGATTCTCTGATCGCCGCATTCAAGGGTGTTCATGCCATCTTTGTCAACACAGATTTCTGGGCACCCTACCAAGCTGCTCTCACCGCAGGTCACGACCAGCCCACGAGTAGCGCTATGGGTTTCAAGACAGAACTCCAGCATGTCAAGAACGCCGCTATCGCCGCCGCCAAGATTCCTACCCTTGAAAGGTTCATCTACTCAGCTCTTGGTCCCATGAAGGTCGCATCGGGCGGCAAGTACCCTCACTCTTACCACTGGGACAGCAAGGCTGAGGCTGTCAACTACATCGAGAAGGAGGTCCCTGAGCTCGCCGACAAGGCGTCCTACATCTACCTTGGTGCTTATAGCTCCAACCTCTTGCTCTTCCCCAAGCGCAATACCAAGACTGGGGAGTACACTGTGACTCTACCTGGCCCAAAGACGACAAGATTCCCTATCATCGACCCTCTGAACTCCACTGGTCCTTTCGTCCGTGCTCTTATCGAAGACGAGCCTGCTGGAACCAAGCTCCTAGCCTATGACAGCAACATGACCATCAGTGAGGCCATGGATGCATGGAGCGCCGTTACTGGCAAGAAGGCCGAGTTTCAGCAGGTCACATTGCAGGAAATGCAGGAATTGACTAAACTGCCTCTCGAGGTTCTCGAAGCACCTGCTTTCCTCGGAGAGTTCGAGTTCTGTGCTGGACTTGAAGGAGTCATTGAGCCAAAGCAGCTGAAGAACCCGGTCAAGACACCCACGTATGAGGAGTTCCTGGCCTCCAAGGACATTGAGTATCTGACTGGGTTTGACTTTGACCCAAAGTGGTGAGATATCAAGATGAATCTTGGCGAGGGTGGGGGTAAAGAAACGCGAGTTTATTGTCTTGATAGTATAAAAAGAAGAGATGAGATCTACCCGGCCCCTCTATAACACGAAGGAAATGTGGACGACAGTCTATGTAGAATTGTAACCAAACCCAAAGTCTATATGCCAATTATTATGCAATATGATCAATCTCGATCCAGGCCATTAGTGCATGATTGAATGTAAACCACCTCTCTCCCCCTCTTTAGCTTCTCTTAGTTTCGCTTGACTCCCGCACCCTTGGGCACTCGGAAGTACCAGTAAAGACCAAGAGTAGCAGCAATGTTGAAGGCGATGTAGACCCAAAGAAGGCCAAAGTGCCACCACCTGTCGCTATAGTCAATATCGAAATTCTTCAGGTATTCCTCTGTCGAAGCGAGACTGCAGTATTGGCAGGTATCGGAAGACAGGGGGTTGAGAAGATATCCTCCTGCCTCTTTGACGAAGGGACCCATAAAGCTTTCGCAAGTCATGTTGGCAGGGGCAGCCATGTGGAGAACCTCGTTGTCGGCACATTCAACGTTAGAGCCGTATACAGCGGTGGACATGATGCCGCTGATGAGGTATGTGCCAGGAGATGCGCGGTACATGAATGTCCAGAACTTGGGGATGTCGCGATAAGGGACACCAACACTGTATGATCGTTAGCAACCGTCGATACAAGAAAATAGGGGATAGGGAACAACTTACCCGCAGAAAGAGATACAGAGCATCCACAGAAGCGAGGCGAGAACACCGGCCTCCTCAGCAGTCTCAATCCACACAATGGCAAAGTGAGAAAAGGTGCTCGTGAAGAGCATGAACATGAGAAGGAAGAGGAAGACGAGGAATCCACGAGTGCTGACATCGTCGGACGTGGTGTTTTGAACAAAGCCGACTGGATAATACCAGCAGAAGTACATAATTACAGCCATCAAGCTGTTCCATGCGACTTCGACGAGGATGTTGGCCAGAATGTAGGCTACAAGAGTCAGCTTGATGTTTTTGACCTAAGGATGGGGAAGACTTACTGTTCCATCGGTAGATCTTGGAGGGTCTCTCGCGGACTTCGTAGAGGGCACGCTGGGGAACAAACATTGGCATGATCTGCTCGTTGATGTTTCCAAAAAGCACGAGGTACATGAAGATGGCAAAGAGCTGGTTCTGGAGACCTTGAATACTGTTGTTGGCGTTGAAGCTGAAGCCGAGGTACAGGGACTAATTCAAGTGTCAGTGATGAAACATGTCGATACTTGCAAACAACTCACGGCGAGAACAATCAGGATAGTCTTGGACCAG
This sequence comes from Ascodesmis sphaerospora, assembly GCA_027569015.1. Taxonomy (NCBI): domain Eukaryota; kingdom Fungi; phylum Ascomycota; class Pezizomycetes; order Pezizales; family Ascodesmidaceae; genus Ascodesmis; species Ascodesmis sphaerospora. The sequence goes on along the minus strand of JAPPUR010000023.1, from coordinate 257,675 downwards.
ATATAGGTAGGTGATCGCCAGAAGTGCTTCCAAGTACGGATAAGAACCTCCCGGAACTGCGTCATGAAGGAAGACACAAACTCATTGTGTTGAGATGCGTCACCATCGGCGAATGCAGAGGAACCTTCACGCTGTGTAGATGCCAGAGAGTTGAGTCGCACAAGCTCCTTCTTGACGTCCTTGAACTCGGGAGAGTTCCTCCAGACCTGGTGCCAGTCGATCGTGTCCTCGTCATCATGAGCGGGCTTAATGATTTGAAGCATGTACTCGGCGGGGTTGGCGTCAGGGGGGCAGGGAGGAGCACCGTTACGTTCAAAGTACTCGAGGAGGGTCTTGGATTCGTTTCCGAGGTCTGGGATTTTTAGTAAATGTGTGGCAAACTGGCTTGATAGTAAACTTACCTCCAAAGTAGACAGTCCTTCCTCCAGGGGCGAGCAAAAGCAGCCTATCAAATCGCTGGAACAGAATAGCCGAAGGTTGATGAATAGTGCAAAGAACAGCTTGGCCACTGGCAGTCAACTTTTCAATCAGATCGCAAATAGCCCATGAAGTCTGAGAGTCAAGACCCGAGGTAGGTTCATCAAGGAAGACAAGCAGTTGAGGACGAGCAGCCAGTTCGACACCGATGGTAAGACGCTTCCTTTGCTCAACGTTGAGACCCTCACCAGGCGTTCCAATAACAGCGTCGGAGAATTCTTGCATGTCGAGCATTTCGATGACCTGTTCGACGTACTTGATCTTTTCTTCACGGGAGATCTCGGCGGATTGACGCAGGAGGGCGCTGAACTCGAGGGCTTCGCGGACTGTCATGGTGTTGAGGTGGACATCCTGTTGCTGAACGTAGCCGACACGGTGCTGGAAGGAAGAGTCTGTTGGCTTGCCGTCGATGCGAGTGTCTCCGCTGACGACACCCATGGTGACACGAGTAGCGAGGACATCAAGGAGAGTTGTCTTTCCGGCGCCGGAAACACCCTGAAATTGTTAATTCAATGTTCTGAATATCAGATAACTCACATACCATCAATGCGGTGGACATGCCAGGCTTGACCCAACCATCAACATGATCCAAAAGACGTCGCTCATTACCCTTGATCTGAATATCGTAGCAGAGATCCTCCCAGTGGAACACGGAGGCCCCGGCAGCAAGACCACTGGAGCCGTTGTTGGCAACCTTTTCAGCAACAACAGGCCGTTCAGTCTTTTGCGCTTCAGAGTCTCCCTTGCCGCTCTCCTTCATAGAAGGAGGCATCTTGCCCTTGCGGAAGACCAGGACTTCACCCTTGCTTTGGGGGGGCTTTGCATATTCGGCCGAGACGACGTAGGCGAGGAAGAAGGCGACGAGGAAACCACAGAGGATACCAACGTTTCTATAGCGATATTAGTATGTGCATTAGTGTAGCGTGGGTTATTTCAAACTTACCGCCACTTGTGAGCGTTGCTGTAGTCAAACGACATGTTGATATACCTGTCACCGCTAACAACGTTTGATCCAGGCTCGGCACCAACAACAGCACAAATCCTCGACTCTGGAGCGAGATCATCATAGCCAGGGCCTCGAGGAACCATCTGGGCACAAGGGAATTCCCTGTTGTGAAACTCATTCGCCATGAGGGCCTCAAATGCATAAGCCAGGGGGTTGATGTAGTTCATCCAGCGAGACCATCCCAGCATGTAGTCTGTGGGGATGGTGAAGCCAGTGTAGATCATCAAGCCGAGACTGAGAAGAGCAGAGGGAACCATGGCTTGGGCAGGGGTGCGAGTCAGGCAGGCCAGTGTGCGGTAGATGCTTGACATGACCAGTGTGGTGAGGTATGAGGTGAGGCAGAAGAAGAAAAAGTTGCCTGCATCTCTTCGCAGGTGGGCCATGAAGTACACTGTGATGTTGAAGACAAACATGTTGACCGTCTTGTAAGGAAGGTCGATGAAGTAGCTGGCAATGGCCTGGGTGGACTGATGATAGAAGGCGTAGCGGTTATGTTTTTCAACCACGGGACGCTCGATGTAGACAGTCAAGACCTGCCATTGAGTGAGTATCAGTCAAGTTTTGGATTCGCCGGTTGCTTACCTCGAGCTGACTAGCAAACGCGTTGAACAGCAGTGAGAAAAAGATGAGTCCTCCTCTATAGTAGAATGTCGAAGAATCATTCTTGAGGTTATAGAACATACTTCCCAAAACCAAGGCCATGATCAAGTTGAACAAGAGCGAAGCAATCGTGAATCCAGGATCAGCAAGCAACCTGCGCCAGCTACGCCAGAGCGTGAGTCTGACCTGGTGGGCATACGAGATGGTGTAGGGAGACTTGGCACGCTGGCCCTTGAACTGCTCTGCGCGACGAGATGTCTGATATTCGGCCAGGCGCTCCTCGCGAGGATGGTTCTCCTCGTATTCAGAGAGTTCACGGAGAAGTTGCTTGCGTGGTTCACTTGCTTGCCAGCGTTCGGCGAATTCATCGGGGGCTCGGGGGGCTGTGTGTTCATAGCCGGGCTTCACTCGTCGCTCTTGAGCGCTGGTCATTGAGGTGAGGAAGTCGGGAGTGGTTTGTCGATCAGGGCCTGTCCTGTCAGTCGTGTGTAATCAAAAAGGGGTTTGTATCAACTTACACTCGAAGCCGAGGCTTTCAAAGTATTGCTTTGCTTCTGTGATCTTGCCAAAGAAGATCTGCCGTCCCTCGTAAAGGACAGTAACACGATCGAACAACTACCAAATGTTAGTTCTCCTCTGATAGTTCCTGATTTGTAGACTCACATCGTAAGCTGACTGAGGTGCCTGGTAGATAGCAACAGCACCAGCAACTCCAACGAGATCAGCCTGCAGCCTCAAAGTCTTGCAAAAGTTGATGGCGTTCCCACTATCCAATCCACGCGTAGTGTTGTCCCAGCACTGCAACTTGGCACCGGTAAGAGCAGCCTCGGCAATGCTAACACGCTTCCTCTCACCACCACTAACACCTCGAACAAAGTCATCACCAACTCGTGTGTCGACAGTGTGGCTGATGCCAAAGATGGCCATCATGACATCGCGCATCATGGTATCCGCCTGTCCACGGGTCACGCCGCCGGGGACGTGACGGCGGGAGTGGGCGCTTGCGGCGAATGAGAGGGTCTCGCCGACTGTGAGGTGGGCAAGATGGGTGTCGACTTCTGCGTTGTAGAGGACATCGCCGCGGAACGAGGTTCGCATGTGGCTTTCTTCGATACCTTGGTAATTGTTAGAAAGAGTCTATACATGAACCAATTGGTGCTCACCTCGGAAGTTCATGTATGACTGGGAGTCAACCTCAAGACCTGATGTTTCACCCGCAATGGTCTTGAGAAGAGTAGAACAACCAGAGCCAGGAGGTCCAAGCACAAGAAGCAACTCGCCCTCCTCCACAACACCCTCAAAGTTGCGAAGGATATCGACACGTCTCTTCTTTTGAGGACTCAAGAGATCGACCAAAGACTTGACAATATCCAATGGATAATCGATAACACTCTTCTGGTGTTCGGCACCGGTACCCCATCCAAAGACATTGAGATCTCGAAAGGCGACACCGAGACTGCGAGGGGGTGCAGAGCCAGCCTCGGACTCGTCAAGCTTGACAAAGGCCTTGACCCATGCTCGTGCATCAAAGTTGGGCGAACCGGGATCAAGTCGGGTGCCGGGCTGAGGACAGAAAGCATGAAGTTCGGCGCCGACTGTGGTAGAAGCTCTGGTGAGTTGTCGTGCAAGAGCCTCAATCTCGTGGTTCATAACCCTCGAAGGACCTTCATCTGAGTGAGAGCTGCTGACTGCAGTGTCATCCTTGATGCTGGCGGCTGTTGATGTCGATGTGCCATCTTCGTGGTGGTCGGCTCTTTCACCCGGGGTCAGACCTCCGGGTGTCTTTTCGTCTTCAGGGGCCATGTTTAAGGCGCCAAGGATCAATCAATGGTCGAGACTGTTGTTCTAGATGGTATGATGTCCAGAGGCTTGTCGAGCTCAAAATCAGATCAGATCAGGGAGCACAGGTCTTAAGTATAAGAACCATCAACAAGCCTCTACCCTCAAACCTGTTGATCCAAAAGATCTGCAAAGCTCAAGTCCGCAAAGAAATAAGGTTGACAAGAAAGAACCGGGGCTCCGGACCCGAGAAAAATCTCCTGTGCGGACAAGCGAAAATCGTATAAAGCCAACGGGGCCCGCGGGTGAATCAGCACGCGCCGCAAATCCGCAGAGACAAATCCCTTGCAGCGGCTTGCGAGTCACTTTCTTGGCTCTCGAAGCTGAGTCGCCCCGAACCGACGGAGTCGGGGGATATGATTAAATGTGTGTGGACCGGGTCCCCACAAGGAGCCCGCGGAGGCCCGAGCCCGGGGGTCCACGGGGGCCTTTTTCGCACTCGTTTACATTGAGGGGTTCATTTTGGGGCAAGTATCAAGCAGGCTGCGACGGGTTCGCTTAAGAAAGGGGATGCATTTCGTTGGCATTGATTGGTGAGGTCGTGTTTGACCTCGAGACTGCCTGCTTCACTGCCGTCGTGACCTGGCATCACTCCGCAACGAGTTCTACGGATGTCAGTGACGTATTCGCACAATGAGGGATCTGAGGCGTTACTGAATGACGTAGAGTATCGTCAAGTGGTCCGGTTTCATCGACATTCAAGCTTCGTTGCTTGATGCTGTGCCATTGTCGGGTTCCGATCAGTCACGCCACTCTCCCCCCATCAAGAAGCCGACCTCAGGTCGCCTATCATATACCTTGCAGTCGACGAAGGATCTCATGCTCTATATGCCTCAGGTTTTTCGAAATATGCACGGCGCGCCACATTGACCCCAACGTGGTTGTTGTTGATGTTGCCCAATACTTGCGGGCTATCTTGCCCACCACATCACAACCATATCACCTTACCTCCCAGAGTCACGAGCATAGGTTCCAAGACCCCACGGCGCTAGATAGCTCTTGATCAGCGTGACTAAGGTCTCTTTGGCTTCGCGCAGCTGAGTTCAACACCACCTTGCGGCTGAAATGACATTGCACGTGGCGTGGTTCACCACTGTAGCCTCTTGACATCCACTGGTCTCTTACGAAGCCAACTAATTCCCTGCTAATGAGATTGCGTGTCTTTTTCAGCTGAATCAACGGCCGATTAGTTTTTGTCAGATGTTGAGTCCGTGAAAGATTGTGGAATATGGCTGTAAATGAGACAATTGGATCTGCAGATGTAAATTCCTTCATTGAATTCGCTGAGGGGAAACCCAGTCCACGATAATAGCTGGCCAATGGCCACGTGTTAGTGCACGTGATTACACTGTCTAAAGGTCTGTCACTGTAGATGATTATGTCATCCTGCCTCCCACTGTAGCTACAGGGTAAGTTAGTGATTTATCCCATGAAGACTGCCTATCTTGACCCAAGACATCAGGAGAAGGAATCAAGAACTGGTTAAAAACTTGTCTCAAGTGTAGTTAAACATGTCCATGTGATTTATTTAGATAAGCTGGGTTAGCAGAAGACACAAGGCGTGGTCTGTGTGTTATGTAGACTTGATTTGTCAAAACGGGCCTTGACTGGTCTTTGACGCTTACTTGGTTTATGCTACGGTTTCATTTCTAACGGCAATCACCTAACCCATGGCATCCATCTGGTATGAAAGCTTAATCCGTCTCTAGCCAGTCAAATAAAGACGTGGTAAGATCCCATCAGCCTTATCGACTTTCCGTGCATGTGTCGCACCGATATCCATCTCCAGATTCCACATTCGTCTCTGGGATCGGGGACTTGTTCTATATTGACCATTCAAGAGTGACAGTTTAATAGTCCGGCTTCCAAAAGAATCATTACACAATGAGTAAGCCTCAACTCCGGTGAATCTCAATCCCATCGTGCCTGGAACTCTGGTCTTGTCTTTCACGTGGATGGATGGATATTCTCCGTCGGAGTTTGCTTTCCTGAAGCCGGTCCAATAAGAATGATGCTCCACTCCAACCGAGGCATCTCCACCTTGGCCGAGACGTCATCAAACCGGGGTCTGTTTGGATAAGGAGCCGAGGAACGTCACCTGTGATCTCATCTTCATCTTCAACCTTGGACCTTCTCTTTCCATCATCTCATCTCATCTCATCTCATCATGGCTCCGACTCTCGCTGAACAAGTTGCCGTGGAGCAGCTGGAAAAGGGAGAATATGTCTCCAAGACGCTCCCCATTCGAATGGGCAACTCTATGCCCATCGCGTACGGAGGCTGCACTGCAGGTGTTGCCGTGAGCGCCGCCTGTGCAACTGCACCTCCCACCATGGCCTTGTATTCCGTCCTCGGACACTTTCTCGGCCCTGCTTCGACCGATAGAAAGTTGCACTGCAGCGTTACACACACCAGGGACACGAGATCTTTCGCTACACGACGCGTTCAGGTGAAACAACAACAACCAGATGGCAAGTTTCGCGTCTGCTTGGAACTCATCGCCGATTTCCACGTGATAGAGCCATCCACTCTCACATATACGGAACCACCAAACCCCAATTGGCCCAAGCCGGGGAGCGACAAGTGCGAGAACATGACTGTACACGTCAACAAACTAATCGCCGACGGAGCTGTCGAAAAGGAGCAAGCCGACGCGTTTCTTGAATCTTTTTCGGCATTCGAGACCTTCTTCGATGCCCAGTACTGTCTTGACGGTGTAGCCGGCCAAAACATGGGGGGAGGAATCAAGGACAAGGTCACAACTCAAGATGATCGTCACGTCACCGACAAGACGTCAGCAGAATGGCAACGCGCCAGAGATCCCCTCGAAACACATGCCGACAACATGGCCGCCCTTTCATTCCTGATGGATGGTGGACTTTCCTTCCTCCCACTGACCCACAACCATCTCTGGTTTGACGACGTGACAGTCTGTTCGAGCCTGGACTTTGCTCTGCGGATTTTCGTCCCTGACCTCAAATTGAACGGCTGGCATCTGAAGGAGCGGAGGACTTATCGAGCTGGAAATGGGAGGACGTTTGCTGAGGGAAAGCTTTGGGACGAGCATGGAAACTTGGTGGCGTCTGAGAGCCAACAGTCTATTCTGCGGCTCCAGAAGGGCGTTGAGCCAAAGCTTTAGGGGGGTTCCATTATTATGAGGGATTGTAAAGATAGAGGAGCAATGCCATGACCTGGCTAGATAGAGGTTATTATTGGGTTAGTGCTATCTCCGAAGAGGGAGATGCTTAGAGCTGTTCGGCTTGGAATCACTACCATGATGGCTAGGCCTCGGATAGAATCATGACTTTTTTTACTTTTGCTTCCATATTGTATAGAAACTCGGAACATTTAGAGTTCTCACCTCTTCTTTATGGCCTCGAGTGTCCCACAATGTTGTTACGAGATGGGCTCCCGGCACCCCGGTCTTTGACTCTGTAGGGCAGACCAGGGACCCTTGTGGAGACGCGACGATCGTTTTTGGCAACCTTTGCGACAGGCCTCAAGGGTGATGAGAATGTTCTTTGGATACTCTTGAATGAGTTTATTTACCAATCTTCCACGGAAACTTGGCCGCTCAATAAAACAGGTAGCAGCTAGGTGTACACACGCCTCGAGATGAGGCGAACCAACAACTTCGGGCAATGAACATCAGCACAGCCTCTTATCATTATCAATTTGCCCCTGTTCGACTCGGAAAACCCCAACTTTATTTGAAACTAATCTTGGACCAACCAACCTCTCAGGGGCCAGGGCCCTTGGGGGCTGAAACTGCGCCTTCACCTTCACAGCCATTCGACAAGGTTCTCATGCACGTCGGAATCCTGCTCATTCAAATCAGGGCTCTGTAAATAAGAGAATGCGCCTGGCAGGATGATCCTCCAGGCAGTTTACCTCCTTAACCTTGACAACGGCCAATCCCGTGATTACGCCAAGGGTCCCAAGCATCCAATGCACATTCAGACATGGGAGTCTGACTCCACAGCCTCAAGGGGTCATGCCATGAGCTGAAGATCCTTTGGCCAACACGGCGGCTATGCAGGTAGAGAGGCCAGCCCTAATAATCTGAAACGCGCCCGGTTCCATGTTCCCGATTCCTTCTTCTTTCCAACGCTCGTCTTCCCTCACCATCATCACCAGTGAAATCATGCGCTCCTCTTCAATATTTATCGCCTTCGTTGCGGCGGCCTCACAATGCTTGGCGACAAGCTGCGATTTCGATGGCGGCTTTTCCGTTCGCCGGTCGAATCAGTGCGGAGACGACACGGTGAGCTGCAAAGCTGGCGCCAGCTCGAGATGCTGTCCTCAAGGATCTTGGTGTTTTTACACAGAACCCGACAAAGGGGGTAATGCCTATTGTTGCCCGGAGAATAGCGATTGTCTAAAAGACATTTTGAATTATCCTCAGGTAGGTATCTCTCCTTGTAGACAGTCTCCACGACGAGACACCAACGTCCGGATCTCCCGTACTGACAACGCTATTTAGTGCGCGCACGGCAATCGAACTATCTGGGTAGGAGAGGGTCGCGAGGTTAAACAATCATTCTGTTGCGACTCGGGCTACCAAGGAGTAATTATAGCCGATGGCGTTGGTGCCGCCTGCTCTCAAGGTTCTTCAATGAGCAGAGGCGAGACAAGAGCCAGTCGGTTCGAGCCTGATGCGACCTGCGTTGATACCTCGACCACGATTGCGAGTACGAGTAGCGCCGACACAACGACGAGCGAAGTGGTGCAGACAACCTTGGCCGAGTCTGAAGCGGATACAGATACAGACGATGACTCTTCCATCAGCGGAGGGGCCATTGCCGGGATTGTGATAGGCAGCGTCGCTGGCGTAGCACTGATCGCTGCAGCTGCATTCTGGCTCTTTAGACGACGAGCGAAGGGCCAGGACGGGGAGCAGAAAGCACCCTACTCAAATGTTGAATACGGCGACAACAATGCCAACCGTTATGCTGCTGGAGGGTATCCCCCGACAGAGTTGGATACCCCTCAGAGTCCACCGCAAGAGCTGGCTGGAAAGGAGATCCGGCATCAGGAGCTTCCTGAAGGCCCGCGGCAGACATGACCTACTGGTCTATAAAGCTGGACGATGGATTGACTATAGATTGCACCTTAGGACTTGGAAAATTATCAAAAATACCCATACAAGAAGAGAATAGCTAATGCTGAAACGAAGAATATCCTCTTGAAGTCGGTTAAATGCTCGACCTCGTCAAGGTGCCTACTTCTGGAGACGCCCAGGGTACAAGCTTCGCCAACAATGCCGACGACGGGGGACATGCCCCGACCTACGGCAGGGGAAGCACCTACCAAGGCTTGACGGAGAAACATGTCAAATTGGAACCAGAATGTCGTGAGAATGCGGTATCATACGAACAAGAGCATGTGAGAACTCACGTCTACTCTTTGGATCCTCAGCCAAACCAGATATCAGAGGTACCAAGTGGGTAGCTATATGGACAACGCTTATTGAGACTGGGAAATAAGGGCGTGTGTTCAGAAGTAGACAGCTCGAAGTCAACTCACAATCGTGTAAACATACGTGTCTCTGTCACCAGTACCAGACCAGTGGGCCCTGTGAAGCAAACCTCTAAACATTTCAAGCTTGGAGTGGGTATTGGAAGATAGGGGGCTTCCCCCAAACATCAGAAGTGACGATGTCTTCAAGAAGATTGGAACCGGCTGGGGAAGCTGGATCTCTTTTGCCTAGGGCTGACAGCTCTTAAGTTCATTATCAAATCAGCAGCACAGTTCAGATAACAAGAGAGGGACGCCAACGTTCATTGTGACATATTAGCTGGGCCCTCGGAGGAGATTGGCAGTCTCAGAACTCAAACCGCTGCGAGATTGGATCCAAGAATAACTGCGGCTTCTTCTGCAAATTGCTGACTGGGCATAGAAGATCATCTGATCATGAGTAAAATTCAGACACTCTCAGTATTCTGTTCACACCTTCCTCTACCTTGGCTCGCTGACTTGGAGCATCCGACGCCACCACTCAAGTGGGGTAGCAAAAGACTCCGAGCATCCGAAGTGTCAACCAGCATGCCGGAAGGACGCCTCCGGGTTGGCTCAAGAGTCCTGATCAAGGATGAATTGCGGAGCACATAATTGGGGCACCCCTAGGGCGGTTCCCCCTGAACAAGATCTGATCAGGAATGCCAATGTTAGCAAGCATCCGCCGAGAGAGTGAAGAAGAAGCAAGTGAACGAAGCTCAAAATTTCAGGCGATGTCGGCTGTACAGGTCCTCAAAAACGCAGTATGTGCAGTAATATTCAGATCGGCAAAATAATGTTGTGCATCATGATGGAGAGTGATGGGTGATTCTGGTGAAAGGGGGAATCTTACCTGGCTCTAAAGATGCCTCAGCAGAGAGCTGGAGAGGTGAGCGTTGATAATCGATTCAATGTCTGAAGAATAGATCTTCAATGACAGCGAAGAGTTCTTGATATTTAATACAGAGACTTTGTGATTAAGATGACCTCAACGGACGATCTCCTATTCTGCTCCGTGGACACTACGGCTCACCGCAACGACATTACCGCCGTGTAATTGAGCAAGAATAAGAAATGATGGATACTATTTCACTCATTATGAGTCACTCTGAGGGATATTGATGGCATCTGCGGCTGGTATCATAATGTTACCTTGATCCTTGAGACGGATGGTTTCGGCTCCAACCTCCGCAAAACCTGGTTGTGACATGTCGGTGTCGAGGCCCCACGTGTCAGGTCGGCTTATTCTCCGTAGCGTAGTCTATTGGGTGCCCCTTTCAAGCTTCATGTCATGTTTAGAGCTCGTTCTTGACCACTGTCTCTCTGACAGGACAGGTTACAAGTCATTGTCGGGAAGATGGGCTTACAATGCTTGGCTCTAGTGAGAACAAGCTCATCGAAACGACCATTTTGAAGAAACTATTTTAGCCATTCATAGGGTCTCGGAGATGTAACGAGTGTGTGTCCAGTGAGCTTACCCCGAGGAAACGCTGGCACGAGCCTCGGTGGTATTACAAAGCCCGCCGGCCCCAAACAACACTCGGCGGAAGAGCTAACGAACGGAGAAGACATGGCATGACAGACACTAACAAACTTCCGAGAAATCCGTCTTGCTTCGATGCAGTGTGCAGCAAGGGCCATCGTATATCCTACAGTTGGGCTTTGGTCTTGATACGGTGTTTTGCGGGAATGCAAGGATTTGCTTTTAGAGACTGTCAACTGATTCCATGTCAGACAGTGCGCGATTCTGCGACTGATGTAATGCGCCCTTGACAAATTGTTGTCATAGGTGCAGCAACAAGGGGCGCCGGTCATCTTCACCCTCAATACGACCCTCAACAGCAACGCCCGGGACCCCGAGAATATCTGCCAATATCCAGACCCAAGAGTGGACCACAAGGATGATCTAGTGAACAAGTACCCATTGGGGAAGTTTCCGGGGTGTCACCCTGTGGGTGAGTAGGTGAGTATACAGGCTGAATCAGAATGACTCATAACGCTAGTTTCCATTCTGGGCCTGTGCCAACGTTATCAGATGCCTAATCATCGATAATCGCCGGCCACCTTACTAAATGCTCCCGTTAATACTTCACTCAATATGTTACTGAAAACTAATATCAGATATATCAAAGGCTTGTTGGGCGTATCGACCATGGTTGGGTGTTCTTGAAATGTGATGGCCTGGACAGTGGCTGGATGCCCCCATTGCTCGAAATGGTATCTTTAACTCCTTTTATTTTAGGAGAGTATACCGTTCCTCTCTCCATTTTCCATACGCAGATACAATCAAGTTTACAGTATGAGGTGTCAGATATTCGAGGCATCGTAGGCGTTCAGGGAGCCTAGTAGGCGAATACCTGTCTCAGCAGCACCTGAGGCTTTGTGCATGTTTTCGTCTCGTAGGAATGGCTTTGTGAGAATGTTTCGTCGAATTCATCCACAATGATCTGCCCTCAACGGTTTTGCAGTAGAGCCATCTTTACCGCCAAGGTCAATCTGACGCAAGGGCCACGCGTCTTTGGAGCCTGTCAGCCTCCACCAACCGCGACGTGACCATTCCATCTCTCATCATCCAACCAAACATGAAGCCATCACTCGATAATCTCCCCGCCGAAATCTTGGTAGAAATCTTTGGCCAATTCTGTCTCCACTGCCGCGGCGAGTTCCAAGAACCCGTCGGAGTCGGCACCTCGTTTCAACATGAGAACCCGCGTCCCGAGCAGGACCGTTACGAGAGGTCTTGGTACGCGTTGGATCGACATGCGCTATTTTCTCTCAGCATCTCGTGCAAGAAACTGCATCCATTAGCGCAGACTGTTTTGTATCACGAGTTTGTGCTCGGATACGGTGACTCGGTTTGCTCAAAGGTATATGAGTTTGACGGCCGGCTGGCGTCATTTATGCGCACCGTTGGACGGCGAAGAGACCTCGCGGCCAAGGTTCGCAAGGTTGCTATTCATCCCCTTCTCAGGGATAGTGTGAGCATAGAGGAAACCAGGGACTTGTTGCTCGAGTCGGCAGCCGTTCTTGGGATTGATCTGGTTCAGGCTTGGAAACGACGCGCAGACGAGGCATCGGCGGATGAGCGGAAACGATGGGGTCCGCATTATGATGAACTCCTCCGAATCTTTTTGACTCCCGAGCTCAGGGATCCCGGAAAGGCTCACCTAGAGATTACGGGGCCTCCTTGTGACTTCAAGGCTGTCGACGCCGAGCTCATCACCATGCTCATTGCTCTCCTCCCCAACATGGACCACCTTAGTCTCTGGCAACAGCAACAATCTCGGCTGCGCTTTTGTCCGTCAGCGTTTCGGGCTCTGGGAATAACTAGTCTGCCCAAGTTGAAAACACTCGAGACAGAAATCAACCCTCATCCCATCTTGGCCTTGGCGACTGGCTTAGAGACGCTCAATGCGCGCGAGTTTCTACCCTCCCCGACCCAAGACGTCAACCTACCCAATCTCAAAACTCTTCGCCTTGCTCGCATGACGTGCAAAAAGGCAAACGTCCCAGCCATTATATCTCGATGCACCGGAGGCCTCAGGGCCTTTTTATACGAACAGGACGCAGCCTCGGCGACGCCTGATACTGACGATTACTATTTAACCCCCTCGCAAGCGGTCGATGCGTTGAAGCCTCATCAGAAAACACTGGAAACCCTTCACCTCGATTTTCGGTACATTCACTACACTCCTCCCCCCAACCCTGCCTTTTTCGGCCTCAACGACTTTTGCTCGCTACAACGCCTTCTTGTTTCTACAGCAGCTATATTCTATTCACCACCCGCCAACCTAGCTACTGAAGGCCTTGAAAAAGATCGTGACCGTATCTGGTCGAGATTGCCCCCGTCCATCGTCTCTCTCCATCTGATCAAGGACGACGCCACAAAAACGGAATCCATTCAAGAAGGACTCATAGGACTCGCCGACATGAAGAAATCCCACCCGGAAATGTTTCCACATCTTGTACAACTTCATCTTGGAACTTGGGACAAGCTGGACGAAGCTGTCGATCGTGTGATGGACACGGCTGGGATCGCTTTGACGGTTGAATTCATGCCGAGGAGTGCCCAGAGGCCGAGAAAATACAAGAGGGCAGCATCGTTCCCTGACACGACGTTTAATCGCCGTGTTCCCGCTTGGCTAAATGCTTACTTTGAACGAAACCGATTCCGCCCAAAATTCCGATGAGGCTCCGTTTCCGCCTGCAGAAGCAGGAAGCGGCATTGGTCGGCCGGGGCGAGCTTAGCCGAGGCGGCTCCATTCCGCCCGGCCCCGCATCTGGCTTCGGCCCCGCGTCATCGGCTTGCGGCGGCTTGATGATATAATACAAGTTCAATTGACGTCGTCTTCTTTGATGCTGTAATTTTTCGTGAGACTCTCGTTGTATTCTCATTCATTACGCCGTTGCAATGTCGTGGCTATCGATTCCTTCGGGTTCTCACTTCTCAATCGCCAACATCCCCTTTGGCGTCATCTCCACCTCTTCAAACACATCCCCCAGACCAGCCATTGCGATCGGTGATCATGTGCTAGATCTTGATGCTTTTACCCGCGGGGGAGGTTTCGAGGCAAGCTCGGATATTCAGAAGCACGCCGACGTCTTTTCGCAACCTGCCCTCAATGCCTTTGCAGCACTCGGTCGTCCGTTTCACCGCACTGTTCGCAGCTACCTCCAGGAAGTCTTCGCCAAGGATAGCAAGCATGCCGCAGTGTTGAAGGACAACCAGAAGCTTCAGGATGCGTCTCTTCTCAAGCGATCAGATGTGACAAACCATTTGCCGCTCACCATTGGTGATTACACCGACTTCTACGCTGGCAAGAACCACGCCTACAATGTCGGTTGTCTCTTCCGCGGACCTGCCAATGCCCTTCAGCCCAACTATACGCATCTTCCCGTCGCTTATCACGGAAGAGCCAGTAGCGTCGTTACATCTGGTACGCCGATTCGACGACCGTGGGGCCAAATCCTTCGAGCCGGTAACAAGACCCCTGATCTCGCCCCTTGCGAGAGGCTTGATCTTGAGCTGGAGATGGGAATGTTCATCTGCCGCGAAAACACTCTCGGAAGCCCTGTTCCTGTCGATGAGGCTGAAGAGCACATTTTTGGTTACGTGCTCATGAACGACTGGAGTGCACGAGACATTCAGGCCTGGGAGTATGTGCCCCTTGGCCCCTTTACCGCCAAGAACCTGGGTACAAGCATCAGTCCTTGGGTTGTGTTGGCCGATGCCCTGGAAGGAGCCAAGGGACCTGGCATCAAGAACGACAATGAGCTTCTGCCTTATCTGAAGCAGAAGGTGCAGGACAATGTGCTGGGTATTGATCTTGAGGTGGATCTTATCAGTAAGTGGCCGGCCCTATGATAATGCAAGATTGCCACTAACACTTCATTTAGCTGCCGCCGGAAACAAGACGACAATCAGCCGAACCAACTCCAAGAACCTCCTCTGGTCATGGCCACAGATGATTGCTCACCACACTATCACCGGCTGCAACCTCCGACCAGGTGACTTGCTTGGCTCTGGCACAATCTCTGGAACCGAGTCTGGCACAGAGGGTAGCATCTTGGAGCAGACCCAGGGCGGCAAGGTTCCAATCCAACTCAGCGGTGGCGAAGAACGCAAGTTCCTTCAAGATGGCGATACCCTGGTCATCCGTGGCTCCTTTGGAAGTGGTGATTCCGTGATAGGGTTCGGCGAGGTTTCCGGTACTATTCAGCCTCCGTTGCCTTTGTTCAAGTGACGGTGGGCGAGCTTGCTTTAGAAAATGAAGGTCGATGATGATATGATACAATCAAAAATGCATTCTTCTCCAGATTCTGCTGCTCTTTGCCTCTACTAGTACTATCTACGCCCTCAAATTCTCAGGAGTGTCTGGCTGGTTTTGCCAATGCGCCTTGACCACAGCAGGATGATCCTTCAAATTCTCCACAATCCTGCTGATCGTAGGGAAAGCCTTCAAGTCAACACCAAACCTCTGCGCGTTCCAAATAGCCGGGATGAGACAAGCATCCGCTAGAGTAACCTCGTCCCCAAAAGAATACCTTCCCGCTGTTCCCGCTGCCACGTTCTCGTAAGCTGCCATACCTTGCGTCATGAGCTGAAGGTTCCATTCTTCGGCACTGCCTCCAAGTTCCCTGACTCGACGCATGATACGGAGGTTTGTAGGTGGTTGAATGTCTACACAGACAATGTCGACAAGTGTGCGCACCATGGCTCGAGCCTCTGGGTCAGAAGTTGACGGAAGCATTGGGACATCGGGATGCTTCTCCTCTAGATACTCTAGAGCAGCCACCGACTGGCCAAGTTTGAATGGAGTGCCTTTTGACGCCTTGTTTATGAGAACGGGCACCGAGGCGGATGGGTTGAGAGCTTTGTGCTCATCTGAAAGTTGTTCGTTTTTGAGGAGATTGACGTAGACCATGTCATACTTGATCGACTTGATATTCAGGGCGATTCGAAGACGCGCGGAACAGGAAGACCTGAAGTAAGAGTAGAGGGTATAATCAGAGTCGGACATGACGAATGCTTGATCTTGTCGCTGTCTGAAATTCAATTGCTTTGATGAGAACAGATCTTACACCAACTCTTCTCCTCATCTTCCTCGACAGCCACGCCCTTCTTATGTCATCACAACGTCCATCACTGTCCATGTGCCATGTTCCTTGATACCCGCTGCTAGCCTCCGACTGCCGAAGCCGGCACATGTTTTCTCCAAAGGTAACACACACCGCGGGAACGTTCCGACGGGATGCGGGGGCGGGCCACGGAGCTGCAGACGCGGGGAAGCTGGACGACGTGCGGAATGGTTGGTTTTATACCGATTCCTCCCTTGGCAGGAGATGATTCCGAAAAGGGCACGTTGATTCAGTTCCTACGGTCTAGACTTGGGGTGGGCGTGCCAAATCAGCCCAAAATGCTACCTAGGCACGGCTGCACCCGGACACATTGTTGTTGACGGCAGGCGGAGAGAAGGGATAGGTACTATCGGTCCGTCAGAGGGTAAGGCTTGGTGGAGAAATATTAAGATTGAAAAAAGCTTAGGAATTCTGGAGTAAACAAGCAAACCCTGTCATGGCGAATGAGGTGCTTGGTATGAGCCGGAGGTTGCTCCATGGCCTATGCCGTGTCTCGGACAGCTCCTACCGCCCGGCAACACAGTAGCCCTGTCACTTCTTGGCCTTGTCCAGCTATTCACAAAAAGCTTAGCGTGGCAGTTCTGATAAGGCCATCGTCTCTCAAGGCGGGACTCGGAGAATAGCACCCAACCATTCCCTCGCTCGTATATCCCCAGAAACGACAGAGTTGGGGCTAATCATGAACCTTGATCAAGAATTCAATTCTTTCATCAATTCCAACATGCACATGCCGTGGTCCCAATCAGAGACATTGTGGCTCAATCCTGCCAAGCTGACATTCCAGTGCCACTTTTAACTCACACAGTTACGTCATGGAAGACGACCCTTTCTCCCTCCCTACGTCACCTTTTCACTGTTTACTCTTGGACTCTTCTCTCCTTCATCTACATCATTCAACGCGACAACTTGATTCTACACACTCACAATGGCAGAAGTTGCAGCTGGAGCTATCGTCGCAGAGCAAATCATCTCGACGGGTGTCGAGGCTGGCGCCGCTGCTGTTGTTGCGCGACCGTCGCAGCCATTGACGGTTGTTTTGACCCAGATTGCTACAACTCCAGCAGAAGACGATTCGTAGGGCTCACTCTCGGCATACGTACAAGACCAAGCTGACAGGTTCCAGACTCGCATTGGCTCGATCCCATCACACAGTCACCGTCATCAACAACAGAGCCTACATCTTTGGCGGTAACAAAGAAGACGGCCAACTGTGCTCCAACGAAGTTCACGCTGTATCTCTTCCAGGCGAGCAACAGGGCAATGGAGAGTATGCATGCTACCCAGCCGTGGGTGAAGAGGATGCTTGTCCAGCCCCCCGAGTAAACCATGCTGCCTGTGCTCGTGGTGATACTCTCATCATCCATGGAGGGCAGGAAGGTGATGGCCAGGCACCCAACGAGCCATCTTGCTTATGGGTTTGGGATGCCAATACGCTCAAGTGGGAAAAGATTGAGGCCGTGGGAAAAGCGCCAGATTCGAGATCGAAGCATCAGATCTTTTATGATCAGGCTCGGGATCTTTTGGTCCTCCACGGCGGCCTCGAGGACGGCGAGCCGACCAAGGACACTTGGGTATTCGACTTTACAACGCGCCTCTGGAACGAGCTGCCAACTGCTCCCGCTGTGTCTCTCGCGGCGCAGTATGTGGATAGTACGCTCTACTCTATCAGCGGCGATTCAGACGTGCATGGCTCAATTCACTACATCAAGCCAGGCACATCTGAAGATCAAACCGAAGCGCCAGAATGGTCCACGATTGACTTCCCTACTAACCCATTGGCTCCTGGACCTCGACCTCGTGTGGGGGGTGCAATGTCTCATGTCACAACAGGCTACGGACGACACTATCTCCTCTGCCTATTCGGAAGCCGAAAAGACGTCGATATATCTTCAGACGAAACCTTTACCGAAGATCACCCCTTCTACTCCGACATGTGGTCCCTGCAACTCCCCTCGGGTGGCTTCACCGGATCCCGCGTCAAAGACGTCATCCGCGACGCCATCCCAGGTGTGGAGTCTGGAGAATTCAGCTGGCACGAACTTGAGATTGCGCCCACCGAGTTGACACAAACGACTGGAAAGGTGCATCCTGGGCCTCGGGGTTTCTTTGGAGCTGATACTTGTTTGGATGGCAAGGGAGTCATTATGTGGGGAGGCGTCAATGCCAAGGGGGAGACTGAGGCGGATGGATGGCTGTTGAAGATAGGTTCCTAGGGGGTGTCACCGGAGATGTGCTAGGTATGGGGTGCATGCCTGAAAGCATAGGACATGCAAGGAGTTGCTGGGATTATATCTTATTGGACAAGCAATTTTTCACTATCCAGGACGAGTTCCATTGAAGAGAAAGTTGAGTGTGTTGTTTGATTGAAGAAACAACATGATCATCCCGACCCATCAGCTCACAATGATCCTGACGTGTTAATGACGTACCTAGGCTTCTCCAAGCAAAAGTCAGGATACCACAGCCTCCTTCAGTTTTCTTCCTGTTTCCCTCTTTAAAAGCAACCTACGCGACTATCTCCGCCCTAGATCAAAAATCAAGATGATGCAACGTACCATTCTAAACTCGGGGCCGCGCATGGCTGCTCACTCAAGGCTCCTTCACGCCATTACGGTACGAGCAGTCTCACAACCAGCGCTTTCAGAAACAATAACAATGGGATCAACAACCACCGAAACAGTCGAGTCATCCGTTACGACTACCCAGAACTTGACATCTGAGTTGAAAGCGCCTAAAAAGACAAGCGCACAGCTTGACCAGGAGCTTAGAGAGAAGCTAGAGATGCTGTCTGGTGGAGGTGGCAGTGCCGGGGTTGAGTACGAGGATGGGAAAGCAGAGGGCCTGAAGAGGGGAGTTAAATCAAACATGTTTCGAGTGATTTGAACGTATTCAACAGGCTCCGAAGAACCGTCATGTTGGAGATGGCCTGAGACTCTGGCCATCAAGGAGGGACTGCTAGAATTTGAAATCTATGTAATTGTTGATCATTGCCTCATGAAAGCCCCTCACAAAACATTAGTGATTCAGCGCTCAACTCCAGAATGTACCAACTTCAAAGTTTCATACACAGAACCTCCTCTGGCTCCTGTCATGTTAACAATTCCTTGTGTTGCAATCATTCAGGCTTTCTACCCCAGATAAAGTACACAGGGAGATAGAGGTGGATGGCTGGACTTGTGATATCCTTCTTGACCTTGGCCATAAAAACCTGAATTTCATCATCTTGCCAGCCGAGAACGCGCGAGAAAACTGCTGGAGTGTATGAGGTGATGACTTGAGACTCTTGAGCGGCTTGATACTTGCCAATCTCCTTGAGTTTAGGGTCCTTTGGCCATTGTCCAATAGGGCACTTTAAGAAGATCAACATACTCATTCAGATAGATTAGATCAGGGCACATACCTTGTACACTTGTTGCTGAACATCTTCAAAACCTGCGTCTTCCATCGCCTTCTTCCACCCGATCGCGCAATCGAGGGGCTTTCCAAACTTGGCCGTGCCGTCAACCATGTGCTTCATCCACACAACAGCGTTCTCGGCCTTGTCCTTGGTACCGTCATCGGACTTGAAGTCTGTATACACGGCTTGCATTTCCAAATAACCACCAGGTTTCAGATGTTTAAAGGCTTCGCCAAAGAAGTGCTTGTCGCTGCTTACACAGCCTCCTAGCTCTCGGGCGTGGATGTAGTCGAATGGTTGTTTGTAGAGCCAGGGTGATTCAAAGTCGTCAACTTCAAAGACACAGTTGGGTGGGGTCCTATGTGTAAAATGATAAGAAGGGGTATTCTTGTATGAAAAGGCTGAGTCGTTCGTACCATGTAGGTTGGATAGGGCTCAGATCGGTGCCTAGGACTTGAGCCGAGGGGAACTCGCTGACGCAAACCATGAGAACCAGTACGAGATATTTCGATGCGAGGTCTTACTCTGCAAATTCCATCGCCCAGATACCAGTTCCGGTACCAAGGTCAAGAACCCGCTGAGGTTCCTTGATAGGGGCGAGGTAAAGCTTTCCACCAAGAAGAAGACGATAAATGTGATGGCCTAGATCCATGCGGTCTTGTTCATCGTCGTCGTTGGGCTAAGCTATGTGAGACGAGTAGTTACACGCCATGAGATAATACGTACCACAAGATAAGCACCCTCACGGAATGCATGATAACGGCGTCCGTTCTACAATAGTGTTGGTGAGACCTGACACATGTGATCGACACCACTAACCTCATATCTAGGGGGACCATTAGTGGGGCATCGAGGTAAAAGAGACTTCAGTCACATACTTGTAGTTGCGAATACTAGAGTTGATGGACGTATAGTAGCTGGAAGAGTCTCTGAAGGGGCATGTCAGACCAGGACTAATCCAGATCGGTCAGGAGACTCACGAGCCACCGAAGCTTGAATCGGCGATGGAGGCAGTGTCCTGTGGGTGTCAGCACAGAATCTGCAGCAATCACACGTGCAGCCTACATCGGCCTGTAGAGGGTTCTCAGCCAGGGTCTCTTGCAAGTGTCGAGTGTTCTCCTGAGTGGGTTCCGCCATGTTTGCAGATCAGATCCTTTTCGATCGAAACAGAGTCAAACCAACAGAGCAACGAGATGCAGAGAAGAGGAAAAGGGCGGGCCGTTGCCGGAGCCACGTTCTTCTTATTCCTTTGTTTTCCCCACCCCCCACCATCCATCAGGCCACGGGCAATTCCAGAGCGCAAGCCACTGCTCAGTGGAATATTATGCCCAGACTCTTTGCCCTCCACTTAAAACAAGGCTGAGAGAGTGGACAAGCCAATGGGAGACACAGACTCCCGAGGGCTTGGTTTAGCCTGAGGGTCGAGCATCCGGTCGGGGAGCGTTCCGGAAACAGGGGAGACAAAGCGCAGGAGAGGCACATGCGCGCGGGGGGGCTCGGGCGTTGCTTACGGTTCTGGAAGTTGGTCGGAAGTGTCGGAGTTGGAGAATTGCTGTTGGATGTTGCATATGATATAGAACATTGCTATCAGTAGTTCTCTCTTTGCAAGTTAAACTCGAGCCGGCGCTACTCCTCGTTCCTGAGATGGGAAGATCCCGCTTTGTGGGGGGTTTCCCGGAGAATATCGTTTAGGTAGATCACTAATCCAATTGCAAGTTTAGCTGGCCCACTAGGGCTAGACAGTAAAAAAAAACGGTCTATGAAACGCTCAAACCTCGTAACTAAAACCATTGGATTTACCCTCAGACTCTAACGGGACTTTCCGTTAATGGAGGGCTCCCTCGCAATTTCCCTTCCCCCATTCTTTGTTCTTCTCTCTTTCCCTTTTCCCGGCATTTGCGGAAGGAAGGAGCGTCAGCCACATCCGGGCTAAATCCCACCTTCCCAACATTGCCCCATGTCTCTCGCTGTGATTGGACAGAGTCTAACCGAGAGACCGGATAACACTGGGGCGCCTGCCTTTGATTGGGTGTCGGGATGAACCCCTCTTTTCGGGAGTTGTCGAAGTCCCGCAGCCGTTCCTGGGCTCAGGCTCAGGTTCAGGGTAGCAACCACCACGTTCGTCACATGCTGCTCTCTGCAGCGCACTTGACGACTATCTAATGATTGAAGGGATAGATATTGAGTAAATAGATTCAAGTCAAGTAGGCAGCTCTGTTTTCTTTATCGAGGTGATTCTATGTATAATTGCATTTAACTCTCTCTTCTGTTAACCCTCCTTCTCGCTCAAGTGATGACGGACCGGCACAACATAGAGCACCACGATGTTCTACTCTACTTCACCTAGAGCGAGAAAGATGATACAGCCCCTATTGGGAAGGCTCTTTTTATACATTGACTAGGTATACTCCCAGAGCCCTGTTCGTCATCTGTCACGTCCACCGCAATCGCACCGTCAACTGGTGAGCTCACATGGTGCCTTGCGCAACGTCAACGTCCCATGATCGATACGCAATAAGATAATGGCAGATTGATTTTTGTTTTTACTGAAATGTTATTAGTGAAATCTCCTGGTCTCAATGTGGTGAATGATTGAAACGCAAACGCTAACTTCTATGACCTGTGATAGCCAATTGGGTTCGGCCTGGCAATAGGACTGCTTAAATGCTACGAGAAAGACTCCAAAACTGATCATGAAGACGTTTTTAGTGCTGGTGGGTATGGAACTGAGTCGACGTCGGACATTAGAAGAGACGACCATGCACTATCGTCATATTTACAGGGAGAATGACGCGATGCTCTGGCTTGACGACGATCACTCCCTCTAGGTACCTTGTGATGGAAATAAAAATGCACTGAAACTTGTTGAACAGAATGAGCCCTTCCATTGAAACGAATGGTTGATTCTGAGTAGCGAATTACATGATGGAATTATGTAGACTGTGTATTCTTGCGCTGATAGAAGCCCCTTTCGCCGAGTGATGAATTTGGCTAACGATACACCACATTCAGTTGAATGCATAGACACTTAGACACACCTTGATGATTCTTTACCTTCTCTACCTCGGTTTATAAAATACGTTATGCAGTAAAATCAAAACTTGACTCTAACAGAGCACGTTACAAAAGTCTCAGAGCGCACGTAGAATTCGCACCAGCCTGGGTCCAAGGTTTCGGCGTGACTCACCACTGGATCGGCGTGCTAGTCACTGATAATACTCTTGTCCCCTCTCACAAGCTAATGACAGACATCCCTCTGTGCACCGCTGGAAACCTTGAGACAAAATGCTAGAGAAAAAGATCCTTGTTCTTGGCAGCGGCATGGTTGCAAAGCCATGCGTCGACTACCTACTTCGAGACGAAAGAAACAGCCTCACAGTCGGTTAGTATGCCCCCAAGTATCCCAATTGTGCTCTCTGACCTCTTTCAGCTTGTCGTACACTCTCAACCGCGGAAAATCTGGTTGAGGGGCGCCCCCGTGCCAAGGCCAAGGCCATCGCCCTCGACGTCAAGTCTCCCGACCTCGACCGTCACATCGCCGAACATGACCTCGTCATCTCGCTCGTTCCCTTTATATACCATGCCGATGTCATAAGGTCGGCGATCAAAGCCAAGACACACGTGGTCACTACGAGCTACGTGTCCCCTGCGATGTGCGAGCTCGACGGTGCGGCAAAGGAGGCTGGCATCACAGTCTTGAACGAGGTTGGCGTTGACCCTGGTGTCGACCACTTGTATGCTATCAAGACCATTGGAGAAGTCCATGACAAAGGAGGAAAGGTAAGGCTTTCTGGCCTCGTTTGTGTTTTACAGGACTTACCTCGTGGCAGGTCAAGGAATTCTACTCTTTCTGTGGCGGAATCCCCGCCCCTGAGGCGGCCAACGACAACCCTCTCCGATTCAAGGTATGCGAACGTGGACCTCGCTGTATCTTTTAGAGCAAGTTTGACCACAATTCACAGTTTTCCTGGTCTCCACGTGGAGCCTTGCTATCCCAGTTCAACTCGGCAACCTTCCTCCGCGATGGAGAAGTGGTTGAGATCTCCAACCAGGACCTCATGGGCTCGGCTAAGCCGTACCATGTGTTGGATGGATATTCGTTTGTCGCCTACCCAAACAGAAACTCGGTTCCCTTCCGTGAAGCCTACGGCATACCGGAGGCTCATACCGTGATTCGGGGGTCTCTTCGATACGAAGGCAACCCTGCTATGGTCAAGGCACTTATTGATCTTGGATGGATCAACCCAGAAGAGAAACCGTGGTTAAAGGAGGGGATGACATGGGCACAAATTCATCAAAAGGCAACCGGGGCTTTCTCGGCTGAGGAGAGTCATCTCATCGCCAAGGTTGACGAGCTTTGTGATTTCTCTTCTGCAGAGGAGCGAGACACGATTCTGACTGGCCTTCGCTGGATGGGCCTGTTCTCTGATGAAGCTCCGACTGTGCATGGGAACTTACTCGACACCCTTTCGGCACAGTTGGAGAAGCTGTGCAGCTTTAAGTCGGGAGAGCGTGACTTGGTGATGCTCCAACACAAGTTTGTTGTTAAATGGAAGGATGGCACTCAGGTAACATAGCATCCCTCTCAGCATCTTTTGGCTTGTTGTTAATAATCAAATCAGAACACCATCACTTCTACTCTCGAGCTCTTTGGCGATCCGAACGGAGACTCAGCCATGTCCAAGTCGGTTGGAGTTACGTGTGGGATTGCTACGCAACTCCTTCTTGACGGACATGCCCCTCTGAACAAGCCTGGTATTTTGGCGCCATACTCCCGCGACGTTTGCGACTTGATTCGGGTTAGGGTTGAAGAAGAGGGTATAAAATTGGTGGAACGGATGGTTTAGTAGCAACCCAACATTGCTCTTTGGTGTTGTTGTTACGCTGCCAAATGCTCATCAATGCATCCAACCGCCAAGAGATAGCAAAAATAGCAACCTTATGCATAGACCGTTGGCAATAGCGCGATCATCACTTCACGTATTATCTATCTGTCAAAGCCCAACGCGTTCATGCCCAATATTGAGGGGTCGGATTAAGGATGCGTCTGACGCTCGTATTTGCGCACGTGGATCCACATAGGTTTGACCCTTACCCGAGAAAACGACCATGATGTGATTATCCTACTCGAGTATAAGTAAAGACATTAGGACTTGAGCTCTGAGGTGGTTTTCTACCTCTACCTTCCTCTCTAGGCCAAAGCGCCATCATGTCTGAACACGAAGGCGACACTACCAGCGGCATGGCCGAAAGTGGCAGTGTCCCTGAGAGTAGTGATTTTATCCAAGCAATTCGAAGTTGGCTACATGTCTGCGAGCATGAACACACATGCGTCGCGAAAACGGGGACACGACAAAGCCCAATCTGGCTTATCGACACGAAATACAAATGTATCGTGCGTGGTACCGATCAGCGCTACGTAGCTCTCAGCTATACATGGCAAGAACCTTCTCCGACTTCTCCGGCAGAGCCAAAGCGCACATTTCAACTGGACCGTAAAACGCTATCGATGCTACAGCAGCCAGGAAGCCTCTCAAGGAGCGACATTGCACATCAACTGCCCAAGGCTATCAAAGGTGCCATAGAGCTTGTTCCTCTGATCGGGGAAAGATATCTTTGGGTAGACAGACTATGCATCGTCCAAGGAGAGTCCTCTACAAAGTCCGAGGTGATGCGGATGGACGAAATCTACTCAGGGGCTTATGTGACTCTTGTTGCAGCGGCGAGTCACGGTCTCTACGGCAGACAAGAAACGACGGCGCTGAATGCTTGCTATCCGGAAGTTTGGCAGAAACCTACCTTTGCAAAGTGGCTATTTGGATTTGGTTTCCAAGACGAGGCTATGCCGCACTATCAAGTGGTCTCCGAATCGAGATGGGCTACACGAGCTTGGACCTACCAAGAGCATATCCTTAGCAAACGAATTATCTTCTTCTTGGATGACAGAGTCTTCTGGGAGTGTGACGCCTCAGTTTGGGACATGTTTAGGCTGCTACCTCGCACAGACAACCACCACGGCGAGAGGCGAGGTGACATTGGAGCACGACTCATGGCCGCGACTCGTCCGGACTTCAGTCTCTACGTCGACTTGGTGTGCCCTTATAATGGAAGGGACCTTACCTACTCTGGAGATGGCCTCTCAGCCTGCTCAGGAATGTTGAACCGTTTGGCCCGATCCTTTCCTGGAGGCTTCATCTACGGACTGCCCAAGTTAGCCATCGATCACGCACTTTTATGGCAGCCCCTGAGGAGATGCTATAGAAGAAAGGGATTGGCGACTGGTACAGACTTTCCTTTTCCCTCATGGTCTTGGTGTGGATGGCAATGTTACCTGGACCCTCGGAGCTTCTTATCTGGTATCTCAGCCTTTCAGGAATCTGCGCCCCGGTCTATCGACTCAAGTTGGAAAACGCAAACATGTATCGACTGGAGCATTCGTACAAGCGCTGGGGGAAGCCATCCTGTTTCCGAGGCCTTTGAAAACGACGACTTGTTACCACAACTGGTGTGCAGGGCAGAGCGAGCTTGTTTCTACGTAGCGGACACTTTGTGGATCTCGGAACCCTCATTTATCTCGGGACCCTCATTTACCAAAAGGTTAGCTGGTGGTGGCTCGCCTTTGTCCGAAATGATGCCTGTAGTAGTCCTCCAAGACAAAAGTGGCAATTTTTCAGGCTTACTCAAGACAACAGACGACATCAAGTACAAGCAAGGCGATAAGATAGAACTTATTGCTATCTCGAAGGGTACCGCCAACTATACTGATATCTAGAAATGCCTTGAGGAGAGAGCATTTCGAAGAAGCCAAGAGGGATCTGGATACGTTATGGTGGATTTTGATGAAAATGGGTGGTGGGATGATTTTCGGGGCCTGTCATCCACCTCCAGTCTCTATTACATCTCGTGCGAAGGTGGCTATGAAATCCAAGACACAAGGTTGGAAGGCTACTGGGGGGGAGGCGAGATATGTCAGTTCTACAATGTTCTTTGGGTCGAGAAGAAGGAAGATGTTTACTATCGGGTGGCGTGTGGACGGATTGCGGAGAAAACATGGATTGCGAATCGACCTGAAGAGATAGATGTTGTTTTAGGCTAGTTTCTCAAATCACCAGCTAGTTTCCTGGGTTTCTTTTTTGCTTTCTCTGGATGAGCCTTGCAATAGTGCGCTTTATGCGCGTGACCTGCCTTCTTAGCCTGCAAGAACCTCTCCTCGATAGCGAGGGGCCTGGAGGCAGGCAGGCCAAATGACCTAAAGCGTCGGCAAAGAAGGCTAGAAAGCGCACATTGTTATGCTCCGAGATATCGTGATAATTGGCAGAAGTTCAGCCCACCTGGATAGAGCGTTTACCTTGCGAACGGTGCTGCTCACTACAAGCTGGCACCTAACAATGTGATATTCCCTCTGTTATATACGAACTGACTCTGCTATTGCCTTTAAAGCCTTTTCAGAAACGAAAGTCTCCCACTAGGTCCTTTCAAGGAACGTCCTGAGGACCATAGTATAAAGGATTGCGATCTATTGCTCTCCTTATACCAGACATACTACCTAAGAAGTACTAGTGTTGTAATAAAGGCCATTCTCATACTCGCAGTTGCCAACATCCCATTCATAGCGCCTGTCCTTGATTTTATCCATCAGCTGGTCAACGACCTGGATAGCCTCATCTTGGCGAAAAGCGTGAGGCCATCCGAATCCCCTGTAAAGCTGTCTGATGTACTGAACGTCCAGGTCGGTTCCCCAATCCTCCTCCTCCTGAGATAGGAATTCTTCCTCGGTAATCATGCCTGTGTGTTCTGGAACAATATCGTCGATAATATTCCTGTTGTAACACGGTATGAGTCTCAAGTTCTCAAAATGGCCCTTGAATTGGTCGAAATAGGTCCTGAGATCAACAGGGTCTCCTCCATCTAAGCGAAGATTCTCTTCGCTAACCTCACCGTCCCAAACGTTGAAGTACATGGCTTTTCCACCCGTCTCCCAACCGTGTGAGAAGGGGAAGGTATTGGAGATATCAATTTCCATATCTCTTCGCGCAGACCAGTGAGAATCTTCAAGAAGGTCTCCCATCACACTAAATTCCTCCTCAACGTCACGGAGAGACATTCGAGTGTAGTCAAGCAGGCGTGACTTATAGTGAAGAAGCGCCTGGGGAGCGTCATCAAAGTAGGGTAGATGTCGTATGACCTCGTACACCCGATCGGACTTTGGCGAGGCAGTGGACTCGGGAATATTTGGCCACCCACCGGGAGGCGGCATCTTGAGGTTGACATCCCGAAAGTGAATGGTCTTGAGAAAATTGTAAAAGTCAAGAAAGATTTCCACCATCTCTTCGATAGAATAGGCGGGTTCAGTAGGCACGTGATCGCTGTCAGACCAGTCTGATTCGAAGTCCTCGGACGAGGGTGGCGTTGAGGGAGGCGTGGATGGAGATTGGCTCCGCTCTGACATCGTGTCTTGTGAGGCTGTTTTCGCTACAGGAATGGGTTGAGTAAAAGGGAAAGGTTGAATCAAGTGTTGGCTGGGCACGTCGAAAGGTATTTATGAAGCGAGAGTCTGCAAGGGTCCAGGGGTAGCGCCTCAGGCACCCAGCAACTCGGTCATTACCTTTCTTGGCATGGGATCCATCATACACGAGTGCCATCACATCTGCCGTTCTATCTTGACTGCCGAATTTGGGAATGAACGAATTCCATTACTTTCAATATCATACTACATAATGACCACTCCCTACATTTTAAACGATAAGTAAACTCATGGAAGCTTCCATCTGAATTCCAGAAAGAAGAGCTCCGTCATCCTGGTGCCCCTGACAGGCTACAAAAAACGCAACACGACCACCATCCTGGGCGTTGCATTAACTCCCTGCCAGCTCGTTATGCCCAGAAAGGAGTTTGAGCTGCTAAGTGACGCCGGTAAAGTGCTACGCTTTAGTCATCTCGTGAGGAGCAGGGACAGATTCATCTTGAGCCCTCTGGCCCTCCACAACATCAGGCATCTTTTTCTTGCTCAAATAGCGGAAGAAGCTGACCATATCCTTCCAGCTTTCAACAATGGGCAAGCCAGTAATGATGATCGCAGCAAAGAAGGCCCATATGAATACCACAACGACCCAGCCGGTGAAAAAGCCAGTTGAGAAGACTAAAAGGACCTTGTTAGCTGGATTTTAATCCAAGGGCCGGGAAAGGAAAGACTCACTATATCCCGAGCCATACATTGGAATCGGCCACAGGATAAGGAAACACAGACACAGGACCGCTGCAATGATGGCGGCCTGGTTCCTTGCCCCCTTGAGCTTCTTATCCAACTGCATATCATGCTCGGCATCAGCATGAGGATCACCAACCGTGCCCGGTCGCCCCCCCTCATATTGCTGCAGCTCCGCAGCAGCCATCTCTTCCTCGAGAGCTCCACGATCCGTCTTGAGCTGCTTCAGGATCTCCCAGTCAAAGTTGTCTGGCTTGATGTACGTCAGTAGAGGCGTCAGAACGATGGGCCCGCAAAGTGACATCATGTTTCCAGCGACCAGAGGGTAGACGGTGCTGGTGCTGGTAATCGTAACTTCGCCTTCATGTGTGTAGGCTGTGGTGAGCCAGGCCGCCACGGCGGCAAGGGAGCTTAGAATCGGGGCCACCACGACTGCGAGCAGGGACTGTTTACGCCACAGTACGGTACATGCCATTGGGATGATGGCAGAGTCCACAAAGATGCCGATGGCGGTGATGAGATAGTTGACAGAGAAGCCAGCATGGTTGAAGCCAACAGCAATACAAGAGACGAGGAGGCCAAAGGCGACGACGACGATGCGGGATACGCGCACGAGACGACGGCTCTCAGCCTCCGGGTTCATGTAGGTTTTGTATATATCTGTCGTAACGAGAGCGGCCGTGGCTACTGTTTCGGAAGACATCTATAATGAAGATCACATTAGTACAAATCTCATTTGCGTGACCCGTCTCGCTCCCAAGCGGCCTCGTGATACGGAAACGGGTGACAATAGTTGATAAACACATACGGCAGATGTCACGGCCATGAGAACCATCAGCAAGATGGCAACTGCTCCGCCATCGCCCATCAGGGCCATGGCGGCGAACGGCATGGCCATACCGTCGGAGACCTGTTTAGCCGTCATTCTCTCAGGGTAGGTTGGAAAGCTAGGGAGGTGCTCTGTGGCCGCCGCCGCAAGGCCGAAAGTGGAAGCCAGGACGAAGGGAATGGTGAACCAGCACAGACCTCCTAGCATGTAACCAGGGAGAGTGGCGACTGGGTCTGCAGCGATGGCCTTTTGGAAACTGAAGGCGAGTTGAAGATATGGTTAGCAAGCCTCGACGTGAAGGGTTAATGGGCAAATGTCTGAGTTCCAGGGGGCTTACAGTTGCGAGTCCACAGCCGCGGCGAAGCCGGCTCCGATAAAGATCAAACCAATGTAGCCTCCATTCTCACTCTTCATGGTCAGGTAAGATCCGCCCTCGTTCCCTGGTACTGGGTGCAGCGCAGCAGCCTCGGAGAGTAGCTCGTGCATGCGCTTGGGCGACCCGATAATATCGGAGGTGGTGTAGACAGTGAAGACACTGAGCAACATGATGACATAGATCATAACGGTGTGCGACTGTTTCAGCGAGTGTCTCGATTAGCTTCAACTCAGATGCAAGTCCAGTCCATGTACACATACCCAGTCAGCAAAGAAGGTGGCCTTGATACCACCGAAGATGGTGTACACCATGACAGCAATGGGGAAGAGGAAGCAAGCAGCATCCCGGTTTATGCCAGTGACGGTGGAGAATAACCCCGAGCCGCCGACCAGCAAGTTGACGCTGGTGAAAACTTGGAAGAAGAGCGAGTAGCACATAAGCACGATGTGAGCGGGAGGTCCGTAGCGCGCATGGACAACCTCAAGGAACGTGTGAGCCCGAGGGGCCTTGCGTTTGAGCTCGATGGCGGCGACGGCAAACATGAAGATCTGCACCGTGGCGCCGGCGCCGTACCAGAAGGGGCCCGAGACGCCCCAGCGGTAACCCTCTGATGGGAAGTATTCGTCAGTTAACTACTCTCATCCACTGGTACCCGTCCGTTAGGGGTAAGGTGCCGACTTACCGGTAGCGGAGCTGAGGAGAGTAGCTGCGATCGTCCACGACGAGACAACGGCTGAGGCGATCATGCCCGTCTTGACCGAGTGCTTGGCGGTGATGAACATTTCAGAAGTCTGCACTTGTGCCATGTGCCGTGCGAGGAGGGTCGAGAGGACGGCCATGCTGATGGCGAAGATGGCACCGACACCTATGATGAGGCCGTAGCCTACACCTTGGCCAAGAGCCGGCAGGTGATGGTGGCCAGGGTCTGTAGAGGAAGACATGATGAAGGCTCTCTCTTTCTGAGCATGAGAGGAAACGTAGTATCTATTGAGACGTTTTGCTGGTGGTTGAGTGTCCCATTGTGAGGCCACGCTACCTTTTTATATCCTCTAGTGACAAGCCTGATTCGAGCGCCAGCTAACGATGTATATCACGAGTTGGTTGATCGGCATGGCCATGGCTGGACCGTGATAGGCAGCCGAAAAGAGGTTGATCTAACCGAGCTCGCTTAGACTGCCTAGACATCAGATAGCCACGAGGCCCTCGAGAACCCCAGATGTCTCCCCGCACTATGCTACCCCATAGATAACGAAGACCCGACCCGGATTGTCTAGGCACACCAATCAGATGTCTCCGGCGCCAACGGCGGCGCGCTAAAGAACCAGTGCAGGATCACAGGGATTCCCCAGCAGTGGATGTCGCTAACGTGAAGAATGGGCAACTGACTGGTATAAAACAATGTTAAGATACACAGATCTAGCTGTTAGGTGCTCGAGAAACGAATACCGGTCCTGCTCGACGCAAATATTTCATCGATATTTCATTGTGCAAAGCTCTTGAAACATTCCAACTATATCGGAACTGGCCATGACGTCTAACAAACGGGTCGAGATAAACTGCGACATGGGAGAAGGCTTCGGCCGCTGGAACCTGGTTCGTATCCGTCCCTACTCTCTTTCTTTCCTCATCGTCATAGATCTGGGGCTATACTGACTACAAGGGTAATGAATCAGGGCCCTGACGAGGAACTGATGCCCTTGATAGATGTGGCAAATGTGGCATGTGGCTTCCACGCAGGCGATCCTTCGACCATGCTCAAGACGGTGCGCCTTGCCAAGAGGTACAAGAAGCTCGTCGGCGCCCACCCAGGTCTACCTGATTTACTGGGCTTTGGCAGGCGCCCTATGCAAATCGATCCAGAAGACATGTTCGCCTCGATGCTGTACCAGGTCGGCGCTCTCGAGGCTGTGCTCAAGTCCGAGGGCATGCGGCTAGCCTTTGTCAAGCCCCATGGGGAGCTGTACTTCTATCTGCAACGAGATAAACTCATCCGCGAGGCTGTTGTCCGAGCTGTCGCTACCTTCGGGGTACCCTTGTACGGCCTGCCCACTGAGGCCCTTGCTGAGACGTGTGGGCAGCATGGGGTTGAGCTTATCCCCGAGTTCTTTCCAGACATCGACTATGATATTGAGGGTCAGCTTGTCCCAGTAGGCAGGTCCGCTTCAGTCGACCCACAGATCATCAAGCGTCGCGTCAGGCAGTTCGCGTTGAGCGGGGAGGTGACCACGTCGTCGGGTACGCGGGTTTGCTTACCAGGCTTCGGGGTTCGGGGACAGGGGCCGAGAGGGTTCACGGTGTGCATCCACTCTGATCTTCCTGGTGCTGTGGAAAATGCGGCGGCTGCCAAGGAGGCTATAGAAGAGGCGCTGCCGGGCGAAGATACAGTAGTTACCTAGGTCCCCTTCTCAACTTGATACATTGGCCTTGACTGGGTTTTTGGTTAACTAGGACTGCTAAAGCTCACAATGCGAAAGAGAGACTAGTAACATGATTAAACTCATCGAAGCTTTCTAATCCGAAAAAGGCATAAACGAGGGGGCCGTAAAGGCGAGGTCTCTCACTGTATCGGCAAGTCAGGTCACTCCCTATCCTCCGATTCTAGTTACAATGAGGCTGGGATGTTTATTCCCGGCTCGTCCGGCTATCTTTATCAACGACCGTCTCGCCCTGTTATGCTAAATCCCCGCCCGATAAGGAACTTACTTAGAAGCTAGAGGGTGATAAGAAGCATGAGAATCAATGGTAGTCTAAGCGAGAGGTGCGAGTCATCTCCATACTTTTAAGATGCCGCATTCTTGACTTGTGAGCCTCCACATGATAAAGCAAAAGGGCTATGCACGGCGCCAACGGCGGCAGACTAAAGGGGCTCATGGCAGGGAGATAAGCGACAGGTCATATCTACAACCATGGATCTATCCAACAGCGAAGCCCCCCTGAATTAGACATAGTCACAGTTTGCACCTTAGGTAATCCTCCAACCCTTCGCCATTAAATATATACCATGGCCGCATATACACCGCTGGGCCCAAGATTGAACAGACCACAACGTCAAACAAGCTCCCTTCATCTTCCCCCTCACTTCACTTCTCACCAGGATGCAGGCTCTTCGCTGTGCCCTCATCGCCAATCGTGGCGAGATTGCTGTCCGATGCATCAAGGCCTGCCAGGCCCTCTCCATCAAAACGGTTGCCCTGTACACCCAAGCTGACGCTGGATCCCTGCACATACACCTCGCCGACACGGCTGCCCCGCTCCTGGCCCAGGGCCCTGAAGCATATACAGACATCGATGCCCTTCTCTGGATCTGTGAGCAACACGGAGTTGACGCAGTCATCCCTGGCTACGGCTTCCTCAGTGAGAATGCGGCCTTTGCCCGCCGTGTCGAGTCGCTAGGCATGGTCTTTGTTGGTCCTAGCGCGGATGCCATTGAGAGCATGGGACTGAAGCACACGGCACGAGCTTTGGCCCTTGCTGCTGGAGTCCCAGCCGTGCCTGGGTCCGAGTTGGTCCAGGACGCTCAAGGGGCCGTTGCGGCTGCACGCACCATTGGCTTCCCCGTCATGATAAAGGCTTCGGGAGGCGGGGGCGGTATCGGCATGCAGATATGTTTAACAGAAGAAGAGGTTCCCTCGGCGTTTGAGTCCGTCAGGGGTCGGTCCGCCGAGCTTTTCCAGGACTCTGGTGTCTTCTTGGAAAGATACATTGCCCGTAGCCACCACATTGAGGTGCAAGTCTTTGGCAACGGGTCGGAGGTCATTCACTTTGGGGAGCGCGAGTGCAGTATCCAGAGGAGACAACAAAAGGTATGTACTTCCTCCCCGTATCCCCGCCTTAATTAACATCTGTGCAGGTCATTGAAGAATGCCCAAGCCCGTTCTTAGCGCACAAGCCTGAGCGACGCCAACAACTAGCCGCTTGCGCCGTGTCGTTGGCCAAGTCCATCGGGTACCGGTCGGCTGGGACGGTCGAATTCCTCGTCGATGACGAGACAGGAGATTTCTTCTTCCTAGAGATGAACACTAGGCTTCAGGTCGAACACGGTATCACTGAGCTCTGCTACGACGTCGATCTCGTCCAGCTCATGCTTGAGCAGGCGGATTATCAGCTACGCAAGGAACCGGGTATCCCTACAGAGAAGCTCAAAGGTTTGCAACGTAGCGGTCCCCGAGGTGCGGCAATCGAGGCAAGAATCTGCTGTGAGGACCCGGCCGCCTTCTTCATGCCGAGCTCAGGTCATATTCAGGAGGCAAGCTGGGCGACAGGGCAGGGAATTCGAGTTGACACTTGGATCCAGCCTGGATCCTCTGTGAGCCCTTATTTCGGTAACCAAGTCCTCGCCCACCCCCTATTTCCCTTCCGGGCTACTACTAATACCATATCATCATTATAGACTCTCTACTGGCCAAGCTTATGGTACACAGTACCAGCAGGGCCCAGTCCGTAAAGCTCCTTGCCTCAGCCCTTGAGGAATCGCGGGTGGCGGGCGTAAGCACGAGCCTGGCCTTTCTGTCATCTATCGTCAAAGCACCTGAGTTCATCCGAGGCGTCACTCTTACCACTTTTCTTGAGAAAGAATTTATCTTCTGTCCATCGGGTCTCAGAGTTCGAGACGGTGGGCAACAGACCACTATCCAGCAGCTCCGGCCTCGCAACCAGAAGGGATATGGGATCGCCAAGAGTGGCCCTCTGGATGATTTGTGTGCAGCAGGTTTGTAGAACGACATTTCCCTCTCATCATTCGAGGTCCGACTTCTAATTGGTATACCATTTGCAAGTCTCCAATCTCCTCGTCGGCAATTCCATCGACACAGAGTGTCTCGAGGTCACCCACCAAGGCCCCACGCTCTATTTCCACAGTGCTGCAATTGTTTCCGCTTGCGGCGCTCCTTTTGATCTCCGTATCGACGGCACGCCCTCCAGCATGTGGACACGGATCTTCCTGCGCCCCGGACAGACGCTCAGTGTAGGCTCCGTGGCAGGCAAGGGATCTAGATGTTATATCGCGTTCAAGGGTGGGTTCCCCAGACTGTAAGTACCTTGCTTCCCCGCCTCCTGGCGTCCATCTTTTGGCGCATTGAAGCTAATTACTGTTCTTCTTAGCCCTGAGTGGCTGGGATCCAAGTCTACCACTCCGAGCCTGGGATTAGGTGGGCTTCAGGGTCGCGCATTGCGGACAGGAGATTTTCTGGATCTGCAAGACATCTCTTCTGTCGGCATTTCGTACAAAGAGCTCCAGCTACCCGAAAATTTGATGCCTTCAGCAGAGATCCAAGAGATCCATGTGATGCACGGCCCTCACGACTCGGACGACTTTGTAACCCAGTCCGGCCGGGACACGCTCTACTCGGCCGAGTGGCAGGTCGATCACAACTGCAGTAGGACTGGGATTCGGCTCGTCGGGCCTCATCTCGAGTGGTCGCGCGCAGACGGCGGTCGTGGCGGCGGTGCGCACCCGAGCAACGTCGTTGACTATCCTTATCCCTCTCCGGGAGGCATTAATTGGACAGGCGATAGCCCAGTCATCTTCCCGAACGATGCACCTGGCTTTGGCGGCTTCTTGTGCACGTCTACTGTCGTGTCTGCGGATCTATGGAAACTTGGCCAGCTGCGACCTGGTGGCTCTATACGCCTCAGTCCTATTTCCTATTCAACAGCTCGAGCGCTTCAGCAGAGAAAGGACGACTACTTAGCAGCCGTGGAGGCTGTGCTTAGTGGCCGTGATGAGCCTCAGCTAACAAGCCTTCCCTGGCAGCCTCTACCAGTGCCATCAGAAGACACCACACCAGCTGGAGCGCTTTTGGGTGTGCTACATGGCTCCGGAGCCCAACTGTCGCTGACGCTCCGCCAGTCTGGCGATTGCTTCATAATCGGTGAGCTTGGGTTCCAGCACGGCAGCTTTGAAACATCCATCTCGGCAAACCTCCTTGCCAAAGCCATTAGGGACAGTGGTATAGATGTCTTCTGCCACGTCAACATTAGCTGTAAGTATTTCCCATCACACTACAGAGGCCCAGAACCATTCAGGAGCCAAGGCCCGTGGGCTAATAGCGGCAATAGCAATCATGGTCGAGTTCGATCCAAAGAGGCACACACAATCCACAATACTCAGCCTGATTCGAGAAGCCTATGCACGTAGCACGCGCGACCTCTCCTCCCCGCAGCCGGTGCCTTGCCGGCGCCTCATCCTTCCCATCGTCTTTGACCACCCGGCCCTCCAGGAGGCCGAGGACCGCTACATGAAGCTCCAGCGCTCCAAGGCCGCCTACCTCCCTGACAATGTCCACTATGTCCAGCAGAACAATGGGCTAGGCTCACGTCAAGCTGTGCTAGACATACTTCGCCGAAGTCGCTTCGTCATCGTCGCGGTCGGCTTCATGACGGGCCTACCACTCCTGCTACCTCTCAACCCGATAGACCGGCTGACAGCGCAGAAGCATAACCCGACGCGTATCTACACGCCGGCGGGCGCCGTGGGCGTTGGAGGTGGCCTCTTTTGTATTTACCCGGCCGAACAGCCGGGCGGGTACATGATCGTGGCAAGGACGATTCCCGTTTGGGACCAGTTCTCGCTGCGGAATGGGTTCGGCGCAGGCAAGCCATGGCTCTGTGAACCGTTCGATTTGGTAGAGTTCCGCGAGGTATCAATCGAAGAATATGGCCAGATTGAAGACGAGTTCAAGGCTGGTACGTATCGCGTTGATATCCGCGAGTCCGAGCTGGACGTTGGGCTTGAGGTGAGTCGGGAGCGGGAGGCGTACAAGACCGACGAGGTTCGGAGATTTCTGGAACGACAGGGCAAGGCTGTGGAGGAGATGCAGAAGCTCGAGGAGAAACTGTTGGCCGAGTGGCAGGCTGAGCAGGCCACTTCTCACCCTAGCGGCGGAGATAAGGAAGATGACGACGACGACGATTCGGGCAACCCTGGGGAAAGGGTCGTGTCTCCTCACGATGGCAAAGTTTGGAAGATTCTGGTCGCGGCGGGGGACAGGGTCTCGGTTGGACAGGAACTGTTAGTGCTGGAGGCAATGAAGATGGAAATTAAGGTCACGGCGACCGCGGCGCACGATGGGATGGTGGTTGATCGCCTGGTTTGCGATGAGGGAGTCCTCGTCCAGGCTGGAAGAACGCTTATGCGCTTATCAAGGATGTCGTAAATGTAAAAATTGGATTGGTCAACATGGTGTTGATCGAAAGCACAAAAAGAGACACCCTGGAAAGGTCATTAAGCAAGGCCACCAGATAAAAAATACTTCGAATTGATCATATACATGTGGCAAGGAGTGAGACGCGGGCATCTAGGTATTTATATCCTTATGGTAAATCTACTTTGACGATACGGGTCATTAAATGGGAGTGCCCACATCTAGCTCGCTTCCTAGGTACTAACCGCCAAACAAATGCCTGCATAAATATCCTAGAAATAACATGTTCCATCGCACAAGACAAGCCGAATTAGTGCAAGGTAAGGGTGGACCATCGAGAGCTCTCCTGGATGACTGCGCTGTAGTTGTGGCAACTCTGATTCCATATCGCCGAGCAATTCAGCTTGACTTTCGGTCTTGTCGCCAAGGGTTCATGCGTCATTGTGGAAATGACGGAATGCTCTGTGACAGTCTCGCCTTTGTTGTCGCAGCTTCGGAACTCGAGCGTATTCTGGGCCACGCCCACTGTCTTGGTCTGATCTTCAGGCTTGATGCTACACTTTGTCGTTCGAGTGTTGCTGGACTTGGGCTTGCTGGGACCAACGCTTGTGCTCTTGTCGGGCCGAGATCGAGGGTTACCTTCGTCGCCCTTCTTGCCACTGTGCTTCTTGATCTTAGTGGGCTCTTTGTAGCTCGACTTGTCTCTCGGTGCAAAGCTCAGTATATCAAAGGCCTGCTTGATCTCGGCTGGCACCAGATGTGATCCACCGCACGGGCTCAACCACCACTCAAACGCGCCCAGAGGATCCTCTTCTTTTGAGTATACGTAGTTGATCAACTCTACTGCTGTTAGCGTCATGTCTGCCGTTGGGCGTTAGCAACGAGTGATAGCTCAGGGGGGCAATCGACACTCACCAACGCCAGCAGTAAGCGTCTTTCCTCCAAAAATGCTTAGGCCAACGTCAATGACGAGCTTGAGTGCAGAAATTAGGATAAAGCAGCCGATCTTGGGAAACTTGTCAGTATGGATAGCAGCCGATGATTACACAACGTACTTGGGCAATGGCTGGTAGCGCTTCAATAAAATAGTCCATCAAGTCATTCGCAAGCCAGTTATCGCAGCTGCATTTACCTCCGGTGACGAGCCTTCCAGTCGACGGTTGTCGCTGCCACGGTATACTCTTGAGGCCACCCTCACTTTCAGGGCTCCAGAGTATGCAACCGTAGTTACTGGTTCTGCCTTCTTCCTTGGCTTTGTTTAGTGTCTCTTGGCAGGCCTTCTTGCAGCCTGCGAGTTGCTGCGGGTCTTGGTAGCCGTCTTTGTAGATGAGGCATTGCTTGTCGTTCTTGTCTCGGTTCTTGACCGAGTCTTCGTTAAAGTCTGAGGGAACTGTGATCACACTTGGTACAAGATTGTTGCTTCTTTTCTCGTCTCTTTTCTTCTTCCTATCTTCGCTGGGGTTTGGGGCGGCAGGTTGACATATATCAGCTGGACAGTAGCCGTACTTGCATGCGAAATTGCAATGGCGGTTCAAGTCAACGGTCAAGATGTCGTATTCGCAGATATTTTCTGGGCAGAAGGCGTTGGCGCAGGAGAAACCGCAGAGATTGTATGTCGCAAAGTATGGTTCGCCTTGGGGTAGGGGTATACCAGTGGGCTTAATGTCGCTAACGGGTGATGGGGGATCTAGGCCCTCTCCACTGGCAGGCTTTGCGGCCCTTAACTCGTCTAGATCGATATTCGACTGCGTGGATTCGGCATGACATAGAGAAGTAACAAGTAGAGTTGCTAGATAAGAGCGCATGATGACATGCTAGAAAGCGAAAGGGTTGGAGGGCAAAAGTTGACAATAGACGAATGCGAGAGCAAATAATTACTAGAACCAAGGGACTTATATAGATGTAGAGATCCAAGCAACGACGAGCCTATCTGCGTGTAAGGGAATAACAGAGCGAGTGATAGAGCGAGCAACAGAGCGCCTGACTCACTAGGCTTATGTTAGGAGGCATGTCTTCGCCTGCTTGATCACACACCAAGGGCACCGTGAAAGAGCGCAATGTATTTTAGCTGTTCTCCATCATATGAGTTCCTTGGATTACGCTAGTCACTACTCACAGGTGTACAGACGCAAATGGTGAACCACGATCAGCGCATCCTTCGGCTGCGGTTCATCTTCGCCTACGCACTGACTTAATGTCAAGGCAAGCAGCATATGAGTGACTTGATAATTACTGTGTATCAGTCACAGGCTAATAACCAAACTCATGTGACTGGATTTCCTAGAATACCACCAGCATCATGCCTCATCCTCTGTTCTGTAGGCAAGAAGTAGCTTCTCTATCGTGTACCCATCCAGCATCTGTCCCGACTCAATGTCAATAAACCTGATATTGTCTCTTGGGCAGGGCCAGGTCAAATATTTCCATGCGTCTTGATACGAAATGAGACAATCTTCGCAAACGACATGCATCTCATTGAGATTAGTAAACTGGTCCCATTCGGCAGATATGCAAAAGAAAAGGTCGGCCTCGTCTTCCGCCTGAAACTTGAGACGGCGAATCATGTGTCGGTAGTCGCCAAGTTCGTTAGGGCTGGTTTTCCCAGTAGATATCATGTCGATGTCAAAGTTAACCCAGATGTACCGCGGCTCATTCCCAACCTCGAGGCCGCGCTGGTACAGGCCGAGATTGCGGGACTCGTGGCAAGCATGCATCACCGCTGGGATGGGCGTTGTGGAGGTCGCGTAGAATATGCGAAAATTCCGAGGGTGGGCCTTGATGCGGAATTCGACCTGACGAGGCTCAACAGTCATCTGCCAGATGATGATGCGGATTTCGACAGGAAGCCGGGGAAATGGGTGGAAAGTGGCCATCTCGGAGAGTAGACGGTATGGCAAGGGATTTCCAAATGGTCGTTGTTGGTTAATCTTTTTGTCGTTTCAGGGACGGGAAATTTAGAAAAAATGGTCAAGAGTACCGAGGAGTTGGCGGCTTATAAGTTGAGGGTCAGGCCGGAGTTCGGAGTGAGTCATGTCAGCAGCAAATAGATCCTCTTGCGGGAAAAGGAAAGGTGGCATCTTATACTGCAAGCCTCATCCTCCACTATTAGGTTTCTATGGCTGTAGAAGCTTAACTTTATCTTAGGTTTACGGTGTTTTGCAGTATTGGGGTTTGATGCTACCGTGTGTCTCTAAGTGCGTTTTTTGATCCTGTTTCTGACAATTATGTCATTGATAAGAGTAGCATGTGTCAACCGCGGTACCTTGTCTGCGGCGCAGGGATCCGGAGGATTCATCTGTTTCATGCAGTTGGTTGAGCACCTACCTATAACAAGTTGGTCAGATACCCACTTCAAGACCAACACAGACAGCCTGTTGGATGAGTCGACCGATAAAAGGGGCTGTGAATATTTCCAGGTCCTAGCTTAAGCGCACCATCTTCCCTCTTCATTTTTCATTCATCCTCAGTCTGAGTCATTTGAGTAGAACCGCACGCAAACTCAATATGAGGACATTATTTCCACTTTCACTTTTGGCTCTCCTCATCGGTTCTCGACTGTGCACTGGCAGCGCCACCCCAAATCTCCAGTGGGACCCTGAAACAATCGACTCTTGCGTCGAGTGGTACGACAACGCAGACGGCGAGACATGTGAATATGTCAGAAAATACTTTGACATCACTCCCGAAGAGTTCACTGCGTGGAACCCCTCTGTTGGCCTTGACTGCAAGCCGTGGAGGTACCAGTCTTACTGTATAGTAACCAAAGAGAGGTTGGCCACTGCATCACTGAAGCCGACAACAACGGAACCGACAATTACCATCACGCCCACTTCGTCGACTACCACCCTGGGACCCTCTCCTGCGGCTTGGACTCACTTGGGTTGTTATGTCGATAACGATACTACGTCGCCAGTGATGGAGAAGCGCCTCAGCAAGGAGGGCGGTGACGCGGCTTTGACAATCTCAAAATGCCAAGATACTTGTTACCGCGCTCGATTCGAGTTCGCTGGCGTCAAAGATGGCAAGGAATGCTGGTGCAGCAGCTTCGTCGAGGGCGAGCGGACACGCAACGAGACAGACTGCAATACGCCGTGCAGCGGGGACAAGAACGAGATGTGTGGCAGCAAGGACCTCATTAATGTTTTTGCAACTGACTCGGGAACTACGGGTGAGGCAAATGAGCAGACATCGAC
The DNA here is from genome assembly GCA_027569015.1 of Ascodesmis sphaerospora. Lineage (NCBI taxonomy): Eukaryota > Fungi > Ascomycota > Pezizomycetes > Pezizales > Ascodesmidaceae > Ascodesmis > Ascodesmis sphaerospora. The sequence continues at coordinate 216,476 of JAPPUR010000023.1, read as the reverse complement.
TGAAGCTGATGCTACGACGAAGGTAGAAAGTGAGGTTGTCAGTGGCACGACAAAGGTTGAGGGCACCGTCGTCAGTGCCCCTTCTTCCACATCTGGAGCTATGAAATACCGCCCAGTGTTTCAATGGTTGGTTTTGAACAATAGAAGAAGTACAGAGGAATAAAATGATCGTTTACCACTCCATCAAAGATAGTTATGCTATTATACGTCCAAGACTGGGAATATGCACACTATCCAGCCAGGCCGACTCAAAGAACCCAGTTAACTACCATGACAGCCATACCAGTACCAGCAATCTTCCAAATACTAATATCTTCAGCCTGGCGGATGGCATCGCTACTACTGTCTGTGGGACTAGCCGTCTCTTCAGAACTGGTAGTTTCCTTAGCACTCGCGGTTTCTTTAGGACCGCTCTCAGATACCTTCATTCCTGTCGTTGCTGAAGTCGACTCAGGGTGCGAAGTCTGAAGAATATTATTCCCACCCGTTGCATGCGCGTCGACATCGCAACTGGCTCAGTGAATGGTGTTGTTCAACGCAATCCACCCATACGGCACGCTGATCATTGCATTGAACCACCTCTTGGGGCACATCCCAGCGTATTCGACAATTTCAGAGCTGTGCTCACCCCACCAAGATGATGCCTCGCTGACGTGCTCAGCCCACGCAGGCAAGATACTATCCGGTGCATAGTCGCTAAAGGCGCACCAAACTGACTGCGCGGGATAAGGGCATGTCTTGAGGCCCCCAATACCGCGATCAGTCCACGGACAGTCTTTGTTCAGTTCGTCACCGTAGGAGATGAGAACATCCATTAGGTCCCCGGTCGGTGTCGGATTTGAGAAGTAGGTGTGAAGGTCGAGGAAGTTGCACTCGCGAGGGTCCTTTGTGACCGTGGGCTCCTCGGGTGGAAGGATAACGTCATAGTCAAGCTCTGCAGCGGTGGCGGCCTGGCACAAGAGGAAAAAAGTTGTCAAAAGTCTCATACTGAATTGATCTGGACGATGAATTCGGATGTCTGTTGGAAGTCGTTCTGGCTGAGAGGGGTCGTGCCGTTGTGGTGCAGAGTGATAGAAAACAAGGGCGATGATTTTGCCTCTTCCTCCCCAGATGAATAGCGGATCATGCGTACGAATTAAGATTAAAAGCATCAAGCGAAGCATAGCAGTAATATCATGGCGGGCTTGAGATTGCTAACAACATGTGGGCTTTGATGTGGCCATCATGTCATACCCCTTATTTCGCTACCGACCTGTTGGTTCCCCGACGGAGACCGTCGCAAATGGAAGCAAGTCCGTATTTTCAGCCCCTTCATTCTGGGAGATCAGCATACTCGAAAAAGGTAATCGCCGAAGCCCTCCGCTTGTGCGTTTTTACCTGTTCCACAGCATAGCAGATCATTGTCTCCGTCTCTGGTGGAATACAGAGCAAACCAATTTCGTCTCTCGATAAGAAAGAATGAGTGCATCGCAATCACACCAGGACTAATCGTGACTACGGATGTTGCCAGACTGCCTACCTTGACGCCGGCGACCAGCTCTTCCAAACTGGGTCTGACTCTATCCTTGGATACTGTGCAGAAGACATTGAATGTTGATGATCAAAACGCCACCATCTATTGGTGTGTGATCGGATGCTACCGGAAGCCCCTGTCATCCACCGGGGTGGCTGCCAACATTACGGTGGCTGGAGGAATGCTGGTACCAACAGTCGATTACTTCCTTACTCATTTATCCTCCACTTCTATGAACTTTAAGTCCATTCCGCCAATATGATCAGGTCGTTGCATCCAGGGGGAATAGGCGAAGCATTCAACGGTACGCGCCGAGGCGTCTCAGGCAATTGCCAAGGGCGGTCAATCATCTCAGGGGCCGTGAAAATCCCAACACGGTTTCTCAAAAGAGCTCAAACAGTAATAACCTCCGGTCTTAGGGGCCAAGGTTCCAGCTCGAGCTTTGAGTACCATATGCCAGGCGAAAGACCTACCGGTTGCCAATTGCAAGTCTTTCGTTAATGCGTTACTGGATGATGTAAGTAACGTAACTCCTTCAATTGCCTCCATATATGAGATTCTAGTTTAGATATGCACACTGCAAATAATACAACAGAAATTGTTCAACTTGGTTGCTATCATCGCATGGCTACCAGACGACTTCATGTGACTGAGCGAACGAACACGTGACATCACCGGGCGTGTTCCAATTAGCTCCCACTTGCCTGATCCCGCCTTCATTTCCTCTACCTTCTTATTTATCAATTTTCAGAAGAAGAATGGTCAAAGACAAAAAGGCTTCTTCCGTCGGGCGCCATAAAAATGTCTATGATAGTCCAGATCTCAGATGGGCATGGTCGTCAATGAATGCCACTCGTGATTACTTGACCTGTTGTGCGGACGCGGTGGAGCGAGTTGCGGAAGGCTAACCGAAGAAGGAAATTCATTCCGCTGGCGCTGACAAACATTGGCCAAAACACCACCTCTCCTACCCTATCACTATGACGACCTTGCTCTTCAATCTGTCCAGACACAAAGAGAACGCGCCAAGACGTCTCAATGCATCCCAAAACGCGCAAGGCTTGTGAGCCGTGCAAGTATGCAAAGCGAAAATGCACCAAGCAGCTTCCTCAGTGCCGCCGTTGTGAGGTACGAGGGTTGGTCTGCTCCTATGAAGAACATCCGCGAATGGTTGTTTACGGCGCCAACGACAGCGTCGGTGGTTTGATCAGATTACCACAACACCACGAGGAGCAACTTGCCTCTTCTTTCCTGCAGCCTTCTCAACCAGAGGCCATCGCATTTGATCCGCAGTTGGGACTAGAGCTGCCCACAACAATTACCTCTCCATCTCCGTCTCTGGATGACCTGAGATCGGCTTGGTTCCTGACCCCTGACTCGTGGGAAGTCAGCTCAGTTGACACCTCTCGTCTGGTACCAATCTCAGTTAACGAAGTACATATTTGCTTCGATAAGACTAAAGACTGGCTGAAGGAATGGGTCGAGACTGGAAGCAACCCCTTTATCCACCCCGAGCTAAACAAGAAGAGCGTCCCGAGCTGCATTCAAGACGCTTTCATGGCTCTATCGACGTATTTTAACAAAACGGATAAGACCAGCGATATGGTCTTTCGATTCATAGAAGACAAGGCAAACAGGCTTGCCGTCTCACATGATCGTCCACAGGCCAGCATCGTTGATGAGATTGGCCGAGTACAATCACTCTTCATTTACACTTTTATCCGCCTTTTTGACGGAAATATCCGCCAACGGCACTACGCAGAGCAACACCTACCAATTCTACACCGCTGGGCCAAACAGATGCTATCCCACGCCTCGTGTGCTACCAGCGACGACAGGCTACTTCTTCACAACGCCCTCACAGTCTACACCCCGGAGCTAACCTCGAATCCTCCTGTTCCTTGTCAGTCGTCTCCTGAGCAGCTTCTATGGCATGCATGGATTCTCTCCGAATCAGTCCGACGGACATGGTGTGTCTCCATGATGATTCAGTCGGGGTATGAGCTGTTGAAAACAGGCAGTGGGCCGTGTTTTGGAGGGGTACGCATCACCACGAGGAGGGGTGTCTGGGATGCCAAGACGGCGGCGGCGTGGACTAGCATATGTGCGGAGCGGAGTGTAGGATTTTTACACAGGAATGAGACGGAGATGCTGTTGGAAGAGAGGAGCATAGATGAGGTTGACGTGTTCCCGCTTGTTCTGATGGGGTTGGATTTTGGGCCTGATAGGATGGAGAGGTGGCGGAACAGCGGCAGACATTAGGATCTTCGAGAATAATGCCCGTAACTAGAATTAAATTCCGATAGGATCTATGTCATCAAAAGTTCTGCACATTGTCCGCCATGGTTGTTGGTAATACGTCGAGTCCGCAACCCACAGAGGTTTCCGCCAAGACCCACCTGGCTTCCGCCGCTTATATGATCTTACACAGCATCATCAACGTATATAAACTCTCGAGAGACCCTTCGACTTTGATTTCCTCATCACAGAACAAAAACCCCCATCTACTCATCATTCAATATCGATCATACCAAACAACCTTATCCCATTACCTCTCACAATGGCTAGACAGTGGATCTTGAACAGCCAAGAAGGCTTCGAAACCTCCCTCGAGTACCAAGAGAATGTTCCCGTGCCCTCTCAGGCGGAACTTGGTCCCAATGAGGTCTTGGTCAAGTTATATGCTGCCAGTCTCAACTACCGAGAGCTTGTCATCGCTGGTCCCATGGTAAGTCAATCTTGTCTCGAGATATCACACCCCCTAACTCCAAGCAGGGTGTCAACGGTCCTATTACTCCTCCCGTTGTGCCCGGTTGCGATGGCGCTGGCACTGTTGAGGCAGTCGGGTCCTCAGTCAAGGGTTTCAAGCCTGGAGACAGAGTCGTGACCAATTTCGATCCTTCGATTCCCGACGATGCCTTCTCCACGGTTGCCCAAGTCCCAAAGATGCTTGGACAGGGCACAGATGGAACACTCCGATCCATTGGCGTGTTCCCTGAAGGTGCCCTTGTCCATGCCCCTACGTCTTTGGACTGGCTGCATGCCGCAACTCTTACAGTCACGTACACAACTGCATGGAACTCACTCTTTGGCCTGAAGGGCAGAGAGGCTGGACCAGGCACTTGGGTCTTGGTTCTGGGCACAGGTGGCGTCAGCATCGCGGCGCTCCAGCTCGCGACTGCTGTAGGCGCAACTGTCGTGGCAACAACTTCATCCGACGAGAAGGCTACCAGGCTCAAGGAGCTTGGCGCCAAGCACGTGGTCAACTATCGCACCAACCCTGACGGCTGGGGTAAGGAAGCGCGAGCTCTCACGCCCGAAGGACGGGGCTTTGATATTGTTATCGAGATTGGCGGCAACGAGACGCTTTCGCATTCTCTCCAGGCCGTCCGCACTGATGGCATCGTCATGATCATTGGTGGTGTCGGAGCAGCAGACGCCGAGACTGTTCCCATGTTTGCAGCCCTCCTCCACACCTGCATCGCTCGAGGCATCCTTGGAGGTAGCCGCAACCAGTTCAAGGATCTCGTTCGCTTCATCGACGAGAAGAAGATTAAGCCCGTTATTGACGATGTGGTTTTTGAGCTGGCAGAGGTCAAGGATGCTTATCGCCGACTGAAGGAGAAGAAGCACTTTGCCAAGGTTGTCATTCGTGTTGATCACTGATGGACGGGCTTCGATTGTTACTTTCCATGCATAGTATTGCATACTGTAGTTGACAATATGATCTTTGCGCACCGTCCAATGTGAAATGAAAGCGGGTGATTCGATTGAGACTCTGAAACTCGCCATCTTGGCAAAGGCATGGCGTGGTTGGGCCATCCAAATCTGGTTGTTGGTCCACTTTAACACGGATGATCGCCAAGGCTATAAATAACCATGTAGAATTCCCGCTCAACTCTACTCTGTAGATCCCCCAGAGATTCAGGTCGGGAGTAATTTTTACGAGTTTTCAAGTCAAGATGAGTGCTTAACAGAAAACAGCGCCTCCTTAGCCATCAATAGTTATTGCTTTAACTCCTACACTAGGTAACCGCCGTAGCAAATCACACCTTCCGCTTGAGTCTGGACTCCGGAGCAAACGGTCCAGACCGATCTCGATCGCATCCCATGGAGCCACATTAGCGGGACCAGAGCACGTGAGTGGCGCCTCAACTTCCAACTTCCAAGTTTGCCAAAGCCTCTCCTTAATCACCTCGACGCATGTTCCTCACTGTCTATCCACCGTCGATGCTCGCTTTAGTCTTGATGCGTTTGTGACCCCTGTCGCGTTATCTTTCCCGTCCTGCAGACCCTTGGTCATGGCCTCCACTGGCGGGAAGTCGCTGTCTTTCCTCCCAAAGGCCGACGCGGTCCTGTTGTCGTCCGAGCGCAATCCCCCGCCGCCTCGTCCCGAGGTCGTTGGACCGATCTATGACCCGGAACAGATCGATAAGCCGGTTGAGTCTTGGTCTCAGGACTTGGAGTCATGTTTCTACCCTCCAAAGACAGACCCTTATGCACCCTCTTCAGTTCCGGACGAGCCCTGCCCCTCTCCTCGGTATTTACGCGCTCATCTAGCCAAGAATGAGAGGCTCAGGTTGTCTATGCTATGGTACTACACCCGGGACATTATCAATGAGCCTGAACTTCTCGCCGGCCTTCAAGAGAAGGCATGTCTTGCTCAAGAATCTACAGGATGGGAGTACGCTGTCGTCGGTGTTCTTGATGTCAACGTCTACATTCGCTTAGCTACAGTCGGACTTGAGCTCGCTATCCTGCCTCGGGGTGAAACCCTCTGCGCTCACACGGTCACACAGCCTCCTGGTGTATGGTATTTCTCTCTGTTCCCTCTTCGCAAGTTGCTGAACTGCTTTCTAGAATGTGTTTCTTCTGCCAAACATGATGGAGGACTGGCGATATCGGGAATCACCGTACGTTGAAAAAGGAGGACTCACGGCCTATGCAGGCGTTCCACTCCGAATGCAGCACGAATCTGGCGAATGTATTGGGCTAGGGTCACTATGCGTGGCATCGGCAACCAGCCAGGAGCCTTTATCGAAACCCCAGCAACAAACTCTCGCTCGCCTGGCCGACTGGATCGTCGCCGATATTGTGCTATGTGCCCGAGGAAAGCGCCAGCGGGAACGTCACCGGATGGCTGAACTCATTGCTGAGGTTGAGCGGGACAATGACGACACGGTGTCGGAGGAGCCAGTGCTTAGAATCATGAAGGCCGCTTACCCGGATGCGACAATTAGCCTTCAATCTGCCAGGGCTGGTCACATCGAAACTGAAGGAGGGCGCCCAATCCTGTCATCAAATCTCGAAAACGGCCTGTGGGAAGACACGAACTACATCGACGAATTTATTGCCAGCTCAAACCAGCACGACACCCCCTCGGACAAAGTGGTGCGGTTCGTTGCTGCTCACTGTGAGAGCACGCTGGGCCCATCCCTACTTGTTGTTGCTACCAAGGACTTCCGACACATATTCGATGATGTTGACTCCTGGTTTGTTCGAACTTGCGCGGGCATGCTGTCTCAGAGGTGGCAGAAACGTCTGCTTGCAGAAGTGATGACAGCGAAAGAGACATTCCTGCGAGGCATCTCTCACCAACTCCGAACCCCGATTCACGGTATTCTTGGTGCTGCGGAACTCTTGGCCGAGGACTTGAAGTCGTGGGACCCGCAGGGAAACGATACCAAACCGAACTTGGTGGAATTGGTGAAGCCTATTGTCGGCCTTGGGAAGTCGTCACTCTATCTCGAAACTATCTCAGCGGCGGGGCGAGATTTAATGTCGACCGTCAACAGCATGATTACCCTCAACAGATGGACCGATATCGCCATGACTGATCGGCAGTATGCGGTGCACCACGTCGAGGAACTCGAGACGGAGTTAGCCAAGGGAGTATCCGATATGATTTCAGGCGACACACGATACAAACCCTCAATATTCTTCAACTACGCTCTGCCTGCAGGTCGCGAGAGTCTTCGGGTTGATCTTAACCTCCTTCGAGACAGCCTGCTGCCAATCGTCATCAACGCCATTCAGAACACGAGAACAGGTATTGTGGCAGTAACTGCATCGATGGGACAGGACGGCAAGGAATTCGTCGTTGATGTTGAGGACACCGGTTGTGGCATTCACCTCAAGGACCAAAAGCGCATATTTGATCTTTATGAGAAGGTTGGCGAGCACTCAACAGGTGCTGGACTGGGCCTCCCTCTCGCTGTCAAGTTTGCAACGCTACTGCGTGGGTCTGTCGAGTTGGTATCATCAGAGGTCGGCCGTGGTTCGCATTTCAGAGCAACCTTTGGAGATGTCGATTGCGTCTCTTCGCCTCTCTCGTCAAAACCACTGCGTTCGAAGCCGAAACAAATTCCACCAAAGTTTCACAGGATGGCATCCAGCTCCAAAGACGGGCCCCTGTCCGCACATTTTGAGAAATGCCTGATACGGAGTGGCTTTACTGCCTCAGAGACTACAGACGACTGTCTTCTTATCCTTGATCTCATACCCGACCTAGAGGAACGCCGCGCGTGCTTCTCAAAAATCCCGTGTCAACAGCCCGCCATCTGCCTTATCCCAGGATCAGAAGACAAACAAACATTGGAGCCAACTTCAAACAATATCATCTACGTTGGCGGTCCCTTTTTGACCTCGACCATAAGCCTCGCCCTTGAAGAGATCGATAGAATCATGACGGAGATGAACACTTCACGAGACAATCCTTCACGCCCAAGTGGACCGGCGCCGCTACAGACGAATGACGAAGGCTGCAGCTCAGACGAAGGGTATGGGTCGATGCCTGTTTCACCCCCTTCAAACACAGCTGCAGACGGGATCGACTCCGATATGGGCACCATAGCGCCATCGATTGACGAGACAAGCGCATTAAGCCATTTAGAATCAAGGCCACCTCCCTCGATCACGAAACCCCCCGCAAGCCCTGCTAAACCCAGAGCCTTACTTGTCGACGACAACGTTGTTAACCTCCGGATTATGGAGATGTATTGCAAGAAACGAGGGATTCCTTACTGCTCTGCAACTGACGGCCAGAAAGCTGTCGACATTTTCTCAAAACAACAATCATTATCCTCTGCCGGCGGAGGAGATGCTTTCCAGCTCATCCTTATGGACTTACAAATGCCAGTGTGTGATGGAATTGAAGCTACTAGACGCATACGACTACTAGAGAAGCAAGCGAATTGCGAAGCAAGTGTTTTGTTTATAGTGACGGGTCAAGATAGCCTGGCGGACAGAGAGGCTGCGAGCAGTGTTGGCGCGGATGAGTATCTCGTCAAACCTGTTAGCATCAAACTTTTGGACCGTGGATTAAAACGATATTTTCCTGCTTTTGAGGTTGGTTAAGAGCGTGCGAAAAAGAATACACGAATTATATGTTTGGAGTTAGGATACTTAATGATCGATAAATTGTCTTGGGGCCGACTCCTTCTCTGGTACTTGTGACATTTGCCAACCTGTGTTATGGTACTGAGTTTTTGCAAAGCCTGTGCAAGGCGAACAGGGGGAGCGAGAAGTAGTAAGAGTAGTACTAAGGAAAGAAAAAGGCCAGAAGTGAGAAGAAAACATTATGACAGCAAACAAGAATCAGTTACAGGTACGGCCCAAGAACTTCCTGTGTGTGGTCCCAAACTCGCTTCTGCGCCTTCTCTCTGAGTACAGACACGACCTTTGCATTCGGAGTGCAATCGCACTTGTAGTTGACGATAAACAACCCATTCTCCTGCTTCTGTAGCGAATTCACACCCTCTCTGCCACTCCACGGCACTCCACGACCACCAAAGGCAGCGCTGGTACTCTGGAACAAGTGCCTCTGTGCAGACTCTTCGTCGCTGAAGGAGAATAGAGAGATGAGAGGCTCGAGGATAAGCCAGACGAACCAGGACATGAAAGTGCCCTGATCAACGCCTCTATTCACGTTTCCTGTGTTGACCCATCCAGGCCAGGAGTGGATGAATGTCACATTGGGGTTTTCGGCGGCGAGCTTGTCTAGAGTCGTCGTGTTCATGGTGAGGACTTGAAGCTGGACCTTCCAGGGGCCGAAATTCTCGGGCTTCTTGAGTTCAATGTCGTCAAGTTCCAGGGAAGTTGATTCTAGGCCACCACCCAGGACACCGACCACTCTTGGGGCTTCGGCTTCGCGGAGGAGGGGAAGAAGATGGAGGATGAAGAGCATTCGCGAATAGTATGCCAGACTTTGGACGATCTCCAAGCCTTCGGATGTCTCCTCGCGAGCGCCAAATGGTGCGTAGCCAGGGGTAAGGAACAGCAAATCGATGCGCGACTCCTTGCTCTTGATAACCTCGCACAACTTCTTTGTTTCGGCAAGTAGCGAGACATCGCCTTCAGTCCAAATGACTTCAGCCTTGGGATTGATGACGCGCAGCTCCTCGATGAAAGCGCGCGACCGCTCTTCAGAGCTCTTGCGTCCAATTAGGTAGATTCTGACGCTAGAGCCGGTCGCAACGAGGGCTTTGACTGTCAGTTTTCCGATGCCTGATGTGCCGCCGACGAAGACGGCGATGCTTGGAGCCGTGGCATCGTTGATGAGAGAGTTGGAGGCTTTGATTTCAGTGTAGGAAACCATTTTGAGAGCGGTTGAGTCGTGTCCGGCGGATCCGAACAACTTTGAGGAGTGGACGGGCTAAGGACATTCAGAAACACGGCTTGTCGAGTAATGTTGGCTGAAGGATTCTAGGCGCCAGCCCCCTTTCGCGTTCCGGGTTAGCCAATCACATGGAGTTTTCCCTATTACGCCGCACCAGCCAAACATCTCCAAGACGGGAGAGAACGGCAAGGATTATGCAACAGCTGTCATCGTTAATGAATGAAGAAGGTTAAAATAGAGAGTCATGTAAGGGGGTAAATTGACATCTGCCTATCGAGACCATGGTTTGTGACGTGTGGATGCAGCCACAGTTTGCACGAAACGTTTCTTACAATCACACCCCCATCTATTAGCTATCTCTTTTCTACTTGTCTACTCTATTAAGCTTTGAATACTCCTCCGAAATGAACTCTCACTCCTAAAAATCGGCGGTAACTTGAATGGTATAGCTCTTCTCAGTCTGCTTGACCACGGTAACCTCAACACCCCAGCCAGGAACCTTGTATGAGCTCACTCCACCGGGGGCTAGAGACAGCGTTCCATCATTCTTGTCATAGACAGTATCAGTACCGCAGCCGCCTGATCCGGGGGTTACATCCAGAACCCGAACAGGGCCATAGCCTGACTTGACTGAAGTGTCGACCGTGTAGAGAAGGACACCTGGGGCGCAGACGCCTGAATCGAGGCCCTCGGGGAGACGGGCCTCGGCGACAAGTGCTGAGGTTTGGTTGACGGCGACCACAACGGCCTTGATGTCATTATCAGAAGTCTTGAGCTCTAACGGTGTAAGAGTGTGCGTAGTAGTTCCTCGCTCCGAAACACAGTCGATGGACTCGTCGTTGAGCCAACCCAGGCGCCACTTGTCCCAGGCGAAGAAATCAGGGCCAACGCCAGAGACATCACCCATGGCGCTCCAACCACCGACGTAGTAACCCAGACCAAGATCCTCGAACGGGTAGAAGTCTGCCAAGCACATAGTGTGGCCCGTCTCATGAGCCAACGCAATCCAGCTTTTCGGACCCCAGGTTGTAAATGCGTCAGTTGCAACCGTGACGGTCTTTCTGGCGACATAATCGCCCTGTCTGGTGTTGGCTCGTGTAACAAAGGTAATGGATCGAGAAATTCCTCTGCCACCGGCGCTGTTAACAGGAACAACGTAGAGGACGTCCGACTCGGGGGGTGGAGGGCGAGTACCCTTGGCAGTATAGGCGTCGAGAGCATCTTGGATGTAGTCCTGGTGTTCTGCCCATGTGAGACCTTGCTCCCAGCCGTAAGATGCAGCAGATGCCGGCATGCGGTAGAATTTCGACAGATCGGCCGTGACGTTGAAAGTCAGAGCCCCTTGAGAGGCCTGCTTGTACCATTCAGTCGTTTGGGGGACCACTGCGTCGTAGAGCGATTGGGGGGTTTCGCCTTGAGCAGGTTCGGCATCTGAAAAGTCGACAAACATCATGAAGCCGTTAAGAGTTCCGGTGCTTGGGGCACAGTCGCCATTGTAGTTGAAGCCGACACTCAGATCCACGTTATCGACGGCAGCCAGCTTGCAGGCGGTTTTCGATTTGGGGGGTTCCGGTCTACAAGCGGCAGCGCTGGCTACAGCAGGCCAGAGAATGGAAAGAAAAAGAGCCTTCATGATGGGTGAATTTGGCTTGAAAGAGGATGAGAGATGGTGAGTGAAGGGAGAGCTGCTCTAGAGCTTGTTCACTAGGCATCCTTTATATCCTCCTTGTTCTGCAGCCCATAAGGCTCATCATGCACCGCCAACTGGGTGGTTTACCAGCATCACCAATTACTCGAGGTTCACCAACTGCAAAGCCTCAATTGAATCGCCAGCGCGTTTCAGCTCGAGCAGCCACTGTCAGCGGGCGTCAGCGGAGCTCGGGGTCCATGTCAGCGGGCCGGTCGCCTTCCCCGTGGTCGGGCTTTAATTTCACCAGCCACTGTGTCCATGAGGGCTATGCTATGCTTCCCTGATTGGCTCGCATGGGGTTAGGTACAGGGTCTGAATGCATTGCTGTGGAGTCGTGATGCTATTTAGACTTGTCGGCAACCATTCGTTGTTGCTAATTGGCATTCTAGAACGCCTATTTTCGCAATCTCCGAGTGGTTCATGGGCTTCACCAAACCCAGACCAGTGTCTGGTGAAGGCGGCGAGCCAGCTTCCGATTCATGCAGATTTCGGACAACCCAGACATGTTCTGTGCTGGAGGTAGTCACCCAATTCCAAGACAGCATACAACTCCAAAACCAGGCAGACATTAAATACGAGAGAGTTTAATGTATAACCAAGATTGCCATGCCCCCTTCACTCTCTTGTGAAGACTTTCCATCAGAGAGAACCTGCATCACATCTTGGGAGGGAAACAGTGCCAACTCGCCATTATCTCGTGGGGCCACGCTTTCTAGGCTTTTACTAGTGGAATCTCTTTTTTGATATCGGTCTGATATGCGCTGTTGTGAGAGAAGCGGTCTTCTGGCTTAACCCATTAAGGGGCAGGTTTTAACTATAATAAAGAATAGATTATTAAAATATTATAGTATTATAACTCAATGCTAATATAGTAGCCTTTTTTTTTTTAACTTCTATAGCTCGTAGAAGAAGAGTTATACCTAGTTATATTATTATAAAAAGATAAGCCTCTCAAGGGGTATTTAATTGCCCTAATTTCTATACGAGAGAATATTATTCTATCTTCCGAAGACTGCAGTCTCTTAACACAATATCTATCAACACGATGCCTGCAAGAACCACAATCGATCGGTCATATGACCCTAAGAAGCTTGACGACGCTGCCGCTGCTGCTGCTGCTGCGTGAGAGAAGCAAGCCCTCAGTAAGACTGATTGTTTGTAAATGTTCAGCTTACCTACCCTATAATATCATGCACTCAAAGTGAGCTACAACCTCTCATTGTGCTTTGCGCCCCATTACGTGATGCCTGCAAGGCTTTGCTGTTCGACACCCGACGAGTGATCATGACTAAAGAGAACGTGAAAAAGGAAGGCTTATCGTTTATACCTAGGTTAAGACTAATATTAAAACGCTTAGATTCGGGGAAGCAAGTGTAAACTGGTGTTCAAGGGTGATTGATAGGAATGCGCAGCCTAGCACGAGCTCTCGACCGTCTCAAGCCTCTATCGGTTCGTGCCTTGTTGGTTACTCAAAATATTCCCACCATTCGGTACCGTCGTCATCAACTCTAACGAGATGGCCAATTTCCTCAAAGTTTGTGTCCAAAGCGAGGGCGTCTATACTTCGACGATAAAGACAAAACTCGCAGCTTTTCTGTGTCATTAGTTGTGGCAAAGGCTTGTATCCTACCACATGGCAGCCGAGTGCAAAGATTGTCTGAGCTTTGTATTTGCATGCCCAATGGGTATGGTCGCTTCGTATTTTCTTTGTTATGATCATGATGGACTCTTGAGTCGCGTATAATCACTTCGGGGCTAGAATGGGTTGGCAGATTGTTTCCCTTTGTCTTGGTGCTGGTTGAAGAGATGCTTGCGGCGTAATTTTATATTACTCTTAGTATTATGAATCAAGGCTTATCTTCCGCACGTCGTGACTGTGACGTGACAAGCATCCACTTGCATCTCGAACTCTGTCGGGTCATTCAAGTCAAGTGGGTGTTGTGACAGACGCTGCTCTGTATCTCATCCGTACTGAGGTCGTGACTAGCAGATTCTGGAGCTACCGAATCAAAAGTCAAGATGGCGCTGCTAGGTTAAATATTCAGTGACCACTTGACGCCAAATGCTTCTGCTCACCATAGTAAAACCCTCTTCGGTGCGCTGTAGTTGTTACTTAGTGTCATCTTTCCGTTCTCGCAGACGAGATATGTACCATGACCAAGTCAACACCCGTCACTGCAAGATACAAATACAACGCAGGGAAGGAATCATCAGGGGGAATGTGATATTAGAAGGGCAGAGCATGAGCTCTACCCTACAAGGAACGACTGCAAAATGGTTGATATGGAGCGTGTTGAGCAGCCAGCTGACACCTATGAGGGCTTCAAGAAACGAGTTATTTGACCACCAGACGCCAAGTCGGAGTGACCGACGCGCTGGACCATCGGAGTTGCGCTCCTTGCCTCCGAACTCAGCTCAAAGATTGGAGATCTTTTCTTCAACAAGGTCGTTCCCCGCTCTGATCAAGACATTTTAGCTAACTGTGGAACACAACCCCCACAAATTCACGGTGGGCTACATACGATGTGATGTGTGACCCTCCTCGCGTTTCCTGCGAATCACCAACAAGGAATGACTTGTGCGCAGGTTACAGATTGATATCCTCATTCCTATTTCGTGACCGTGCAGAATCCTTCGTCTCTGCCGAGAAAAGGCCAAGGAAAAAGGATGGTTGTGATTGATAAGATGCATCTCAGCTCCAAGTCTTTTGGCGCGGATCCTTTTCGACGCTATCCAATCAGACCCGCCTGAGGAGAAAAGATGATTCGGTGGCTTGAATAAGCATAAAATAGAGCTCATCTGACCTCCATAATTGTGAAGGCTGGCTGAAAAGCGGGATGGGATATGCTCTTATGCCGTACCTAAACTCGGCCCGAGTAGAAATTTTGTGTAGCAGTTGCCCATTATCATACATTTTGGTGTCCGAGATCGGGAGAAGAGCTATGATTGTGTTGAACGTTGGCAATGCCAATGTTGGTGGCCTAAGAGTGGCGTCCACATCTGCAATGTGATTACTTGAAACCAACAGCAGCTGAATGTCTAGCTTGTTCGTTATTGTCTTCCAAAACCCACCTTTATGCGTATGCAACGGGTAATTGCTTACCTGGGGGTTTTCAGTATGACACAACAATGGCTTTAACCCACATGTTGCCCCCTGACGTAACGCTGTACTCCCTGGCCGTCGATCATTCTTCCCCTCCACTTATCAATCTCGTCGATCCCTTTGCCAGAATTTCCTCTCTCTCACACCTTACCTGCATACTCAAACTCGAGGGGGCAGATGCTACTTTCTGACACACATACCTGAGGAACATTTACCCCTGCACAAGTCGCCATGGGATCTATTCATCGTGAGACCACAATGGATGACGACGAGAAACACAAAAATCACGCTGATGAGCGCCCACCGACCAATGACGAGAGAACACCATCGAACGAGGATGCTCTTGATGGTGTCAAGGGTATCGAGGCCATCTCGAAGACTTGGACAAAGACCTCATTGGCCGTCGCCTATGGCAGGTATGTGTAGCACGCTTAATTGACATTCCCTCAAATTGAGTTCCAGGAGAATTTACGCCAGTTACGGGGTATCTGACTTGATGTCTGCAGTTTGCTACTCATGGCTTTCATCACATCATTGGAGGGTCAAGTCACGAGCTCCGTCCTCATCTTCGTTACCAGTTCATTCCAAAGTCACTCACTGGTCTCGACCATCGGCGTGGTTCAAGCTGTCATTCTAGGTATGCATTTGTCATGTTAACGATACAGTTTTATAACTAATGAATTGTATAGCTGTGGTCAAGCCGCCGATGGCCAAGATTGCCGACGTCTTTGGCCGAATGGAGGCCTTTTGTGTTTCCATCGCGCTTTATACCCTAGGCTACATCCAAATGGCGGCGTCGAATAACGTCGAGACCTTTGCCTCGGCTCAAATCTTTTATGCAGCTGGTAGTACCGGTCTGTTGATCTTGCAGCAGGTCTTTATCGCGGATACTACCGACTTGACATGGCGTGCCCTCTTTTCCACTCTTCCAGACCTGCCATTCCTTGTCACGACATGGATCGGTGAACGCATCGGTACTGGTATCAGGAATAGCTCTGGTAGTTGGAGATGGGCCTACGGCATGTGGGCCATCCTCCTTCCAGTGTCGTTTCTACCTCTCCTCATCTCCCTCTTCCTCAATGGACGAAGAGCAAAGAAGCTGGGCCTTGCTCCCGAGTCCCGCACCACGATGAAAGGAAGCCCTGGACAGATTCTCTTGAACCTTTGGAGAGACATGGACATCGGTGGGATTCTGCTTCTGGCAGCTGGATTCTCTCTGATCCTCGTCCCTTGCACCATCGCGGCCAAAGTCTCGAATGGCTGGAGCAACAAGAGCATCATTGCTATGGTAGCATTGGGCGCTGTTTTTGTCATCATCTATCCATTCTGGGAAATGAGCACTCGTTTGGGCAAGAAATATGGTGTTCAGGGGACGTTTGGGAAGATTCTCGCCAACATGGCGCCTTATCCTTTGACGCCTCTGCATTTGCTCAAATCTCGGACCTTCAGCGCTGGCTGTGTGCTGATTACATTCTATTTCAGTGAGTTCCCCTCAGAAAAGCTTCATCATAACTAACAGCCTCGTAGTGGCATTCTACCTCTCAGTTCAGCCATATTTTTACTCATATCTCCTCGTTGTCTGGGACCTCGACACACAATCTGCCACCTACATTGTCCAAATTTTCAGCTTTTCGGGCACTGTATCATCTCTCATCGTCTCGTTTCTCATCAAGTTTACGAACCGGTATAAGTGGTTCGTAGTCGCGGGATCCTGCCTCTACATCCTGGGCATGGGACTCATGATGAAGTACCGCACCCAAGACGCATCCCTCTCGGCTATCATTGGAACCCAGATTTGCATTGGCTTTGGTGGGGGCATGCTCAACGTACCAGCTCAACTCGGTGTACAAGCCAGCGCTGGACATCAAAACCTCGGATCCGCCACGGCCATCTTCCTCACCCTTATCAGTATTGGTTCCGCTATTGGCTCTGCCATCAGTGGCGCTGTTTGGGGTCGCAATATTCCTGCAAAACTGACTGCCTATCTTCCCGAAGAGGCCAAGCAAAATGCAACAATGATATTTGACGATATCAACGTGGCCTTGTCCTATCCCATGAATGGTCCCGAACGCATGGCCATCAACCGCAGCTACCAGGAGACCATGAGCACTCTTCTCACCATTGCGGTGTGCGTTTGTGTCCCGGTTCTCATTTGTGGCTTCTTGATGAGTGATTACCACCTTGATGAGATGGAACAAGGTGTCACCGGAAGAGTCATTGGTGGGGAGATTGGCGAAGACAGGATGAAGCCACAGGGAAGCAGAAAGGGGAGCCCATATAATCCAGCGAATTGGTTCAAGCACCGTGAAAACAGACAGGTGGAGCAGACAGGAAGTGCATCTCCGGTGGATGCGAAACCCTAGTATATACTTTGGATTTGATGGTTATGGATTTTAGCCCGTGGCTATCATCTTACTGGCCTTGGTCTGTTGCTGCCACTTCTTAAGTTGTTATGACACGCCGCCAAGATGTTATTCCTCTTGCCTAAAGATACTTGACTACTGAGTTTGAAACAGCCTGTCGAAGATAGTTTCATGTTCGCTATTTCCGTTTTATGCCTGCCAATTCATATAAAATAACAGTCATCTTATTATGCATCAATGCTTATAAAACTAGTTGAGAGCAACCAATGGTTGTTTTAATACTTAGTCGAGGTTGACAAGTTCTCTGCTATAACCACCTATAAGTCTTGACTTCTGCGAAACGGCAATGTCCCCCGCTCCGCATTATCGTTGCTAGCAGAACCTGGGTTGGTGGTTTCAAGCCTTTAAGCCTCTAACAGTATTTTACATCTTGTCCAACTTACAAATGTATCTCTGGCTGCCGTTCCTTAAACAAGACCTTGGACATGGGGTTTGGGATAATATCCTGCGCCCATTCAATGTTACTCGAATTATATCCCTCAGCGAACTTCCAGTCGTACTTCAGAAGCATGTGTGCCAATGCTACTTTCAGCTCATTACCCGCAAAGAATCGACCAGGACAAGAGTGCTCGCCGTGGCCAAACCCAATATGCTCGGTGCTCGTGGTTACGTACTGCCACTTGTTCTCGTTGCCTGGGATTTGGCGGAGCTTCAAGAACCTGTCTCCGATGAAGCGCTCTGGTTCAGGGAACAGTTTCGGGTCCATCATAACTTCAGGCGTAGTGACGGTGAGCATATCCCCCTTGCGGATCTTGAGTCCATCGGAGAATGTCACATCCCCCTCAGCAATACGAGTCATGATGGCTAGAAAACATGTCAGTGCGTGCTCAAGTTTGGTTTCGCCAAATGTACTGACTCAGGTGAACCGGGTTGCGCCGCTGTGATTCCTTCATCACGCTGTCCATCAGTTTCAGCTTGTGCAGTGTTGTCTTCTTCCATTCGCCATCTTCTTCGAGGACTCTCTTCACCTCGTCGCGCAGGGGCTGGACCCATTCGGGGCTATCGATGAGATCATATAGCACCCGCGACAGGGCCATCGACGTTGTGTGTATGGCACCGAGACCTAGACCCAGCTGGCCACCGACAATATCAAAGTTCTGACCACTTTTTTGCCTCCAATCTTGTAGCCACTGCAAAGCGTCGTCATACTTCTTCACGGGCCTTCCGGCACGCGCGTCTTCGGTTTGTTCGACGCGTCTCCGTTCCAATTCCTCATTGATGATTCTCCGTGCGACTCGTTCAGACCTCATCATTTGGCGACGTTCTGGCAAGAAGAACTGCACAATAGGTCGCACAATCGGTTTCCAGAATCTCAAGACACGAGTAAACTCGATCCCCTCGACGGCGTAGGCCCCAGAGACCTTGAGCCATTCTTTGTTGCGACAGATCCCTTCTCCCAGGAAGACACGAGCAGATAGCCTAGAAACCAGGTCTACCGTCGTAGGGTAAAGGACGCATTGTTGCCAGTCTGCATGAGTTTTAGCTTCTAGATAATGTAGTCTGAATTATTCCTTACCCTTCCTTGGCGGGAAGTATTCCTCGAGAGCGGCGGCCGTTTCGGACGAGAGATCAGCTGTGATTCTACCTATAGAAAGAATGAGTAGCAGCTCCTATCATCAGGAAGACGGGTACATACCCAGTGATTGGGTCAGCTGGGTCCTCACGAGTCCCTTGAATACCTCCGACGAGTGTACGTCAAAGATAAATCCAGCCATGCCAGGCATTAAACCGACTCCTGGAAGACTTGCAAACGTAGCCTAAACGTGGATTAGTTATAGCCTTTGCGGGCCATCTGGGTGCTTACTTTGTTTATGTTCTGTTGGAAGGAGAGCAGCTTATGGTTCCGGATCTCATCGATGTACTTTCTCGAGAGAACAATCATTGGCCCGGTCGGTGTGTAAACTTGAAAGGAATCTCCATGCTGTTGGGCATCGTGGTTAATAAACATCCCCAAGGAAACCCGAATCACTTAGGAGAACTTGCCTTTTCCAATCCTTCCTGAAGGATGGCTCTGGAGTTTTCTGCATAACGCTTCTTTGTTTCCAGAGGCGTGTCTTCCTTGAGGACACCAACAACTTCGTATCCAGGGATGAGCTTTTCATCCTTGTCAAATACAGCCTTGAAGATGGCAAGTATTATGATCAAGCCCAAAACTCCCGACAACGATGCGTAGGGTTGGAGAGGCACCACCGATAACTGGGCCAAAAGAGTAGGAGGGGTATTTTCAGTAGCTTCAGACATGTTGATAAGGAACTCGACATTCGAGGTGAGAGTTAAGTTGTCAAAGTTGAGGTTAGAGGCAAGGAGAGGTAGGCATCTTTTAAACCCAGGACTCGGACTTGTAGACCTCTCCGGTGCCGATTCTGATGCATCATAGGTAAGGAAGAGATTATCTAATCCAATACCACTTATGTTCTCCGAACTTTCCCCGGATTATGAATAAGTTGAACGACAAGTAGGTATAGGTTGACCGCATGGTCGCATTGATGGAACCTGCTACCTACCTTCGGTTACTTAAAGTTCAGGTAATCCTTGTTAAACCCTTCTATTTGATAGGTCATCAAGGGATTGACCTTCAGAACGAACCTGAAGCATCCGCTCTGAATCAGCTTTCCGGCATATAGGCATGCAATATAACGTTATGTTTTATCAACTGCACCATCGGGCCAAAGGATCACAGTCCGGGGCAAGTTTTAATTCTATGTGCTTAGGTTAGCCCGTTAGATGCGTCAGGTCTACGATCCTATAATCTAACGTTATGTTTTGATTACTATGTAGTACTGCACTATCGGGCCAAAGGATCGTAGACCCGGGCAAGTTTTAATTCCGTGTGCTTAGGTTAGCCCGTTGGATGCGTTGGGTCTATGATCTTGTAACATAACGTTATGTTTTAACTAATGCACTATCGGGTCAAAGGATCGTAGTCCCGGGCAAGCTTTAACTCCGTGTGCTTTGGTTAGGCCGTTGGATGCGTCAGGTCTACGATCTTGGGGGTATATATTGGATGCTGTTGGTTGCGAGTCTGAGGTTGTCACAACTTTGTCTCAACTTTGCCTCATTCAAGAACAGAAAAGTCGAATCCATCATGTCTTCGAGCCTGGCAGGCAGAGCATACATTGTCACGGGAGGAGCTGCCGGTATCGGTCTCGCGGCGGTCCGGAGTCTCCTGAAGCTTTCAGCAACTGTTCATGTAGTTGATAGAGTCACGAACCCGCCAGATGTTTCTGCGGGCCGCGGACAGCTACATTTCTATCCAGCAGTTGATGTGAGTTCTCGAAGTGCAGTGGCGGACGTGTTTCAAGCCATATCCGGCCGCACCCCATCTATCCACGGCCTCGTCAATGCGGCGGGCGTTTCTCCGTCCGGCAATTACGAAATGGACGGCCGTGGTTACGCAATCGAGAAGGACGCGACCTATGAGCACATCATGGATGTCAACTCACGCGGGACCTGGAACGTCACGAATGAACTGCTTCGTTATACTCTTTCTCGGCAACGCGGAGATGGAGACAAGCTCAGCATCGTCAATATCGGGTCCTTGGCGGCTTTGAAAGGGTTCCCTACCATGACGGCATACACTGCCAGCAAGCATGCTGTGCTCGGCATGACTAGGACATGGGCGTTGGAATACGCTCGCCACGGCATCAGGGCAAACATGATTGCCCCAGGGCTTATCAAGACGCAGCTCGGCCTGCTTGCTCGGGATACCAACGACGAGCGGGGAGCTTTGGCAAGGGTTTGGGAGGAGTCGAATCCGATGGGCAGGGCAGGGGAGCCCGAGGACGTGGCTGGTCCAATCATGTTTTTCCTCGGAGACGAATCGTCGTATATTACAGGGGAGGTTATCGCCGTGAGTGGAGGCGCCAAGTAAACGATCTCGTCAAGGGCCGGGCCGCTTAAAGCTCCGGCAAAGCGAGGAGCCGACGTGGGGTATAGCTAGGTACTGTTCTGAGGGGGTATGGACTCCGTAACTTGGGGGGTTGATTCCACGCACACGGATGAGGTATTAAAGAGGAGTGTAGATAGCCGTAACATGCTACTCTTTTATTGCTGGCTGGGTACTGAGTCCTTTGCAATTAGTCCTCTGTACTTTTTTGTAGTTTGCTCCCTAATGTCTTGTTAACTACCGCATCGACTCAGCAAATTGACTACCTCTAGAGCCGATGGGGCTGGATACCCTTGCATTAGAGCTCTTTATTCGCTATCCCGCAGTTAACGCAGGACACATTGCGGCAGTGGCTGCACGGATATGCATGAGAGCCAACCAATAAGTCACGATTGAGGCTTTGCAAGGGTATGGGCCCCCATAGGCTCTAGTCAATTTGATGCGTAGATACGGTAGCCATGACTTAGCATTGATCACGGTAACAAATGTAAGTAACTGGGCCGTGCGAGAAAACAAAAATGAGCTCCTAAGATCGGCATCTTCCCCAAGCCATATGCTCCATCTCGACGAACTTTGATGATCTGATCCTCTGTGACCTTGGGTGACTGATCGGTCTCGCATCCGGGGAAACGGACCCGACGGATACGTTACGTTCCCCTGTCCGGAACTCGCGCTGGTCCGAATTACCCCACTCCGGCAGCGCACGGGGATGGTGACAGATGGAAATGGTAGCCCTCGCGACGATCTGTGTAGAAGCCTTTTTTACCGAGAAGTCGATATCCGCACTCACATTCAAAGGTCAGTCTTGTCAAGTCTTCTTTTGAGACGTGCTCCTTGACCTTCCATCTGTCCAATCTATATAAAGCCCCCCATCTGCGCAGTGGGCTTCACGTAGTGCACCTCAGTTGCTCCGACATTTCATCGAGCCATCATTACCTGGGCCTGAATCCGAATTGATTCCTTCAGCTCTACTTGCTGCTTCACATCAATCATTTGTTTTCCCCTTTCCCACAATGGCGTCCGGCAAGCGAGGCATACACGACCGCATCAACCGCGTGTCTCATTGGGACGTAAACGTCACCAATCTCGAGCGTTCGAGGCTCTGGTACGAGAAAACAACAACTCTACGTGTCGTTGCAAGCACAACAGCTTCGCAGGACTTTCCAGCCCTTGGTATCACAAAGGGCAGCTTTAAAGGCTACTTGCTGCGTGATAGCACCAAAGGCGCTGGATATCCCATAATCCATCTAGTAGAGTGGCAGAATCCCTTGCCCGTCGGCAAGCCCAACCTCTCTCATGGGCACGTGGGCTGGTATCGCATAGTTCCTGTTGTCCAAAGCATTGCTGCAACCCGTGAGGCAGTGATGCAGCAGGGTAGTAAGCCCTTTGCTGAGACGACCGAAGCTGCTTTACAACTGAGCCCCAATATGCCGGTTCTCGACTACAGGGTCTTCACGACACACGACCCGGACGGGATCGCGGTAGAGTTTTCCCAAGCAGATATCTTGCACGATCTAGCCCCGGCATGCCCGTACACGATAGCCCATAACACCGCCAACGTTGAAAAGAACTTGCCCTTCTATCTCGAGGTCCTGGGCCTCGACGTTCAGACGACCGTGCAGTCACCGCACCTTGTTCCCAATGTCTATAGCCCCAATGGAGGACAGACTGGGCTCACCGGCGTCTTCTTCACTATACGCAATAACAATTCCTACATGCTTGACTGGCTTCAGTGGACGGACTCGCCTAAATACCCCACTCCATACCCCGAGGCCAACCACGTCGGCATTGTGCGGTGCGCAATCGAGGTTGATGATGTTGATGCCGCTTACCAGATACTTCGTGAGCTCTCCGGCTCCCCCAGACACACCTTCAAAATGGGAGAGCCAGAAGTCTGGGATTTTGGGCAGGAATTTGGTGCTCGCAAAGTTTTGAACTTTCAAGATCCGGAGGGGGTGGGATTCCAGCTGATTGAGCAGCCGCAGCAGCCGCAGAAGGTTGATCTACATCCATGGGGTGTTGGCTCAGAATTTAAATAAGCCTACTTGCATGATAAGCATGCGCCGGGAAGGTTTGTTGAGGCAGAGTGTTGAGTGTGGAAGCATGTGCAGAGATTATTTGATATTGAGTCTTGCGTTGAAAGGCATTGGGCATGATAGCTTGATTGTGTTGAAAACTGTATTTCTCTTGCTGGGTTGCCTTGATCGACCTATGGGTATGCTATGAGGTTTAACAATTATTCAAGCATGCGCCGAACTTTTCCCCAGCCCTCAAGATCAATACCTCAATAAAAAAGCCACAACGCTTCAAATCAATTAAAAATAGTAACTATGCCCTTCCCAAGAGGTTGCAATTACAGTCTGACAGGTCCTTGCTTTATGACCGGCCTTCCCGTAAGTTCCGCAGTGCCGTTCCCTCGATACGATATCACTGCCCTGCGCAGTGTAGGGCCGAAGAGGGGTGAACTGCCACCATCACCTGACGCTTAGGAGCGTGACTGACCGGGGAGAGGCTGCCCCGTCCAAAGATACCTAGACAGCTGGAAAAGCCAGGATAAGGACGGCTATACACCTGGACAACTAGCCGAGCTATTGCCGAACAAGTTCGCGGCAATGAGGACAGCGTGTTTGTAACTAAGGAAACCACTGTGTTAGCATCGGGTCATGATGCTATGATGTTTTGACAATCTGTTCTTTATTATAGTTGAAGCCTGCCCCTTGATGGGTTAAGCCAGAAGACCGCCATCAACGATACGGGTGTCGATGGCAATGCGCTCGAGAGCATTGCAGCATACCCGGGAGTCTGTGATGAATCTCTCGCCGGTATGCATTCTTCACAGGGCCAAAGACGGCAACGTCGAGCGGCCGGGTGACGTGAGAAGAATGAAAATGTAAGAATAACAGATACGTGCTATTCCTATAGCACTCGAACATCAAGTCGGCGGCGGTGGCGTGGCTCCCGTGGCCGTCAAGGATGAGCAGGCGTTCCTCATTGGGATCCTCTGGCCTGGTCTCGGGGATGAAGATATCACGAAGCCAGGTTAAGGCCATCTTATTGTCTGTCCAACCGTTCTCAGAAGCCGTGAAGTTCCAATCGTTAGGAAGGCGAGCTCCTCGGGAAACTAGTGTTGTTGGACTGGTTTTCCCTTGAAGATGACTAGGGGAGTAAGGAGCCGGCCGTCAGCTGAGATACACTCAATTATCGTGATCCAAGACCTCTAACCAGGGGTCTTCTGGCTTAACCCATCAAGGGGCAGGCTTCAACTATATTAAAGAACAGATTATCAAACTATCATAGTATCATAACCCGATGCTAATATAGTGGCCTTTTTTTTTAACTTCTATAGCCCGCAGAAAAAGAATTATACCTAATTGCGTCACTATAAAAGATTAAGCCTTTCATGGGTTATTTAACTGCTCTAATCTCCGTACGAGAGAATGTTCTATCTTCCAAAAACTGCAGTCTCTTAACACAATGTTCTCTAACCAGGATTCTTCATAAGAATAATCCTCTTGTGGGAGCTGCCAAGGACCAGATTGTTGTGACCCTGGCCCTCCATGAACCCAAACTCATCCATATTGTGCCAGTTCTCCCTCTTTAATGCCTTGATCTGCGGCAGCTCGTGTAGACGAAAGAATGCTTTGATTCTCTTAGTTGTCGCCCCATTAAAACGTGCTATATAGAGTCTCCGACTTCTCAATGTTCTCACTTCTGGATTACGACGTAAAAAGCTCTGAACCCAGCGCTGTCCGAGTGGTTCAGGATAACCGTTCTTCGTGGCGATGCGGTGGGTAAATTATACGAGCTGCGCCTGGGTCTGGGGGGAAGCCTAGGGCTTCCTGAACTTGATCCAGTCACGGAGATGGCCTTTCTGCTGTCGTGAGAGCTTCTGTTGACCTTCATGACTGTCGGCCTGGTTCTGGGCACGTCTGTCCCATATAGAGAACGTCCTCCTCTGTATAATTGACCATGCTGATTTCAACTCACGCATCAGATTAGCGATGGCTTCAATGTAGCACGAGAAAACTCGGTTGTCATGTGAAGGTGGTTGGGTTGTGAAGGTGGGAAAAAAGTGGTCGGTTTAGGGGTTAGTGGTGCGGCCAGTTTATCAGGCCGACCCCGAGCAGGAGAGGGCCCCCAAAGCACGGCGCCTCCCTAATGGCACACCACAGACCTGCCAGGCGGCGAGGCTGTTGTTTGTTACGTAGCAACTGGATTAGAAATCATGCCACTAAACTTTGGTTAACGTTAAACTCTTGCTCCGATGAGATAATCGTGTTATCGAACCACGTTAAGCATAACGGCATTAACTTCCATTTCTGGTCACATTCTCGTAATAGTTAACCAAGGCTCGCTGTTGGGGATTTATAAGCAAATATATATTTGACGGTTCCCCTCGGACATGAAACCTTTTTGTTCATATCAGACCCCCCGCACTCAACAAATAACACAAGCATCACAATGGCCCCCCGACGAGTCCCTGCTAGTCCAACCGATCCGAGCCCTCTGGGGCAACCCTTGGCTTTCGAATTCAGCGGCAAGGTGGCCAAGAATCGATTGCTCAAGGCTGCGATGACTGAACGCTTATCGACCTGGCATCCCAACAACTTAGAAGAGCGAGGTATCCCTACCCCCGAGCTCATCAACGTCTATCGTCGCTGGGCAGAAGGTGGCTTCGGTGTATTATTGACCGGCCATATCATGATTGATTACGACCAACTAGAAGCAGCTGGAAATAGCGTTATATCTCGTGATGCGCCCTTTTTTGGGGAGCGCTTCGAGGCATTCAAGGAGATGGCTTCTGTTACCAAGCAGCATGGCAGCTTGGCTGTGGCACAGCTTAGCCATCCTGGACGTCAGGTTAGCAACCAGATTCAGAAGAACCCCATCTCGGCCAGTGACGTGCAGCTCGAAAGCGAAGTCATGGGCATGCATTTCAACAAACCCAAGCCAATGGACGAGAACGATTTCAAGAATGTCATTCAAGGTTTTGCTCACGCCGCCGAGTACCTTTATAAAGCAGGCTTTGACGGCATACAACTACATGGTGCACAGTAAGTTTTAACTCTTTGCACCTTATAGAAAGGTTTTGAACAACATCATAGCGGTTATCTCCTGGCTCAATTCCTTTCACCAACCACTAACAAAAGGGTGGACAAATACGGTGGATCCATTGAGAATCGCAGCCGCCTTGTTTTTGACATTGCCGACGCCATTCGTAATCGTGTCACTGATCCGTCATTTATCATCGGCATCAAGGTGAATAGCGTCGAGTTTCAGGATGGGGGTTTCTCCACCGATGATTGCAAAATTCTCTGCCGGAACCTAGAGCAACATGGCTTCGATTTTGTAGAGCTGTCGGGTGGAACCTACCAGAGCCTGGGTTTTACCTATCACAGGGAGAGCTCCAAGAAGAGAGAAGCCTTCTTCCTCGATTTCGCAGACAAAATCATCCCGGGGCTCTCAAAGACGAAGGTCTATGTCACGGGCGGCCTGAGGACTGTCAAGGCCATGATCGACTCTCTCGATACGGTCCACGGCGTCGGCCTTGGTCGACCTGCGACGCACGAGTTCGATCTTGCAGCCAAGATTTTGAGTGGTGAGGTAAATAGTGCAATCGACTATCTCCTTGATGAGCAAAACTATGGACTCACGAACGTGGCAGCTGGGGCACAGTAAGTTTCAACCGGCCTTCATGGGGCCATGGATATCTGGGCTGACGTGCGCAAGGATCCGTTTGGTGGGCAAGGACAAGCAGCCGCTCGACCTCAGCCGAGAGGACCATTTGAAGGCATTCCAGGATTCCATGGCGCAGTGGGGCCAAGGCATGACGCAAAACAATGACAACTTTAAATCTGGTTTCGTTGATATTCAAGGAGTTCAGTTGGAGCCGTACGGCGCCTCGTACGCGTCAGCATAAAGATACATCCCTAGTCATAGCACATCAGTGCTGCTATCAATTCAATTTTTAATCGGGATTTTAGTCAATTGAATTGAGGGCATCACGAATTGAATTGTTGGGTGTCGTTTTTGGATTGAATTGGCATCGTGTGAATTGGCTTAGCATTCGACGCTCATCCTCCCATATCCCAGTGTTGTATGCTGGGGCGCACCCCTCTGCTTCGCCAGAACCAACCCATCCATGGTCCTAGTCTCTGCTGGTTATCCTCCAAATACTCGCAAGAACCGATTAGGTGGAGCTCCTGGTGGAGGGCATAGTAGAGATTGCGGAGAAAGACGCAAATGCTACACCAGATTGGCTCTCATTTCAGGTCTACATTGGGAGCTACCACTCTAAAGGTCTCCTCGGAAAACATCATTGGGAACAATAAGGTAGATACCATTCAACGAGATACATGCCCACATGTACACAGCATCAGAGGCTATTCACGCCACTCAATTTACTCGAGAAACCCATTTCTCAAGAATAGCCACTAGAGCCAGGATATGAATGAATACATCCAAACAAATCAGAGGCCGGCACCACTGACTATCCAACAGCAAGATCGAATGGTTTTGTCTCAGCTTAGACAGTCAATCGCCTCAGTGTCTCGAGTTTCAGGGCATGATTTCGCCTCCTCATTCAACAGTAAGGCAGCAGAGGATTTGAGCAACTACCCGGGATGAACCCTTGCTTTACCTGCGGCAAATCTGACTCGAAAATCTGAGCGGATGGGTCCAGAATCCGGTCAATGATGTGAACGATGCCCTGGAGCGAATCAGCGTCATGCTTAAAAGGTCCTGCAGAGGGATACTCACGTTGGTGACGGGGAGATTTCCCTCCGTGACTGTGGCAACATTATTGAGCAACAAGTTCTCACCAGCCGTCTTGGCACTGACGTATAGGTAGGTGCTGGTTTGAAGCCGGGTAGTGGTCGAGCTAAAGTCGGACGTCTTGAGCTTCGCGTTTGGGACGTAATGATGTTGGATCAGATTTCCAAGCCACCACTTGCCCTTAGCTGTCTTGGCAAAAGTCTCAAAGTACTCTCCGGTGTTGTTGAAGGCCTTGTTTGATGGTGCAAAAAAGGTGTATTGCCATGTTGCCGACGTATTTAGAGCTTGTACAAATCCTGCACAGGTTAGCCAGGACCATGTTTTACGGCAGCTTTCACGACAAACCTCCAAGTTGATCGAGTGTTGACGATAAAATGGATAAGTCCTCTCGCGATTGGATAAAATCCAAGAGCGTATCCGATGCTGGGACGATGTAGGTATTCTTGGGAACTGGGGCGAAAGTGAGGGGCTGGCGATCGATGACCTCACAAAGAGATGTCGACGCCGCCAGAGCTGAGAGGAAGACGGAGTAGAATCTCATTATTTCGATAAGAGGCAAAATACGACGCTTCAAGAACTCACGTCTACGCTGGAATTAGCGAGAGCAGAGCAGCATCACATGGACTTCAAATATCCGGCTTCTTCGTGGGCTTGGAACTCAGGGCCAAATAACGGTCCGACTCCGATGCGAGGTTCGGAACACTGCCCAGGATTGCCCCGAACCCCGAACTCGAGTCTCATGAGGTAACCATCTTTCTTCCCGGACCATGTTATAAGAAAGTCTTTCATTATTCCAATCATCGAGTGCAACTACTTCGTGGGCATGTTCGTTCATCTGACCAATAAACATCATGAAGCTCAGCCTTATTCCTTTGGCCCTCGCATCGGGCATCTCTGCGCAAGGATTGGCCACCAAGCCACAGATGGGTAAGCTCCCAAAAACTGCTCCCCCTCATATTTTCACCTCAGCTAAATAGTCTGCTAGGGTGGAATTCGTGGAACAGCTTCAAGGCCATCATTAATGAAAGCATCATTGAATCCACTGCCAACACAATTGTCAAGTCTGGGCTGGCTTCTTTGGGTTATAACTATGTCCTCATGGACGCTGGATGGCAGACTCTTGAGCGAGACAAGGAGGGCCGCCAGCAGGTCAATCTCACCAGGTTTCCCGGTGGCATCAAACCCGTTGCTGATTACATCCATAAATTGGGTCTCAAGGTTGGCATTTACAGGTGAGAACCAGTTGAAACCACAACTACCAATGCCATCTAACCTCTAGATAGTGACGCGGGCATCTACGGTTGCGACTTTGCACCTGGAAGCTACGGCTACGAGGAGCTTGACGCCTCTCAGTACGCCGAATGGGGCATCGATTACCTCAAGTACGACAATTGCGGAGGCTTTCAAGCCAACACTTTGTCGGTCCAGGAAAGGTTCCATCGCATGTCACACGCGTTGAAGGACACGGGCCGTGACATCTTCTACTCCCTCTGCGAGTGGGGTCACCAGTTCCCATGGTTCTGGGCTGATCAGTTCAGTGACTCTTACCGCATGTCTGGTGATATCCACAGCGAGTACAGGAAGGACAACAGCAATGGCTGCGCAACAGCCTACTGCCTGAACACAGGCTACGCAGGCGTTAGCGTCTTGACGATGATTCGCAAAATGCGCGAGATCTCCAGGTTTCAGAAGCCAGGATCTTGGGGTAAGTTCCACTTTTCCCCTTCTCAGATCAGCAGCTGACCATTGATAGCGGACATGGACATGCTCGAGGTGGGCGTTGGAAACATGACAAGACACCAAGAAGAAACACACTTTTCGTTCTGGGCGGCCCTGAAATCTCCTCTCGTTATTGGTGCCGACGTCAACAACATTCGGGAATCGTCACTCGAGGTCCTGAAGAATAAGGAGATCATCGCCTTAAATCAAGATACACTGGGTGTTGCTGTCAACTACATTCCGAGTTTATCACGGGAAGGCAAGTATCAGGTATGGGCCGGACCTTTGAAGTCGGGCAAGTCTCGACATGTTGTTCTGGTGCAGAACTATGGCACAGATCCATTGGATATCTCGTTGCCGGTTAAGGAAGTGCCGAGTTTGAATGAAGGGCATCGTCAGCTAGTCATTCGTGACGTGTGGGCGAAGAAGAGCCTTGGGAAACTGGGTGCCACTATAACATTGAAGGGCATCGAAGTGGATCAAGTCAAGGTTTTGGTGCTGTCTGAGAAGTAAAGGGAGGTGCGCTAGGCCACTGTGGGATTTCAGACAAACGACATGTTGTAGGACTGGTTAGATAGTCAATGAATCTTCAAGATAAATACCATGGGCTACTGAGCATTAACGCTCTTGATGATATAAAGAGTTGGGCATTTATAGACCATATTGACAGTCCTTCAATTGCAGGAATAAAAGTCATGGGGATTTGCCTCTGACTGTGGATGCTAATTCATTGCCAGTTAGGGGATAGCTTGTCAAGAGTATCAACCGCACATAGCAACGTGATAATAGAACAAGAATAATCCACCCAATAACCCAAAACGTGACACAAAGATACAAAACAATCCTACTTTTATTAAGCTCCCATCACTGAGGCATGAAACCCCTCAGAGACGTCACCCTGTCGCTGGGTATTATGGTCTGATCCAGAAATGGATATGGACAGGGGTCGGCCATGAGGGAAGGATCTGTGAAGCAATCCGCCACGGAAATGGTATCTTGTGTGGAAGAATCCATGACTGACTGCATCCCATGACTTGGCTGAGTCAAGAATGCATCCTGTAGTGACCCGGGTAAAGGTGGGAACGCCAAAGAAACACTATCCGGAGAGCTTTTTGACGCCGGCTTGAATGCCATGGCGGTGGCATTGGCGTCTAGACCAAGTTGAAAAGCCGTGGCGTGAGAATAGGCCAAACTGCTCGGCGAGTTATCCTCTGGTTCGCAGTTTGGATATTTCTTGTCAGAAAAGGCCTCTTCCCGAATACTTCCAGCGCCGTGATAACCATCCTGGCGAGCTTGTAGGAGACGTGATTTGAATTTGGAAGCCAGGTTGGAGCTGGTGCTCGCGTGTCTGCCATTCCATCGCTTAGAGATCTCATCGAGGCTTTGCAGGATAGAATCAAACACGGGAGATATTGGCTTCTCTTGAAAGACGGCATGTGTAAGCAATGCCCGACCGCACACGAACAGGCAGAATGCAAATTGTGGATTTGCCAAGACGGGTGAAGTTGGGAGAAATCTCGTGGTGATACGAGATACTTCTTCTGTCGCAGCCAGACAGGTCTCCGCACTTGAAGCAGACGGGAGCTTGGCTGGTATGGATTTCCACTCTGAGGAAGGATAGGCCAGACCTTGGTGAAGGAGAACCACAGCAGTGTTGTGGGTGATGTGGGCCAAAACCAAGTTAGGGTCAAGGTTGCCATCGTCATTGACTAGACAAGCTTCTCTCCATGTCTCAGGGAGCAGGGCTTTCCATCTAGATTCTCTGTTAGAAAACGTAGTACGCGCAAGACGGGTGATTTTGACTTACTGCATGAGGCGCAGGTCCAGTTGCTTAAATCTGATGAGCCACCTTTGAATATCACGAGAATTACCAAAGTCAACCTCGTGTTGGAGAAAGAAGAAAATGACCAGCCTGAGGTTCTCGGTGGCTTCTATGCAGTATGCAAATCCGCCCAGAGAATTCTGCTCTTCCTCCCTCTCCATGTGAAGTTCCGGAAGAGCTTCTGGGTGTTGCATCTGGTCCAGAGTGCCGAAGAATGGGGTCGGTATTTGAAGATGCTCGCTCTCTTCCCAGATAGCTCCTTCACATGGTAGTCTGCGGTGGAAGTCGGCGCTGGTAAGGCAAGGGTTCCATCCAGTGCTGATACTGCAGAACCTATCCATCAAAAAGACATTCCAAAAGACACGTCGCCTCTCCTCAGCTTCTTGCCAGCCATTGCAAGGAGGAAGGAATGTCATTCTGTTCATGAGACTTCTCCCTGCTGAAGCACTCTCAGCGACATCGCTCTCTTCTTTGCTCAAGCGCAACTGCTCCACGGTCCTTGCCATGCTTCCAACCATGGACCACGTCGAGGGACCGTGTCCACTGCCAATCGTGTCAAAGGCGCAGATGATGAGTGCCTGAACGTTTCGGACAGAAAACGTCTCCATGCTCTTCAGGATGACGGCCTGCCTGCATCTCGTTGCATACCAGGTCCGCAACGATGGATTCTCGTTAAGTAGGGGATCGTCTGAAAACCTGATGCAGAGAGATACAATGGCTTGGAGAATAGTCGTCATGCCGGCTCGTTGCTCAGGTGACGCAAGAGCAGCCCTGAAATTCCGAACATGCAACATGGGAATCCAAGGGTGCACAGTTTCAAAGTAGATTTCCACCAGCGAGTCTACAAGCTCATCAGGTGGCATAGGGGCATTGGAAAGACAGGGGTCCGTGTTTTCGATGCCCGATAGCGCGGCAGCTTTGGTAGTTGCTGAGGTCGATATGCTGTTGCCTTGAAACTGAACAGGATCTCCTGACGTCAGGAAAGACAGCCTCTGCTTGAATGCTGAGGACTGCTCCTGTAGCGAACCCATTGGCGGTGAGGGTAGTGACTCGCTGAGATGAGGTTGGGCACTACCGCCGGAGATGGCATTCAACATCTGCTGCCACATGATGCCCTGTCCAACAAACATGTTTTCGAGGGCGGCTGAAATGACATGTCAGGGAGCTGCTAAGAGCACTCGATATCGGGCGTGACATACTGAGTCTCTGGCTGAGACTTTCCACAGCACCAGTCCGTAGTCCGGGCTTCATCTTACCGCCGTCGTAGACACAGTTGGCGCCTGGACAAAAGTCAGTCAACTTCGAAACAATTGCTGGGCTCAAGCGTAAGAGTGAAGTACCAATCTTGGAACAATTGGAACACGGCTGGTCTCTGGAGCATTTGGTCTTCCTCCTCCTGCAGGAGCTGCACGAAGGACCCTCTTCCTCCCTGGTACTAATGCGGGCCATCTTGCGTGGTCGTTCGTTTCCTGAGGCATTTTCATCGTCACCTCGCACGTGCTCATCGATAGAGCCGTTTGGGCTTGCCATGTTGTCTGCGTATGTTTCAAGGCTTTTGGGCATATCGCAAAGGGGTAGAAGACGGGAGAGGGAGAGGTCAAGATCAAGGTCCGAGCCCAAGATGATGAAATGTCTCTCGTGAGGTCCCCTGACATGTGGGGGATCGTGCCACAACCCCATGGGTCCCCGCAGTGGCGTTCTTTGGTTGCATTTACTATTCCGTATGCGTCCAAGTGAGCTGGGGTAGCTCGGAGCGCATGGACATGGCGTCAGGGGTTCGCGGGTTTCCGGAGGAATGTTCGGGCTCGTCTCCGACGGTTAATATGTGAATGTTGAAAACACGCCACAAGATGTGGCTAGATCGTTGATCATGGACGATTCCTCTCCCACGAGTGGTGGGGATCTGGGGGCAAGATTACCCCTCAATTACGGCACGGCAGCTGGTCACAAGCTCTAACGGCAGTTCACGGACCTGCTCACAATGTGATTGACCAGGGGTTGAAACAAGAACCCCACGGGGTCATGCTGGTTTAATGGCCAAGGGCGGCTACATATTTACTCTTAGACCTTCATGTCCAGAAGCTCTCGAACAAGGGGCTCGACTCATCGTAGTACTTCCAAGTAGTGAAAGTCACTCTGTCTCCAGGCTTACGGTTGCCGTCGTTTCCAAACTCATCCCCATTGTTATATCCTCTGCCCTCCAAGCCCTTGGCAAACCAGTCCGGCCATTCCTCGATGGCAAAATTCTACCGAGTCGAGTTGTATTTGTTCTCTTTCGTGAGCTTCTCATCTCCAATAAGCCTGTTTGGCCAACAGTTTGTGACCTCCACTTCTAGCATGTTGGCGCGAGAGGATCTCACAGCCGAGGTGATGTCTACCTCGTAGGGCGGGAGCCAGACGAGACCTTGATCCTTCCCATTCACCCTGACTGAGGCAATATTTTCAACTCGACCCAAGTTCAGTAGCACACGTGTCTTTGCACCCTTGCTTGTCTTGGTACCGTGATCCTTGGGCAACTGGAACTTGGTCATGTAGGTAGCTGTTCCAGAGAAATGAGCGACATCAAAATCCTCGTGGTCCTTCAGAGATTTGAGCTGAGGCAATTCGACTGTCAGCTTCCCACGCTTCTTTGGCAAACGATCGGCGGGGAACGAGACCTCCCAACTTCCATTGAGGGAGACAATGGGAAGAGAAGGCACCTCAACACTGGTCTTCTTGCCCCCAGCGGAAAACGTGTATTTTCCACCGCGGCGGAAAAGGGCTTTGTTTGACCCTCTGAACTCTATCGGCGAGGGAGAGTCCAGTTGTGGAAGCCCCTGCTCGAGCAATGCTTTGATATCAGCTGCCTTCAAAGACTCGGCGTG
Source organism: Ascodesmis sphaerospora (assembly GCA_027569015.1). NCBI lineage: Eukaryota > Fungi > Ascomycota > Pezizomycetes > Pezizales > Ascodesmidaceae > Ascodesmis > Ascodesmis sphaerospora. The sequence continues at coordinate 182,065 of JAPPUR010000023.1, read as the reverse complement.
AACTTCAAGCCCAGCGAGGTCACCGTCGAAGCGCTTTGTCATGCGTGCTGGCGCATCCGGCTGCCCTAGGCTTGGATGTATAACGTTGCTTGACTTGGTACCCTTGCTTATCATCTCGCCATTGACGTACAGTGAAGGCGTGTCATTCTCATACATGACGGCGAAATGAGTGCACCCCGAGACGGTAAAGTTGGTGGCGGTCTCGGTGAGGCCGATGACAGTCTTGGGGCTAGAAGTTGTCGCCTTCCCGATCTGAATACCGTTGGTTCCTAGAGAGAATGACATTGATGCATGTCCATTCCCATATGATGTCGTAGGGTAAATTATGTAGTTTGAAGTGCCAAACTGTGTAACGTCTGGCTTTGCCCATAGTGTAACAGTGAACGAAGACGAAATGTTTTAGTAAGGCGCTGCCACGAAAGACTCGAAAGGTGTCGCCGCCAAGTGCTGGTGACCGTCTTGGGACACTGAATCAAGACTCCTGCTTGCTTTCCGCCGCATGACAACGACGATAAACTCTGATGGGTTAAAGTGATAGACCAAATTCGTGCGAGAACCTGATCGGCTACTGATGACAAAATCAACAATTTCGCCAGTAATGGGATTCAAGATCTCCGGGTATCCTTGTCCTTTGAGGCTGATTACGACATCGGCGTGCTCCCTGAGTCCGTTACTGACGAAGAAAACATCCTCTGTGCCGTCTGTTCTGTGGGTGTAGTAGATGGCAGCATCGTTGCGAGAAGACGTGAACTCCAGATTGGGTGCGAGGTCAACGGCTTTCAAGGCCTCGGCAGCGGTCATGTTTGTGAAAACGTTCCCATTGCCAGCGAGGCCCCATAGCGACTTGATGAGTTTGGATACATCGTCATTGGTGTCTTTGAGACCAGCTCCGCGAGCAGTGGGGGTACCTGAAAGGAAAAGAATGGGCACTCCAGCTTGAGCGAGCTCAAGAACCTTTCTGATGCCTTGCTTGGTTGGGCTCGGCAAATCCGGGAAAATAAGAAGTCAATACGATGTGCCAGATGGACACGCTGCTCTGCCATCCTTCGCTTTCAGGTCCAGAAGATTCGCCCGAGAAAAGATGTCTGCTTGATAGGATAGTGGGACATTGTACGGGCTGTTGTAGGGCACAGTAGCCTGTGATGGCTCTTCGTTGATGAAGCAAGCGACGTCGACGTAGGCATTGGTGTTTTGCAGGAGATATGACATTCTTGACAAATGCTTATTCCAGCCGATTTGTTGCTTTGCCCAAGTGTTCATCCGGTCAAAGTGCGTGCCGAATGGTCCAAACGTCATTCCGGGAAAAGCCGCATTCACAGGCTGGTGAACGTAGCTGTGAAAGATGAATCGATTAGGGCCAAGAGTCATCATTCGATCACCCGTTGCTTTGAGCTGGAATGGATGCTCAGTCCAGGTAGAAACGTCAGGCTGGCCGGTGAAGGCCTCGACTGGCTGGATTCGTTCTCGTTGGATATGACTGCTGGAATCTCCAAGCTTTGGGTAGCCGTCTGATCCGTATGTGTAGTGTGACCAGAACTCTCCGTATGCAAAATCAGTCGAGGTAGCCAACTCCATGCTGTCAAAGGGACCGTCTCCATATGGCTCAATGAGCAAAGAGAGGCCATGCTTTCTCAGACGTTCCTGGAAGTATTCGTAGGAGTTGGTCTTGACCAAATCAGCATGAGTCAGGGGGAAGTCGTATAGAAACATTTCCGTGTTCTCGGTTAAGCCGATGATGCGGCCTGTGGCTGCCAAGATCCATGGTCTCAGAGAGTAGCCGCGTAGAAGCTTGAAGTCGGCCTCTAAATCATCGCCCCAGTTCTGCATGCCTTTCAAGATGTTAGTTGAGTGTTTTTAGGCGCAAGAGGGTTGGTCGTACCAAGTTCGTAACTATCGATCTCAAATCCATAGAATGTCTTAGGGATGTATGGCTTCAAAGCCTTGATGACTCTTGTCAGATGAGTATCGAAGTGAGCGTCTATAGACTTCTTGCTAAGGAGGTCCACGGAAAGTCCTGGGCAGATTTACCTATCAATGTGGTCTCATTGCAGAGCTAGTGCCTGCGATTGGTACAGACATATATAGAAAGGCAAACGAGCAAATTAATGAAAGGGTCGAGTTACCTCCGTGTCGAACAGGCGTTGCCGGCATTTCTTGCCCCGTCACTGTGTAGCCGATCTTTATGACAGTGTAAGTCTCGTCGTTTGATGGACGCCACTTCAGCTTCCCATCGTTAAGATGCGAGCTGATATCTATGATGGATGAAGGATCAATAGAAGGAAGATGAGCAGTTGTGAATGAAGCGGCCGTCACAGTTCCGGGTGGCCCGTGAGACTTTACAGCCCAGTTGGGTAGCCTGGGTGAAGAGGACACGTCGATACCGGTGATCCAGGATGGACCGGAGGGAATCAGTCGAAGGTATTTGGCCTTGACTTGGTTGAAAGTAATGACCGCCGGAGCATCCATCTGACTCGAGGCTGGAGCAAACACAGTAACTGCGACAGGTGTCCAGTCTACAGAATTGTTGGAGACAGAAACCGACCATTGATGGGGATAGCCTCTGGCACCATCAAAAGTATTGAGAGGCAGTTCTGGTGTACGATAAATCGCAATAGCTTGAGCGGTAAAGATTTCTTTGAAGGAGATGTCAATTTTTGCCGATTTCGATTCCAGTCTCAGTGGATTTGTTCTGTCGATGGTTGAAGTAATGTTGGTCTTGACGGCAGTTTCATTGATGCGAACTTCTTGCACAGAGTCTCGGAACACCAGGTGTCCCTCTCCTTGCCCAGTTGGATAAGCTAAGGTGAAAAGGTTCTGGTACATACCCAGCTTGCTGAAGGGTTTGGGCAGGATGGTGTCGCTGGAGGAGTTGGCGGTGATTCGACTCTCCGTCCAGACCAATTCCTCCATGGTCTCGTTGACGGGCAGGTTATGGCTGCCAACACCAGAATGTCCCGGAGAATTGTGCATTGCTGCTTGCATGCTACGTTTCTCAAGACCCTTGACAGCGTGGACAACCAAGGCAAGCCATTCAGAGCTGCCATAAGTCACAGGCCCTTCCGGTAGCCCAGCTTGAACGTCTTTGATGAGGGCACCGCCATGACCAGCCTCTGCCATGGCCGCGAGGTCTTTGTGAAGGCCATCCTTGTTGATGTTGCCGTTCATCCAGTGCCAGTAGACATGGGGTCCGAGGTGAGATTTAGGGGAAGCAAAGTTCTTAGCCAGAGTTTTGGGCTCGAGGATCTGAGCATTTCCACGAGCAGAAAGGGCGACAAAGGAAACGAACAAGAGAATGACGGTAAAATGACCTAACGCGAGAGGATACATGGTAGTGGTAAATGAGAGGCATTGGAGAAATCGCGTTGTCCATATTAAAAATCAACAGAGGTCAAAAGATAAATGTAATTATATCCATCTCTCCTGTCATGCGGCAACCCGGCTCATAGCTGGAGATGCGGTACCATCATCTCCGCATCGAAAACCTGGGGCCCCGCAAACTCCGTTACCCTCGGGGCTTTCAGAGACTGAGGAATTTAGTACCGGACTAACTGTCGGGTTTCGTGACCGGCCATCTGCCCCGCCTCGGGCCATCATGATAAGCAGGAGTGCCGAGCCAAGACGGAAACAAGGTAGGTATTTGAGCACTTCGTTAGAATATCGTTTCAACTCAGTAGTGCCAAGAAATATGGTCAGTTACTCCAACATGACTTGGTTGGGATGGGTCCTTGTGGCTCTTCTTTACGTCTCTTCGCCGGCCTCTGGTTTGCCCACCTGCGATGGACGGCCTCCAATTGCCACGACCAAGAATGGGACGCTCAGGGGCTTGCATCTTCCCGAGTTCCATGAAGACCTTTTCCTGGGCGTTCCTTTCGCCCAACCCCCTCTCGGCGACCTGCGCTTAAGACATCCCGTCTCACTGAACGAATCGTGGCATGGCGTGCGAAACGCTACCAAGCGAAGCCTTACTTGTCCTGGTTATGCTGGGTTCGATAAAGGCTTGGATTTGGGAGAAGGTAAGCTAATACAGTATATGAGCGTCATCAGGATTTGGCTGACAAATTATCCATGAAGATTGCCTGACGGTCGATATTGTACGACCAGCTGGTGTGCGCGCGGACTCTGAGCTTCCAGTATACGTGTGGATTTATGGCGGAGGTATGAGCCCCCAAGTATCGGCAAAGTATGTGATCTAACGTAGCGATATAGGTTTCACAGCCGGGGGCAGTGCTGATCCTCGCTACAACACGTCGTATCTTGTCAATGCTTCAGTGAGCATCGGAAAGCCTATCATCGCCGTCTCGATCAACTACCGTGTCGGCGGATGGGGCTTTCTCGCCTCCAAGGAGATGCAGAAGGACGGAGCGTTGAACATCGGTCTCTTCGATCAGCGCCTTGCGCTCAGGTGGATTCAGGAAAATATCCAGGGCTTTGGTGGTGACCCTCGCAAGGTCACCATCGCTGGAGAATCTGCTGGAGCTTTCAGCGTGGGCTATCATCTTGTCGGATTTGGAGGCGACAACGAGAACTTGTTCAGAGCTGCCATCCTGCAAAGCGGTTCAGCCCTGGGTCCTTCAAGTGAACATATTCCTGTCATTTCTAATGAACTTGCGCTGACCCGGTCATAGTTCAACGCGTATCAGGTGACTACCAGGACATCTACAGCAATGTCACAAAAGCTGTGGGCTGCTCCAAGCACAAAGATACTCTCCATTGTCTTCGTCATGTCAAGTACGAGACTCTGTTCAAGGCGTTTGCTCCCTTCGTCGTCACACCCGTCCTGGATGGCAAGTTCTTCACTCAGCTCCCTTCGATATCTTTCAAGAAGAATCAAGTTGCCAAGGCCGCAATTTTGATTGGCTCCAACACCGACGAGGGAACCGCCACCTTCTTTGGTCCACGAGGAACGTTGAACACGGACAAGGACGTGGCCAAATATCTGTCCACCATGGGGTCTGGACTTGATACAAAGACTGTCCGCCACCTTATGCAGCTCTATCCAGATAATCCAGCTCAGGGATGTCCGTTCAATACGGGCGAGGAGCGCTTCGAACAGAACGGGAAGCAGTACAAACGTGGGGCTGCCATTGCAGGGGACTACGTCATCCATGCTGGACGACGTGCAACAGCCGAATACTTCACCTCTTTATCTCGACACCGCGGGCAGCCCGTCTACACATATCGTTTTGATCAGACACCGTGGGATGACAAGGAAGAACTTGTGGCTACAGAAGCTCCCGTATCCAGCACACACTACGCGGAAATCTGCTTCGTTTTCAACCAGGAGCCAAGTGCGAGTAAGAAGAACACCAACTGGATTGGCCCGCATCCCGAGTACTACCAGCTTTCAAAGCTCATGTCTCGAAGCTTCATATCCTTTGTCCATGACCTCAATCCAAACCATCATGGAGTCAAAGGAGCCCCTCGGTGGCCAGAGTATGGACAGGGTCATGAGAATTTTGTCTTCAAGGTCAACAGCTCCTGGGTTGAAAGGGATGATTGGAGGAAGCCGCAACTTGAATATTGGGGGAAGATTTGGACCAAGTTGGAGACCTGAGGTTTCTGAACTATGGGTGGAATTCAGGGGACGTTGAAAGAACAGAGAGCTGAGGGGCAGGGATGATTTGATAGGCCAAATGAGAAAGACTAAGGCTCAGGCGTGAATCCGATTGGATATAAATGCCCCATAAGGAACTTGGTGACGTAGATGGCGGTTCTCAACTTAACCCACTCTCATTGGCCAATTCCATCTTGCGAGAATGTCCAACAACGGCTCATCAGTTATACCTCCCCACAGAAGCAAACGACTGTGAAATGGATTCTGAATGATTGAAATCTATTCCGTTTATGTAAAAAACAGAGAAATATCATATTCATCAACTAGATATACTCTTCATCACGTACGTAAGTTAGTTTCTATCCTACCTGTGAAGAAGGATATCTATTTAATGGGTTAATCTGAACCCTACCCTATACTGTAACCTTTCTGTTTTTAAAAGTTCCAAGCAGGAGGCATTCCCCGTATTAACTGAGACCACGATAAACACCCTACCCTGAATGAACGTGAATTCTTTCTCAATAGCTGGGGTAGATACTGGTGATTGAGGTGAAATTTTCCGGAACGTTGTACGGTGTCTTTCCCGCCATTTTTCGTTCGGGCCTGGGCCGATAGCTATCGCGACCTCCGCAACTATACCCATTTAGCCTACAAACACCAAGCGAGGTCTGAAGATCCGGGGTTGACGCGGGGTATTCAATGGAATTAATGGCTCTGTTACTGCGTAGTAGGTTCGGGTTTATTTACCTGTGGCACGGCTGATGTTTGTGTCCAGTATCGTAGCTTGTGCGCACACGTCACTCGTAATGTCTCACTTAACCTACGCGCTCTGGAGCTTGTGTCTCTTCACCTCATTGGCTCACGCTATCTGGAACCCAATAATCTCCGGATGGAATCCAGATCCAGCCATTCTTCGCGTTGGCGATGATTACTACATTGCTACCTCTTCTTTCGAATACTGGCCTGGCATTCCCATTTATCACAGTACGAGTCCCCAACCGTTTCGCTTTTGATGTCATCTGATGTTTCCTAGGCAAGGACTTATCCAATTGGAAACTCAAATCGCATGCTCTCACAAGACCTGAGCAGCTGCAGCTCTATGGAACACCCACCGGAGCAGGTAGGCCTCATTTCGCTCATCCCGTCTCTCGACACGTTGACAATCGCGATCTGACATTCTAAACAGGAGCCTGGGCACCTAGCCTGGCCTATTTCGATGGAAAATTTTGGCTGGCGGCCATGACGCGATGGACTTATGACCCCGTCGCACGCGTCTGGCCCCGAGTCTGGTTCATGTCTTCACATGATCTCAAAACTTGGTCAGATCCAATCTGGGCTGAGCCATGGGGCATCGACCCAGAGCTCTTCCGTGATCCCGTATCCAAAAAGACATACCTGAACTTGATGGCTCCAAACAACAACAAGGATAGACTTTGGGGCCTCTCCCAGTGTGAGGTTTCTTTGTCATCGGGTAATTGTGTCGGGCCATACGTTAGTCTTTGGAACGGAACGTTGCCGCATAACAACACGGCCAGACCTGAAGGGCCTAAGATGTACCACAAAGATGGATGGTACTATCTACTCATTGCGGAGGGTAAGTTTTGTTGCCCAAGTCATCGGATTGTTTCGTTGACATTCCTTAGGCGGCACAGATCAGCAGCACCGATCAACTATCGCAAGGAGCAAGTCCCCGTCTGGTCCCTTCGTTAGCAGCCTACAAAACCCTCTCTTGTTCAATGGGAAATGGGGCTTCACCAATCTGACTGTTCAGTCAACCGGCCATGCTACCCTTGTGGAGACTGCGGATGGAGAATGGTATGCTTCATTCCTGGCTCGCCGTAATATCAACGGCACATCTCCCCTAGGTACGCACCACAACAGACCAATTCATGATGGCACAGCTAACAACACCAAGGACGGGAAACCTTCCTTACAAACGTTGATTGGAAGGATGGATGGCCAGTCTTCAACAAGGGCAACCCAATCATCTTGAGTGAACAAGTTGGGCCAAAAGTTGGTCCCCGTCGGGTTCCTCCCAAATGGGTTGATGACTTTTCGACGAAGAAGCTTGATCCATCGTGGTACCAACTTCGAACACCCTACACTAAGAATTATGAGCTCAAGAAAGGCCGACTGATTCTGAAGCCCAATGTCTTTGGCCTCAGCGATCGTGATACTCCAGCGGCCTTACTGCGCAAGCAAAAGTCTCTCAACATGACGTGGTCGGCCGAGCTGTCCAGTTTTCGCGGAAACCTGGGTCCCAGGAACCGAATTGGGATCTCATCGTATCTTTCCGAGTTTCAACACCAGGATATTGGTATCCGAGGATGCGTGAGCCAGACGGGGATGTGCATCTACACAGAACTAAACAAGAATGGAACGCAGGAAGTAAGTTGCGAGAAGCCAATACCGTAGGACTACGGCTAACAAAGATAGTATTGGCAAACACCTCTCAACCAAACAAAGGGATTGAACAAGGGCCTCCAGTTGCACATCAGAGCTGAACCGCTTAAATATCACCTCGGTTACAGCGTTGCAGGTGACAAGCCGACCTATGTCACCACAATTGCATCTTCTTGGCAGGCGTTTCCACCACCAGGATGGTTCGTGTTTAGTGGCGCGTCTTTTGCGCTGTTTGCGACTGGAGAAGGCGAGCCTTGGCCATACGATGCACCTGAAGTCGGCTTTGAGAAAGTCTGGGAAACGTATTACGAGGAGGATATCCCGGATTTTGATCGATGGTAGTGACGGCTGGTCAAGAACATGATGCGCTCCAGTCCTCTTGGTATGAGTGTCAGCTGTGAACATCCTCATATACATACAAATGCTTGAGATAGCGAATAGTCATGTAGTGTCTGCATCACGCCAGTATCATGGGCTATGAGTAATTGTGCGCTCCTAGTGTTTAAGGTGGTCTTCTTCCAATTGATTGTTGTTATTGTTGTCATGATGCGTCGCTTCACCACGCCGCGGTTTGGACTGGCTGTGAGGTCCAATTGCATGCTGATGGTCACGTACAACAAGTCAAGGCGTGATTGGTTTAGTGGTAAAATTCCCCGTTGCCATTCGAGTAACGAAGATGAAGAAATAAGTAATTTAGATATAATTGAAGGCATCTAAGGATAACCCTACTTCGCAATAAATACGGCCGCGAATTTCGATTCCCAGATCACGCATTGCCGGATAGCCCGTTCCGATGTCAGTATGACAAGGAAATGGTGTTCTTTTTGGCTTTGAACCCTTTTGAAGGTGGAAGAGATGCAAATCCAATACCACCGCTGTCATCAAATGATCTGTGGTCTAAATACGGAAGGTGGAACTTCACCGTAACGTTATCTCCGGCACATCCACTCATCGGGAGGATCCCCGGGACCTTTTCCGGGCCCGATATGAAAGTGAATGTATTGAACAGATTCCTTCAAATCGATATTTCTCATAGGTTTGTAATAAGCCGCATTTCGATTATATTTTGGGTTATTGTTTGTTTCTTTTTTCCGGTATCTTTATCCGTTTACGCCGTATACATTCTCTTGTTGCTCTTGCTGCCTCCTATTCACTCTACCTATCGCCTGTTGTTGGAGATGACGCTCCAATCTGTGGGCACAGCCACCCATCAACTGGCAAAGAAGCGCAAAGTTTCGGTTAGTCTTACAGGCTTCTTGGGGTCTGAAAACTAATGTTGTCCATCAGCAGTTTGACGACCAACTTGTCAACGGTTTGAAAGAAACGAACGGCGAGAATACGCATGCGAATGGTGGCTTGTCATTAACCACGTTCAAACACCTTCGTCTTCTCTACTCCCCCTCCGTTGGAGCAAAGATTTGGGGGATTGCTGAAAGGGACCTTGACTCGGTATGGCGCATTAGTCTATGGCACAGGCCTCCCATCCACTGACAAACGAGGTAGTCCGAGCCACCTACATGGTATCCAGAGTATACCAAGCCAGGAAGCACCGGATACGTCTATAGGGATCTTTCATTCTGGACCTCGGGGTTCTTTCCCGGTTCCCTCCATCTCCTCCTGGAGCGTACACGGAAATTTCGGAGCGAGTTGGACTTGGTCGGTTACAATCCTGAAAAGGGAACCACTCCCCACGTTCTTCAGCTCGAGTACACATCAGCCTCTCCGCCTTCCTATGATGAAGTTGCTAATAGTGACTCACAGACATGCTTGCAAATGGTGGACAGAGAACCTTCACCAAAATGCCTCCCTCCTCGGCACCCATGATCTCGGGTTCATGATCTTCCCCTGGGCTCGTGTGCAATGGGATCTCCACCGCGACCAAAGGGCATTTGACACCATGATGAAAGCAGCAAACACCCTAGCTGATCGCTTCAGCGAGACTACTGGCTGCATGAGGTCTTGGGACAAGTGCCAAACAAAGTGCTACTCGTTTACAGATACCAGCAAAGACTTTCTGGTAATCATAGTAAGTAGAGCCTACCTCTTGTTCGTTCCACATCTAACATGACACCTACCCAGGACAACATGATGAATCTTGAGCTCCTCTTCTGGGCTGCGTCCCAGACTTCGTCCCGAGCCGAGTCAACTCGTCTTTTCAACATTGCAGTTGCCCACGCACGTACCTCGCAAAAATATCACGTCCGCGCCGACTCTTCCACCTGTCACGTCGTCAATTTCGATCCTTCGACCGGAGACCTCAAGGAGCGTCTTACGAACCAGGGCTATAGCCATACATCATGCTGGTCTCGCGGACAGGCATGGGCAATTGCAGGATTTGCCGAAGCGTACAAATGGAGTGGCGAGACTTCGTTCCTTGACACGGCCAAGCGCTGTGCCGACTACTTTCTGAGGAGGTTGCCTGACACGCAGATCCCCCCGTGGGATTTTGACGCCGCTGAAGCATCTGAAGGCACAAACCAGCCTCCTGATACGAGCGCTGCGGTTATAGCTGCGTATGGGATGCTGGTTATGCATCAAATGCTTCTCAACCGTGGCGAGCAGTCGCCTTACCTTGAACATGCACTACGAATCGTGGACGCTGTTTGTTCTAGACACTTGAACTCTTCGGCACACGGAAAGGATAAGAGCCGTCTCATTGACACTGTCGAAAACGGCTCTGGTGTGCCCGTGTCGCATGTGGAGTGGGACATTGGCGAGGGGGATACGATTGTCAACGGAGCGACGATTAACAACTTCAAGTTCGCTCCGCGCCGATGGGCTGATCATGGACTGGTTTATGCTGATTACTTTTTCCTTCTTGTTGGAAACAAGCTTCTAGAGATGAATGCTCTTAGACAGATGCTGTAGACGATGAATGTTTTTGATCTTTTGTTCTGTATCTACTTTAGTTCTAGAAATATCATATGGTTTACAAAGATATGAGAATCTGACTTTGGTCTCAATGGTACCGTTGTTGATTGCCATGGAACGTTGACTGAGTTTACCAGGGTTGTAATTGTTGCCGTTCCTCTGTTCGTAGCTTGATCCGAAGCTCGTGGGGGAATTGCGGGGAAGGATAGGAGGGATCCCTGACATTCCATGTCGCGTGAGTTTCTGCTGGTGATTCACTGATCGCCCTTCCCCGGACATTGGCGCGGTTGATCTTGGATGGCGACATGACGCGACTTTCGAATCTCGCTTGATGCTTCGGACAAAGTTTCGGCCCACCGCCGATGGCATCCAACAACCCAGAACAAGCAATCGATCCGGGGTGTTTCGACACCTGACTTGACAAAGAACGCTAGATGTGACTAGTCAGCGGGACCAGTCCAGAACGAGCGAGTCTTCGGAGTGACACCGATAATTCACCCGGACTCCGGAGTGCAACCCCCGCGAGATCAATGTGTTGAATCACCAATGGCGCGAGAAGAACATCCAAAGCTGCAACAATATCAAGGCGACGCTCGCACCAGTTTGACTGAAGATCATCCCCTTCAAGACACTCACGACTGTACTTGCAATACACGCTCATCGGCAATACGGGACTCAACATGACGAAAGACGCGCAGGTGCAGCATACTGACTCCATCACCTCTGCTAGAGCAGTGGGTGTGGAAGCGAACAATGTTGCAGATATCGAGGTATGGCCCAACTTGGATCCCGATACCCTTTATGGAACTATTCTAACTGCAGAGTTTAGACCGCCAACTACGCAGGTGCTCCTGTCGAGATTGACGACGCGACCAACAAGGAACTCTTCTGGACTGTAAACAGGCGCATCTTGGCCTGTATGCTCGGAACCTATTTCTGCCAGTCCCTTGACAAGGGCACTCTCGGTTTCTCTTCCGTCATGAACATTCAGGAAGATGCGAATCTTCATGGACAGCAGTTCTCGTGAGTCCACGCCTTCCCATAACTAGACGAGCAAAGCTGACACAGACAGATGGCTGGGAACAATCCTTTACATGGGCGTCCTCGTCGGCGAATACCCCACCAACCTCCTCCTTCAGAAGCTCCCCGTCGCGAAATATCTGGCTGTCAATGTCTTTTGCTGGGGGTGCGTCATCACTTGCTCCGCGGCTGCCAAGAACTTTGCCTCGCTCATGGTGGTTCGGTTTCTTCTGGGTGTCTTCGAGTCTTGTGTGCAGCCTTCGTTCATCATCATGTGAGTTCCCACCGCAACATGGTTCTTCGACTTGTCTAATATGGCTCCCAGGACGAGCATGTGGTACACGAAACGGGAACAGTCTATCCTCACATCTCTCTGGTACTGCATGACTGGCGTTCAGCTGATGGTACAAAACATTCTGCAACAGCGAGTCAATGTGCAACAAGCTAACAGTTCAACTTGCTAGGTCGGTGGTATCATTGCCTGGGGAGTTTCTCACTACAAGAACGGAGTCATCTATTCGTGGCAGCTGCTTTTCCTCGTCCTTGGACTGGCCACCTGTGTCTGGGGTGTCTTCATCGGCTGGTGGCTTCCTGACTCCCCCATGAAGGCCAAGTGCTTCAATGAGGACCAGAAGCGCCTGATGGTCGAGCGTGTTCGAGCCAACGAAACTGGTATCCAGAATAAGTCGTACAAGCGCTACCAAGTCGTTGAAGCCGTGACGGACCCAGTTGTCTGGTGCTATGTTATGCTTCAGCTTACTTCGACATTGATCATTGGAGGCTTGGGCGTTTTCTCGAACCTGATTATTTCTTCTTTCGGCTTCACCTATCTCCAGACTCAACTTCTCAACATTGCTCAAGGTGCGGTCACCATCATTGTCATGGTTGGAAGTGCCACTTTGGCAACGGCTACTGGGCAAACCGCTTGGGTTATGCACGCTTGGACTATGTAAGTCACTTACACCCAAGTTGCCCTTAGATCTGCGACTGACGCGTCTCTTAGTCCTGCGATCATCGGAACGGCAATCATCTACAGTATTCCACCAAACCATTCCAACCGTGTCGGCCTGCTCATTGCCTTCTACTGCACCCAGTTCTACCTCGCTGAAGGCAATCTGATCTTTTCGCTTATTTCTCGTAACATTGCCGGCCAAACCAAGAAGTCGACTACTCTGGCCATTACCTTTGTTGCTTGGGCTGCTGGCAACATGACTGCCCCTCAGGTACGCCTAACCTTTCCCAGTTCTTAGATCACAGCTAACTCGCTCAAGATCTTCCAAAAGTCCGACGCGCCTCGCTACAAGAATGGCTTCATCGCCCACTTCTGTCTCTACGGTCTCTTCAACATTTTCCTCGTCATCCTTCGCGTGCTGTTGACTCGCCGAAACATCCTGAAGAAGAAGGCGGCTGCTGAAGCGTCGCACACGGACGCTGGCAGTGAAAAGGGGTCTCAAGAGGATCAGGTCCAGCACCGCAATGCGTTTGCTGATATGACGGACAAGGAGAACCCCGACTTCCGATATGACACTTAGTCTGGAGAATGAGTTCTTGTTGATGGAGGATGGTCAAAGGATGGATATTGGACTGGGTGTGAGTCGATGGGGAGACGAGTGACAGGGCTGGTTAACTTCTGGGTTGGGAAGTATATTTTGGAATACATCTACTTTTTCCATTCCGCTGGCATCAAAACAATCTTGGCTAAACCCAGTAGTCATTATGTTAGCAAGATCCTACAGCGGCTCTAACTGACCTATGATGGAGAGTTTAACTACTCGTTTCGCAAATGCTTTACGCGTATTGACATGAATTCCTGTTTCATTTTGGCGAACGTACACTGTACAATAGATCTCGTGATCTGGAGTTATACTGACTCAAGGTGGTCAATTCCAGATGGTATAAGCCCAGTGCTGGTATCATCAACCGCCAGGGAGGGCCCAGTCTCACTTGTTGCACACGAATGCTGGGGAGCGAAATATTTCAAGAACTCAATCAAGTACTGTAAATAGATAGACAACCTTCGCTTCGAAAGGTTGATGTAAACTGAAGATAACCTAACGGCCATGGTGATGCTGAGGTCAACATCTCACCAGCGCTTACAATCTCACTCTAAGCCACGACAAGACGGCGCTTGACGACGTCGATGCTGAACCGATTTGTCTGATAACTTGTGCTGGTTGACTATCTGAAGAAAAAACCAGTAACAAGGTTTCCGTCTCGGCTCTTTCGTTGGCAGTCTTGCCTGAGTAGGTTTATAGCTATCTTCTGATTTCGAGCATCTTGCTGAATCCAGAGTTATGCTTCACCGAGCATCGGGCAGGATGTAATTGCCGGCCCATTGTAGAACATTCTTGTCTTCTGATACAATTTAGACACCGCGGTATATCTCTCGGGCATTATCCGATTACATTAATTTCGGGCCGTCGGGGTTCTGTAGCTGGCCGCCGGAAGCGTGCGGGGGAGGTCCCCGGACTTGTTGATGTCGGAAGAAGGCGGGAACATTTCCCGCCGACGGTCCCAATAACTCGAACGTACGTCATTGCATTTCTTGGATCTTAAAGTGTGTGCTGTTCCTGCAGCTGTAGAACCCCGAATCATTCCTGCAGGTCCAAGTCGTTCGTTGCCTTTGTAAGAGGCTTTGGCTGGTACAACACTCCATCATGACCAAGGTATGCCGCCCCTACATTGATTGCAACCAGTTAATTTATTTCATGTTGCTCACCGTCGGTTTAGCTAGTCATTGCAATCCTTTCTGTATTCGTCATTGCCGCTCAGGCATTGACATCCAACGTCCCCGCGCTCAACGGTACGTCAAAACGCTGTTCCATGGCAAAGCGATACACCATCTCGTTTAACACGGCTAACACGATCTTTCAAATAGGCCCTGTCATCTCTCCTAATAATTTGCCAGGCGCTAAGAAACGACCTGGAGAGTTTGTCCATCCTGGCCTTTGGCACACTCACGACGATCTCGAGCGTATCCGCAACAATGTCAAGAGCGAAAAGGAACCATGGAAGACAGCATACAAAGATTTTAGCACCGATAAATACTCTCTCAGCAGTTATACCATGCAGGGTCCGAAACCAGTGATTTGCCGTGGACCTTGCAGCAACTATACATCATTTACAGCAGATACTCGGGCCGCTTGGCAGAACGCCTTGATGTGGTATATCACCAAGGACCAAGCCCACTGGGACCGGGCCACGAGTATTCTTGACGCCTGGGGAACCAACCTCACCAACATTGTCGGCTTGGATACTTCGTTGTTGGTTGGCCTCGAAGGGAGCATGCTCGCCAACGCGGCAGAGATTATGCGATGGGAAGGCAACTGGACCGAGGTTGGTGCGAGATGGCAGGGCGGTGCCGGCTTCTCCAACCAGCTTTACTGGCTCTTTGCGCGGCAATCCATCATCATTGGTCAGGCTAACTATGGTATGGTGAGCATCAAAGCTCTTCTGGATTTCGCCGTCTACTTGGACGATGTCAGCATGGTGAGTACCGTACCTCCGTCGAAAGCATTCATTCGCAAGTCACTCACGTCGACTAGTACAACTATGCTCTGAACGCATACCTAAATGACCCTTGCGCGGGAATCTATGGCAACGTTGATCCATCCACAGGCCAGTCATCAGAAGCTGGCCGCGATCAAAGCCACGCCCAGTCCGGTGTGGCCTGGGCTGCATATGCGGCCCGCACAATCCAGTCTCAGGGTCATGATGTCTGGAGCGAGGGTGGAGACTTGTTGCTCAAGGGATCCGAGTACTTGGCAAAATACAGCCTCGGAAATAACGTGCCATACAACAAGAACTTCTATCGCTGCGAGGCAATCTTGGTTAATGGACCATGGTCAGAAATCAGTGAAAAGAACCGTGGCGTTGGTTTGGTCAACGGTAAACTCACTGGATCAGTATGGGACATCATCTACTACGCCTACAAGGTTGCTCGCGGCCGAAACGCTCCTTGGACCACCAAGGCCAAGCAAGCTTATGACAAGGACGGAGGTCAGTTGTACACGTCGTCGGCCGATCATCCCGGCTGGGGTGATCTAATCTGGAGCTATGAGAAGGGAGAGTCCACAAAGTCGAAGAAGAGGACTATCTGGGGAGGGGGCAAGATTGGTCCCAACGGTGATGGTAATGTGAACATCTAGAGAGTAGATTGCTCATCGCTTGGTGTATGTCACGTGGTTGAGAATAGTCTTGATCACTACCCTTTGTAGTCAAACATGACCTCCAGATCTTTATCTCACTTGCTGTGACTTAGCCGTCAAAGGATGTCCTTTCCTGCTTTCCTTTAGAATGTCTGTGTGATGGAACTGTACTGCGGAATACAACTATTTATTAAAGGGATAGGCACTATCTTCATCTACAAGTGCGGTCTTGTTCGTCACGAAGACGATTAAATATAGCATCGCTGTCTCCATCTATCGTACAAACCGCCTGCGGTCACCTTGAAGTATGAAAAACGGCGGTTGAAGGATCCTTGTTTTCCCTGTGAGCACGATGTCAACTCCATCTCCTTTCAAGCAGCCCTCCATAGGCATAGCCATTATCCCACCAACCTCCTAACTTTGGTAAGTCGTTGTACGATCTAAGTACGATTTGGACAGTAGTGCGGATATGGGTTTTGCGGTCGTTGGTAGCGTGCGGAATATGTCCATCCATATAAAACCAGGATGCTTCCAGCGCTCTCCCCTTTTGGTAGAGGCATCGGGCTTCGTGAATTCTCCTTGTTCCATGAACGTCGATTGAATATCCGTTGCTTTCTGTATCACGTTCTGGATAGAGTGCTCGTAGATCCGACTGATATTATTGTGAAGATAAAACACCATTCGCCGAAAATCGTAGCCTTCAGGATACGGCTTTGGAAGACGCTTAATCAGCTTTGTAGGGAAATTTAGCCCCTGTAATCGTGGCTAAGGTGATTTGAAGACTCCAGATTTCCCAGCCATTGGCTTAAGTTCTGTTGCCCATTGTGCTTCCTCTACAATGGCTGGTTCATGGGCTTCAAATCCGTTGTTGGCCAGGGTCCGCTCAGTCGCGGATGCTAGTTGAGTTCCGGGAAGAGGCAGGGCTATTTCTGGAATCACTAGTTGCCCATAAGCAAGGCAAACGAGAAGCCCGTGAATGATGGGAACCGCCAGTAATATTCGAAATCTTAGTGTAGAAGCCATGGGAGCGATGGCGATGGTCTTTGGTGATGGTCGTCGTTGGAGTTGTTGCTGGTTAGAGCTGTTGATGGCTTGCTTTCCTGATGAGAATCCAGAATCCAAGACGGCCGAATTGATGCTGATAATTTGAGCTTTGGGCGATTTTAAACCGAAGAGGCCTCCCACAATCAAGTTCAGGACGGTCCCTTTGTTAACAAAGCATGACGCTCAAAGATGCCATGTGTCCTCTCCATGATTCAGGCCTATAGCTTGCTTCAAGCGGGACGAACTTTTCGAAGGCTTCCATCATTAGATAACCTCTAAGTCCTCCTTCTATGGATCCTATTCAAGATACCACCGCGTACAGCACAGTGCAAAGTGTTGGGCAGTGGTACTCCTCTTATGGCTCAACATTCCATTACTAATTCAACACTTTCTTCCAGTGTCCATTTTCCCCAAGATTTCGGACCCTATGTCTCATCTGCGGCATTGTGATACCTTCTTCTTGGTAGCAACCTTGTTGCAAAAAGTCAAAGGGGTGAATGACCAGAGCCCGAAAAGTTTAAACACCCAACATGTCAAAAATTCACAGACTTCTAACCTTGAAAGGAAAGTCTACAGTGATGCCAATTTCTGGTACTTGAAATCATCTGTACTTGCAATCGCTTGGTACTTGCGACGGCTTGCAACGGGATATTGTAATGGTTCACACCATCTTCGTCAAGGTCGCTCAGGGGCAGCTCTAGCAGACTAGATATCCTTTTGCCCCCCTACGATGAAGTCAAAAATGTCATCATGGCTGTATAAATGAGCAAAGCAACTGCATTGTTTATTCTCTTGACATCGTAGGCCATGGAAAATCCTCTCCAACCCAACTTTTGGAGCCATTCCCATCTACCAAATGTCCACAGATCGTATCCTACGTAGAATCGCGGGCCGTCCCGAAACACCACCAAGAAGTTCCTCGAGTGAGGGTGATTTCTTTCCTTGAAGTATCTACCCAAATCTTGCCAACAGAGACGGTAAAGTGAAACATGGGACCGAAAACCTGCGCCCGTTGTGAAGTTATTCCAGCTCTCAGCAATGGAAATCTTGACGTGAAAATTTTTCAAGACTGATGGGGAGTTATTGCTCTCTAGATAGGTGACCTAGAGTGAATTCTGGACATAAAAAGGCGAGCTGTACCCCCGACAACGGGACTTATTCTTTTCGATCCTTCTCTAACCCTTGTCCCTACTCTATCTCCTTTGAAGTTCCTCTTCAACTATTCACAACTCATTCTCACCCATCACCATGATAACCCAGACCTGCCCCCTCATGGCGATTCTGGCCATGCTTGCCTTCATAGGCATGGCAGTCGCAGCACCTTACAGTGACATTGGTCTCGAGATAGCCCTCCCTGACATGAAGACGGTTTACCCCATTCCCCTGGAGGTAGTGATCAGACGGGATGAGAAGATCGATAGCAAGTTTGAGGCCGAGGTCTTTAACCACAACGATGAGACGGTCAAGGTTTTGAAGTTTGGCAGCTTCCTTCATGATGATGATGTTGCTCTCAAGGTCGCTGATGTCTTCCACAATGGTAAGCTGAGACTTGTACAAGATCCTTATCATGACCCTAATGTTAACCTTTAATTCTTTAGGCAATCCTGTTCGGTTCCTGGGTGTTACTCCTTTGTTGAACTTTGACAAACTTGACCAGAACCAGTTCGTCACTATCAAGACGGGCCAGTCGGTCAAGGTCAAGTTCAATCTCGCCGAGCACTACGATTTCTCGCTGGGCGAAGATTACACTGTCCTGATGCAGGGCAGCCTTCCCATCGCAGACCTAGGCTCGACCAACATCATCGGGTACATCCCATACGCTTCCAACTCGCTCAGGTTCATGGTGGACCGACGTATAGCTGAGCAGACTCGTATGAAGTACCTCGACCGCATGCCAGGAGTTCAGCACCAGAACTGCGAGGGAGAGAGAATCGAGAAGCTCAGGGAGTCGCTCTCTCAGTGCTTCCAGCTCGCCGATGAAGCCGAAGAGGAGGCTCGATTCGGTGACTCGTGGAGATTGGAGGAGGCCTTTGGTGCCTCTGACGAGAAGACCCGCTCAAGGGTTGCTGAAGTGTTTGCTGAGGCAAAGGAAAAGTGCAAGATTGATTTCCGCAAGGTTGATAAGATCTGCCCCGAGTACTACTCCGAATGTCTGTCCAGGAAGAAGATCGTCACAGCCTACATCCAGGAGCCCACGAGTCAAGTTGGATACTGCGACAACTTCTTCACCCTCCCCGTCATGCCTGAAAAGTGTCACGGTTACGACTCATCCGAAGCCTGGGGCTGGCACCCTTCTCGCGCAGGCGCCGTGATCCACGAGATGATCCAGTTGAACTTGAGGAACACAATGGGGGTAAACGCCACGCTTGATACCGAACATGGCCTTGCCAAGATTCTCGCCCTCAGCCCTGAACTCTCCGTGAAGAATGCCGACAACTATGACCTGTTTGCTTCTCATGTCAGCCTCAACTGTGACGCTATCAGCCCTGCCAGACAAGGACTGGACCACCTCCGAACCAAGACGGATGCGGTTTTGAGAAAGGACCGCAAGGCTGGTCTCTATGTTGATTGAGAAGCGGGCCAATGTGGGTTGATTGATGTCATATCATGGTGGGGGAGTTGGAAAAAGGTATTGAGTTGATGTTTCTGGGTAGCTTCATCCGACATGCTGGATATCTAATGCTTCCTGCGTCTAGTCACAAGGGGAGCCTGGATGAATCTGGCGGTTGGATACTTGAGCGGGCTGGTCATTGGTCATCTACGGAGCAATCGAAGGAACCAAGACCGGCTTCGTAAAGTCTGAAGCCGCTTCGTTTGTTGCCATTGTTTTTGGTAGAGTTATTAGTTTTCGTTGAATTTCAAGATTGTTTTTTTGCTACATGTGTTGCATCCCGCTATTGTATGGACGATAGTTGGTCAGACGGGCATCCGAGGATCGATCCTGTGGAAAAGAAGAGAAGGACTCCAGTAAGATGGGTCGGAGAGAAAGATACGATATCTTCTTTTTCCCCAAAGGAAACACTGGAAGCTTTGATGTGGCTGGAGTCGAGGCTGTGTTCAGAATGATCAGCCCGGCCCTTGATGGAATAACCGAGCCATAGATAGTACTCCGATCTTGGAGAGGTCGATGCTAGTGGTACTACAGACCATTGTATTGGATACAGAATCTAACTTCTATAAACTTAACTAGACTGAGCTTCCCTTCGACTTGTATCATTACTCAGAGGTTGGCAATGCCCCTGGACCTCAAAGCGGTAGCGACTCTCTCCAAGCCAGTCCTCAACTGAACTTCATCCTGTGAAAATACAATACGGAACCATCCGGGTTGCTCAGAGCCAAAGTCTCTGCCAGAAGATACATAAACCTTGTGGTCTAGGAAAAGCTTGATCAAGAAATCATCTACGTCCTCATCGACAGCTCCTGGGTTATACCTCTTCCAGACGCTGCCGAGATCGGCCCAGAGAAAGAAGGCTGCGTTTGTGCCACGCACATAAGGGATACTGTGGCGATTTGCCCATTGCACGACTAATCGGTACCTATCTGCCAGTCTCTCCTGGTTCTTCTCAATGAACGAAGTGGTCCACTCCTCATCTTCGAGAATATTGGCGGCAATGTGATCGGAGGCAGATGAGGAAGAGCTATAGAGAGCCACTGAAACTAAAGCCTTGTGTAGAGATGGATTAGACTGAGAGATGATAGCCCCAATCCGAAGGCCGTTCGCGCCAAAGTCCTTTGAGAGACCCCAGATTGCATGGATCCGATCAGGTGCAATATCCACTGTGTCGAGTGAAAGGCATGATTCGAAATGCACTGGCATAGGGTATCGGTCGACTCTGTTCTCCCAGACTGAAAGAGCGTAGACCTCGTCGCTAATGAAGTGCATGTCGAACTTGGAGCAAAGGCTCATCAAACCAAGCAAGCTGGCTCTAGAGTAACATCTGCCAAGAGGGTTATGCGGGTTTGATATGATGACTCCCGCGACTCGCTGGCCCTTCTCTATAGCTTGCTTAACGGCTTCCTCATAGTGATGCACGGCCTCGGAGCCCAGGGGATCGGTATTGCCAAACTCCACTGCGATAACCTTGGAGCCAGTTCTGAGAACAAGGTCAGGGATGAACGTATTATAATACGGCCGGCCAAGTAGAAATGCGTCACCGGGGTTCGCTATGGCCCAGGCAAGGTGCTCCACAGCAGAGCTGCAGCCGTTTGTCACTGTGAAATGCGCCGGCTGGAGCGGAAGAACAGGCCGTAGTTGTCGATTGAGGAATGTCGCTAGGGCTGCCTTGAGTCTCTTGGATCCCGTCATGCCATCTCCATAGGTGAATGCATGATTCGGCAGTTTGAAGTGTTTGTGAAGATGCTCTGATAGCTCTTTAGCCATGAGAGTGTTCTCTGAAACGCCCAGGGTTGCGAAGCCGGTGGGATTGGCGGTGGGGTGGTAGAGATCGCCCACAGCTTTCCAGATGTGTAAGCCACTGCTTGCTTTCTCGGCTGCTCTGCCACGGGATGAAAGTGACATTTTGACGAGTATTGAGGCGATTATCTGTTTGGGAAATGTAGAAATCTCCAAGTACACTCGAGTGATGACAAGATTGAATGCCCTGAGACGGCTTGATATCTTGGAGAGTGGTCAGTAGCTCAGAGCCGGATTTATGTACGTAGCTTCAGTGGATCATCCAAGGTGGATGTCCCCACCAGGTCAACTTACGTCTTGTAAACATGACCAATTTCAAGCACCATCCTTGGACCTGTTACGTAGCGGATCCTTTAGTTAACAGTCCGGGGCATCTCACAACAACACCCTTCTGGTGATACTCTTCATGCCTCGTTTGGGGGCTGCAGTTGAATACAAATTGACTTGACTGGAACGCTCTCTTGATTCTATTCCCTCCATTTCGCATCCATCATATCCTACGCAATGCAAAGACCAACACGTTCACTGCCCGGTGGCATCTATGCCGCCAGTATGACCTTCTTTGACTCTGCAACCGATGACATCGACCGGCAAACCCAGCGTCAACATACCATTCGCCTCGCCAAAGCGGGTATCACCGGCTTTGTGGTCATGGGCTCCAATGGCGAAGCACCTCATCTGTCCATCGACGAGCGTAGCAGTGTCATCCGTGAGACTCGCTCCGCTCTTGACAGCATTGGCAAGGAGGAGACGCCAATCATCGCTGGTTGCTCTGAGAATTCCGTTCGTGGCACCGTTCACCTCTGCCGCGAAGCTGGCCTCGCCGGCAGCGATTATGCCCTTGTCCTTCCTCCCTCTTGTTTCCGTGGCAGCATGAGCCCAGATATTATCAAAGATTTCTTTACCAACGTCGCGGATCAGTCGCCCATCCCCATCATTCTCTACAGCTTCCCTGCGGTGTCAGCCGGCATAGAGATGGGGTCTGATCTTCTCTCGCGCATCTCTCAGCACCCCAATGTTGTCGGGACAAAGTTCACCTGTGGCGACACAGGCAAGTTGAACCGAGTCTCCACGGCGATGAAGTCCCATCAGCCATACGCCATCTTTGGAGGTTTAGCCGACTTCATACTGCCAGCTCTCGTCGCAGGTGCGACTGGTGTAATAGCTGGCGGTGCCAACGTCACGCCGCGAGCCTGCGTCAAAGTCTTTGATCTGTGGCACGAAGGTCAAATGGAGGAGGCGCGAGAGATGCAGGCGGTGCTTGCACAGGGCGACTGGGAGCATACGGCGCGGGGCATTTCCGGGACAAAGGCGGCGCTCAGTATGTTGTTTGGATATGGAGGGAACCCTCGAAGGCCTCTTAAAAGTCTGTCCGATGTCGCTATGGCCGAGATGAGGGATGGCATGGGGGAACTGGTTGCTCTTGAGGAACAGCTGGAGGCTCATCCCACAGCTTCTACCCTCCAAAGTTAGAGTCTCCGCTCCAAGTTAGGAAGTGGGCAGAGAATCAACGAGTTAGGCTGGTTAAAACTATGATGAGTCATCAGAAACAAGCGCCCCAATAGCCGTGGTGGATCTGTCCAGCAAACGCACCCTCTCATGTTATCCTCATGATTTCAAGCTTCTCACCTTTACCAACCTCCCACGAACACAATGAATAGACAGACGGACAACCCCGCAGCATCTCAGGATATCAAGTACTTTTCCAGAATCAACCCCTCTTCTTATAAGAAACTGATGTTCTGTCCCGAGCAGAAAACTACGTAATCGCCTCTCGCAGCAGGCATTCCGACGCCGACGGGCCGATCTTCTCCGTGATCTTCGGGAACGAGCAGATCAAAACCACTCAAATGAAAGCGAGGCCTTGGCCAAGGCAAGAGCCGACAATGCTGCTCTACGAGAACAACTGGCCGAGGCACACGCTAAGCTTAACGGCTTACTCGCCAGTGTGCAAGGCTTGGTGCAGTGCACGGCTCCGAACCCGAAGCAGGCGAAACCTGGAGTGGAAGAGAGTGCTCAGGGTGATTCGCTGAGCGATAATATCGTTGCAGAGCAGCCCATTGCCGACGAAGTGGTCACGCTAGCGGATCCTCTACTAACCTTGCAGCCTCCTGCACAGGTACTTGTTCAACTCCAAGCATCATGTCTACATAATTTATAGCCACTGTAGGATAATAACATGGCCCAACGCTCGACCGAGCAAGCATCAAACCATGGCGACAGCCTCCTCACAGTATCCGACTTTGGGGCATTGGCTGCGTTTGGTATGACACAGCAAATACCCAACATTTGGTCATTCGAGTATCAAATGGGGCCAGACGTCTACCACGATGCCCTTCTCGCCTCCGAGACTTTAAGCCACTCGCGAGAACAGCTCTGGATTGAGTCCAACTCTCCGTTCTCAGATCATATCAACTTTATACAGCGGGAGCTTGCAGCCAAGACAGAAGCGCCAAATGCACAGTTATCTACCCCATTGTTAGTGATGCTCGCTTGCCCGGGGAAGGGGTCTTTGGCTGACCCTCGCTAGACTCTATCTGGCCACAACATCAGCGCTATCCATGTTCCACACTGTTGCTCGCCAGGACGTTATGCGATGGTATGCCAAAACGAGGTTCTACCATACGCGAGACGTCACTGTGTGGAAAATTCGCCCTTGCGACGAGACTTTCAATAGGCTCCATCCGCAATATCAACCAACTCTCCTTCAGCTTCAATGCAGCCACGCTGCCGTCATTGACTGGGTGCCCTTCCCATCCATCCGCGACACTCTCATCCGATATCATGCTGCCAACCCCTGCATTGATCAAGTCGTCAGCGACATCGTCGGCGTCTACGTCGTCGAAACACTGCTAAGCGAATTGATTATCGACTCCCCGCCTTTGCCAGTTTATATCAGAGTCGTGGACCTAGTCCAGGCCATGGCTGGAGCCGATGAGAATCCAAGTCAAGAACCAGCATCTCTGCCGGTATCTCAAATCTCAGATATCTTCACGTCGCCGAGTGTTGCCTTGGCTGTGGCGAGACACCTCCAGATCGAGTACGGGTTGTCCAGGTATAAATTAGATCCTGGACTATTCATCAAGCACCCTGAGTTCTATGAAAGTGCGGGTTTACTTATGGCGCATGGTGCGCCGCTGAAGCCGGATTCGACATCACTTCTCTCGTTCCCGGGATCTTTGGATAAAAACACTGCTTGTTTGTATCGGAACTTTGTAGCCTTTACGTGTTCTAACATGTATGAGAATGTAGGAGAGTAAATAGTCTTGATCCTCTACATCACGAGGTAATCAAGGGGCTGGCCCGCTTGTCCTGGAGGTGGGAAAATCCGGGCTATTATTAAATTAATCGACCTACTAAAAATACCATCAACCTAACTTGGCGGTTTCTACGGAGTCCGCACGCTTCACATTGTGGAGCTCCATACCATAATTCCGGTGTCCGTAGCCCCCGTGTTCCGAACCATAACAACGGGAGAGGTGCTGCAGATCTCCGGGCCGACACCATAGAGATAGGACCGCGACGGGGTTCTAGAAACATGATTAAGCACCTGGGTCAAGGGGAGCGGACGACACACCAATGGCAGCGGCAAGCCCTACGCCATGATGTGAAATGTCGAGAACGGATACAGCGCAACTGGACGGTAGCTCGGACATTATTTCGAAATCCGATCAGGCGAGCGGCGGAAGAACCTGGTATCATCCTAGTCATGGCTCAAGCGAGACTAAATAGCAACACATACATTGGGACCTGAAGGTTAGTTTTTATACACTCACTAAACCGTTCAAGTCTCCAACGGACCAATAAGCGAACAGGAGCAAGGGCGTGGAAATCCACTTTGAGGTCCCAAAGTATTGAAGCATCACGACTTTAACGCAATGAATTCATCAGGTGATGCGTCTCGGCCTGCCGGGCTTCGCGGGCAGACGAGAAAGACTCGATTGCGTCCGCGTCGACCTCGGCGCCTAGAAAAAAAAAGGGTATATAAAGTTGCAAATGGCACCAAGTTTCCTATTGCATTCCTCATCATCACATTCTCAACACAATCTACTTCTTTGTATCTTGTTTTTCTCTCGCAATGCTCCCATCTTCAAGCCTCATCGATCTGGTCCTCCTGGTTGCAGCGGTCACGAGGTCTAGTGCAACCACCCTCGGCCCCCTCGCTCGTCAAGACCTCCGGTCTTGTCTCTTCAGCGCCGTCGGGGGAGACGCGGCGAGGGCACAGTTCCAAGACGAGCCGGATTTCATCTCCAAAGACGTCAACTATCACAACCTCAACCTACAGTACAAGCCGTTTGCGGTCCTGTATCCCAAGACAAAGGATGAGATCTCTGAGACGCTAGCTTGTGCTGTCAAGCACAAGCGCAAGGTCCAGCCCCGAAGCGGTGGTAGGGACTTTATCAACAAGTGTAAGTGTGTTGTATCTGGCAAAAAAAAAAAAAAAACGTCAGCGGCTTGGTTGTCGCTAACGAAGAGCTTTCTTCGCCTAGGCCTGGGAGGCGCTGACGATGCTATCGTTGTCGACTTGAATCACTTCAATCACCTCAGTGTGGACAAGACCACGGGCACCGCAACTGTCGGGCCTGGCAACTTGCTTAAAGACCTCGTCGAAGGGCTCAACAATGCCGGACGCTTTATACCCCATGGATCTTCTCCGACTGTCGGTGTCGGCGGTCTCATCGCGGTCGGCGGCATCGGTTATACCTCTCGTGAGAATGGTCTTTCCATCGATGTCATGCAAGAGGTTGAGGTTATTCTTGCCAACGGTACCGTTACTCGCGCCACAAAGAACAGAAACCCAGACCTATTCTGGGCCATGAGCGGTGCTGGAGCCAGTTTTGGCATCGCAACCGAGTTCAAGTTCCAGACGAAGCCCGTGCTCAAGGAGCTCACCACTTTCAGCTACAACTATTCGACCACCGACAAGGCCCTACTAGCTCGTGCTATGAAGGCCTTTAACAAGCTTGCGTCTGATAAGGGCACGTCTCGAAAGCTGGGCGGATCCGGCAATCTTGCTAAGAACAGCTTCTACGTCAGCGGTGTCTTCCTTGGCCCCAAGAAGGACCTTGATGCCCTTAGTTTAGATAAATGGTTCCCATCTGGCGCTGAAAAGACCGTCCGCGGCAGCATCTCTTGAATCGACTACATGGACGGCCTCTTCCGAGGTGCCAGCACCGTTCCCAGCCAGGCTTACTCCTACGCAAAGGATCTCGCTGTTAGTGGTAGAAATGTGCCATCGGACTCCGCTATCGAGAAGTTCGTCAACTTTGTGCAGACCACCGACTCTGGAGCCAATTATTGGTCGTACCTCTTCGATTGGTACGGCGGTGCAGTCAACGATGTGGCCACGGATGCTACCCCTTTTCCCCACCGCGACCTCCATTACTTCGTGTCGGCCTACGCCACCACCTCACAGGAGACAGGCGAGAGGACCATGAAGTTCATTGACGAAGGAATTCTTGCGTTGCAGAACAACAAGCCTGCCAATTACCTTCACTACGCTGGGGTTCCTAATTTGCGCCTAGGCGGCAAGGCGCAGGAAAAGTATTGGGGATCCAACCTTCCTAGACTCGAGAAGATCAAGGCCGCAGTTGACCCCGACGACCTCTTCTCCACTCCTCAGAACATCAAGCCCCGTGCATAAGAGAGTCTTGTGCTGGCTCGGCCGATAGATAGTCGGAAGGACCTGTTCTCAATGACTCGGCAACACGTCACCCGTAACTGCTTCTTCCCTGTAACCTTTCTCTTCTCCTTCATGGCCCTGCCTCTTTGGCGATGATCTGTATATTGGCTAGAGAATACCTTGAGGCATGGTAACAAATTTATAACAATACATGTACACGTATATATATGTCCACACTCACTCCGTTCTGTAGATGAATGGCCAAACTGGAGCTTATTCCGCGCATCAGGTACACCCGTCGGCTAGTGACCCAGGAATTTTATGCCATTGTAGTCTCCCATCCGTTCTGAATCATAACATCCATCCAGTAGATATCTTCACAACTCTCGAAAGTACCATTTTTATTCCCTGTTGCCGAGACTTCACGAGCTCTCTCATCCATGACCCTCCATGTCTCATTAACAATGTCGAGGCACACATGGATTGGCCTTGGAGGAAGCGTGTGGAGAAACGAATTGAGTCGACTCTTGATGAAATGACGCATCCTTGAAACCTCAATGGCCTGCGAAGTGAAGCCCACCATCTGATCCGCAATGCGAGCCCCCGGTCCGTCCACAGGCGGTGGCGACATCCGGAGCTCGCTTGATAAGGATACAAGGATAAAAGGTTGGAAGTCTCTTGTTCCCGATTCTAGAGGGATCGACTTCATGAGATTTAGAGCTTGCACAGCGTATGAAGTAAGCCAATCTTTACGTAGTTGGCAGGGAGAAGTAGAATCAGGTCCATGGTCGTCGTTGAGATCCGGATTCAGTAAACCTTCTCGTACCAATCGGCGATCAAGAAGATCGGGAAAGATATGGTACAGCTGGATCAATCCAGTCGACCGGTAAGCTTCAGCAAGAGTCAACAAATGCCACACTGGAGTGTTCCTGTCCTCGGTGTCAAGGACTGTGGTTTCCACAGGATGCGACAGGCTGCAAAGATACTGCTCAAGCTCACTAGCGGCAGCCAAGTCCTTCTCGAGTTGCTTGATGTGGGAAAGGGATGTGAATCGATGAGAAAAGGCCATCTTTCTTTGTTTACGGATGAGCCTGCCGACCTTTTGCACCGCGTGTTGAGTATCTCGTGCAAACCCAGTCCACGGATGTGGTACAAAGTGCAACGTCGTGCAACCTTGTGAGAAGGTGGGCTCATCTATCGAGGCATCAAGTTCGTCATTCTCTGCCACGTACGAGAGCAGCATCTCCCAATAAGTCATCGATTGGTGGAAGAAGTGATAGTCCACACCGTGTCGCTCGGACGCGGCCTTTGACATTGATGCCAGCTTCCTTCGAGCCCGGTTGAAGAAGGCCAGTCCAAGATCACGAGGATTGTGCCAGCTCGCTGAACCACCGAGCATGAGCATCGCGAGCAGCAAGTCTTGGTCAGGCCCGGACCCTTTATCCAGCATCTCTATGGCTTCTTTCCTCAGCTGCTTCCCAAGGGCGGTAAGCTGGGGAAAGTCATTGACAAGACTCGCTGCAGCCATGGATGAGAGGGTTTTGTATAGCAATGGGGAAGAGTTCCATAGGCGAGATACTGTTGTTCTGAAAGGATTCATCGAGCTATCGTAGCAAGAGAAGAGCTGTGCAGTCTCTTTGAAGTAAAACTCGACAAGGATGGAGGCTGGGTCGTTGAGAGGCCTTGAAGGAGAGACAGTGGCAATGCTATTTCTGCTGTTGACTTTGGAATAAGGAATGACAGAACCGAGTTGAGGGTTCCGCGTGCTTTCAGTGACTGCCTGAGGTTGAGGCTGAGCCGGAGACTGAGGCGAAGTTGGGGCGATCGGAAATGATGGTGATGGAGAATCCGCAGTGGCGGAATAAAGCATGTACTGGTCATTGGTGACATTAGGAACATCCTTGACCGCCTGTCCTTGACCAAGATCCAGTGGGCTCTGACCAAGGCCTTGGAGGAAGAAATCCGTGCCTAGACTGTCCGAGGATGGGCCTTCGTCAAGAAAATCGGCGAGATCGTTGACTCCTGGAAGATCCAATAAGATGCTTTGAAAGAGAGGCTCGCAAAGCTCGTCTTGTCTCTCATGCGTGTGGTTGAGGGTCAGATTCTGCTCTTGCGCGTCTAACCGCAGTGATGGGACGAGAGACTGGTCGTTCTCAGATGCACCCTTAGGGTCAGGACTCTCTTGGTCTTGGCGCTTAGGTGTCTCACGTCGTTTCGGCTTCTTGGGCGCGTCCTGCCGGAAGACCTCATACTTGGTTGACCACCGAAACTGGGGGCCATAGCCGGTGCACTCCACGCCCGCACGGGTGCAACGACCGCACGACGGCTTCTGCTCGTCACATCTTGTCTGCAGAGGATCCAATTAGTCAAGCATACTCATTTCAGTGTGCCAAGCCAAAAAGGACTTGCCCGTTGCCCTTTGCATCTTGAGCACCCATTGTGTGAATACCCTTTAGAGGTGCGAGATTTGCCCGACCCCCTTCCTCTTCTCGTAGAGGTCGTGGCGGATGGCGTGCTGGCGCTTTCCATTCTGGGTGAATATCCTCGTTCAAGACGTGTGAGCAAGGTTGAAGTTGGAAACTTCACGATGAGGCAAGATGAAGGCGGAGACGACCCGGGGATCGAGCCGGCTGGGCCACTCTTTGCGGGGTAATTTGGGGGCATGTCAGCTAGATACCAGGGTAGATATCGCCAAAGTCATGATTGGACAATGGCAGATATGGCCATCCCTGCAGGAGTTTAGTTATCTGGCTAGCTTGAAGCGCCGTATCGATTACCGGATTCGGCAAAACATCACGGTCTTGTGTGCTTCACGACCCTCTTCCTTTCGGTAACTTGGTAAGCAACGGGTTGATGTACAGGTATAACTAAAGCTGATAGATAAATTGTGATCATGGACTTGTTCTGCGTCGACTAACGTCTACTCTTCCGCTGAACGGCGTAATAATTGCATTTTTATTAGCTTCCGTTTCTTCCTGTTCACGGCCTGAATCTCGTCCAAGATGAATCCAAAGGAGTGGGGCCCCATTGAACTCCAGGTCCCTGGCTTGGGTAATCTCTCTGGCTTGTGCTTTGATGGCAAAGTGTGCCAGTACATGGGTGTCCCTTATGCGACAATTCCTGGACGTTTTCGGCGCTCACAGGTGATCGAAGGCCCTTGGCCTGGGGAGAGATGGGACGGCACCAAGCTAGGGTATGAAAAATTCCGAATTGATAGACTCTGTTGTATGATTTAGCAGTTGGTTAACAAAGTTCTCCAACAGGCCCTTTCCTTGTCAGCCCCCTCGAGATTTCTACCCTATTCCAAGCCCTGAGAGACCATGGGTCGACAACCCTAGCACCAGTTCGACGGACTGCCTCAGTCTGAACATTTCCGTCCCCAATAAGCCTTTGGCTTCTAGAGGTCACCCACTGTATCCAGTCATGGTGTTTATGCATGGTGGTGCATTCGTGTATGCCGCTGGTGGAGCAGCGATCTATGACGGTCGCGCCTTGGCCGACATATCCAACCAAATCAACGAACCGACCATTATCATCTCTGTCAACTTTCGTCTTGGAGTCTTTGGCTTCTTGGCTAGTAAGGAGATTCGCCAGTATAACCTCGAGTTCGGAGAGGAAGGCGTTGGGAATTATGGACTTTGGGACCAAGTGCAAGCTCTTCGTTGGGTTCAACGGCATATTGCTGCATTTGGCGGAGATCCAAAACGAGTCACACTGTTCGGTCAGAGTGCCGGGGGTGGTAAGCAGTTCTTGATTGAAATCTTCTTGGGTTAGTGAGCTGACTTGTACGAAATAGTCTCCGCCAATGTCCATCTGCTTCGAGATGAACCCTTGTTCTCGTCCACCATCATCCAGTCTGGACTCCTCCCCTTGTGCGGAGTCCTTTCTGTGGAAGAATACCAAGGCATCTACAACAAACTTCTGTCTACTCTCGATATTCCAACAGATCTTCCGCCACGGGAGCGTCTTCAGCGCCTTATCGACGTCGACGAGGACAAACTGACTGTTGCTATGATGCCGGTATGCGTGATACCAGTCATCACCTTCAGCCCTTGCGACGACGGATATCTT
The DNA here is from genome assembly GCA_027569015.1 of Ascodesmis sphaerospora. Lineage (NCBI taxonomy): Eukaryota > Fungi > Ascomycota > Pezizomycetes > Pezizales > Ascodesmidaceae > Ascodesmis > Ascodesmis sphaerospora. Next base: position 150,917 of record JAPPUR010000023.1, on the reverse strand, counting down.
ATCGGACAGCCAATGCCCAAGTATAGCGACTACGCAAACTTTAAGCCACCATCATGGTGCACGAGGATCATGATTGGCGACGTAGCCAATGAGTGTGTCATTTGGAACAAGAGCTTTCGGTCTATGGATGCACCGACCTTGGTTGACAGGATCAAATCCTTCCTCGGTTCAGAATCCAAAGCTGAGAAACTCATGTCACTCTATAACATCAACCCGACTGATGATCGCGATGACAGCTTTTGGAAAGTTGAAAAGTTCACAACCGATGGTCTATACACGGCTGTGAACTGGTCTCTTATCCGCTCGTTCCCAGCTGTTTACGCCTACCATTTTGATGTGCCGTCGCCTTTCGACAATGACTGGGCTGGACTGGCACACCACTCCCTTGACAATGTATATGTATGGTCATTGCTCCGAGACCACCTTCCACCTTCGCATCGCGAAATCTCAGCCAATATGTCGAGTATGTGGCTGAAGTTTGCAAACGGACAAGAACCTTGGGAGAGATTCGATCAGAATGGTCGGTTCATGATCTTCCAGGAGGATCAGTGTGTGCTGAAGACGGCGGAGCAAGATGTGGCCCGTGGCTATCGCGTATGGGAAGAAATTGAGAGAGAGGGCCTGTTGGATGACTTCCATAACGTCACGGAGGAACTTTGCATGAGATGGGAGGAGATCACAGACAGCAAGCGAGAACCCAAGGCAATGGTTGTTGGGGATTTTGATGAATATGGAATCAAGAGGAAGAGCAAAGCAGCCTGGAAGTAGGAGCATGACCAATGTGTTCCTCGTCATAGTTGGAGCCTAGCCCTTGATGGGTTAAGCTAGAAGATCGTAGGAACATGACAAACCCGTCTACCCCTGCTTAGACAGATATACATAAATCTCAATCCAGATTCCCTTTCAGCATGATAAGTGGAGTGGATTCGCCGTGCAGAATCTCAATACTAAAGAAAAGTAGTTATCACGCGTGTCAGCTCTTACTCCGCTGGCCGCGTCGACAGCAGAGATATGATAACGGCGCAGTCATAAGCCCCAATTTGGATATGCATGCCTTTGCTCAGTGTTTTAGAACGCTAGGTCAACCTCAGGGTTGGGGATAGCTGATGATGAATCTCAAAGGAGACCGAAGGCCACGAAACCCTCCGTTGTCCATCACGTCTTGATAAGAATGCTTCGAGGAGTTAAAATGCAATAAGTGGGATTTGATGGTCCGGGCTTCCACAAACGGGCAACCTGACCGTTACCACAGACGATACCAGTATCATGCTTCGCCTTGAGGCCCCCTGACTGAGGCCTGATAGAGATATGTTACTGATGGGCCATGTATTCATCATAGCAGGTGTTTCTAGTTGAGCCCAAGTATCTAAACAGGCTGAAAACTCAGTTCCAGCTTCCCCCCTCTTGGGCCAGCAGTAAAGCCCTCAGCTAGCTCCATATCTGGTGCGCTCACAATCGTCGTCTTGTAGTTGGTATAAACACCAGCAATACAGTGTTTCATTGCTTCAATATTGTCAGTAGATTGTCATCACTCAGCGGGAATCACAACTTACAGTGTGTAGCAATATTGCTTCCTATACACATAGCACCTCCACTACCCCAAGCCCAGAACCATCTCCTCATCTCGGACAACCTCTCGGGGGTCTGATTGAGCCAGCGTTCAGGAATCCATTCGTCAGGCTCGGGGAATACTTCGGGGTTGCGATGGATCGTGAAACCGTGTGACTGGACTCGGACTCCAGGGGGGATATTTTCATAACCGGCGAGTGTGCATGATGGAGAAGGAGTAACACGCGGCTGACCGCCTGGTACAGCAACCCAGAGACGCAAGGTCTCCTGGAGAATAGCATCGAGCAGGCTCAGTTGGTCAACTGACTTTGGATCAGGCAGTTCGTCTGGAGCGCTGGGGTATTTGAGCGGAGGCGAGAGGCTGAGAAGTTCTCGGCGGAGTTGATCCTGAAGTTCCGGTCGACGGGAAAGCTCGTAGAAAACATAGGTAAGTGTATCGCCGCTCGTTTCATGGGCAGCTGCGTTGTGATCGTACATATCACTCGCAATCTCAAGTCGACGAGGATAAGCTTGCCCGTTGAGAGCTTGACTCTTGCCATCCTGCTTCTTGAAGGCGCTTCTCTCCCACGCGTACACGACTGGATTGTCCTCAGCCGCAATATGCGTATCAGCGGCGAGAAGCTTCTCGGCCTTGTCGCAGATGCGCATCTGCCAGTCCTCCAGGTCAATGGTTGACCGTTCAACCCAATCCGGCACGAGCTTGATTCCAATCTTCCGTAAACGAGAGGTAAGTTTCGGCAGTTCAGTAGTCCAGAAGAGATAGGGCCGCCTGACGTAAAAGATGCCGAGGTACCATTTCCTCTCCTCGGCATTCTGCAAGAAGTTGCTGCCCAGTGACAGCCCAAATTGGTATGTCATGAAGGCGTCCATCGAGTATGCCGCGAGTATTTCCAAGACTTCGAGGGGCTTACCCGAGTCGGCAGAAGATTTGATGATGGGCATCAGACGATCGAACAAGACGGCTCTGGTTGTTTCTCGAACTGTAGGGCTTGCCAGGATGTAGGACTTGGAATAAACGTGGGAGAGCATGCGCTTGCGGTCCGAATGAGGTTTACCAGACATGGCAAACATAGGATCAACTCTATTTAGCATTAGCGATCAGATAGAATGGGAGAGGTACTGGGATATATGTACCCATAGTTGATGAATCGGTTATGGTAAAAGTCGGTCTTGTGGAAACCGCCTGTGTAGATGGTCTTCAATCCGCCCTCATAACAGTTCACGGCAAGCTGGCTCGGTGCTGTGCGGAGGATAGGACCCTTGGTCTTGTGAAGTTCGTGGATGGTTTGGTTCTCGACATTCTTATAGCGAATGTAGTATATCCAGAGAGGGCACACATGGCTACTCCAGTGCGCAGCCGGGATTTTGGACAATGGCGAGAAAAACAAGGGGTAGAGGACAAGCTTGTAGAGGCTTAGTACCAGTGCGGCCACAGCAGCGACGAGTGGGATGTTGAGGGTCATGTTGATAAGCGAGCGATCCCGTCTCAGAGTGCAAGTGGCTTGTAATGGTCCAAGCTGGGCTTCGACATAACAGCACGTCGGATGTTAATGTAATTTGGATAGGAGATAGGCTGAGAAGTGGGAGGCTCAAAAATAACCCCAAGACGGACAAAAATGTCGACTAGGCCCCTATCCCCGTTTGGAACTAAGCTCGGCTAGACGATCGACAGTAAGCGTAATCAACAGGATGAGTCCTCCTCTTTTCTAGGTAGCTTTTTGAGGTTCTCTGATCAACATTTTTTCCTATCTTGGTGTACACCCTACTTGGATGTTTTCACACGGGATTACAATTCCCATGATGACAAGCAAGGCATCTATCAGCTGCATGTGATAAGAGCCGCAATATTTTCCTCTTTTAAGTATCGCCTAAGATAGCCTAGCTAATCTCCATGCGGTCCAGATGCGGGGCTCCCCGGATTTCCCTATCATTCGGACAGGGGCTCCGCCGATAACCCAGGGTTCTCGAGTCGTACATATCCTTCCCCAGATTTTACACAAAATGGTCCTTTCTACTGCGGGTTTCTCTCTCATCCTGACCTCATTGTATACCAATTTGACACATTCACATTACTCGCAACCATGAAGAACCACCCAGGTGCCGAAAAGGTCAGGACTGGCAGCGCTGACAGCGACGCCGAGCGCCTGGCCGAGATGGGCTACTCTCAGGACATGAAACGCAATTTCTCAGTGTGGTCTGTCCTTGGCGTTGGTTTTTCTCTGACAAACTCCTGGTGGGGAGTGTCTGCGGCGCTCATCACTGGTGTCAACTCCGGAGGCCCATGCCTGCTCGTCTACGGCACCATTCTCCTTGCACTTGTCTCTGTGGGCGTTGCTGTCTCTCTATCTGAGTTGGCGAGTGCCATGCCCAACGCAGCTGGGCAGATCTTCTGGGCTGCGGAACTTGCGCCCAGGCGTTATGCTCGTGCAGCATCCTACATCACCGGTTGGCTAGCCTGGGCGGGTTCCATCTGCGCCTCGGCGAGCGTGGCCCTCTCCATCTCTTCAGCAGCTGTTGGTTGCTACCAATTATCTCATCCCGACTTGTGAGTCTCCTATTCTATCTCTTAGTCAAGTAGAGAGTGTTGACATTCCTCGCCAGCGAAATCAAGACATGGCATGTTGTCGTGTGTTATCAACTGGCCAACGCCTTCATCTTCCTCTTTAACTGTGTCGGAAAACTCCTCCCTACGATCGCCTCGATTTCGCTATACACAACCCTCATCTCGTTTGCCGTGATTCTGATAGCCGTCCCGGCTTCGGCAGAAACACACCAGGACCCAAAATTCGTCTTTGCCACATTCATCAACAATACTGGATGGACTCAGAACGGCATCGCCGTTATCGTTGGCCTCATCAATGTCAATTGGGGATTTTCCTGCCTCGATACAGCTATTCATTTAGCCGAGGAAGTGCACAGCCCTGAAAAGATGGTCCCGATCGCCATCATGGGGACCGTAACCATTGGCTTCATCACCTCATTCGGCTTCATCATCTCTATGCTCTTTAGCCTGACTAACTTTGAGTTGGTGTCGACAACTGCAACCGGAGTACCCATGCTGGAACTCTTTCACCAGGCACTCAGACACAAAGGCGGTGCCATTGCCCTTGAAGCCCTCATCATCTGCACTGGCGCGGGTTGTTTGGCTGCCTGCCATACATGGTCATCGAGACTTTGCTGGAGCTTCGCTAGGGATGGCGGTCTCCCTTACTCGAGCTTTCTTGCACGAATTCATCCCTGTCTAGATGTGCCATTGAACGCACATGCAACAAGTTGTCTATTGGCGTCTATCCTGGGCTGCCTCTATCTCGCCTCTACTACGGCTTTCAATAGGTATGATGCTACTATATCAACTGTTTCCTTGACTCTAACAATCAGTAGCATTCTGTCGGGATGCATTGTACTCCCCTATCTTACTCGATTCCCATCACATTTCTTCTCATCCGAGGCCGCGAAAACATAGCGCATGGCCCATTCTGGTTGGGTCGCTTCGGACTGGTCTCGAATATCGTCCTTCTTCTCTGGGTTCTCTTCACATTTATCATGTGAGTACTGATTACTGCCCACCATCGCCCTTGCGGTGACAATATGCTGACATGAAGACCGGCGTAGGTATTCCTTCCCGGCTTATCAACCAGTCGAAGCAGATAGTGAGTTTGAAAAGCATTTTCCATCTTGATCATAGTGCTAATTATGTTTTCAGATATGAACTATGTTTCTGTGGTTTATGGCATCGTTTTTCTTATTGCGATAGTAGACTGGTTCTTTAGGGGTAAGAAGGCATTTGAACCTCCACTGGGCCGCCACGATGAGATTGAAGGTGTTCCAGCTTGATTTTATGCATTGATTAGTTGCTGCCTAAGCCACTTCAATAAACTTTCATGAGATCAGTATCGCTATTTTACCGTCAGCATGTGTTATGGATATAATACGTATGTACTCAATGATAGCTTGCACTCGAAGATAAATATCTGTTGAGAAGCATGAAAGGCCTAAAATACCTTTTTCATAGCAGAAAGTATCTTCTCCCTTTGCTGTATGATGTAGCGGTCATTGCGTTCCTTAATATCTCAAGAAAGGCCCAAGATGCAACTGATCAGAATATTGGCTTCTCCCAGAAGGGGACGTCAAATGTCTCTTAGGGCAAGTTCGTATGGATTCATGAATCACCCCAATCTCATACCTGTTGGCGCCTGTACTATGATAACAGGATGGACGATGAAAGGAGGTGAATTTCCCACTCCATAAAGGTGGCGGCATGAGTACCATTTTTACCGTTTACAGTAAATAATTGTGATATCCAACCCGGGAAACTTAGCCCATATAAGAAAGCCAGCTGACTGACTATAAGGGCGGATCGCAAGTTTTTGCCGAATTCGTCGTAGAGACGAGAACCAGCGATAATAAATATTTCATCTCCCATGAACGAACTTCAAAACTCACTACATAGTAACATTCTATGCACTGCCCGACTGATAAGACAAATCCACCTAATTCGGTCCATTTTGCTTTTTTTACCATGTCTGGTTCATTTCTAACTCCGATAGTGCATTTCCCAAATGCCCAAGACTCCTTTCACTGTCCCCAAGTTGGAGGCACAAAAAACGCCTTCTTGGGCGATATATACGGAACGTATGTCCATCAGAACCACACGCTTAAACTGAAGCTTTAGGCCAAGCTAACGAGCTATTTTAGGCAGGCTTCCTCTGCAGATCCCCTGTCCTGCGGCTTCTTCCGAATGACCGCAGGCGAGTCTCTGACTGGGAAATATCCCTACAACGAAACCCTTATCGTCCTTGACGGAGTGTTTGAGATGGTGGATGGTGCTGGCCACAAATCAGTGGCGAAGAAGGGAGACGTTAACTTTTTTCCGGCTGGTAGTATGGTGACCTTTAGCACATCGCAGGAAGGGCTGGCCTTCTACACGGTTCAGAGGGCACGGAAGTAAAGCAATAGAGAATTTGATCCGTTTATTGGATACATTTTTACGTCTCCCTCAGACGTCAACAGGTATCGCGCTCAGAGCTTCGAGTCCTTTGCCGTCTTGTCACCCGTCTCAGTAACATCCCACCATGGCCAGGAGGGGAACTCATTGGGGTCAATGGTTCCACTAAACTCGGGCTTCCTCTTTTGCATGAAACTCTTAATACCTTCCACGTTGTCCTTGGTGCCCACCGAATGAAGGAAAATCTTGGAATCCAAAACATGTGTCTCCTCCGGCGTGGGCGGGCAGTAGAGCATCATGTCTCGCATCAGCTTGGTACTAGCCAGTGATGTGTTCTCTGCAATATCGGCCGCAAGGTTGACAGCGTAGGAGACAGCCTCTTGCGGCGTAGGAAGCAACTTGGAGAACAAGCCGCTCACAAGAGGATCAGAGGCAAGGTACGTCGAGCCCGTAGTAGTCAAATGCATTGCATTAGACAGACCGACAATTCGGGGGAGGAAAAAAGCGCTGCATGATTCGAGGGTCAAGCCTCGGCGCGAGAAGGGCAACCCAACTTTAGCGTCTGACCAGGCAACACGGATGGTCGCAGGGAGGGTAATGGTGAGACCAACTCCCGCTGCGGGGCCATTGATCGCAACAATAGTTGGCTTGATGCATCTTGCAATAAGGAGAGCAACTCGGCCGCCCCTGAGGAGTCAGTAATGTGAACGTTGTCAAGTATAAGGGTCAACATACTGATCTCGGAACTTGCTGAAAGCTTCTGGGTTCTTCTTGTGAGCTAGCAATCCGGAGAAGCCGACCTCCAAGTCAGCTCCTGCGCAAAAAGCTTTACCATTGCCGGTAAGAACAACTACGCGAACTCTTTCGTCGCTGTTGATCAGGGTGTAAACAGTTTCGAGCTCATTGAGGAGGTTCTCGGTCACAGCATTGTACTTTTTGGGTCGGTTCAAAGCCACAATGAGGACCTTGGTAGCTTTTGGCGAGTCCGCAGGTACATGAGAGACCGAAATGTCTTTGAAGGAGAGAGAAGAGTATGAATCAGGGGGAGTGGACGACGCCATGCTGATTGTGTTGGTTGGAGAGATAGTTCCAATCAAGTCAGACACTCAACAGAAGATATACTTATACTATGATTGGGAGCTCCATGTGAGACGCGGGGTAGACTCGAAGGTTGCCGAGGCCTCTGATATATCGAGGTAAAGAAAGAAGACATTACAACCAGAATGTCGAGGTCTTGTCCGGTTGATCCGTGATTGGCGGTTGGGCTTGGCAAAGGCCCACATATGGCCGAGGTGATTCGAGACACCCTATACCTAGCCATTAAGACATGACACTCGGATCTGAGTGACGGCTACGGAGCAGACTTCAATCTTAACAAATTCCCTGATGCGTGGTTTCAGGATGTCGCACTCTGTTAACTTTTCTCCAAAGTTGCATGATCTTTGTGCTCAAAACAACCCGAGTATCAGATTCCTTCACGTGCCTTGTACTTTAGGAGTGACTGCTAAGAGGCCAATTTACTCGTTTCTCCTCTTGAATGTAGTTTGAATTTATATATTTTTTTTCTCTCTCAATAGAAAGTAAGATGGCAAAGACTTTTGACCTTTTAGCTCACTTCATGAGGACATAGAGATAGGGGGTGAATTTTGCCAGTGATATATGTAGTCGTGGAGGGAGCATACCTACCTATTTGATGCCCCGCCTAACGCTTAAAGTCTAGGTCCCGCTTACAAAGATAACTACCTCGGCTTTCTCCTCCTCACTGCTCTATCCTCATTCTCGCACAACGACGACACAAAAGGCGACAAACACGATGCCGCTAAGCAATGAAAGACCGCATAGGCGGGCCCATGTAGCATGCAAGGCTTGCAATGCCCGCAAGGTCAGGTGTACCGTCACCTTATCTGGCCCCCCGTGCGCCAACTGCGCTGTGGACAATGTCCTTTGCGAAATACAGAGCCGCAAGCGGAGACGGCAAGTATGCCCATCATCTGAGATGGCCGAGGTTTCTGATTGGATATAGAAATACGGACCTGTTACCTGAAGTGCCTGGATCAGAGGCGCAAGAGAGTCCAGGTCCCTCTCAACACGGACAACCAACCCCAGAAGTACATACGTCGCAAACCGAGAGCCCACAACATGGCACCGTCGTTGTAGCAACAGACTATGAGCAACCCCGATGGCAGAGGTCTGAGGAGCTCGATAGTCATACGTCACCAAACCAGTTGCCTCGGGCTCAAAACCACTCTTCTGATGTGGTGGCCAGCCGGGAAACAATCCCTATCGGACATGAGGCTGCCGGTTATGAAGTACCTTCTATCCCACCCACCGCAGCTAATCAACCAGAGCAAATCGAAACCTTCGATACACCAGCTTCATCTGCCATCGCCAATGACACGTCGGCATGGGCAGAGACCCTCGAAGAGGGCGAGAGTCATGTCAACCGAGTGCCATTCTACCCAGGTACACCCATTCATCAGCCTTGATAACTAGCAGCCCTGACAGGTTATAGGTGATAAAAGAGGTCCTGCCTTTGTCATAGACATTTGCAACCCCCAGCGGTCAACAAATAGCAACCATGCTTTTGTGGCCACGCCATCAATGGAATCTCTTCGGCCGGAGGAGATAGAGTATCTTCGGTTCAAAGGATGTTTTTCTTTGCCTCCACGTGAGCTAAGAGAAGCTCTTGTGAAAGCTTATTTCCACCACGCTCACCCCTTCGAGCCCGTCTTGGACCCTGAAGACTTTTTCAACAAGTACACCAAAGGCGATCTCAGCTTATTGCTTCTGTGGAGCATGTTTGTGTCTGCAGCCAGCGTATGTTCTCTGGTATTGACTATAGGCAATTCTAACAATTCACATAGTTCATCGATGATAAGTTGTTTGCGGAAAGCTTCTATGACTCGCAGCTTGCGTTTAAGCGAACAGCATATCAGCGAGCCAAGGTGCGTTTGAGCTTCACACTGTCTATCCGGCTCTGCTAAGAATCTTCTAGGCGCTGTATGATGCAGATTATGAGAAGAGTAAACTTACATTGATTCAGTCCGTGTTCCTCATGGGACATTTTTACGCCAATGCCGAGGATCGCATGGGACCTTGGCATTGGAACGGCATCGCTCTCAGTCTGTCTCATACCATCGGCCTGCACATGCTTACGTCCCCAGCACGTGAAGGCATTCAGCCGTCATGGCGTCGTCTCTGGTGGTGCATCTATTACCGCGAAGTGTGGCTCTCTCTAGGCCAAGGCCGGCCAATGCGCATCTCTCTTGATCACTGTTCCACTCCGATGCCTGGACCATATGACACCAGCCCTGTGTGTCCGCCGGAGTACCGCTACTACTTACCCGAGCAGCTTGGCACCCTGCTCAGCATGTGGCTAGGCTTAATTAGAGTCACGCGTGTCTTGGGGCGAATATTGTCAACCAACTATGCCATCAAGGCAGCAAAGCCTTCAAGGAACGACATTGAGAGAGATGAGAATGAGATTCGTGCCAACTGGTTCCCAGATGGAAACTACAGTCAAAGTCCGGTCCTAGCGTCCCATTTATACCAATTTCGACTCCATGTTCAGTAAGTCTTATAGGGCAGTGGAAAATGCACAAACTAACTCGGTGTAGGGCGGCAATCATAGTTCTTTACCGACCGTTCCTCCGCGAACCGCCCCATGGTGTTCCTGAAGATGATGTCGACCCTTGGCAGACCATGGCAAATAATAAAGTTCGAGCGGCGGCTTCTGACGCAACCAGTGCTGTCAACTCGATGATGGCGGAAGATCTGATAAGATCCACTCAGACAATTGCGTACGTGTTCCAAAACCTCGTAGCACTATCCCATTAACTAACGGTTTACCAGAATCCTTGCCCTTGGCCCACCAATGCAGGTCCACCTACTTGAACTGACGTCATCGAAGCAATCGTCAAGTCAACTGGCAAGACACAACTTGGCACTCTGCATGTTAGCCCTAGATGGGATGCGGAAGTCTTATGTCTCAGCCGACGCGGCGTACAAACTGTTCGACCGCGCGAGGAGCATGGTCGAGAAAACTCGACAAGAGGCCGAGGCCGCCTCACGAGAGCCGACAGTTGTGCCAGAGACTCAGGGGATTGAGAGTACGCAATGGCTTGATGATTCTGAGGGGTATGATTTTGCATCAACGGGAATGTTTTCTGCTTTTTGGACACCATTCGCAACATTCATTCCGGATGACTTTTCAGGAGCTTCTTCCTAAGCTCGGGATTCGGTGTTTGTCATGATCCTGATGTAATCATGATAGTGCTATTAGCTCGGAGGCAGTTCCCTATATCGGAAGGAGAACCCAGAAACAATGCAAGGGGCTTTAAGAGAATGTTATCTCGACAAGACGCGGACTTTATGTATTTCTGTCGTGATTCTAGAAAACTCCGATGATCGACACTGAGCCTCGGCGCCTCGGGACGAAGTGGACCCTATCGGAGCACTAGCCCAACAATTTAGACCGACACGTCGATACGAAACCGGACATGTTACTTCCAATGGTCATTCGGCCGAGAAAAATGATGAGGCTCTTCTTGTTGAGCTTGAAGATTGTGACCTTGGAACGGCGCTGGCCAATGCTGAGCCGAGGCACCTGGAAAACCTTGATTCAGGGGTTCCATGTCAGGTTAAATAAAAAGATTGCGTCAATTGCAAATCCTTTCTCCTTGCAAACCACACACCATGGCCGAGACAGTCGAGATTCCAACGCCTGCGGGCTTGCCTCTGCTGGGTAACATCAAATCAATTGACCCCGAGTTCCCGCTGGGATCTATGGTGTCACTTGCTGAGCAGCATGGTGAGTTTGACATTGCCAATGAGAGGCAACCAAAATCAACTAACGATTAATCTTAAGGCGAGATCTACCGTTTGAAATTTCCTGGCCGAACTGTCGTCATCGTCTCCACACAAGCTCTGGTCAATGAGACGTGCAATGAGAAGCGGTTCAAGAAATGTGTCAATTCAGCACTCACTGTGAGTTATGACATGTTCTCGGCGACCCTGGGCTGAGACTGATATTCGTATAGGAAATTCGAGAAGGAGTTCACGATGGGCTCTTTACTGTGAGTAGCCAATCCGACGGCAGTGATACAGCAAATTTTAACATGAACGCAGGCGAAACTTGGAGAGGAGAACTGGGGTATCGCCCACAGAGTTCTGATGCCAGCTTTTGGCCCTTTGTCGATCCAGCGCATGTTTGATGAGATGCACGACATTGCCTCCCAGCTGGCCCTCAAGTGGGCGCGATATGGACCTGATTCTCCCATCATGGTGACGGATGACTTTACTCGCCTAACTCTCGACACATTGGCTTTGTGTTCCATGGGCTACAGATTCAACAGCTACTACTCTCCGGTCCTGCACCCCTTTATCGAAGCGATGGGTGATTTCCTTACAGAGGCTGGAGAAAAGCCTCGACGACTGCCACTCCCCGGAATCGTCTATCGCGAACGCGACCGCAAGTATCAACAGGATATCGAAACCATGAGAAACACCGCCAAGGAGGTTCTCGACGCTCGAAAAGCTGGTGGAAGCACGCGGAAAGACCTTTTGACGGCAATGCTTGAGGGCGTTGATACGAAAACCGGCAAGAAGATGAATGACGAGAGTATCATGGACAACTTGATCACCTTCCTTATTGCTGGACACGAAACCACATCGGGACTCCTTTCCTTTGCCTTTTATCAGCTTCTCACACATCCCGACGCCTACCAGCTTGCTCAGAAAGAGGTGGATCAAGTCGTTGGAAAAGGGCCTATTCAAGTTGAACACCTCTCCAAGCTCCCTTATCTGAACGGTGTCCTACGAGAAACACTTCGTATCAACGCCACGATTCCTCTCTTTACTGTCGAGGCGTTCGAAGATACTCTGCTTGGAGGCAAGTATCCCGTCAAGGCTGGCGAAACCATTCTCAACCTCCTCGCCAAATCCCAACTCGATCCCACGGTCTTCGGCGATGATGCAAACGAGTTTAAGCCAGAGCGCATGTTTGATGACAACTTTGCCAGGCTGAACAAGGAATTTCCGAACTCGTGGAAACCCTTTGGCAACGGCATGCGAGCCTGCATCGGAAGGCCATTTGCTTGGCAGGAAGCTCTGCTCGTCATGGTCATGCTCTTGCAAAACTTCAACTTTGTTCTTGATCCCAGCTACGAGCTTGGCTTCAAGCAGACGTTGACTATCAAGCCCAAGGACATGCACATGCGAGCGATCCTAAGGGATAACCTCACGCCGACGTCACTTGAACGCCGTCTGGCCGGTCTGCCAGTTTCAGAGACTGAAGAAGCGAATGGCGTGAATGGCAAGTCTTCTGATGCTAAAGACGGTGTCCCTATGACTGTCTTGTACGGATCGAACAGTGGAACATGTGAGTCTTTGGCGCAGAGAGTCGCAACTGACGCCGCAGAGCATGGGTTCCATGTCACCAAGATTGACTGTCTTGACACGGCGAATGGAAATCTGCCCTCGGACCAACCTGTTGTCATCATCACCGCATCATACGAAGGCCAGCCTCCTGATAATGCTGGACATTTTGTTGCCTGGGTTGAGAAGGCTGACCAAGAGACCAAGCCACTCAAGGATGTCTCGTATGCCGTCTTTGGCTGTGGTCACAAGGATTGGGTCCAGACCTTCCACCGCATTCCCAAGCTCGTGGATCGTACTCTTGAACAGCTTGGTGCTAGTCGAATTGTCGACATTGGTCTTACCGACGCATCCGAGAACATGGTCTTCAGTGACTTTGAAGCATGGGAGGATAACATCCTGTGGCCTGCGCTTGAGGCTCGTTACAACGCCAAGTCCAAGAAGAGTTCTACAGACAAGGGATTGAGTGTCAAGAGCTCCAACTTCAGGACTCTTACCCTCCGTCAGGATGTCAAGGAGGCGACGGTTGTCGAGACCAAGACCCTCACGAGCAGCACCGATGTCAAGTCCAAGAAGAAGCACATCGAGGTACAGCTGCCCGAAGGCACTCAGTACACAGCCGGAGACTACCTTGCCGTTCTGCCTATCAATCCACAGGAAGTTGTTCGTCGGGCATTGAGGAGATTCAAACTTCCAATGGATGCTCATCTAGAGATTTCGAGTAGTACGCCGACTGTACTCCCCACAGACACGTCTGTGTCAGCACTAGATGTGTTGAGTTCCTACGTTGAGCTTTCGCAGCCAGCCACGAAGAGGGTAAGTAAACAAACAGGAAAAGTGGCACGTGATAGAATCCTAACTGACTATGAAAGAACCTTGTCGCTATCGCTGAAGCTGCGTCTGATGAAGAAGCCAAAACTGCTCTCATCTCTCTATCCGAGGACCGATACATCGAAGAGATCAGCAACAAACGAGTGTCGGTTCTGGAGATCCTGGAGCGGTATCCCTCCGTTGATCTACCTATCGGAGACTTTTTGCAAATGTTGCCATCCATACGGATCCGTCAATAGTGAGTGATTCGTTATCATGTCGTTTCATCGTTTGCTAACTTTCCCTTCTAGCTCCATCTCCTCGTCTCCACTATGGAACCAGTCTCGCGCGACAATCACCTTTTCCGTGCTCAAGGGGCCAGCTTTATCAGGCCAAGGCACCTACAACGGTGTTGCAACTTCTTATCTCGACTCTCTGGCTGGCGGCGACACATTACAAGTGGCCATCCGCTCATCGCCTGCTGCTTTCAGCCTACCATCAAACCCGGAGCAGACTCCGATAATCTGCATCGCCGCTGGATCAGGACTCGCACCGTTCAGGGGTTTCATCCAGCAACGCGCTGTCATGATTGAATCGGGTCGCAAGCTTGCGCCAGGTCTACTCTTCTTCGGATGTCGCGCTCCTGATCAAGATGATCTCTACCGTGACGAGTTCGACGAATGGCAGAAGCTTGGTGCAGTAGATGTGCGACGAGCGTACAGTCGACACGGAGACGGGTGCAGATACGTCCAAGACCGCATCTGGCAAGACAAGGAAGAGTTTATTGAGCTTTGGGACAAGGGTGCTACCGTCTATGTGTGCGGCTCAAGAGCGGTGGCTGATTCGGTAAGAGAGGTCATGATCAAGGTCAAGTCGGAGATGGAAAAGAGATCCGGGGGTGAGATGAGTTTTGAGGAGGCCAAGAAGTGGTTTGACGAGCAGAGGAACGAGAGATATGTAATGGACGTATTCGATTAGGCGCCTGGGAAAATGTGTACATAGACTTGTCCTTGCGGGTAAATAGACGGTTCAGCGCTCACTGTTTGAGAGATTCTCCAGCGCCTCGTCAGTATTAGTATTGTTTATAATGATGAAAGAAAGCCACAATAGCAAAGACAAATATGAATATAAGATGGCCTTGAATCATAATACTACAAAGTACCGTAACTCGTGCATTTTGTATGAGATTATATTTTCAAGGACCCCTTGATTCTAACGCTCGAAGTGTTCTACCTAGTCATCAGTCTCACCAAAGCACAAGGCGTATATTTTAGCATGCGTATAAATCATTACGGCGTACTGAGCGCACATAAGATATTGGAAAAGTCTTAGGAAGAAGCTATTGAAACGTTGCTTTACAAAACTAAAAAACATGTCTGACGGGCCTGGAGAGAGAGTGTGTGTGTGTGTTTGTTATATTTATCGTCCTACAGGGTACATCCGCCGACCGCCTCTTTTCACCGACTCGTAAAAGGACGTGCTAGGCTACATTTGGTACGGTACATGATTCAGGGCCTAGGGGGCCAGACGCGTCGCGAGCCGCTTATCGCGCGACAAACGGCGCGTCCACGTTCCCAGTGACAGCGGAATTGCGCCGTCTTCGCTGCAGGGTGGCCCCTGGGCGTTCTAGAATGATTCCATGTGGGGATGAATCGAAATCGATGCACCTACCAGTCCACGGGATCACCACGCTCCTGGGGGACTGTTATCTTCTCGCAAGAAAACCCAATGTATAAAGTACACACTGACAATTTTACCATTTAGTTGCACTTAATACCATTGAGCATATTATTAGACGTGATTTATACCCCATTGAAGAACAACGCCAACATATACCTAGCACAACTAGCTTATCCCCTGGGAACCTCACGATCTTCACTCTTCTTTGTGCTACTTTTCGTCAAAGGACTGGCTGAACGGACTTCCCCTTCCACAAGATCGGCCACCGATAGAGCCGGAGACGGCCGCACGCTATACTCTGAGGGAACTTTGGGCACATCACTCCCCACTAGCTCATACACCCTCCCCGTTTGGCCTGCCGCATCTTTTGGCTCGGAATGTAGTTCATGGAAGTGATGAACATCACCCATTAGTTCCGGAGGAGGTTTGGATTTGATATCATCTGCATGCAACTCGCTCTTGCCGAACCCAGGAGAGTCTGCGCTTGTATCAGTCTCCTCATTTCGTGTTGGCTCATTTGGCGCTTGTTTTGCGGGCTGCCGACGTCTCCGGATTATGAAGAAGGCTACGGCAGCAGCGATGACAGCGACAACTCCAATAACAATGCCGATGATTGCACCAGTACTCAATGAATTCTGTGCCATCGGAATTCGAACCTGACTTGGAGCCCTTGGGAAGAATGGTGACGATATTCTCCTCTGCCCCCTCATCCCATGTGCACTGGGACACATTGAACACGCCTCGTTCGTAGTCGGCCGTTAGATAGCTACACCAAGATCAGTATTAGTTACATAGCAGCAGTCTCTGGGAACGGCTTACGCTTCTTGCAGAAAGGTCCGTCCAAGCGTGTACTGTGACTCATTGGCGGCTAGTTTGAGGGGGAAGTAATAACTACTCTTCTCAACCAACGGATATTCTGCTCGGAGTGCGAACGCCTGGTAGGGCAGCGTGATTGTGACGGTATCGCCACCATCAAGAACATCTGACAAACGGAATGAGACCTCAGCGTCTGACTTGAGAAGCGAGTTGTGGTGCGTATCATTTATTAGGTATACGTTGCTGTCTTCATCAAGGGTGAGGTCGAATGCTGATTCAAAGGCTTCAACAGCTGACTTTGGTAGCCAGATGTTGGGTTCCGTCGAGTCAATGTAAATGTTGATGGGTGAAGATAGCAGAGAGGCTTGTTCCGCGCCGCTGTAGGTAATGGCTTGAAGCGCTACCACAAGATCACGAGTGATATCGTCAGCCATAGTGAAGGTAGCGGCATTTTCGGTGAAACGGGAGGTATCGTAGCCGGAGAAGATCAATTGACCATAGACCTTCTTCAGACCTAGACTAGGTTAACAATCGAGACATACGGCGGATCGAGCCACTCACGATAGATGGCGCCTGCGGTGTAGCTCCAGCTCAGAGACGGGATGCGCTTCTGGTCCTTGAGGGTGGTAATGAACGAAGGTGAGGAAAAGTTGCCAAGTGATGTGAAGTTCAACGGCTGGGGGTTGATGCCAAAGATTCCTCTAGATTGAAGTCAGTTATCATGGAGTGCATCATAGAGAGTCACAGCTCACAAATAGAATGGAGATGCCGTAGCAATACCACCAACAGTTTGATTCTTCAGCGTAACCCCTCCACTTCCATCCACGAGGCCGACACCAAGGACATCCAAGCCAAATTGCGCCGGCTGTTGATATCCCAGATTCGCCCCCAGACCGACGTCTCCATCATTGATGTCGAAAATACCAAGATTATGCCAGGTCGAGGACTCGTTCGGGTTGAATAAATTGCCTCGCGAGACGGCACAATTCGTAGGGACCTCTTCGAAGATTCTCTCCGAGCAGCCGTATTCCGAAAGAATCACCAGTGTCTCCGGTGCGGCTGTGGACACGAGAACTCGGGCATCCTGGTGTGTTGTACCGACTCGCACGTTGAAGCTGCTCCAAGGGCCATCATTCCCCTCGCTAGAAACGTGTTAAACCAAGATTTTCTTCCAATTCGCGCACAAGAAACTTACAAGTACTGACTTGGGGGAATAACGATTGCGGAAGGGCTGCTGGCTTGACACACTGGCAAAGAGGCCGATAGCAAAATTGACACTGCAGCTGCCAAACGATAGCGCCGGGATGACATATTTGCCTCGGTTGATGTTGAGGAAGAGTGGAATCCAAAGATTTCCCTCCTGAGGGCATCGCGAGATACTGGGTTTGGGACGCAAAATCAGGCTCGGCTGTCGGGATGCAGCAGCCCAGGGGTAATAAGGCAGTCTGCCAGCCTGCATTGGCTTGGCATGGATTAATTAAACCTGCGCCGCAGAAGGTGCGCCGAATGTGTTCCTTCGTGTCCACATGACCGCTTGTACCATCCAGAATCAGCACCAGAAGCCGGTGTGGCTGTCTTGACCCCTTAACCGAGGCGGGTACACTTTATCTTTTTTCTTATTGTTATCTGCAATATTGGCACGAAACCAACAACAACGACAGAAAAGTGCACAGCTGTCAATGTATGAGGCATTAAAACTCAATGGTGTCAGGCGCGTACGCAGCATGGGTCTGCATCTGATGTTATTGTTGTTGCTGTGTACAAACTGATTGATTGTTGTGTTTGCAACGGCTCAGTTAGACCCCTGGATGACAGTAGTTTCACATCTCTATTCTTCAAGGGACCTACGCCTGTCAACTCACGTTAGCCGGGCGTAGGGCTTAGCTTAATGTGAATCTCCGAAGCTTCAGGGGAGGAATCAGGCTGCGTGGCGGTCAGAGCCTGGTGGGGGCTGTAACTTCAAAGCCCTCATTCTCAGCCGCAGTATCCACCCTTACCACTCTCGGCGGCTTGGCCGACAGGCAGCAGTGAATAACCAGGCTGGCGGACAAGAAGGGTATACTTATCCGTTCTCTTTATCAGAGCAATACCCTCTGTTGACCGTAAACTTCGCTTAGCTGTTGGGATGCTAAGATCATCGTCAGTCTTTACTTTCACTCTCCCTAAAGTTGTTGATTTTGTTCGACTTGCACTTCTCCGCGACCTTGGTTGGATTCAAAGATGTGGCCGCTGATAGCGCTACTGGCCATTGGGGCTCAGCATGTTCATGGTATGGAATCTCGCGTCGAGCCGGAATGATGATTGTCTAACTTCTGCAGCTGTTGCTATCACACCCTCGAACTCAACGACCGGTATCACTACAGAAGCCCCTACTATCACTCCAGCCCCATCCTTCGACTCGGACGGTGTTATAGTGAACACCTGTTCCTACACCGACACCGATGGCGAAATTCTCTGGAACTCCCCTCACTGTAGCTTGTCGGTAGACACGCCAAACAAGCTGTGGGGTCTGCTAACCTGTGAGTAGATTTGCCGGTACTGTCGATGTAATCTTCTGGCCCACCAACGACAACCTCTCTTATCCATCTACATTCGTGGACACCGAAGAAGACTACACGTTGTAAGTTTCAGTTGACCCAGGCATCGCTAAAACCGTCGGCTAATGATAATAGCTCTTCGCCGTCGGTTTACATGGTTGTCAGCAACATATACGCCACAAATCCATGTGGTCCCCTGTGGAAATCTGTCAGCCGAACAATCCTCGACTTCAGGCTGGATCAAGTTTCAACGCTTGTGCCATATAGCAATTCCCAAGACACGACTGAACGAAGATCGACCCGACAACTGTATCTCAATGATTTGGGAATAGACTGCGACGGCAACTACAATAGGTCGCATCTGGCAACCCAAAGAGCCCCTGTCCATGGTGAAGATACTCGTTGCAACCCCTTCCTGTCCTTCCAAATGGACATAAAGCGGTTGGGATATCCTTACTGGAAGCATTGCAATGTCAAAGACAACAAGTTTGGAATTTTTGACCCTCCATATGCTGTGAAGCCTCTTAACGGCTTAATCCCGATTACAGCAACAACAGCGGGCCCCGACAAGCCGAAGACAACAGCCGCATCGACCAAGGCTACCGCTGCCCCTGAGCCAGGACCAACCAAAGCCGAGCCCTCTAATCCAGAACCTACCAAGAATACCCAAGAGGAGGAGGGAGAAGAGCCAGTACCTGGAAAGACTGAGGCAGAGGGCCAGGAGCCGACTGCAGGTGGCAATGGAGGTGGACAGGGGGGCAACACAGTGAATGAACCCGGCTCTGAGCCAGAGAAGACTCAGACTGCTTCACCAAACACTCCCTCAAAGGATTCCAATGCCGGTGCTGGCCAGAATGACCCACAACCTGGCTCTGAGGCAGAGAACACCAAGGGTACTTCTCCAAGCACACCCTCTGAGGGTCCTGGTGTCGATGCCGGCGAAAATAACGGACAGCCTGGCTCTCAGGGAGAGAACACCAAACCTGGTACGGGAAGCAACCCTTCTAATGATTCCAATGACGAGGCTGGCAATGATGGTTCTCAACCTGCCCCCCAAAAAGAGAACACCGAGGCTGGTTCAGGAAGCACCCCGTCCGAGGGTTCTGATCCTGGCGCCAGCCAGGATGACGCACAATCTGGCTCTGAGGCAGAAAGTCCCGGGGCTGCTACGGGAAGCACCCCCTCTAAGGATTCCGGTTCCAATGCCGACCAGAATGAACCATCCTCTGCGGAAGAGGACACCAAGGCTGGCTCGGGAAATACTCCCTCCAACGATGCTGATGCCGGTGGCGATGCCGGGCAGGATGGCTCGGAAGACGCCGACTCATCCCCAGCCGCACCAGGATCCGACGAGGACAGCTCCTCCGGTGACGGTCAGAACAACTCCAATCCCAAGGATGGCTACTACGAAGCTGATCCCACCAAATATTCTGGACTTGTCGTCTCAACTATGACTGGCGAGCAGGTTGTCCGCCTTGGAACAGCTGGCCTCGAGGTCGTTGACGTTGAGTCTGGCAAGACCTCTACCTACGCTGTTCCAGCCGTTGGAGTCACAGACGACCAAACTACGTACGCTCCTGCTACTGTCGCTGTCTATAGTGGAACGACTTTGACTTTGGGTGGCCCCGAGATCACTGTCACAGGAGCGGTCGTGGTAGCGCCACCTGGTTCTGAGACTACTGGAATTGCTAAGCCAACGCTCGCTGTTGTGGGTTCCTCCTCTGCAAACAAGATCACAAACGGTGCTCTTGGCCTAGGAGTGTCTCTCCTGCTAGTGCTTTGGATTTAGATAGATTCAGGGATTTGACCGTCATGTCCAGCCCTCTCGGTCGCTCAAGGGTGTCAGGCCAAGGTCTTGTTGCGTGTAGAAGATGTAAATTGATTGAAGACTCATAGCTTAGTCGTACATAATCTAGCGCTTCCTAATAGTACTAATAACCCACGCACATCACCTCATCTTACAGAGGATGTTCGAGAACCAGCTTCTCCTGGCTTGCGTCCCCACGGGCGACCCGCTTGATCGCCTCGATGCCAGCCTCAGCCCCAGTGACAGCTGTAACAACCGGGAGCTTGACAGCTCTATCCACCGTTGCCAAGAAATACTCCATGACCCCACGGACGCGCTTTGGCGCCTCTGGATCTTGCGGCGCACCCATAGCATTATGGCTGCCACTAGGCCGATACGAGGTGCAAAACCCGTATTCCGGATCCGCCGCAACGGGGAGAGTGCAAACAAGACGAGTCTCCGATTGGTTAGGGGATAAGGACCTCTTGGCAAGCGAAGGGGTGCTTTCTCCACTGGTGGAGGCGTGTTCCATGGCCCCCTTTCCAACGGTATCGAAGACCATACTCAGCTTCACCCCGAGGGTCTTTTGCGAGTTCTGAATGTCCTCAACGATTGTTGAGCTCTTGTAGTCGAAGCAGTGTGTGGCTCCCAGGCGCTTGAGGGTCGCGTGGTTTTTAGCCGAGGCTGTCACAAAAATGGACGCGAAGCCAGCAGCCTTGGCCATCTGGATTGCCATGTTTCCGACACTGCTGGCTCCTCCCCAGATTAGAATCCCCTTTTCCGTTGGGTCGAGGCCGCTGATACCTGCTGCGGCGAAACCAAGCCCCAGAACGTTGAACAGGGCATCGGCAGCCGTGTGGGCTGCCACACAGATGACTCCAGCATCTTTCAGCGACAGGCCATCGGGCACCTTGTAGAGAAGTTCAGACTTGGCGATGGCCAAATCCTGATGGGTACCCAAGGAAGAAGGCATCGGGAAAATGAGGGGAGCGATGCCGCAGACCGTATCTCCCGCGAGGAAGGGAGAGTTTGGGCCTGTCTGCTCAACAGTGCCGGAAAGTTCGAAGCCGGTGATGAACGAATTCAGGCCGATATGGTAGAAGTTTAGGTCACAGGGGTTGACTCCCGAGTACTTGACTCTGATCAAGCATTCTGAGCCCTCGGGAGTGTAGGTCTGCGTGACGGTCTGAACAGTTAGTTCGCCATTGGCAGTAAGGTAGATCGACTTGGACGATTGGTTGGCCATTGTAGACGATGTATGATGGTTGGGTTTCCGGGTGTCTAGTGCATATATCGAATATTCAAAAGCGGATGCTAGGGCACAAGTGTTCTTTTATATCAGGCCTGGACCGGAGGAGGAAAGAATAGCATCGCTGATGGCCCCTCAGCGAAGTTGATTTCACACTACAATTTCGCGATTAGCTTGATCAGCAATCCGGACTTCGGGGGGTCTAGATGTCCTTGCTTAAACAATCATAAAGTTAAAGTGGTACGAATCTAATCTGCGGCGAAATGGACCAGCTGTTAGAGACCCTGGCAGGCATAGTCGCGGATTTCGGCATTGCAGCTTTTTATCTCCGCGCGTCAAAGCCCATTGTCTTTTTGGACAAGAGAACGGGTTAGATGTCGTACCGCATAATGAAGTAGGTTGAGTACCTATGAATTGCAGTTTATTCAATAAGCATGACCCATATTGCTTGGATTTACGGTTGCTGAATAGTATAGTTATGTTCTACATAGTTATCTTCACTCTTTACGACTGGCTAGGTTTGTTTCTCGTTTGAAATTCGGACCTTTGGGATGATATTACATCAATACAGTCTTTCTTATTATTCACAATGCATCCCCGTTATTATTCATGATTCTCGAGGTCGTGGAGATGTGCAAATAGAAAGGGTTCTAACCGTTTCGCCAGTTCACGGTGTCCCTCGTCCGCCGGTCTCACCAGATAACACCCAGCAACCATCCCTAAACAAAAGTCCCAAGCTACAAGGCCCGATATGCGTGTAAAATTGGCGCGTTGAAGGACTAGACTGGCGACTGTTCCTGCTGTTTGCACCCGTTGGGGAAACGTTGCCGCATCGTCATCCCAATATGAGTTTGGAGAGGGTATCTCGACTTTGAGCATGCTCGGGGTCAAGTAGTCGAGTGTTTTGAATTGTGGAAAGTGACGCATGAGAAGAGAGTTGAGATGAATATGAACCTTGAAGTGCAGCAGCGCAAGCCTCGGTTTATTAGTGCGCGCTTTTCTCGATAGGGATTGGCCACTTACCTCTGGTAACATTCGCGGATTATAGGACTCGAGTTTTGATTGTTGATTACCTCTTGATCATAGACACCCATGGCATCGAATAGCTGCCACACATGCTTGCTGTTGATTATAGCCGAGGGAAACGTCTCTGCTCCACGGTATGTCGAAAGAATCAAAGTAATGAGGAGTACCTGGAACGGAGCGAGATGCGCGGTCCGAGATCCAGGCGAGTCTTTGCAAATCTCATCAAACTTGAACTAGGAGCTAGTCAGAGTGCCATGGTCCATTGGAGTGGTAAAACTCACAAGCTGCGCATCAAGAACCTTGAGCAAGGCATCATGATAAAATCGGGCCTTATCCCTCGTCTCTGGGGTATTAAGAACCCATAGGCCAGCTGTCAGAACCGCAGAGGTCAGCTCCGGAGGGTTCTCTGACTGTAGGAAAGTCTTTTTATGCAAGAGAGGCCAATGTGGGTGAAAATGAAGGAAGTACGATGCCTCAAGCTCAGCCCGAGACGATGCTTGGAGCAATTGGGTTGTGGGGTTTGAAGAAAGGTTCAACCCAGACAGCCCTCTGTTGAGTAACAAGTCCAATTGGATAAACGAGGAGACATCCGGTTCGGAAGCAGCTGGAGCCTCTTTCGATTGGACTCCCACGTCCTCTTTTGATGCTGGCTCTTCCTCTGTCCGCCGAGCAGCCTCCTCAGACGGATGGCTGATGGCTTGATGACGTTTGAGCAAATCACTAGACAGGTTGAGTCTTTGAATCTTCTTAATGAGATTGCAATACAGATATACCTTCGATTGAATGAGGATGAGCATGCTGTGCACGCAAACAGGCGTAGATTCAAGTGGTCTCTTTCATGACGTAAGAGGTGCTCCTTTTTCTTGTACGAACGGGCACATCCGGCATGGCTGCAGTAAAATCGAGAAGGATCAGAAGACATCGGAAGACGGGGACTTGAGAAGTCCGAGAGAACTGTTCAAACTGTCAAGTTGAGGAAGACGATGTGGGATGTGGGATTTCGGTTCTTAACAAGCATTGGACCCCTGACTGAGACAAGCGCGCTATGTGGGATCTTGGCGTCCATGGCTGAGCAATGTGGGATTGATGTGGGATCTCGGCTTTCCCTGATCCGGCTATCTCCGGGGTTCACTTAGTCACCCTACACCTGACTTCAATGTTGCGAGGAGGAGGTCAAAGAACGAAGCCGAGTGGGAGGACTTGTCATGATTGTTCATAAAGAGGTCATGGTATTGTAGGAACACTCTGTCAGTATCTTTGAAATCGAATATTCTGCTATTGTATCTTCCCCCTGTCCAAACCTTGCATTTTGAACGCACTCCAAATTTCGACTCCAACAACCCAGAAGATGGCGACCGTTCTTGTTGCTGGTGGCACCGGAAGCATTGGCAGGGCCATTGTTGAGGCTCTCGTGGAACAATCAAACTTCAAAATCATCGTCCTCGGACGGAAGGCAAGTCTAAGAATACATTACTAGAGACACTGAGGGATGGTCACTGATCTTGGTTAGTCTAATGCTGAGCTGGAAGAGCTCCTAGGCGCCGAAGTCATTGCGACTGATTACGGGAGTGTCAATGACCTCGTCTCGATCTTGGAGGAAAACAAGGTCGATACCGTCATTTCAGCCCTGGGTGGCCTCGCTCCCCCGGATTCCGAAAAAGCACTCATTCGCGCTGCTGAAGCATCGAGCGTTACGCGTCGATTCATCCCGAGTGTCTTTGGGGTGAAGTACCGTCCCGAGTACGTCTAACCTCTTTTTACTACGACGTTCGTGTCTAACTATTGGTAGCCAAACGTGGTTCCCTGCTGCTCAGGCTAAGCTGGCAGCCATGTCTGAGCTAGAAGGAACCAACCTTGAGTGGACCATTGTTTGCAATGGCTTCTTCCTCGACTACTGGGGCATGCCCAAGGTTAAGTCCTACCTCAGCCCCATGACCCTGTTCATCGATGCGGCTTCCAAGGAAGCCGCTATTCCAGGAGCCGGAAACACCCCCATCGTGTTCACGTATAGTCACGACGTCGCCAAGTTCACGGCCGCCTTGTTGACATTGGATAAGTGGGAGAGAGAGTCGTACGTCATTGGTACCAAACTGTCATTGAACGAGTTCCTTCAGCTTGCCGAGGAAGTTCGGGGTAAGTGGTGTTCCTGCAACAGCCAGATTGAGACATGCTAACTCTATGAAATACAGGCGAATTCAAAAAGACTCATGATTCATTGGAACTACTCAAGTCAGGCAAGATCACTGAGCTTCCTGGCCACCGCTATGCGTATGACCACTTTCCAAAAGAAGCACTGCAAGGGATGCTTTCCACTTTTGGGCTACTTTTTGACGAGGGACAATTTGACTTCAAGCCTGAACGCAGCCTCAATGACATCTTTCCTGAGATCAAGCCTGTGTCGGCCAAGGAAATGTTGGAGATTGGATGGAAGAACTGAATTCTGGGCCTATAGGGCCAACATCAAGTCTTGTTCGCTTCAGGGATAGAATGGATATGAATGTTCGCCCATGTATTTACAGTCTAGTGATGTAGCATCCACAATCTGTCCGCCAATCCTGCCAATCTTGATATCCTTTGAGCAAAAGAAGAGCAATACCATTGCCAAGTTGCTTGGCGCTCACTAAATCAAGACCGAGCATCGCCAAGCTGCTAAGCATTTTAGGGGTAGGCAGCCTGCATGATCATCTTGATCAGATCCATGTCTTCCCTCGCATCCACAGCCGAAGTCTTTGGGGACGTCTTGTTCCTGGCGCAATGATAAAAGTCCAAGAACTCGAGCGTGAAAGGGTCCTCGTACGTCTTTCTGACCGTGCGCTCCTGGTAGCCATCGCCCTTGGCACTGTTGATCTTTTCCCTGATTGTCATAGTGACAGGAAGCCCCTTGACATAGGGGGTATCGTAGTCAACGCGCACAATCTTTCGCTGAGAATAGATCTCAATGTGGGCATCGAACCTGGGCACGTCTATAATTCCAGATTCGTACATGACTGGGAAACCCTCATACTGGAACAGCACGTTCCAGATTGGCAACCCTAGTGATGCGCCAACAACTCGTGAGGGCATGCCGACCATCTCCCGCAAGGCAGAAAAGTCGTGGACGCCAAGCCTGTGGAGTGAGCATTCAATGTTAGTGATATATGCCAACATGCGCCAAAGACTGGGCATTAACGCGACCTACCCTGTGAACAGCCTAAACAACGTCATCGACTCAGGGGTTGCTTTAACTCCGCATTCGCCAATAAGTGCCGTCTTAACCATCTCTTCCTCAACCGAGTGCATGCCTGCAACCGCTTCCTTCGAGAAGTCGTTATACTTCTTTGGGAATATGCCAGATTGGTCGACGAAAGAACTGTTTTGCCCAATGATATCTTCCAAATGTCAGTTGCTCATGTATTGGCTCACTGATTGATTGCAGACTCA
This sequence comes from Ascodesmis sphaerospora, assembly GCA_027569015.1. Taxonomy (NCBI): domain Eukaryota; kingdom Fungi; phylum Ascomycota; class Pezizomycetes; order Pezizales; family Ascodesmidaceae; genus Ascodesmis; species Ascodesmis sphaerospora. Next base: position 124,704 of record JAPPUR010000023.1, on the reverse strand, counting down.
CCTCTGACCCGTATGTACTCTATCTTGTCCATGCTCTCGATCTCCTTCAAAGCATCCAGAAAAACCTCGGCATATCTTCTTTGATATCCCACAAAGACCTTTGCCTCGGAGGTCTTCTCTGCAGCAATGATGGAATCCAGATCGCGATAGTTCAGCGCGAGAGGTTTCTCCACAAAAACATACTTGTTGTGCTTGAGGGCTAGAATGGCCTGTTCTGGATGGAAAGCATTGACGTTGCAGATGACGACGACATCAGTATCAGGAGAAGTGATGAGTTCCTCCGGACTTGCCGTAGTCTTGGGTGTTCCTCCCGCAACCTTCTTGCTGCAATGCTCCAAAGCTTGTTGAGACACATCGCAGATGTAGGTGATTTGATAACAGCTGGAGAGATTGTTTAAAACATGGATGTGAGATACCTATGAGGAGAGATCAGCATCGTTTGTAGAGAATAGAAAAGGTGAATTGGGCTCTGAGATACCTGGGCGATCTCTCCCAAGCCGATGATTCCAACGTTGAGGATCGTTCGCGATTCATTAACTTCTGGCATTTCACCCATGATGAGTGAGCAAGAAAGTTAGGCAGAGTATAAATGTTGATCTTTTGCAGCTTGCTCTTACACTTGATTTCTGCTAAGATAAATCTACCTTATCATTCAGTTCCCGACATCTAATAAATACCTCCCCCTATCACCACAATACATCTTCTACGTTGAGAAATTCAGATAGCCGTACATTTTGCCGTCCTTGACCCCTTGTTAGTCTGGAGTCTGTGATTTCGCCCCCATCCCTCAAATCTTACACAACAAAAAATCCTTCCTGACTGTAAGACCTTCGTAAGCTAGGTCCGATGCAACGCCGCGCTAAACGATCGGTGGAGCGGGCCGTCTTATGCAGTAAGATACTAATGTAGACGCTGCTCACTGCGGAACGGATAGACGCGATATCTCGCAATTGTACGCGCGTGAGCGGCTTTATCGCCGGAGATAGAGACGTGCGTGCAGATGTGCATATGCATGAGACATGCGGTTACTCGGCCCGCTATGTCTACCCCGGAATCAACGATTAGGGTTCCTGTGTCGTCTGGCCTAGACTGCTGAGTCAGGGGCAAGCATTCAACTCCTACGGAGCTCGAAAAGACGGCAAGTCATCATCCGTGATCATCATAGCGTGGCGCTCGGAGGATCGGGATGGATCGCGATGGGTAAATGTAGAGAGCTGATCACTGCCATTGCTTTGATCTCAGCCGGAAAGAATGGGTACGCCTGCATTACATCTACACTGTTATTGCTCATCATTATGCCCGGCCCCAACGCAACATGACTGGCTGAAGGCTGAATCTTCCCAAACAATCTTTCAAACCCCTCTATCAACCTTGCACACACACTTTCCCAACATGACCAAATCCAATGGAACCAATTCACCATGGCGAATCTACCTTTATGGTGCTGGTTCTATCGCATGGCGACATGGTGTCGCGGCAGAAAGCCTTGGGCCTGATGTCCAACTGTTTGCTGCCGATCCCTCGAAAGATTCGCGAGAGTCATTGCTCGCCAAGTTTCCCAAAGCCACCGTCTTTGAGGATGCTGAGGTCATGCTTGCCAGCTCTGAAGGGCAGCAACGCGATATTGTGGTGATAGCTGTGCCCCCGTGGCTGCACCACGCCGCGACACTTCTTGCCTTCAAATCCAATCGCCATGTTCTCTGCGAGAAGCCTCTGGCGACATCGGAGACTGAGATGGCCGAGATGCTAGCTGCCAGCGATAGCTCCGGTCGCATTTTTGGAGAATGTAGCTTCCGATATCTTGGCAACGGAGCCTTGGATCGCGCTCGCCAGTTGATCGAGACTGGCGAGCTTGGCTCTGTTTATCACGCCCGCTTCGTCAACCGCCAACCACGGTCTCGCGCGGGTATCGAGTATCAGCCATCGAGCAGATGGTTTCTACAGAAGGAGAAATCTGGCGGAGGAACCATCTTCGACTGGGGTGTCTACGATCTCGCCATGTTCTTCGACGTCCTCCGCCCCGTTGCTGCCACGGTCAATCATGCCTGGTTAGCTACACCGAAGACTGGTGCCGATCCACCCGAGACTGTCATATCTGTTGAAACTCACGCTGGCGCATCTTTGACATTGACCTTGGAAGACGGTTCGGTGATCCCATTTGATTGGGAGCGAGCGAGCGGTTTCCATGGCGACCCTCAAGTTGCCCTAAATGTCGACGGCACAGCTGGAGGTTTGACTTGGGAATGGGTTCCGACCTTTGACTACAAGGACGAAGTCGATCAGGAGAAGGAGGGCTTCATGCTAGTACACTACGTGGATGTCGATGGCAAGGTCGATGCTAGGGAGGAGAAGTTCCCTGCTTTTGGATGGGAGGACGCAAATCACCGCCCCTTGCTGTCCTTTGTTGACTTGATCGAGGGTCGTGATAGCGTGGCCCTTTCCAGGAGCAGGCTCGAGTTCAATTTTTCTGTAGTGTCAGCTATTTACAAGTCGGCCGCGGAAGGCAAGCCAGTTCATGTTCAGCTAAAGTAAGACGGTGAGAGGTAGACACAAGAATTGAATCATCAACATGGGTCAAATGTTGCATCAAATGTCACGTTCTCAAACAATTTAATGACTTTAGAAAATCAGTAATACGACAATGAATGTTTTCAGATGACGGAGTCTGGAAGGGCACTTGCTAGCGGATGCTGGCTGTGAGAGCAGTCAACAGCTGGAGTGATAACAGGGTGAGTGGCTCGCAGGCTTAAATTACTTGATGGCACCGTTGTCTTGAGAAGTAATGCATTTTGACGCTACATAAAGCTAAATCAGTCATGAAAAGAAATGATCAATAGTCGGACGCTTCTCGCACACTTGTCCGTCCGTCCAAGTCTGTACCTCTGTCAATAGAAATTATCCACCACCTTTCCTTTCTTCCTATCCTACCGCAAGTAGACAGCTACTTGACTCCCTACACTCAGTACTTCTCACTACCCCCAGAAGAAACGGTCTGTGGAGTTTCCTCTTGATCGATCCTGGCCTTGGAGGTACGGAATCGGAATCCCGCCTCGTTCCACCGTTTCCCAAAACCATATCCGGGGTGCCAGATGGTCAAGAAGAGGCATGCAAGTATAACCATGACTCCATCAAGAATCATGAACTCGATCTCTTGGTTCGCAAGCTTTCCGGCGAAGCCCTCGCTCAACTCGACGGATCGGAAGACGGTTCGGATAAATAGGCATGCGGTTGCGCCGAAGAGGGCTGTCCTGGTCGTTAGCTTATGAAGGGGAGTTAAGTTGAGTCCTATAGACATACCGAATAGGAACATCTTGAATTTCTTGCTGTGGACGAGGTCGGTAAACTCGGGGTTGCGAAGCTCCGGGTGCTTCCTGACGCGCCAGAAGAACTCAAGACTGCAGGCAGAGAATGCAAACAGGCAAGCAACTTGGATGGAGAGACCAGCAACGAGGATGTTTGTTCCCACGTCGATCTAGCAGTATCAGATTGTCAGTATGTTCTTTCCATAGCAATAATACCCATCCTTGTGCCTCGTACCATGTGTTGATTCGTCACAGGCGTAGAAGCAGCAATACCTCCGCCGACGGCCTGGACAACAAGACTGACGATGTCGCATCCCAAGAAGAAGGTCGTGTAGGTTCGAGGCTTGATGCGACTGATTTGCTCCCCGTGGATGACAACGAGCCGTCCAAGAGTTAGGTAGATGGCAGCGGCAATGAAGACAGGACCGATGGTGAGAGTGATGAGGTACCACAAGAAGTAGTCTCTACTAAAGGGGTTGCCGTTCAGGAGCACTCGAGAGATGTACCCGACCGTTTCAGTAACCAAGCCGAGGCACATGGTGATCATGAAGATCCTCGTCTTGTGCCGAATGCCCAAGTACACCTGAGCAATGGCGAGAACGGCCATGACAGCCAGGAAGACGGCATTGCCGGCCACAGTCGGCCGGTATCGGACATAGCCCCAATCTTTGACGGAGCAAGTGTCCAGGGTGCAGACAAATCCTTCGATGTAGCCTTCGGGGGCCGACATTTTGGCCAGAGTCTCTCGAGATGGGCGGTTTTGGTCGGCGTTGAGGAATTAGTTGGAGCGAAGATGGATGATCTCCTGATTGCTCGTATTTAAATCCATTCACAGTCTAGAGACAAAATGTTTGAAGAGAGAAACAATGTTGGGAGTTGGAAAATTGCTAAAGGAGTTGAATAGTTTGTTTGTTGGCTGCTCCGTTAAGCATTGTTGGTCGCAGCCGAGTCACAGTGAGCGGCCCAGCTCCTCCTTCGGCTTGGCTCCCCTATGTTCCGGCCGTTCAATCCGAGAGGATTTCTGCCGGCCCGACAATCATTTGAGACAAGAGAGAAATTCAAAGAGTGTGTGCTTTAGCCGTCGCTATTGGTGGCACTGGGATATTTGGCTAAATTACTCCGTGAGCATCCCCCACTCTGCCCAGAGATTGCATCGCTTCCCCATGGGGGTCAGCCAAGAGCAGGGATCAAGACCCTTAAGCTAAGATTAGCCACGGATCGTCGTCCCGTGAAGCTTGTAGGGCTTGCCGCTTCTTGGCTGCAGTACTACCCTGTGCCGCCCGGCAGAAGCGTCTCCGTGTCCAAGTCTAACCAAGATAGACGCACGCGGCTGATTTTGTCGAGATTATGCAGATGCAACACATCTTACGTATGATTGGAACCATAGTTGTTGTCACTGAGGGCATTCGCAAAGTCCTATGGCTTATGACATGGTTCGGAAAGCTCGGGATCAGTCTATGGCGCCAGCCCTACCTATCACCTCACAGGATTCACAAGTTCCTTCACAACATGCAAGTGATGTCTGACAACTGCTTATCAACCAGATCCTAACATGGAGATGTTTTGCGGTCCGGGCCGCGAAAGATCGCGACTGGCCTCACAATCAATCTTACCCCTTATCTTCACATCCGCTTTGCGAGGTATGGTTGAGGTCTAGGGTCACGGCTCCTTCGCCCGTGTCCCGTCAAGTCTCGATGCCGAAAGCTGACGTGTGGTCATCGAGGCTTGTCCTTGCGCAAGATGACTTCGCTATCGGCGAGGAGCGTTTGGTCCTTGACCGGAAAGGCGCGCTAACAGTTCTCTCAGCCTGTGGAGTCTGGTTCGAGTTCATCACAGACAGTGAGCTCACGACGAGTGCATGCTGTTCAAGGCTGAATCTAGAGATAAGTAGCTTCTAGTTAATATTAAATAGCAGTCTCCCCGTGTGGAGTTTTCGACGTAAATTATTTGCAGCTCAAACGAACCAAAGAGCATCGAGTTCTTGCCCTTTCTGTCTTTATTCGTTAGATCCCCTTTCTCCAGATCCCTTTTGGGCTGTTGGTTCCAAACATGTCCGAGTTGAGCCCGAGCCCAATTGCCATCATTGGCATGGCATGCCGTCTACCCGGTGGTTCGGACAACCCAGACAAACTCTGGGACATGCTGTCTGAGGGACGGACTGGCTGGCGTGAGATTCCCGAAGACAGATGGAACAAAGATTCCTTCTATCACCCTGACCCAGAGGCCAAAGAGGCCGTTAACTTCAAGGGCCTCTACTTCCTGGATCAGGACATTACTGCATTTGATGCACGATTCTTCAATATCCACCCTCATGAAGCTCATTGCCTTGACCCGCAACAACGCATCTTGATGGAGACAACATACGAGGCACTCGAGAATGCTGGCCAGACACTTGCGGGAATTAAGGGCTCCGATACCTCTGTCCATGTCGGAGCTTATGCCACCGAGTAAGTGCATTTTACCTTGTGGTAGCACACGATGTTACCAGCCAACTTGCCCCTTCACCCAGTATTGGTCGGGCTAACATGGACGCTTGCAGCTTTGAGCGTATGGGTTACAAGGACACAGCAAGAACCCCAAAGGCCCACATGATCGGCACCGGAATTGCCATTCTTTCCAACAGAATATCGTATGTCTTTGATCTCAAGGGTCCATCCAGCACCGTGGACACTGGGTGTTCAGGGAGTATGGTTGCCCTGCATCAGGCATGCCACGGACTTCGAGCAAGGGAGTCCAAGATGGCCATTGTGGCTGGTACACAATTGGTCCTCACCCCTGATCAGATCATCCCCATGAGCAGTGTTGGGTACGTTGACTTGCTTCTCTTACTTGGCTTCCGCACTATCACACTAACAAGAGCTAATCGTATCCACTTAGAATGACCAACCCCGATGGCAAATGCTATGTCTTTGACAGCCGGGGTGCTGGATATGCCCGAGGTGAGGGTGTCGTCAGTTTCATCCTCAAGCGCCTTGACGACGCTGTCAGAGATGGGGACAAGGTACATGCCATTATCAGGAACTCTGGCCTGAACCAAGACGGCAAGACAGCAGGTCTCACACTCCCCAACCCCATCTCTCAAGCAAATCTTATGCGCCAGGTGTACAAGAATGCTGGCCTTGACCCAGCAGATACTGCATATGTTGAGGCACATGGAACAGGAACCAAAGCAGGTATGATGTCACTCTCGTGAACGTGGAGAGTCAACCGCTAAGGACTTGACAGGTGACAGCGCAGAGATCTCATCCATCGCGGAAGTCTTCTGCTCCAATGGGGAACGTGAAGATGGCCTTTACGTCGGCTCTATCAAGTCAAACATCGGCCATCTTGAAGCCTCAAGTGGTGTCGCAGGCCTGCTCAAGGCAGTTCTCATCTTGAAGCACGGAGCAATCCCACCCAACGTTGACTTTATTGAGCCGAAGCCAACCCTCCACCTTGAGGAACGGAAGATCAAGGTATGTATCGTTCAAGAATGAAGTGTTGTTTCTTGGGCCGCCGCTTATTATTATCTTCAGATCGCTACCGAGATGGTGCCTCTTCCTTCGTCAACTGGTCCTCGGCGGGTGTCTGTCAATTCCTTCGGCTACGGTGGAACCAACGCTCATGTCATCTTGGAGGCCCCATCTACCTATGAGAAGCCAGAAGACTTGCCAGTTTTGAACGGTTCAAATGGAACCAACGGACACTCGGGGCAGACGAACGGCACCAATGGTCATTCCAATGGAGCAAACGGTGTCAACGGCCATGCAAAGGAAGCCAATGGCACCAATGGACACGTCAAGGGTACCAACGGACATGCAAAAGAGACCAAATCTGAGCAAATCAAGACCTTTGACAGTTCTGTAGCCAACGAAACCAATGGAGTCAACGGGAAACGGGCCTGCGACCATGGCTCTCAGCTCTTCGTCTTGTCAGCTCGATCCGAAGCATCCCTGCAGGCTATGGTGTCCAACCTGCAAAAATGGGTTTCTGCCCATGAGGTTGCTTCCTGCTTCCCCGACCTTGCCTACACCCTCTCCACTCGACGATCAGAGATGCAGTTCCGTTTCAGTGTGGCAGCTGCCAGTCACGAAGAGCTCATCGATCTGCTTGCCCAGAAGCCCCGTATCACCAAGGCCATGTCTACGTTCCGCTCCGTGTTCCTCTTTACTGGCCAGGGAGCACAGTGGCATGCGATGGGTCGCGAGCTCACCATTCACCAGCCGGTCTTCAGAGCGTCGATGCTACGATCTGATGAGATCCTGAAACAGCTTGGAGCAGAATGGAGTTTGATAGATGAACTCTCACGGGATGAGAAGGGCTCGCGAGTTGGTCAGGCTGAGATCTCTCAACCATCCACCACTGCGATCCAGATTGCACTGGTTGATCTCCTCAAGAGCTTCGGTGTCTTGCCCAATGCTGTTCTTGGTCACAGCAGCGGCGAGATTGCAGCTGGATACGCTGCTGAAGCGCTGGACCATGAGACAGCGCTGGAGATCTCGTACAGGCGCGGCTTCATGTCCAAGGCCTGCGCCCGTGTTATCTCAAGCAAGGGTGCCATGATGGCTGTCGGCTTGGGTGAACATGACGTGCAGAAGTACATCAACCAGACCCGGACGGGACTGATCTGTGTTGCATGTGTCAACTCTCCTGTCAGCACCACCATCTCTGGAGATGAGACTGCTATCGATGAGCTGAAGCAGATTCTTGATGAAGAGTCCATCTTCAATCGCAAGCTCAAGGTGGATACGGCTTACCACTCTCATCACATGAAGAAGGTTGCAGCCGAGTACCTGGAGTCCATCTCGCACATCAAGGCTCGCACTCCAAACCCTCAAGTCAAGTTCTACTCTTCTGTCCTTGTTGCCCAAAAGACAGATGACTTTGGTGCCCAGTACTGGGTTGACAATCTGGTGTCACCGGTGCGTTTCGGTAACGCTCTAGACCTCCTTTGTTGCACAGAGACAGTTGGAGTTGAACCCTCACCATTTACCTTATTCACTGAGGTTGGCCCACATGGCGCCTTGGCTGGTCCCGTCAGACAAACCATCAAGGGTCTCAATCTACCTAGCTTCAAGTCTAACTACCTTTCTACTTTGGTGCGAGGCCGCGATGCTGTAATCAGTCTTCTGGAAACTGCAGGCAAGCTGTTCGAGTCTGGATATCCAGTTTCGTTGGAAGCAACACTTGCACAAGGTGGATCCAAGCCTCCCAGCCTGATCGATGATCTCGCACCATACCCTTGGGATCACTCCACGAATTACATCTACGAGTCAAATCTCAGCAAGCAGCATCGCTTCCGCGCACACCCACCTCATGATCTTCTTGGCCTGCGAGTCCCTGGTACTACCACCCAAGAGCCTACTTGGCGCAACTTCCTTGGCGTCGACAGCCTTCCTTGGTTGAAAGATCATGTTGTTGATGGCTTTGCTATCTACCCTGCTGCAGCGTACCTCTCCATGGCTATTGAAGCAGCGCGTCAGATTAGTATCGATAGGAAGGTCCAGGGCGTTTTCTCCCAGGTTCATCTGAAGAATGTCTCGTTCTCCAAGTCCATCATGATCCCTGAGCGGCGCTCGGATGGCCTTACATCTGATGTCGAAGTTCTCCTCACCTTGAGGCCAGCCAAGCACTTGACTGATCGTACATGGGAGACGTTCCGCATAATGGCTCTATCACCAGAAGATGTCTGGCATGAACATTGCTCCGGATCCATCTTGCTTGAGTGGGTCTCCAAGGAAGACGAGGTTGAAGGCCTCCGTGAGGAGAGCATGACAGTCTCAAGCCGCCTCAAGCACCTTCAAGACATCATTGATGCGTGTGACACCAATTTCAGCGGGGAGGATCTTTACAAGAACTTTACCGAGAACGGAAACGTCTATGGCTCTACCTTCCAAGGTATCCAGTCCGCAAAGATCGGCCCTCGTGGTGGAATCGCTGAGATCAACATTCCCGATGTGGCGAGTGTGATGCCTCGAAATCACCAGCAGCCTCATGTGATTCACCCAGCTCCACTGGACTCTGTCTTCCAGCTTGGAATTCCCCTCTACAGAAGAACCATCGGTAACGGACCCGTCATGCCTACAACCATCGACGAGATGACCATTGACTGCCAACTCAGCAGCCATCCTGGTACCAAATGGGTTGCTTCTACCACCATCGTCGAGACGGGCTTCCGGTTTGCTCGCATCCAGATTATGGTGTTTGAAGAGACAGCCGAGGGTGAGCCCCTGGTTCCCGTCATCAACATCGCAGGAGGGTCTCTTCGAGGCATTGGTGAAGCTCCAGTTGACGAGACTACCCTCCCGTTTAATCGCAAGATGAGCTATGCCATCGAGTGGAAGCCCGATGTCGATCTTCTTCCACCTCAGAAGTTGGGCGAGTCTCAGCAGATCGAGTATCTTCAGCTTCTCGCCTTCAAGCAGCCACACATGAAGATCTTGGAAGTGGGAGCCGGGACTGACGGCAGCGTGGCGCTGTCATTGATTGAAGCCCTTGGTCGTCCTGAAGGCCTGTTGTTCAATCGGTACTGCTACACTGATGTCCACGGCGAGGTTCTAGAGCAAGTGAAGACATCGCTTCAAAATTGGAGCGATCGTATTGATGTCAAGGCTTTGGATATCACCAAGGATCCTACTCAGCAAGGCTTTCAGCAAGGCGATTACGACCTCATCATTGCCTCGGGCGCGTTTCATGGGACAAGCTCTATTGATGAGAGTCTGGGCAACTCACGAAAGCTTTTGAACTCTTGCGGACGATTGGTCCTTAGCGTTTCTGCTCCCTCATCAGAGGACGAGTGGGCTGCCCGTCTGAAAAAGCACGGCTTCCAGAGAGCCTCGTCTGATGGCTCTACCACACAATCTCATCTGATTGTCGCCACGGCTGTCGATGAACAGTCAGCCTTGCGGGAAGATTTCCCTCCTGTCCATGTTATCTGCCAGTCCCAGTCGCATGACGAGTTCACCTCTCTCGCTGTCTTACTGGTAGCCAAGTTGACAAACATGGGATTTCCTTGCTCTCTGGGCAACTTGTCCTCTGAACCAGTCGGCACTGACTGTATTTACATAGTCCTTGATGACGCAGCTGACGCCATCCTGGCCTCACCAACCGCTGAGAAGTTTTCTCAGGTTGTGGCGCTCGTCACCAAAGCAAAGAATGTGATGTGGATTAGCTGCCAGGGAAGCGGTGCTGATGTCCACAATCCGGCGAAGGGCATGATCACCGGCCTCGCAAGGGTCGTCCGACGAGAGAACGCAGGAATGCGATTCGTCACTCTCGATTTACAGACCGACATCATGTCCCGGCCAGATACACTGGTCTCTCAGCTCCAGGACATTGTTGCAAGGTCGTTTGCTACTCCAATCAGCACGGCACGATCTGAGGAGGATGAGTATGCTTTCAGCGACGGCCAGCTTCTAATCCCCAGAGTCCATGCTGATGCCAAGTTCGATGACTGGGTGAAGAGGGCAATCTATGCACAAAGTATGGCAGTTGGGCCTTTCCAACAGCCGGAGCGACCTCTCAAGCTGGAGGTTGAGACGCCTGGCCTCTTGAGTAGTCTTCGATTCGTGGACGATGAAACTCCTTCGAAGCCTCTTGGACTGTTCGAGCTGGAACTTGAAGCCAGAGCGTATGGTGTCAACTTCAAGGACGTCTTCATCGCCATGGGACAGATGGTGCCTGGTGTCACCATGGCAGGCGAGTGTACCGGCATTGTTCGCAAGGTGGGCTCCGAAGTTGGGGACAAGTTCAAGGTCGGAGATCGCGTTTGCGGTATCTTTGCCGAGCCCTTCTCGAGCCATCCTCGAATCAATGGCAACTTCAGCAGTCACCTTCCAGAGACGATGACATACTCCGTTGGCGCGTCCATCCCTGTCATCTTCTGCACCGCATACCACTGCCTCGTCGAAGTGGCTCGTCTCGAACGTGGACAAACCATCCTGATTCATGCCGCTTCGGGCGGTGTTGGTCAAGCTGCGATTCAGCTCGCCCAGAATATTGGGGCCGAGATATTCTGCACTGTCGGTAGCAGCGCAAAGCGGCAATTGCTCATCGACACTTTCAACATCCCACCCAGCCACATCTTCTCGTCCAGGCTGCGGACATTCAAGCAGGGCATCCTGCGACTTACCCAGAACAAGGGTGTTGACTGTGTCCTGAACTCTTTGTCGGGCGAATCGCTTCATGACTCGTTCGCTGTCCTCGCACCCTTGGGAACCTTTGTCGAGATTGGCAAGTCTGACATCTATCGGAAGAATGAGATCAGCATGGTTCCCTTCGACAGCAGTGTCACCTTTGCTGCGGTAGACTTGACAGTTCTTGCTCGCCTCAAGCCGATCAAGATGAGAGAGACTCTCGAAAAGGTCTTGTCCCTTTTTGAAGACGGAACTTTGAAGCCTGTTGCTCCCATTACAACCATGCCCATGACCGACATCGAGGATGCTTTCCGTTTGATCCAGTCTAGGAAGCATACCGGCAAGGTTGTTCTCGTCTCTGATGATCAGACACAAGTCAAATCGACCTTGGCGCGTCCTAAACCCCTTCGCCTGAACCAGAACGGCACTTATATCGTCTCTGGTGGTCTCGGAGACCTTGGCCGAAGAATTGCCAAATTCCTGGCTTCTCATGGCGCGGGACATGTGGTGACTCTCTCTCGGCGTAAGCTCCAAGAGGAAGACCAACTCGCTTTCCAGGAAGAACTGCGCGCCCTTGGGTCAGAGCTTCACGTCATTGGCTGCGATATCACTGATGAAGAGTCAGTTCGATCGGCCGCTGCTGAGTGTTCAGCAAATCTGCCGCCTGTAAGAGGAGTCGTCCACGCAGCAATGGTTCTAAGAGTAGGTTTCCCGATAATCTCACTTCTCATGCAGTGTTGCTAATTCATATACAGGACCATCCCTTCGAGATCATGTCTCACGACGACTACATCACTGCCACCAAGCCCAAAGTCCAGGGAACTCGCAACCTTGATGAAGCGTTTGGCGCTTCAGACTTTTTCATCATGCTTTCCTCCATCACAGCGATTCTCGGAAAGTCTGGGCAGTCCAACTACGCAGTTGGCAACGCCTACCAAGATGCCTTTGCTCAGAGCAAGAAGTCGTCAAAGTGTAGATACATCGCCCTCAACCTGGGCGCTGTCGACGGCTCGCTTGCCATCACGTCTCTCCCCGCTGTACAGCAAGAGGCCATGCGGAGGGGCTCAGTTCTCATGTCCTTCAACGAAGTGTTCGCAGTCATGAGATACGCAATGAGCCCAGAGGCAACCCAGGATGATCTTCACCAGTTGATCCTCGGATTTGACCGAAAGTCGATGGAAGCAGTCCACGATGAGGCTGCTCTTGCGAACCCCATTTTCAGCCAAGTTCCTCGCCTCGAGCAAGAGGGAGAAACCAAGAAGGAGGCCGCTACCGACATTGGCAAGCTGATTCAACAGGCGGCTACGCCCGAGGAGGTTCAAAACATCGTCGTTGGCGGCATCTGTCAGAGATTCGCCATGTTTACCGCTTGCCCTGTCGAAGATATTAGCCCGGATGTTTCGATGGAGAGCTTTGGGCTCGATTCTCTCGTTGCAATCGAGTTGAAGAACTACCTCGTGCGGACTTTCGAGGCGACACTGCAGACATCCGAAGTCCTGGATGCCCCCAACATCGTCAGCCTGGCCAAGACCATCATTCTAAGGTCGAAGCTAGTTTCCCAGAACAACGAGGTCCCTGTTGTCGAGAATGAAGATGCTATCGTTGTTAAGAAGGCCTTGAAGCCCGAGACTGAGAGTGCGGCTTCTGGTGCAAACCACAACTTTCACTGTTGTCGGGCATCCAAGATCCTCAACAAAATGCCTCTTTTCGACTTCGATACCATGTTCGACGAGTACCTCGACAGGTCCAGGATGTTTTTCTCACCTGAGGAATTCGAGACTATAGAGAAGGATGTGGCAGAGTTCAGGAAGCCCGAAAGTACTGGTCGAAAGCTGTACAATCGCCTCTACCAGGAGGCAAACGACCCAGAGATCGAGAATTGGCAGGAAAAGTACTTCCTACAGAGTATGTACCTGCAAAGACGCATGCCACTCGCACCATTCAACAACTTCATGGCGTTCCACCCTCTCGGTGAGATGGGTCACACTCAAGCGGAACGGGCAGCTCTGATCGCCAGTATTGCCTTCCAATGCAAGCAGGATCTCGAGGCAGATCGATGGGAGCCCATGGCCTACATGTTCACGGCCAACTGCACCGATCTTTGGCGGTACATCTTCAACTCGGCTCGTCTCCCTGGTGTTCCTCTTGATCGCATGGCAAAGTTCCCTGGCAATGACTACATGGCGGTGCTTCACCGTGGGCATATCTTCAAAGTCATGCTCATGGATGGAGATGAGAACGTGTCTGCCGAGGCACTCATCAAGATCTTCAGTGCCATTTTAAACCGACCAGACACCGACGAAAACTGGACGAGCATTCTCAGTGCTGACGATCGCACGTCTTGGGCCGAGGTAAGTTGAATCCAAGCTGCGCTGGAGCGAATGTGCTCTTACTAATTGACTGCCGCGCCACAGAGCCGACAAGCGTTGATGGACCTAGAGCCAACCAACAAAGAAACTATCGACATGGTTGAAGCCGCTGCTTTCTTAGTCTGTCTTGACGACACAGAACCCGCAGATGCGGAAGAGCGTATCAGGGACATGATGATGCTCAAGGGCTTCAACCGATGGGTTGATAAGTCCATCGCGTTTGTGGTATGCAAAAACGCGACCTCTGGCACCTACGTCGAGCACACGTGTATTGATGTCAGTCTTGTTCCCCATAGCCCCTCATCATGAGCCAAAAATCTAACTAGACATAGGCCATGACCCTGTTTGCAATGCAGACTGCCATCGTTCAAGGTATAAATACCTACAAGCCACCCCGACAGATCAACGGACACACAAATAGAGTTGTCGATGTGCCCAATGAGTTCACGCTCAAGACAACACCTGCTTTGGAGGAGCGCATTCTCCACGTCCGGCAGCGATTCGAGGATGAGATCGCCAAGTTTGGCTATAGGGACATTGTTCTGTCCGAGTTTGGAAAAGACATTCTCCTTGATCGTCATCTTCCCATCAAGGGTATCTTCGATCTCATGTGCCTGCTCGCCAACTACTACTACTACGGATATAACGCCCAATCCTGGGAGGCAGTCTCCATGTCCCACTACCACAAGGGCCGGCCAGACATTGTGCAAGTCAACACGCCTACTACCGCGCACTTCTGTACCATTGCAGATGATGAGAGCCTGCCAGCCCGCAAACGCTTCGAACTGATGCTCGAGGCCGCAAATGACCGGAACCAAACCATCAAGGACGCGTTCACAGGCCGCTGCTACCAGCGCACGCTCAGAGCCCTCGAGCTCTGCGTGGAGGAGGGTGAAGAAGTCCCTGATCTCTTCAAGAACCCGCTCTACGAGCAGACTGTGGAGCCAAACCAAATGTTCTCGAATACCGATGGTCTCTCTCCCGAGTCTTGCTTCATCATGCAAAACCCCGAGAGGTTCTGGATGACTTACTATGTCACGGACGCAGGGTAAGCAAGCACTTCCTAATCACGCATTTTCGCGAACCTAACATTCTTTCTCCTCAGATCCCATTTTTCAGTCATCACTGGAAAGAAGGAGGTGGTTGCCTGGGCAGATTGCTTGCAACGTGCTTCGTTGGTGATGAAGACGTTGATAGATGCGGCATAAGATGAGCGTTCTTTTGGTTTCTTCTTGACTTTTGGAATTTCATTTTAGTCTTAAGATGGAGCAATGTCTTTTCTCGGTCGTCTTTCCTATCTCCTCAGTCATGTTGATGGCAATCCAATAGATGATAACCTTTCCTCGGTTATATCACATTCAACAGTGTCTTGCATCTAGTCCACTGGCTGGTGGAATCTCTAGCTGCAGGTGACTCTAATATTGATGCTCAAGCCAGGTGAACTCTTCTATGATATGGGTTCTTCATGGCCTGCTTCTCAATACGGCTATTTCATGAATCATTTTTCTCTTACTCTTGTCGCCAATGCGCTCTGAATCTTCACTGGAAACGGATCGCTGTCAGTAGAAGGAGAGTGTCCATTTTGGCAGAGGCTTTAATTTAAGACTCTATACTCTATCTACACAGTCTTTTCATTTTGCCTCTGATCCGAGTCCATAACTCCAGATGTCTCAACAGCCACGACCGACTCATCTCCTTGGGTCGGCTGCATTCGGTCGTCCGGGATCCATCGTCTCTGCATCCCAAAGCTCAGAACCAACGACATACTAGCCACGAAAATGGGTAGGATAAAGGCCCTGGATACGGCATAGCTGAAAGCCCTCTGGACTAACGGCAACGCATCCGCCGGTACCACCTTGGCCAGATCCGCTGCGCCCGCATCCCGTATGGTTTTGGCATCGATCCCTGCCGGTGCTCCCGCGAGTCGCCGGAATAGCTCCCCGGAGAAGAGGTTGGAAGCGATACTGAGTCCCACTGCGCCACCAAACAAGCGAAAGAAGACAACCAGGGCACACGCGGTTGGCATGTCATCGTCGGGGAGGACCACCTGCACCGCGATGAATGGGACCTGTTCCGCAAGCCCGATTCCCGCTCCACTGAGGATCTGGAAGCCAAGCCACTCTCCTGTTGAAGAGTTTCTGTCCAGTTCGCGTAGCAAGACACATCCAGCGATGAAAATGCTTGACCCCAGCCACATGAAGGGGACGTAGTGGCCTTTGGAGCTGATACATGCGCCCGTGATGATAATGGCGATACTGCACGGGATGCCATACGCGAGACAGCGCACACCTGAAGTGACAGCGTTGGTCCCCAGTACGGCCTGAAAGTAGAAGGCCAAGTAGTACATGTGCGTGTTGTGCGCCATAGACATGAGCATGTTGAAGACGCAGCTGATGGCTACAGTACGCTGCGAGAGAATCCTCGTCGGAATGGTAGCTCTATAAGTTCTGTTAGATGTGGCAGCTCAATTCTAGGAACCATCTCACTCTTCTTTGTTGGTTGCTTGTAGTACTCCAAATGCCGACGCGAGTATTCCAAATACCACAATGCATGCGTAGACCTTCGGGTCGGACCATGGGTATCTAGTCCCGCCCCATTGCAGTGCGAAGAAAAGTGACACCAGCCCTGCTATAAGCAAAAAGCTACCAAGCAGATCAAGTCGCTTCAGTTTCTCACGCAGTGAGAGCTTCCCATGGACTGGTGTCTTTGCTTTCAAAATCATGAATGCGATCACAAAGGTCACAGCTCCAGCGGCTACAAACACGATTAGTAGGTTTCTTGAGATGGTCATAACTAACTCACGCAGATTGATCCTATCACCTGTTAGATCTCCATGATCCTTTTTAACATCAGTTATAGAGGAATTACATACCAAAAACAGAATCGCCAAGTCAACCGAGGCGTATCTGTGATAAGCCCTCCAAGAGTCGGACCAAGCACTCCCGCGATGCCATACATGCTGGTAACGAGAGCCATCCCGAACGGTCTAGCCCGCAGAGGCACTGACCTTCCATATACTGCCAGACTTCCGCAGAGAAGTCCAGCGGCTCCGGCTCCAGATATCACTCTTCCGGTGATCAATGAAGCCGAGTTAGGTGCGGCAGCGCATAATATCGTACCGGCTTCGACTTTATGAAACGCATGTTAGACAATAAATGCAGCCGCCCTGGCCAGATGGGAGCAACTTACATATTATGATAGAGGTCAGGTAGAGAATCCTTGCGTCAAACAGAGTATACAAACGACCGAAGGTAGGCTGAAATGCCATTTCTGTTAGCAGGTAGGCGCTTCCATACCAAGGCACATCATCGAGTCGACGGAAATCACTGGTGATCTTTGGAATGGCAGTCGCTATAGCTAGTCAGTGACTATGTCACTGTGAAAAGTTTCTGCGACTTGAGTGTACTTACCAAGGATACTTCCATCTATTGCTATCATGAAGGTGGCAATAGTGAAAACTGTTGACAGTAGACTAAGCTCTCGTGGTGTCGCGTATTGATGAGTCGGGGCGTCATCCTCAGTATCTACTGGTGGGACGACTGTATTGCTCTCAGAGTCTCCTGGGGAGGACTCAACCTTCTCCTTAGAATGACACACATCGTGGTTGGGCTTGTTTTCGGTCACCTTGCTGTTGTTCGCATTTAGGTCAGTTTGCGAGGCGATTTCCAAGCTTCGTCGTTGATCTGACTCCATACTGCTTCGATCGTAGTTTTCAAGGTACCAAGTAATTTCAGGAAGCTCGAGGGTTATATCAGAATTAAAGTAAAATCCTTTTAGATTCAAGTTAAGCGCAATGTAGTATGGTGATGTTGAAACCAAGACATAACTGGCGTATATGACATGGAAGAATATGGACACGCCCTCTATCTCCCTCTGATGAAGAAGCATGCTCTTCTGCCACCAACAAAGGGTCATTGCGACGCAATAGGAGTCACCCCATGGCATTGGATGAAAGTTGTGACGGTCTGGGCCTAAGGACCCTTGCGGCGCTTACGGCATGTAACGCTGCGGCACGTATGTAAGACTGATAAGCTGCAATCTGCCCCTTTCTGCAATACAAGAATCCTTCGGAAACGGTGCCGTCGGTCCAGACGGCTTTGCTGATGTGCATCGGCTAAATTCAGAGCGCTGTTTAGTTCTCTTTCCGTTTCTTTCACAATTATCTCGCTAGAATCACATCTTGGCGAACAATGGGTTCCAAAAGCAGCGTCTAACATAGGTATCAAAACAATGACACTTAATTATTAATATGCAACCCTTCCAAACATAGTGGTGAAGCATCTCTGGACACGCAAGCATGGTCTCTTTCAACCTCCTTCTCGCGCTTTGTGCGCCCACTTTGGCATTGGCGACACCCCTCTCCAAAAACTGCAAGGCTTTCCCAGGCAGTTCAGGATGGCCGTCAAACAATGAGTGGTCTCGGCTTAACAAGACCATTGATGGTAGGCTCATCAGGCCAAACCCTCCTGCTGGTGTTTGCCACGACGGGCAGCCAAACTACAACAAAGATCAATGTCCCAACGTTCAACAAGCCTGGAGGACTTTTGAGTTCCATGCACAAGATCCGGTCTCCGTTATGTGGGATCTCTGGTCGAATTACACTTGTCTCCCCTTTGAAGACTTTCCTTGCAGTGGAGCAGGTTATCCGTCTTATGTGGCTGAAGTGGCTACGGCGAAGCATGTGAAGGCTGCTGTGGACTTTGGTAAGTGAGGCATGAGCTACTAAGGAATGAACAGTCTTAGTTAACACACACCTCATAGCCCGGAAGCAAAATGTGCGTCTCGTTGTAAGGGGCAGCGGGCATGACTATCTTGGACGCTCAGTTGGGTCAGGTGCTCTCTCCATCTGGACACATCAACTCAACAAGATCCAGTACCACAAAGGTCAGTTCAAGCTCTCTGGATCAGGTAAGATCATACGCGGTGACGCCATCACTGCCGGAGCTGGCACAGCCATGCTTGATCTCTACAATGTTGCTGCCCAAAATGGTCGCACTGTTGTAGGTGGCGGGGCCAAGACCGTGAGGCTGGGTGGCTACGTGACTGGAGGTGGCCATTCAATCTTGGCCCCTCACTACGGACTTGCGGCGGACAATGTCTTAGAGATGGAAGTCGTTACACCTAACGGCGACATCATTACTGTGAATGAAGATAAGCACTCTGACTTGTTTTGGGCGATACGTGGTGTAAGTTGTCACAGATCTCGAGAACTAGCCAACGCTACACATTTACTAACACTCATCAGGGCGGAGGGTCAACCTTTGGGGTTCTCACCTCAGTCACAGTCATGACGCACCCATCCAAGAAGTTGACCATGGTCTCCTTTATGGCTTTTACTCTCCCTCAAGCACCCTTTGCCCTGGATCTCGTCACATGGGCCACTTCTCAAATTCCTTATCTCTCGGACTCCGGCTTGTCGGGCTATCTGATGGCCACCGTGGACTCACCACCACCCGTACCCATCCCTGGCCTTCCGGAGCGGGTCGCCGGTCTGATGGGCAAGACCATCATCCTCGACACTCAGGATACAGCCAAAATCAACAAAATCTTTAAACCTCTTAATGAGACTATCCAGAAGCGTTGGCCGGGTCAGGTCACTCTTCTCGTTCTCACTCAACCATACGACTCATTCGCGGATTGGTACAGTGAGAACTTTGATGATGGTCAAGCTGGCGGGTCGGTTTATCTCATCTCACGGTTACTGGACAAGGACACTCTGACCAAGGATTTGGATGCATTGGCTGATGCGCTCAAACCCATTCTCATTAACGATGGTTGGCTGGGAACATACATGGTAGCTGGAAAGGGGGTCAACAAGGCAAAGCCCCGCGGAGGAGGAAATGCCGTTCATCCAGCATGGCGAAAGGCCTACATTCATGCCAGTCAGTACAACATCAACGCGAGTTTGTATCAAATTAAGACAGGGCGCTAACCATGGGCAGTTCACTGGCTCGGGTGGGGGTACCCGCCTTTCGATGAAACAGCTGAGGGCAGGACCAGGAAGATTCTAAACGATAGATTCCAGGCTCTTCGAGAGCTCACTCCCGGCGGTGGCTCGTATATGAATGAGGTGGGCATTCTTAACTTCCAGAAGGGGAGAGGAATTATACTGACAATGCGGCTTAGGGCTTCCCGTTCGAAGAGGACTGGCAACATACCTTCTGGGGCGACAATTACGAGCGTCTCCTCAAGATCAAGCGCAAGGTCGATCCGAAAGATGTTTTGTGGTGCACACCTTGTGTGGGCAGCGAAGGATGGGAGGAGAAGAGCGATGGTCGCCTTTGCAAGGTTTAGTAGGATTTGTTGGCCACGACTAGATTGGTCGAGGAAGCATGATGGACGAGGCTTTACATGGGAAGGATTGCCTTGTTTAGAAAAAGCGTTCCAGTTTATAGAATAGCAATCCAAGGAATTAGAGGGAACCGATGTCTACCTTCAGCGTACGCAGATGACGCTGTGCTCATTGTTCATGCCTGTCGTTCCCCACAAGCAGGAAACCTTCATTCGCCAATGTTCAAAATGCGTTCTTCACTTGGAATTTGCTTCTTCTTTTTCATGGAATAGAGTATAATTGATACCATCAAGTTATCTTGGAAGGCAGTGTCGAAGGGTAAGGGTTACCACTCTGCACGCGGCAAGTAGTTATGGGTAGTAGAGCTCATCATCTACACCGAGTTGCTGTTATCGGCGCAGGTCCAAGGCCTTGTACCTCCCGACTTCTTGAGAGAGTCAATGATGTTGACAATCGACCCGTACGTTCCAGAAACCGTCATGAAGCTACCCAGAGCAATGATGAAGACGCACCACGCGACCATGCCCTTCCACTTCCAGTCTCGGTTTTGTCGACCCCAGTTGTCATACAACCACATGCAACCAGTTGGCTGATAAGCGAGGCAGAATCCCAAGAGAGCTCCGATCAGAGAGACGAGGTCTCCAAACACGGGGATGCCACTAGCAATCACATAGGCAATAAGGGTCGAACCACCAGTGCAGCCAAGCCAAGTGCACCAGTGGACGAGGGAGTTGGCAGTCAGGTGCTCCGATCCTCTCAGGATACGGACGAGGAAGTACTTAGCCGGCAGCTAGAAAATGTTAGTACTATTCAAAAGAATTCCAGGATACATCGCTTACATGAAGACAAATCGTAGTTGTCACCAGAAGACCAGGCAAGGCCAGACCGTACGCGATCTTCTTGATCAGCGGTCCCGCGGATCCAAGCGCCGGAGAGGCAACAGCAGAGCCACAGAAGTAGTAAACAACCACGGCAACAATCAGGTAGACGATGGTAGAGATGACTTGTGCGGTGATGACGGATCGAGAGAAGTCCCGAGGGTCCCGCATCTCGCACACGATAGCAAAGTAGGCAGATGTGGCCGAGCATGCAAAGATGAGCGTTGATACAGCTGCGACTCCCTGAGAAAATGTGGGATGGCCGACGAGCTGCCAGTCTGATTCCCAGGGTCCTGTCTGGGGCGCCTCAGCGGGACGATCCTGGATACCGACACTGATTGTAACGACGAAAACTGGACGAATGTTAAATGGCATGGCGAGGCATCTCGGATACAGGACTTACCCGAACAGAGGATAAAGGCTAAGCCAACCCAGGCAAGCCAGCTGATTCGACCGAGGGTTCGGATACTCGCGAGGAGGAAGCCGGAAATAGCAGCCACAGCAACAAACACGGCGGTGCAAGTCCCATGGACGGATATAGCGTTGAGTCCGATCGAAATACCGAGCATTCCTGAACCTGCCACAAAGATCCAATCTTGGAGAAGTCAGAACCCGGCACAATAAGGTAGTCAGACGCCAGAAACACTTACACAGGCAGAATGCGATGGCAAAAAGCTCGCGTCCGACCCTTCCAAACATCAAATATCCAGCATCATCAATGCTATAGACGTCGCGGTGGTTAAGCTTGAAGACACCGACGATGTAACTAGTCCAAATGGCGATACCCGCCACAGCGCAGAGCAGGATGGCTCCGGGGATCATTCCTAGCGTGTGGAAAGCGTGGGGAAGCGAGAGGACGCCGAGACCGATCTGGGTCTTGAGCATGAGTGCAACGGTTCCGATCCATCCCAGCTGCTCAACATCAGTCGCCATGCGCAGGTGAGATTTAATGGATGTAACCTACCGCACGATAATTTGGTCCATGATCTGTGACTGCGCCGAAAACGGCATCGACTTCCTGTTCCTTGCTGACCTCTCCAACTTGCGAGACAGTGGCATTCAGAGGCGTCGGAGCCTCGAGATCGTACTGGCCTTTTTCCGCCTTAGATGAATCCATAATTAAGATCAACCAGAAAGGTCTTGTTGATAATCTTTGAGTTCTGAGAGATGAGGGAAGGAGGGCTTAGAGGAAGCGAGGTGGCACTGCAAGACGAATGTCAGGTCCTTTATATACCTTTATCTGGCAGCGACCGGGGATGACGTCTGCCGACAGGCCTGATAGTGGCCAAAAAGGTGATATTCGGGCGCACCGTAGAGTTCATCAGGGGCGATAAAACGGCTTGGGCGCGGTTTGGTGTCAATAGCAAGAAGGACAAATGGTACATCCTGATAAGCCTCGCCTGACTGGGTTTAGATCAAGCCCACGACAGGGTTCCCCAAGTTTTAGCTGCTTGAGCGGGTCTTCCCTTTGCTTGATAACTCAGCTGGACTCCTCAAGCCAATCCAGATCTTATCCGAGTTGGTTCGACACGTCGGAGTCTGGGCTTGTCGATGTGGAGAGACACTACACGAGGACTGGGGAAGGATACTCCGGCTGCCCCGATTCAATCGGGATGCAGATAATAACAACCAAGCCTTGAGTTTCCCAGCATCCCCAGTCCAACCACCCTTGATGAGGAGGCATAGCCCCGGCATCTTGGATCCATACTAATCAGTTGCGAGTCAAGTAGGAAATCGACAGCGAATGCAAAATAGAAGGAGCAACCGAGTAGGTGGGGCTTCTCCCTCCTTACCCAATCCTGTCTAGTGTCGCTACATAAATCCAACCCAACCCAATCCTACCCCTGGGTACCCCCTGGGTAGGTAGTTAAAGGTTATCTTCCTATCGATGAAGCTCACACAACCTTGGTCCGAGACCGCAAAGGCTGGACATGCTATTGGTGAACCGAGACCAAACTTGGTCCTTCTATTTGGCAATACCAAGTCCTATCTACAGTTGGTAAGTATCAGTCTTGGTCTTCCCAGGTATTGACGACCTGGCCGAATTAGAGGCCAACAGACGCACATGTTCTGCATCATTGGGCTTATCGGCATGGGAGATCTTGAAGTCTGTCATCTCAAACGCCCCTGGTCTTCGATGCTAGTTGCCTTACACAGGAAAATGGCCCGAGATATCTGGTCTCGTATCTCTCTCCCCGCACGATGCTACTTTTGGTTGGCATGTTCGCCGTCAACTTCCCGTTTACTTAGTCCCGATTGGGGTAGGGGAAAACGGGCAGGTGAGAGCGTACAGATTGAAACAGGTTACGTGTTGAAGTGAGTAAATGGCATGCGGGCACTTTATTCAACAACAGACTCAACTTGGCTTTCTGGGCAAGATTCACGACTTTCCATCTTTTGGCATTCACCTCCTGGTACCTCGGATTTTACTCATCCACACTCCCGCCATAACAAGCAAGTATCTTCACCGACTTGACTTGCCCTCTACACCCTTGGTGATGTGGGGTGAGCCCCTTGCCACACTTGTGCTCGTGCTCGGTCCACCCGTCCTAGAACTGTCAAGTCGCCTCCACGTACCTAAGTGCAGCTTTTAGCTTAGCTGTGCGCCAACAGTTTCAAGATCACCTCGACATCGGTCCCAGTGCTGTGGGCCATACAATGAACTCGTCGAGCATGTCGTCGATAACGATGTCCAGGGTTGCACTCAGGCCCTGTCAAAATTGATAAGTGTCCGGATAGCAGTATTGAATCTGTTTATACAATTAATGCGCCCGTCTACATTGTGCTTCTTACCGCGTAGCAGGATAATTCGCTGTCAGCAACCCTCTTGATTGGCAACTCTCTGAGGTGAACGAAAATACCATTTGCCCTTCAAATGGAGCACATAGGGCCTTGACTGCTAACTAGCACCAAGTGCTAAGATTTCGTAAAACGAAACATATCCCACAATTAGGTTAGACTAAATATATAAATCCTTTCTCAACTTCTTCTCCTACTTCCGTCAACTCAACCCAATCCTGATATAGCTCTTCCATCTTCCGGATGATATCCATGTTCCAAAGTGATACATCACGTCCTGGCCTCTTTTTATCCTTAGGCACCTTTGATGCTCTATAGATCATGTCCCAGTTGTTTACGAAAAATTGTCCATGTCCCACACCCCATTCGGACATTTCGGGCCATCGTGTAGGCCATTCGTATCGTTTAGTCGATTCGTATCGTGTAGATCCTGGAGATTCTTTCACCTTTAGACCGAGTATTGCTCCCAACTCTAGGCCACAGTTCTCCCAGCTCTTTTGTAGTATGCTCATCACCTGACGAAGCAACCTCGCCGGAAGAGTCCCGCGTTGAGGGAGCCACAGCTGATCATCCATTGCACCATGAAGGAAGCAGTCGCCAATCAAATTGAATGTCGTGGGCTCTGACATATGGGGCCAAGGATCGAGATTCGCTGGGGGCTTCACCCTCCGGAGAACGAATGGTAGTTTGCCACCAGGAAGGACATGTATCTCGTCACCATTGGCAATGGAAGCTGGGCCCAGGCCCATCTTGCCATCTCGTGCAATGAAGAAGGTTCGATTGGTAACAGACAAGCGCATGACTTCAGTAAAAGCATCCAAGATTTCGGGAGAAGGTTGTGTTGCATCTGGGTCCACCCAGTCTGGGTGCTCTCTCTCAATTTTGCATCGATACCAGTAGCTTATTACTCGTTCGTCATCTGGTCCAAGTCGTTTGAATCCATTTGTAGTCTTTTTAACACCTGATAGGATTGTGGACACAAAACCATTTCGACTAAAAGCGAGAGGCTGTGACAACTCGGCGTATTTGTACCAGGAAGTGATTGCATCTGAAACTGCGTTCATGTCGGAAGACGAGTAAAGGGGCGGCGTTGTCTTCTCCACGGTTCCAATGCGATGGCCGCCCACTTTCAAACAACCTTCCCACTCGCGGGGCTCAAATTCGATGATGCTGTAGTCGACCAATGTTTTGATATCTCGTCGGCCGTCCGAGTGGCAGGACTTAATCACCGCGTCGCAGTCATTTCTGGCTCTCGGATAGGCGGATTTGTACCGCTTGATGATTACCGAGAGAGCAAGCGGCGGAAGAGATTCTAGACTGTGCTCTAGTTGTAGATCTTTGGCTAAAAAGGCCATCTGGCCTTTAATATGCCATCCGATTCTGTCATCTTCCAGTATTCTGCCCCTTACATCTCCGCAAGCATTGTAGTGGTTGAAAAGTGGAACCCGTTTTCGATCATGCTCGTCAAACGTGGCACTCCAATCTGGGACCCATGACGGCAGGTCTCGCCTCTCCTTCCGGCCAAGGTCTCCCGTAAGCACTGAGAGGGACTGACCGCGGAGGATGATGTCGATGGTAGCCAGCATGTACGTTTCTCGGACCTCGAACGAGTAATCTGGCCTGATGCCCGTTTTTTGGTCGCACAGGCCGAGCAATGCATACACCTTGTCTCGCTCATCAGAAGCCTTGCGGTTGCTGAACTCCCTCAGAAGTGACAGGATGCTAGGCTTGTCGTTTTCTCCCCATACTCGGCGGAAGTTGTCAATATCTTGTACTCGAGAGAGGAGATTCAGGACTTTGATATCATCCCTCGAAACAGGGCTGTCATGGTCAGGTCGAGCTCTCTGGAAATGTGTCAAAGCAGCCTCGGCGACCATCTGCCATGGAGCTGAAACACCCCCATATCTCAGTGTAATGCTCTTTGCAATTACTGCCTCTTGCACAACCCAAATACGGTCCCACCAGCGGGCTGTGAGCATCTGTCGCAAACTCTCAAACATGGCTGTGAGATGGACGTCCGGAACTTGTCCCAAGGCTTCGAACGGGTCGAGTGCTTCGGGAGATTGCGACAAAATCCTTAGGAGGCAGAAAAGGTCAAAGGCAGTGATCTGTTGCCGACGGCCTGGCGTGGTCCAATTCAAGAGAGCCTGGTTCGTCAAGTTGTCGTCCAGAGGTGTATTTGTGAAAACGGTACAGGGCCCAGGGCCCTTTTGGTTCTTGGAACCTTTCATCTGACCGCCCGGGCCGCCACCGAGGAAGACGACAACCTCGGCAGCCTCGCTATAAATATCTGCCATGCGCGAGACTTGAGTGGTCCGCTCATTAGCATCAGCTTGGTTGATGCACTAACTCTAAGTCAGAATGCAATCTCCCTGGTGCGAGAAGCCTACTCACCACTGCGTCAACCCAGAGAACTACGGGCTCGTCTGATCGTCGTATGTGCTTGAGAGCACATTCAAGGTTGACCGTTACGGGAAGCAAAATGTCCTCAACCTGGATTTTCGGCGGATTGGAGAGGCTTCTCAGGCCCCATGCGTACGACAGGGCCTTATATTCCCTTCTCCGACTCTTCTTCATCAGCAAGTCTATGCAAAGCTTGCAGGAGACGGGGTCTTTCCATTCCCCCGGTAGTAGGACCATGAGCCGTATCTCATTAGGCAACAGGGGTTTTGAGTATATCTTCGGCGGAGCCATGTCGTTGAAGTGGTTTTCTTGCTGGTGGTATTGGTCAAGAGCTAAGACAGAAGATTGCGAGATGTCGACTTCAGAGACGCAGGCTTGAGGTGGGAGAAATGGAATGAAGGTTGACCAGGAACGCAATCAGCAGTTTCAACAGAGGCAACACAGAGTGGCGGAGCCAAAGGCTGAGTAAGGTTGAACACACCACCATCTCCAGCAAATGATGACAGGACATCTGTCTCCGCTCTGCCTGGAGCCTGGCCAGCCAATACTTCATAGCTACTGGGGTCTCTATTGGTCTGACCTCAACCCAACATGCAGTCATGACCAGTGAAAGAGGTTTTTCCAAGCCACAGAGTGTGAGTGGTTGTGAAATGTGACGGGCCCCAGAGGCAGGCTGCAATTTTTCGGGTTTTGAGTCTCACAGGAATTATTGACATATGGTGACTTCTAAGAAACCTCAGACAAGACACATCTTGGAGTTTGCAGTATTGGCTAACAAACGCATGGTGAATTATCTATCACGCATATCAGCTACTACACGCGCATTCCAGCTGCTATGGCTTGACCACCGAGGATTCTAGGAACTGAATAGCCCTCCTCAGGCTCTCCACAGCGAGCACTTTATCTCCTTCCTTTCCTTCCACGTTGACATTACCGATCCTAGAATCAAACCCATGCTCCGCATCTTCGGGGAACTCGGTGATGATCTCGCTCGACGTTGCCGCCCGAAGCTTCTCAGCTGCGGTCACGCTGTTATCGATGGGCACAGCTGAATCATTGACGCCGTGAAGCAAAAAGGTACGGGGAATATCAACCAAGTTCCCGAACGACAGCGGGAATAGCTTCTTGTCTTTCTCGGGGATTGCCTGGATGCCCTCCTCAGCAAGTGCACGACTAAGGCCGTCGACGCCGGTCAAGTAATCGGGGAACAAGGCGTCGATATGGAGGGCGGCCGCTAGAGAGAATCTGGGGTCATTTGCTGAATCTGCAGTTTGAGGGCAAGCAGAGATCGACTTTCTGTCTTCGTTTTCCTTCTTCTTGGGGAACTGCTGCAGGATAGGCTTCGTGTCGAAGACAGCCTGACCAAAGATGCTAGATCCAGGTGTCGTGTAGCGAGACCCAGCAGGATCAAGCATTCCATAAATAGGAAGCAAAGCTTCGGGCTTCTGCTTGACCAAGGCTCCCGTCGTGAGTGCCAAGTAACCTCCGGCACTCGAGCCTGCCACTAAGACCGAGCCGATTGAGCGGCCCAGGAGACCTGGAAGTGAGGTCCGAACCCACTCGTAAGCATCCGCAGCATCCTCAACAGCGCTGTGTGCCGTCGTCTCCGGAATTAGACGGTATTCGGGCGCCACAAAAATCCATTTGCGGGAGACACAGGCGTGAACCAGCCAGTACGGCAGAAAACTATATCTATCACCGATAATCTGTTTCGGTAAGTTAGCAGCATGACATACTTGGGGATCTGGTTAACTCACTAGGAACCCGCCGTGGTAATGGATGAGAACAGTACTCGGAGAGCCATCCGTCTCCTCCGGGTAGACGACATCAACAGAAATGTCGCCATCCGAGGTGGTCTTGTAGCTAAGCGTTTGTGACGTGTAGCCGTCAAAGCCGGCAAGGGGGGAGCTACTCATATTGACAAGGATTTACAAAGATGTGACTAAGTTAGCTACTGTATAGACCGACGCAGGTTTGTTGTTCTCTTTATAGTAGTACGAAGAATGCTGAAACGGATTCCGAGTCGTGATGTGCGGGGAACCGAATCCCCGCAGCAGTCGGCCGAGATTCGGGGTTCGGAAACCGGCTCCGGATTTCCGGGAGCGGATCAGCGGCCGAAGGTCTCAGAAATAAGGGCAGTCAACATAGTCATGTCTCGTTATCGGGTTATATAGAGTGAGTCCTCAAAGGGGTCTTTATCAAGGGGATGGACTTTTTCAACGAGTTGCGTTGTTTCTCATCAGAAACAAGAGTCTCAACACGTGATGGCAGCTCAGAGGTTTCCAACGGAGTACAAATAGGCAGTGATCCGGCAGTAATTCCCTGTCTCTGAAGCATGATATCTCAGTTTTCTTCGGTACATACAATAGTGCGGCCTTCACTGCTTACATCTTGTGATCCAATTCGTTCAAAGCACTTCAAGGGCATCGCGACGAGCCACGTTGGTTAACCGAAGGCGTGTGTCGAGGCCGACCTTACTTGCTCTTATCACCTCCTACCATCGCCATCAAGGCCTATTCAAAGTCAGCATAGTAGTCCTAAAGCGAGGCGGAATGGTAGGACTACATCAGGGTTAATTTCGACGCCTGCGTTCTGCATCTCGGTTGTCAACTGCACACACTCGTTAGCCCGCCCCCAATCACACAGTTTCTCGAGTATCAAGGCAACTGACCTCCTGGGCCGCGTCTCGGAACTCTTTGTCCATCAAGAGCTTCATCACCTCCATCTTGCTTGGGGGCTTGCCAGGCTCAAATCCTGAGAGAATAAATAAGTAGCTCATCAGAAGCTGAAAAGACAATTCCATTACCTTTGCTCTTGATGATATCGCCAACCTTTTGCATGGCAATGATGGCAGGGGGGTGTCGGCTAAGCTTCTCAAACGTCTCCCTAATCTTGGGGTCGTTCATCATCATCTCGGGCAGGTTTGGGGGGTCCGCCGAGGCGAGCCGTCGAGCCGTCACGTGAAGAGGTCGCATAGCGACGCGTGACAATGGTCGAGCGACCAATCTGAGTTTCGATGCTGCAAACATGGCGAGGGTGTTGGGATGGATCGGGGAATGGGGCTGAAGATGGTGACAGGCCGAAGATAAAATTACGACTTGCCGAGCGCGTCAGTGAGACTGAGCTGATGTGGATAAGATGGGGTTCAGGTTTGAACCAATCAAGAGCCATAAGCGCGACTTAAAACTGATGAGCTCAGTCGCTCAAGTTAACGAGTACTCGCATATGGGCGCTGTTGCAACTCTGGGAAAAGTACTTCTTATCAGCTTGTCTGTTATCGGGTAGCGTCGGTACTCCCACTCTCAAATCGGCCATCCCACCCTTTGCCTACCCTTGAGCTCCGATCTTTTGCTGGTCAAACGACATGAAATGCGGGATTATGAGCTGTCTTTGTAAGTTTCAAACATTGTATACACTTTCACTGAGTCCTATACCTGCCAATACTAAGTTTTAATCACAATTCTAGGGCATGTTCGGGCCTGGTTGGTCTTTAAACTCATTGTCTTCATAACATAGGGAAAAACATGTTGGTGACAAGTTAGCCTTGATGGTAAATAATTTTATACTTGATAGCAAAAAAAAAAACTCCTGGGTAATCAGGGAGCAAATCCCAAGTTTATAAAATAGATTGAACAATGTCAGTCGTTGTGGAGGCTTGGTAACACGAGAAGCGATCATAGTACAGTGATAGGAGACAGTTTCCCGCCGCGTTGTTGACCATATTACTTTCCATTTCCCATTCATAATACATACGTAAGTTAGGTAGCCTACAATTAGAGCCTAGATGGCGGGAAAGAGCAGGACTAGAAGCTTGAAAAGTCGCCCACAGAGCAGCGGACATGAGCAAAGGAATGTCGCGTAACAGGGACGAAGTACAAACACACAAATTAATGCACTATCCACTTAGTTGTGTTACTTGCATAACTCGCATCCTTGTTTGTGCAGTGATCATCATCACGTACTCGCCCCACTGCTAAAGCACTATCTATGTGTGTAGAGGATTTGGTGGGTGGCTGTTATTACAATATTGTTGCCAAGGGAGCCAACCGATAGCACGCGATGGTAGACGCATGGACGTGAATAACATAGAAAGAAAATGGACTAGATAAAAGGCCTACAAATGTACATAGAGGGCTACATTACTGCCATACAAGCATAAAATACCCACGTCTCATCAAGGTTACTCACTGAACAGGCCAGTTCCCAAACCCTGACTCTTGAGCTTGACGAAAACATGCCAGATCACTCAGAAGCCCGTCTTTAATTGCTGTAGCTCGTTCGATTTCCTTCTCTAACTTCAAGATTCGTTCCCTCGCAGCATCTAGAACTTGGCCTCTGCTAAGATACTGGCCCCGACTGGCCAACGATCCGTTCAGTGTGATCAAGGAATCGCATTGGCTGGCGCATACGATGAATCCAAGGCAACAGCTGACATATGAAGAAGCTTGGACATGTAAAACAGCTTGTGGAATGACTTTGATTATCACCTTAGGAAGGTAGTCAGTGAAATGGGTGGTTTGAAAACTGGGCAATATGACAGCACCTAACATGATAATCGACGGTAACGACCGACAATAATGTCAGTCTCTGCTAGGTGAATAAGATTGATTTTAGACCTTTCCACACCGACTCATTCGGTACCTGAACTATTCGATCGATCGACTCATTTCTCCATCGGATGGCCTTACATCTGACCTCCCGGAGAATTTTTCTTGGCTCAAAATACCTGACAAGCAAGAAGAAGAAGAAGCATTTCGTAGATAATGAACGGAATCCCTCTCTTGACATGCACAATCAGTCGCTGGTTAAGAAAAAATCGGTCTCGATCACGCCATGGTTCATGTATGCCGACGTTGTCTGTCCCGACCACCAGGTACACACTCAGGGTGGGCAACGAGCTGGATACCGTACTCATTCCCCGTCTCGTGATGATGAATCAAGGCCAATGGGGTTAATTGTTTGTCGACGAACACATGCGCCACGTGGGTCGCCATCATCTTACCGTATGCGCCTATCGTCGGGGTTCCCCTACTGTACCCCTATCAAACTCGTGTCCAATCATGTGAAGCGTCCCTCAGACTCCCACACATGGTGCCCGAAAGGCCCCAGGTCCCCGAGATTCGGCCACTCGCATCACAACCCCAGTTGAAGAAATGCGTTTTGGCATCTTTAATGAGATTTTTGGGTTACTCCTTAAAGCCCCATGTTTACTCATTCTACCAAGACTATAGCCTATGATATCTGCCATCTTTTGCTTCCATGGACGACCTGTGATGCATCTTACATCCTTGCTGAACCCTTTCAGCCTTGTAACCTGACCCGTCATGCAAGAATGCACATATCCACGAAACAAGCTATGGTCTACGCGTGGCAGGGCTCCGTCTGAAGCACCTTATAGTAAGCCGAGAGTTGTTGTTCAGCTTCCTTTTAGATAAGTGCCGGTATTAAATGATTACTCAAATCAAAAGGCCAACAAGACCTGCTGGATTCTTGTCCCCTCCCCTCTTCCTTCAACTTTCGTCCTAGGATGAAAGATCTCAGGTGTCGGCGGCAACCGCGTGGTCCCCAGCTTGGTCTCGGCGTAAGTCATACGGTTTGAGACAATTTATCTATGGAAATGACCCGATGTAGATCCGAAAAGTCCCTGTGGACAGAACGGAACTATATGCATGTTTCGTTCCGAGCGCCATCAACTGCCAAATGGTTCGATTCATGAAGCAGAGCATGAGACGTAGTATAGATGTATCCTGATCAGGCTGAAATTAGCGCCAGCCGTGCACAGGGACGCTGTGAAGCACACTTGCACCATTGCAGTACCTTTCCAACCATGACTTCATGTTGAGGTTTATGGTACCTCATACCAATGTGGCCCTTAGAGGTCGCGTTCTCCTTTGGTACTTTGGTCTAGCTGCCTTGACACTTTACGTTCATCGGTAGTGGAACCAGGGTGTGATCGTCGGTCGCATGGATCTGATTCTAGACCTCTTCATGCAGTCGACCCGACCAATTAGAAATACAGAACAAAGCCATCCGCTCACCCACATCAGATGGTCGTTATGATATTGACAAATCAGATTCTTCCAATTTCGTCTTACTCAAGAGTGTTGTCATGCCGTGACATGTCTGGATGTAACTCGATTTGATACGGCTTTCCTCCAAAAAGCGGCCGACTTTTGAACTCATGTCAGCAATGAGAAGCAACATGTAATACGTTACACTCGTTGATGGTGTTAGGTGAAGGTGAAGTGTAGCGTTCAATATGGGATCTCCTCAAGCTCTCACTTCGACCACCATTAAGCTCTCTCCAAGATGTCTCGAGATGCATCCGAGGCGTCGGGATGCTATGTAGTATCCACCCCATGATAAGTCGCCCGCACTTGGGCGTGGATCTCGCGCTAGTTGCGTCCATTCATGCATAAAAACCTTGACACTGGGGTGTTGTAACTGGGGTATTGGCAAGCTCCCCAGCCGAAATTTATCGGGATTTCTTGTTGTGAAGCCGGCTTTTCCCTCTCCTTCTCTCCTATTCCTTTCTTCCCTTTCTTTTCCATTTTGAGGCAAAACACTTGTGAACCATGAATCGCGAATATAACTATCAACACCTAGCTGACCAGACGGGAGCGCTTAGTAGATACGAGAAAACAAGCCATGTCCTCCGCTTCCTTAGGTGGTAGAAAGAGAGTATGAAGAGGCTAGTCATGCGTGCCTCAACAGTTAGGGACTGCCTGCGTCGCTGTAGCTGCTTGTGGCCAGTGGTGGTATGGTCACTTCACTACCATTATCCTCTCATGAGATGAGTGACGCATGTGATGCTCCCAGTTTCCCATCTTTCAGTGGTCTCGAAGACTCACCTTTTCCATCACTTCACTGTATCAAGGGTAGCGGCAAAGGCGGTATGGGCTAATGTCCTTTACACAGAGCTCTAATAAAGATCTCTCGGGTTTCGGACAGCTTGGTTGTGATCCTGAGCGCCAACACGATGATTATTTGCTAAAAACAGCTTCCAATGTCGTGAAAATGCCACACCTGACACAACCACTGTGCCGTTCCCCATTCAAGGTGCCGCCTCTTTCAACTGCCGCTTGGCTTCTCCGTAGATTCCTTCCCCAGGGCATCGCTTAGTGGACCCATTAAGTGACATACTGAGCACTACGGCCGGCAGGGATCGGTTCAGTAGAACTGGTCTTGGCTATGAGTGTCTGTCACTCGGGTGGTGTAGATCAGGGTCTAGGCCGCTCGACCATGAAGCCACAGACACTAGGGCATCAGATTAATTCACGATGAGCTTCCCGGTTTGCACCCACATCCCGGAGGCTCCAGCCGTGAGCTGATTAAGCCTCGGGGCCGATCTCAGCCCACATCGGATCATTGTTGATGAGAACTTTTACAAACACAAGAAGTCTCTCGGCAGTTAAGAAGATTGGTGTTGGAACATGTAACACCACAAGACCGAGACCATATAGTTTGTTCCTCCCCTAAGTCTGGCTTCCAGCTATAGACTTATAAAGTACCCAACTAATCACGACCTCGTGGCTTGGAATATCGCAATTAAGTTATCTGGCATCATTTTCTCCATTTGATTTACAGATCACCCCTTCTCGGCACGAAACTTGCATCCCTTCTGGCACCATCTCTTATCATCACTAAAGACCCCGGGGCGAGATTGATACGTCGTGAACAGGAATTGCGTCGTTATCTGGCTGGCGACAGGCGGCTCTCTTATGGATACCTTTCTTTATTTCACAGATGATTGGGATGAAGCCCTGCCACTCTCCTATGTTTGGTGTGGGGACCTATCATCCGACTCCATCCGCACCCAGCTCCCTCAGCATTCTGCTACCTGGCTCCTAGCACAGACACAGGAGGATCTTGTTCCCCCCCAAGAGCCACATCAACATGTGTCAACGGAGCTTCAACGGATGGAAGCTGGTCAAGATATGAGCCCGCAGTTCCTCAGCGAAGTTGATGGTGTACAGCCAGAGATGACTGAGGAGGACACGACTACAGTGAGGGAGGCAACACAGCCCACGCAAAGTAAAAGGAGAGGACGACCGCCAAAAACTGGGAAGAAGAGCCAGAGCCAGCGGAAGGGGAAGGCCAACACTCGCAAACGACGCTCGGGAGATGCAGAGACACGCCTTCGTCAACAAAACAAGGAAGCTGCAGTCCGATGTCGACGACGCCAGTACGAAAGGGAAGCTGATTTGTTGTCCCGCGAGCAAGATTTGGAGGTCGACAACCGCCGGCTTGCGTCGTACTGTAGCCTTTTGAAAGAAGAGCTCCTTCACATCAAGGAACAGCTGTTGCAACATTCGAGCTGCGACTGTGCTCTGATACAGGAATACATCACCAATGAGGCAAAGAAGTCTGTGGGGAAGCTATCATCACCGGGCTCTTCTCCTTGGCACCAAGAAGCCATGGACAGCAGCGACAGCAAAGATGGTACGGAAGAATTGATTCATGGGCCTCCATCAAATACAGAAACGTCAAATCATGCGGATGCATTACTCTTTCAACCATTCCATCCCCTTTTTGCCGACCAGGGGAAGACGGACGATGTACCTACGGAGCAAGTCTTCAATGAGGTGCCTACGGGAAACTGGCAGGGGACACTGATTGAGCATTGGAATCAGTTTCAAAGCTGCGACGAGTTGCATTGGGTCAACACTGGGGCACGGAATGAGTACACTGAATGTATGACGGAATTTCATTGTACATAGCAAGTTCAATATAGAAGACCCTGTAGTCGCGTACATTTCTAACAAGGGTGCTCTACAGCATGTCAGAGATTCTTCAAGATTTCATCCACTGCATTAACGCCACGCGAAGGCCAAGATAGCATGGAGGGCCTGCCATGATGTGACTAAAAATGGCACATACAGTCGTTTTAAAGGACCAGACTACTGTGGGCTTGCCTTCATTTTTTGGCTTCTGAGTTGATCAGAGAAGAAATCCTCCTTTCTCTACCTGCAATACCCTTGTAAAGAACTACCAGTTATAATACCTTGCCCGCGGGCCGTTATGGGGCATTGCTGTCTCTCTCTTTCACTGATATTACAAATCTTCTCCGATGGC
This sequence comes from Ascodesmis sphaerospora, assembly GCA_027569015.1. NCBI lineage: Eukaryota > Fungi > Ascomycota > Pezizomycetes > Pezizales > Ascodesmidaceae > Ascodesmis > Ascodesmis sphaerospora. The sequence goes on along the minus strand of JAPPUR010000023.1, from coordinate 89,472 downwards.
CCCCTTGCCAGAGCGAACAAAGTCAGGCTTGGTGATGACGTTGTTGTCTGCATTCTTGATCCTTGCCAAGAACTTCTTTGCGTTCTCCGGATCCTCCGCGAACAGGGTATCGGCGACTTGCTTCTGCGGTGTCTCGCCAAGCCACTTGAACAAGGAGATGTCCCTGAACTCATCGGCACGGAAGATCTCCAGCATCTCGACAGGCTCATCGCCAATGTTCTCGACAAAGTGACCCATGTTGCGGGGCACGATGCCGACATCTCCGGGTCCGTAGTCAAAGGTTCTGGCAGTGCCTTCAGATGCAAAGATGGTCACTCTGGCGCGACCCTTGAGGAAGAAGGACCACTCATCAGCAGATGGGTGCCAGTGCATCTCTCGAATAGCACCGGGCTCAATGAGGGCGTGAGCTGCAGCGACTGTCTTGGAGATGGGGAAGTTCTTAGAGTCCGTAATGCGAACTTGACCACCGCTCGTGATCAAGGGCTTCTGGTCAAGCATTCGGTGGGTGAAGTTGTACTTGGACTTCTTGACCTCCTTGCCCTTGGGAGCTTCATCACTGATTGAGCCAGGCTTGCGTCCCTGGAAGATGTACTTTTCCTTCTCAGGAATGTGGGCGAAAACTTCGGGGGCCAGGTTGAAGTTCTTGGCAATGACAGACTTTGGAGTGTGTGCTGTATTTGTTAGATGGATTATTTCAATGCAGAAGAGTATTACACATACCAAGCCAGTCAGTGAGGACAAAGGTTGATTCCTCGGAGAAGCTTCCGTCGTCAAAGATCAAGAGGAACTCGGTACCGTTGGGGCTGAGGCCTTGGAGAGAGTGAGGAATACCACTTGGGAAATACTATTGCAGTCGTTAGAATCTCGATTTGACGCCATCTTGAAAAGGGTTGTAGTAATCTCACGTACCCACAAGTCTCCCTTCTTCAGGTCGTCGATAAAGTTGCCGCCTTCATAATCAAGGGCCGTGACGCGGACTTCACCGTCAAGCACATAGGCCCACTCAGCTTCCTTGTGCCAGTGGAGCTCACGGATAACACCATGATCGAGTCTCATATTCACACCAGCAAGCTCAACACTTGTTCCGAGCTCCCGGACAGTGGTTTGGCGGGTCCAGCCACCTTCCTGTTGGAAGTTAGTTCTGCATCTGGAGGCTATCAATCTGCACAACATACCTCGATGCGAATGTGCGAGTCGGCAAAACTCCAGCGCATATTGTCGAGGTTGCCATGGTCAGTGCTAGGAGGCCTGACGAGGTCTGGGTTCTGGCGAGATCGCTCCTTGTTCCACGGTCCCAGAACAGAAGCGCCATCGCCGTTTCTCCAGGGAAGAGGATCAAGCTTCTCTCCCACAGAGTCAACCGCGTTATCGTATGGATCTTTGTATCCCGGCGTGAACGGAAGCCTCTTTCCACCAGCTACGCCATTATAGCTGGAGGGCAGCTTGAGACCCCTGAGGAGGCGCTCACGAGGGCTGTCCTGCACTGGGACTGCAGCGCAGAGGCTCAACAGGAGCGAGGAGCTCAAAAGTGGAGAGTAGCGCATTGTCGCAAAATTGGAAACAAGAGTGGTGTAGAGTAGTCACAAGGAAGATGGTATGTGTGTGTCAAGGAGGTGTGATGTCGTAGTGAACACCACCGGATAATTGAGGCACCTTTTTCGCTCCTTATCAACAAGAATCGAATTGCCCTTGCCAAGTTCCTTTGGCATGTTTGGCAACGCCGAGATAGCGATGCCCGGGGGATTCCCGAAACACATCATCAACGGGGCAATGATGCCGCCTTGGGTGCCAGCAAAGATGTGATGACTGCCGAGGCGAGTGCGGGGAATCGGATGGTCGGCACATGGCGTAATGCTGACGCGAAAGACATGGAGGTTGCGTGGGGTTGCAAGCTGAAGGGGTCGCAGTTCTTGGCTTCACGGATATTCGGAAGGGGATATGCAGGAGATCGAGTGATGATCGGATACGGCAAACTCTTCGGTCTCAGATCTATTACCGGGATGTCTTGTCACGGGTCTTTCATTTGAGATCCAAGGTCGTAACGAAGAGCAGAACAGCAAGTGAACTGAATGCCCAACCCATCTCTCAGTGAATTAGGTTTCCTCCTAAAAGAGGTGCTAAACTGAAGCTCAATTAAGCCTAATAAGACGTGCTTTAGCTCTTGGCACTAACAAAGCTAGGTATGCGCCATCCCTCTGTTGGCGTCTTGGTACTGTAGTTGGAGGGATTATTTCCGAGCCGATCTTGGCCCATCTGAACGTAATCCGGGGCTCCAATAAGCTAATACGAATTTGGTATGCGATTCGTTTGGAACAACAAGTCTCCGTGCGTGTACTTAATCTGACGCGTCTGGACTTCTCCGCCCGGCATCAACGGCATCATATTAATCAGTTTTCAACACTTCACAGGTCCCGCTGTCAGATACGGAGACCTTTATTACTCTCATTACGAAATTGAAACCTCTCAATTATTCAACAATCATGGCTCAGCCACAAAATTCGGCGTCATATGGAACCGTTGCGGGTACTGGGGAGTCCAGACCTGGCAATGGTATTCTGAACGGAAACGACGAGTCGCAAGCTCTGCTGGGACGGAAGCCCAAATCTGAGTCTTGGTTGCGCAAAAAGCTCGGTGTTGATGCTCGTCGAGATTGGGCCGACGTCATGCTTCTTGGATGCTACATCATCACAGGCATCCTTGATAGCGCCTCCATTTCGACTTGGGGAGCATTTGTTTCCATGCAGACAGGTGAGATTGATCATTTAATGATAAATCTCTGAATGGTCACTAACAGAGTACAGGGAACACGGTCTATCTGGGTCTAGGCCCGACAGCTGGAACAAACCGCTGGAAAAAGTCAGGCTCCTCTATCCTGGCCTTCTGCATTGGGTCGTTCTTCTTTAGCCGACTTCATCGCATGTTCTCGCCTTCGCCAACTCGGAAATGGGTCTTGTGTCTTTCATTCGCCATACAGACACTATTTGTGGCAGCGGCTGCAGCCATCGTTACTTGGGGACCCAAGGGTGCTGGTCCTGATGATGTCCCCTGGTACGTCATCACACCAATCGCTCTGGTCGCCTTCCAAAGTTGTGGACAGGCTGTCGCCAGTCGGGCATTGAAGTTCAACGCTCTTACTAGTGTTGTACTGACAAGCATCTACTGTGACCTGTTCTCTGATGCGGCGCTGTTTGAAAGCGTCTTTGTCAATGCAGAGAGAAACCGTCGGGTTGCAGCACCGTCTCTTCTTCTCATTGGTGCTATCATCGGCGGACTGGTCCAAAAGAGCGAACTTGGGACTGCAGGAGCTTTGTGGCTTGCAGTGGCCCTCAAAACGGTCATCATGTGTGGTTGGGCAGCATGGCCTGCTGAACAGGGGCTGTCATGAGGGTCTGCTGCAAGCGGAGGACCCTTCTTGGTAATCCGAGTGCATTAGACGCGGGAGCGTACCTTTGTCACCCGAACAATATGCCGAATACTATACAAGATTACTCATATTTACTGTAATATCATTGTGACATCTCCCCGCACCCGCTGCGTCTAGCGGCGAAGTGATATCAATCGACTCGAGTTCCGGATGCGTACTATTCCAAGATTGGCATCCGTAAGCTGAAACATTGCTACTGCACCACGATCTAAGCTTCTGCATGCAACGTAACCCAATGCAAACTTGGCAATGCGGCCGCATTTAGATCCTTTCTAGGAAGGTCGGTCGGCGGAAGCATGATCCCGTTCGCAGGAGCGTGTCGTGGCGTTCTCATTACAACCCTTCATATGCCGGTTAATTGATTCTTGTAGTCTTGGATAGATAGAGTCTGAGCGCGATCGGCGTCGTGGTTGCTCAGGTGGTCGTGATCACCGGGACCTTTGCACACACGGTAGATGCATCACAGCCTATAGATCAGATCTACAATGAATTGACGGGCATATCGAGCTCTTCTCTCGGTCTTCGGCATTGCTACCACGCATCTCAAGGTGAGGGTTTCACTCGGTAGAAAAATATGGCCGATTGCAGGAATCACATCGATGCAGCGTGCCGCTATCCAATGATGGGCACAGTGACTCGGTCATGGTGGTGTGCGGCCAATGGTCGCGACAAGATGTTGCAACCTGAAGTTTGCCCGTTATGGATGGCCTCGAGTCTATCACTGCCGTCACATGGCATTGTGTAGGATCTATGTTTGGAAAGAAGATAATGCAAGAGTGTGTGGTAGTGTTTTGGGATAGACAGTGTTACAGGAGCAGTGTAGGGCGTCTCATATAATAATATCGTTCTGATCTCTGAGACTAGAGACCTTAGTCTTCTCATCAACTTCTTTCTCCCTTATTCCACCAACATCTTGAATTATCTCGCAATGAAGCTCTTTGATACCGTGAAATCGGATCTTAAAACCGATGTTACTTGGAACCGAGCCGCCCGGCTTGGCGCTTCTGGGGCCAGATCCCTGCCCTCCGGGACTGTCCAGTATCTGGCCGACAAGATCCCCATTATCGGCTGGTTACCGAAATATAACCCGCGATGGCTCGTTAGCGACCTGATAGCGGGTCTTACGCTGGGCCTCATGCTGATTCCGCAAGGCTTGTCCTATGCCAAGATTGCGGACATCCCTGTCGAGTACGGCTTGATGTCTAGCTGGCTGCCTGCGGTAATTTACGCATTTATGGGGTCTACGAAAGGTCAGTTGGTTCGTATCGCTCGAGAAATCCTCAAGTTGACGCTTTGTAGATGTATCAACCGGACCAACCTCGCTCATCGGCTTGCTCACCTCTGAGAATGTGCACGCTCTTCAAGACCGATGGACCCCATCAGAGATCGCATCCGCAACCGCATTCATGATGGGCATTTACGGAATAGTACTGGGATTCCTCAAGCTTGGATTCCTGTTGGAGTTTATCTCCCTCCCTGTGCTCAGCGGCTTCATCACCGCCATTGCAATCACCATCATCCTCAACCAGATGGACTCTCTCCTGGGAGAAGACAACGTTGGCGATGGCGCTGCTCGACAAATCCATGATATCTTCAATGAGCTACCCAATGCCAACGGATGGGCATGTCTCATTGGATTTACGTGCATACTATTCCTGACAATACTGGACAAGTCTGGGAAGAGATGGGGCAAAAAGAACCGCGTCATCTGGCTCTTGTCCATCACCAGAGCTTTCCTCGCCCTCGTTCTCTTCACCGGAGTGAGTTATGCTGTCAACAAGAACCGAGAAGACTATCTCTTCGATGTTGTCAAGGTTCAGTCCAAGGGCCAGCAAGCGCCAAGAATGCCAAGAAAAGATCTCATTCCCGAGATTGCCGGTCGAAGCATCGCCGTTTTTATCGGTTCCGCAGTTGAGCATCTCGCTATTGCTCGGGCTTTTGCCGTCAAGAACCACTACGCGTCTGACCAGAGCCAAGAGCTTTGCTATCTCGGAGTCACCAACTTCTTCAACAGCTTCTTCCATGCCATGGGTGTTGGCGGTGCCATGTCCCGGACGGCTGTCAACTCGTCATGCAATGTCAAATCACCACTATCTGGCGTCGTGACCATGGCTGTCGTGCTTGTCTGTGTCTATGAGCTTGTGGGCACTCTTTATTGGATCCCCAAAGCAACGTTGGCTGCCATCATCATCACCGCCGTCTGGGGACTTATTTCTCCCCCATCGACGTTTTACAGATACTGGAAGACTTCACTTGCAGATTTCATCTCTTCAATGCTTGCACTTTGGGTGACGCTCTTTGTCTCGAGTGAGGTCGGCATTGGATGCGCTGTTGGGTTTAATATCGTCTACGTGTTGTTGCGACAGGTGTTTACGCGCCTGTCTTCAACGGGTAGTGATGTTGAGTCTAGAGCCGGTAACTCTCAGAGATTAGGTGGTGTACTCTCTGATTCACTCCACATTCCCGAAGACGTGAGGGTATTCACGTTCAACGAGTCCCTCTTCTTCCCCAACGCCTTTCGCAACACATCCAAGATCTTGGACGACATCCAAACCTTCCATGCACCGGTCTACAATGGAAGTCATGGCCTTGAAACGGAGCGGAACTGGTCTGTGGTGGGCGAGAAGAGAGTGGCGCGTCTGCGTAAACAAGCTGGCATTGACGGTGTCTCATCGCTCCCAGAGATCAGAGTCGTCGTTCTTGACTTTACTCGTGTCAACATGATTGATACGACTGCCGTCACTCACTTGCGGAACATGGTCGCAGCCCTGAAGACGTATGCTGGAGAAGGCCTTGAGATTCGATTTGCTGGCATGAGCTCTCAATGTCGCGAGCGCTTCGAGCGAGCGAATTGGCACATCATCAAAGTAGGATCGGATGAAGAGAATGACGGTGATGTATCCGAGTCTACGTATCTGTACTGGGATACTGCGGCCGCAATAATGGCGCCAAGACGGAGGGTCTCGGTTCTCAGTGATGAAGGCAAAGTGCATGCGATGCATCAGGAAAAGGCAGATGCTTGATGTTGCTGGGAATTTCTTACTTTATGTGATGGACCAGGTCTCACAGATTGTTATTGATCGTATAAACGTATTTCCGTCTCTTCTCTCTTCGTATCTCTTAAATGATGCCACATATACCTCTCAACCCGTGCCGCAATTGGTGACGAAAGATCACGCGCACCAATGGTACCTGGACAAGATATGATGATCCACATGACATACGCGTTACCGGCTTTTCCGGAGCTAGAAAGGAAGCACACTCCGGACAGAGTTTCGTAGTTTCAACGTTTAATAACACGGGGCTACAGGCACGTCCCTTGTTTCTCCCACATCGGGAAACAATCGGACTAAGGTTCATGCATATTTCTAAGGCTACCCTGGCTAGCGGAGCCATGGCCACCTCATGAGTGGTGGGAAAACGGGCACAGCCCTTGGTGCATCCGAGTGTAACAGAGGGCGGGAATTGATCAACATGAAACAACAGTTGGTTATGTCTCCCCTGAAAATCACGCAAGTGTAAGCCTACAATCCCAACTGCCAAATTTGATGGCTGGATAGGCAGGATCTTCATGGTCTGGCCACGGAAGAATTGTCTGAACTCAGGGACAGTTGGTGGGGTCGCGCTCAGGGGAGAATTGTTTGAGCTAGATGATAAAGTCCTCTGCAGCCGCCCATTCAACCAATCTCGAAGCCACCTCCTCTAGATCTTCATCTGTCAATCGTTCCTATCCGAAACCATGAAGTTCCAGACCCTCTGTGCTACTCTGGCCGCCGCCAATGTGGTTGCAGCTGACACGCTGCTCGCCCGCATGGCCGATTCTTGGATCCGCAACAACCATGAAACCCAGAGAGCATACTGGTATGGTCGAGGTGTGATCTATGAGGGCTACGAGGCGGCCATCGAGTTGACCAAGAATGAGACGCTGTCGGAGTGGTACCGCTCCCAGATTGACGATCTCGTCATCGCAGAAAACGGCTCTATTGTCAACTATGACATGACCAGGTACTCGCTCGACAACTACCGCATCGCTCTGAACCTTCTTTACTGGTACCAGAAGACTGGCGAGGAAAAGTACAAGACCGGAGCCGACTTTATCCGCGACAGACTCAACCAGCATCCTCGCACCCCCACTGGAGGCTTCTGGCACCGGTCTCCTACCTACCCGGACCAGATGTGGCTCGATGGCATCTTCATGGCCGATTCTTTCTACGCTGTTTGGACCTCCCTCTTTGACGCCAAAAACACCACCGCCTGGGACGACATTGTTCTGCAGTGGGACAAGATTCAGGAAGTCACCATTGAGAAGGAAACTGGTCTGCCCGTTCATGGCTTTGACGAGAGCAAGACGGCCGTTTGGGCTGACCCCGAGACCGGAGCTTCTCCCATCGTCTGGAGCAGAGCTGTCGGTTGGTACATCTGGTCGCTCATTGAGGTCCTCGACGTCTTCCCCAAGTCTCACCCCGGCTACAAGCGCCTTCGCACCTACTACAAGCAGCTTGCGACGGCTCTTGTCAAGGCTCAAGATCCGGAGAGCAACGGTTGGTGGCTGGTCATGAACAAGCAGTACGCCGGTGTCGAGGGCAACTACCTTGAGAGCTCTGCCTCTGCCATGTTCACCTACGGATTGCTTGCTGGCCTTCGACGCGGATACCTGGATCAGAGGACTTTTGCGAAGCCCGCTGCCAGGGCCTACAACCATCTCGTCAACGACTTTGTCACGGAGCATGCCAACGGCACAATTACGTGGGAGGGCACCGTCGAGGTCGGCTCGTTGAACAGTGATGCCTCTTTCAAGGTATGTATCTCTCCCATTGTTTATTGAATAATTCAAGCTAACATGCCACTTTAGTACTACACTGAAGTCCCTATCGTCCCCGATGACACCCGTGGTGTTGGACCCTTCATGATGGCTTTGTATGAGTGGGAGCGACGCACCACCAAGGCTTAGTGTGTCGATGGATCAAGATAGACGGGGCTGGCAAATCTAATCATTAGACTTCCTATTGATAGAAGCAGCGGTAAGCTGCGCTTATGCATAAACTAGACCTATCATACATCTTAATACCTAAAACGTTGCGCCTTCTCTTCCACTTCTTGACCATATCATCTTCAGTGCCGGCGCTAGCGGACGCTAGCGGATCCCACGCGGACTGCGGCGGTGGGGATGCGGACGGCCCCACTTCGGGCCGCGCCTTGGACGCGGAGGGAGGCGGTGACAGTGCGTGAAGATTCGAACAAGGCTGACCGGTCGAGGGCATAAATATGGCCTCTCATCTTCCTCTCATTCCCTTTCGATTCTATCATCATACTCAGCATTACAGAAACTACATTGAGCCATTTATTCTACCCGAATCTTTACCTCTGTTCCAACATGCCCTCAACCACCTTCTCCCCTGACTCGTTGCCCGACTTGACCGGTAGAATCTACCTCGTCACTGGTGGAAACGCTGGAATGTGAGTTCACGCGGTTGAAACCTCTCCCAGATTACTTGGCCTAACAATGCTCAGCGGCAAGTCAACAGTTGTTGCTCTCGCCTCTCGCGGTGCCAAGGTGTACATGGGTGCGCGCAGTGAAGTCAAGGCTACAGCCACTATCGCAGAGATCAAAGCGCAACTTCCTTCAGCACAAATTCTCTTCCTTCCCCTTGACTTATCTAGCTTCAAGAGTGTGATCTCTGCCGCAAAGAGGCTTTCCAACGACGAGTCTTCGCTTCATGGCGTTATCAACAACGCTGGTATTATGGGTGTACCCTTTGCTCTGACCGAAGACGGGTATGAGATTCAATTCCAGGTTTGTCCAAACTTTCCACAACTATGCTTTGCCATGCTAACATCTCGACTCTCAATCAAGACCAACTACCTCTCTCACTGGCTCCTCACGTTTCATCTTCTGCCTCTCCTCCAATCCACTGCAGCCAAGTCTCCCAAAGACATGGTTCGAATCATCAATGTGACTTCTGATGGGCACGTGAAGTTCCCTCCAAAGGGCGGCATTGATTTCGGAAATCCCTCGCTTGAAAAGGAATCAGCCATGACCCGGTATGGCCAAAGCAAGCTTGCCAACATTCTCCATGCCAAGCAACTGCATGCAATCTATGGCCCAACCCACAAAGGAGACGGTGCTGGCCAGGGCACCATCTGCACTGCAGCGGTTCATCCTGGTCATATCGACACGTAAGGAAAACCCTTCATCAATTCTAATTCCACGGACAATGCTGACTTGATCAGGAACCTCAACAAACAAGCGACTGGTACCGCGCCTGGCTCTGTCCTGCGTGCCATCACTCCAGTCATGCGCTGCCTGGGCATCTTGGATGATCAGGAAAAGGGTGCTTGGTCTTCTCTGTTTGCAGTGGCGAGCCCGCAATTCGGATCTAAAGACTCTGGGGCTTACATCATCCCTTATGCAAAGATTGGAACACCGAGCCTGCTCGCTCAGAACACCGAACTGGCTCAGCAATTGTGGGACTGGACCAAGAATGAACTTGGCAGCAAGGGATTTCTGGAACTTCAATGAACTGGGCATCTTTACACCCTCTCCCCCTCGAGAATCTTGCAATATTTCTCTAGATCGATGTCAGTAGTAGTAACAGAATACCCATTGGGCGATGGCTTACCTCCAACCTTCCAAGATCGTCCAATCAATGCCAAAGCATGCTTTAGTAAGTCCACTGCCGCCCTCAGCTCAGCCTTTCCAGTCTCCTCAATATACCACTGGTATTGAGTTGCGGCGGCATAGAGACATTGGGCCGCGAAGGGGCTGATGATGATTTGGCTCCCTTGTGGCTCAAGCAGATTGACCAAATGAGAAGCAAACTGCCAGACTGATGCTCCAATCTCATGCAGGGTATTGAGGGCTGTCTCTTGCATCTTCAGCTGCTCTGGAGTGCCAACGCCTGCCAGGTCATCCAAATCAGCACAGGTGTGATTGTCACATAATGCAATTATGGCGCTGAAGCAAAGTCCTTGGGCGGGCGAGAAAACAAGGAACGCATGAGGCTCCTCCCTCTTCACTTCTTGGTCTAGTGCCTGTTTGAAAGAGGAGAGGATTCCATGTAGCTGAAGCGCCTCAGAGTAGTACTGTTCTGGGCTTCTGGTGGCTTGGCTTGTACCAATGTGAGATAGAACTCTGGAAAGCAGATGGGCTGCTTGACATGTTCTGGCGAATGGGGGTGCAGGCAAGTCGGTGCTACTAGAAACTGCTAGCGACGGAACGACCGTTTGCTCCTAGCTAGCCGTTAGAATCCGATACTCGATAGCTCAGGTGAAACTCACACCCAAGTCCCATAAGGTTTCATCCATGGGTAAAAGATCTTCAGGGGATGCGTCGATGGAGGCAAATGGCCTATCGGGAACGCCAATGTTGATAAATCTGGGAGCTTAGTCTCGTCCTCACTTGATGTCAAGTGACCTACCGATCTAGTATGATCACACCCCACCACGTACGGCGTATCTCCTCGGTTGCAGTCCACGACACTGAGGAGGATTAATGACTAACTTCAGCTAAGGGGAGGTGGGCCAGCAATCACTTGTTGATGGAAACATCTGTGAGACACCGCGCCGGTTGTGAATTCCGATGGCATGGCCTATTCGAGCGCAATGGCCAATCGATAGAAATGCGGCCGGGAATACGGCGTGGCCTGCTTCATATAAGGATAATAGTAAAGTTGCCTGGAGAACACGCAATGAAATGATGCCTTGGTCTTCTACGAGATGTAGGCATTGTTTTGCTTTGCAATATTGTGCTTGAGGATCGATGGCAGCTTCATCCCTGTTAGGAAGTAAGATTTCCATGCATTGAAGGAGTAGTATGATGTCAGGAGAGTGATATCCTTCGGAGGATATTTGTTGGTACAAGGTTCTTTTGGAGACTGCCAAGACATGGAGGTCAGATCATAGGGTCATGGGCAATGGAGTTTATCACCGATCTTACTGATGGGAAAGACGGGATGAATCATCGCAAAAAATAAGTCGACAGCATAGGCCAGCTGTTCCGGACTTTTTCCTATCAGTCCCAAAAACTCCTGAGAGAGAACAGAGGTTGGAGGATTTGAGATTGTGAACCCCCGTTGCTTGAAGGTGTATGAATCCAGGAAGAAAAGAGCCGGGAAGGTATTTTGCGAGGGAGTAGCCTCCAATAGGTATATCCAAGTCAGTCAAGTCAACCTGAAAAACTATCCAGGATCAAGAAGGTTAGGTTAAGTAGCTTACCACGTGGACTTGATGTCCACCTCCTATGACCTGACTCCCAGGATACACACATGCCCGGCCGTTCTTTCGGCAAAGATGGCACGAAGGGAGCTCGCGTGTGCATTTCCTCTTCTGGCTCCTACAACTGCCGCAGGCCAGTCTGCTTGACTGCTCTGCAAGTCCATCCATGGCGATGTCGAAGATCGTGCTCAGATTGGCGAAGGTGTAAGATGTGGGCCAGCTGGCTTGGCTTGGCTTCGCTGAGGTCTGAAAGGAGCACGTGACACGGGCTAATAATGAGAGGCGTTGATTGGTTCATCCCAGTGTTTGTGCAAGCCGGCTTGATGAGAGCATCACGTGCGCCATTTGTTCAAAGGAGACGAGGTTCTCACTGAGGGTGAAACATGGGCTGCCCATACAATGCCCGAGGAGAGTTGAATTTGAAGAGTGAAACTATGCCAAGAATATCACGTGGAGGAAAGGAGATCTTAACAAGTATTGATAAGACGAGATGGTAGGCCCGCGAAGAAAGAAGCCCAAGCCCTATGAGGGTGAATCCATATCAAAAGGAACAGCTTTCCATGAAGGTTCGGTAGAATACTGGACAGCAAGACAAAGGCAAGAACTTGAGCATGCTATTTGGCTGGATCGTACGAAAGCTTTTAGAAAAACTGTGCCGTATGAGGCTGTAAGATGGTTGAGCATGAAGAACGCAGCGATGGCCATGATATTAAGAAGCACATATACTTTATAATTCTCTAAATAATTTTGATTTCATTGTTCACATTGGAATCTTTCTTCATATTTAAATGCGGCAAGTAATGAACCTTATTCTAGATTGATAAAACCTGGGGGCCTCTTTGCGTCCCACCTAGATGTGACACTTGTGACTCACCGAACTTATCAGCCTCAACATCAAGATGACATTGAATTCTGCCTGTTGACAATATACTATCCTACGCCCTTCACGCCCTTCGCTTCTGCACGGTCGCATTGGCGCTTACACTTCTCCACCTCGCCGTCTGACTCAGCCTTCATGCAGCGAATCCCGAAGACATAAAAAACAATTATGGCCCATGTTTAGTTGCTCCCTTTCCCTCTTCAACATCTACACAGCCTGCGCCATGACCTTGTTCGTGGGTCATCCCCAAGAGGTCGTTGACTCTATCCTGCAATGGCTTGCCCCAAAAGACATCTACACATTATGCCTCGTTGATAAATCCTGCTGCACAGTTGCTCGGCCTTGGTTGTATTCCAGGATTGACTGGGAATGGGCCGCCAAAGTTCCTCCTGTCGATATCCTCCTCCGCACCCTACTCGAAAAGCCGGCCCTGGGTGAATGCGTTCAATCCGTCATCTTGAAAGCCGCCGACATACTAGGCAACGATTACTTCCCTGCTACACCAGCCAAACCGCAATTTGATGATGTCGGCGTGGACGACTTGGTGGCTTTTGTCAAGTTCAGGGAATTGCCACGGCGGTACACCAACGCCTGGATCAGGGGGTTGCGCTCCTCTAGAAGAACCCTCAAGATGGATGCATACATTGCGTGTTTGCTGGCCATGCTTCCAAACCTCAAATATTTGAAGCTCGAGCCCGGATTTGCTGCTCGTAGCAAACTATCAAGCAGGATGTTTAGAGCTGCTCTTTCAGTCTTTCCTCGTCCAAACAGACCCAAGCTTCCCCATTTCGAACAGCTTCGGGATGTTGCTCATCTACGTCGGATCGCCTCAATTCCAGGTGACAGACCCAAGGGCACCGACTTACTTACGCCTTTCTTCTACCTGCCAGAAGTGCAACGCGTCTCAGCCTGTATCGACAACACGCCGTATTGGAGGTGGCCAGAGCATAAGCCGGCGCTTAATACGCTTACGACACTGAACATTGCCTTCGTCCATGCTAAACATCTCGGCACGATCCTCTCTGAGACGAAAAATCTTCAAACCCTCCGGTGGGACTGGCGCGGTTGGCCATATACTCGTTCCACCAACGACCACTGGGTCAGCCTGGACGAGATAATGGCTGCCCTCCAACACGTCCAGGAAACGCTCATCGAACTAAAAGTCCTAGGCTCGTGCCACTATCTAGGCTTCCACCGCCGTCCATTGCGTTTAACAGGAGGCTTACAGGGCCTATCATCCTTCAAGAAATTAAAGACGCTTGAAATCCCATTGGCATTCCTAGCCGGTCTTGCCGCCTCTGATCCGCCGACGGATATCGGCGAAAGCTTGCCGGCAACCGTCGAACACGTTGCTCTCAACGACGACTTTTGCAAAGACAATGATTGGCAAGTTCAACAGCAGCTAGAAGTATTTTCTTTGTGGATGGACAATTTGAAAACTACAACGTCAAGACTCCGAAGGTTCGAGTGGGTGACTATGCTGAGGAAGACGGTGGTGGAGTGGCACCCCAAGTCCGTGTTGATGGCACGCCTATTGGCTGCGTGTGGCAGGGCTGGAGTCGAAGTTGAAGTTTTTCAGCGCTACGACACTTTGTTCGATAGAAAGAAATTGAGCTGGGACTAGCAAGAATGGTCTGTGACCGCTTCGAGTGCTCAAAGATGATAGCCGAGTCAAGCAGTGTTTGCCCCCTACCTACTGCCAGCAAGTCAACAATGTTTACCAGTGTAGATATTAAATGGTATGTTAAATGAATGCTCATTCCTTCCAAGCTTCTACGACTTCCATTTACCTCTTCAGACCCAACCTCGAGAGTCTGAGCTCGAACAAGACTATAGTGCCTCGCTCCCATCCGCATTAACTCGGTGTGCGTGCCTGACTCTACCACTTCACCTTTCTTAATGACATAAATATTATCTGCATTGCGGACGAAATTAAGACGATGTGCAACTGAGACAGTCGTCCGGCCTCGTGAGGCCTTCTCCAAAGCATCCTGCACCAGCTTCTCTGACGCAGGGTCAAGGGCTGAGGTCGCTTCATCTGGGAGGAGGACTCGGGGGTTACGGATGAGGGCTCGAGCGATTGCGATACGTTGTTTCTGGCCATCGGATAACATCACGCCGCGATTACCGACTGTGGTTGCGAGGCCGTCGCTGGGATTGCTAGTATGGAGCCTTTTGAAGTAGAATAAATCACTTACGGACAGAACAGATTAAGTCGTAAATGTTGGCATCCTTGCGTGCCTGGATGATGGCTTCATCGGTCTCATCAGGGCCACAACCGAGAGTGATGTTGTCCTGAATCGTCCCTAAGTATATGGTAGGTTCTTGACTAACGTAGGCCAACGCCCTCCGTTACTTGGCCACGTCGAATCCTCCGATATCTGGCGGACACGCCATAACAGAATGCCAGGGCGACGCAGCAGAAGGCGAACGACTGCGACGCCGCATACGGCACAGAGGATTTCCGAATAGAGGCTTTCCGAATAGAGGCGAAACTCTTTCGCAGGCCACTGTGTTAGCATTGGGTCATGATGTTATGATGTGTTGACAATGTGTTCTTTGTTATAGTTGGAGCCTGCTCCTTGATGGGTTAAGCCAGAAGACTGTTATAGTTTGAGACCGGCTCTTGAAGGGTTAACTGAGCTAGTATATTAAAACTCTTTCGCTCCGGTGCTTTAAGATATTTCTCATAGGGTAAAAGAGAACTTGAAAGAAAAATAATATCTAGGCCTAACCCTACTAACTACAAGCAGTTTTCGCTCAGCAATAGTAATACTACCATGCAGGTACCTGCTTCGCTGAGCAACCTTCAAGGCTACTGCAGAACTTGACATCGTCGTTACTCATGGGATTCTGCCTAGCTGGCCAGATCTCATCCTTCAGCTCGTCCTCCTTCTGCCGATGCTCCATCACTGCCTGTCTGACAAGATTCTGGAAATGCAAAACACCTTTCTCTTGCTCGGGCTGTAACTCCCCTGCGGCATATGTGCCGAGATTGAGATTGAGCTGGGCGCCGTTGCAGAGCATCTTATCCTCATCCTCGACTTGTTTGAAGAACTTATCCATGGCAATGAAGGCTTCGTCTGAGGCATCCTTGTGGCGGTAGACGTCGTATTTCATAATGGCTGTTGTAGGGCCTGTAGGACACACGCTCATGTGGTACCAGTAATCCTTTCTGTTGGAACCAGTGTCAGTGTCTGCTATGTGGTTCACAACAGCAGGAACCAGAAACTTACGTGATGCTGACAGCCGTGTTGGGGAAGAATGAGCTCGGCGCGTACGAGTTGGTGCTCTTTCCTGGCTTGTCCTTGACAAAGTGGAGGATCTCTCCACCTTCAACATCGACTCTGTACTTTTTCAGGTCGCAGTTCTCGACGAAGAGAGGATGCGTGGTGGGACAATGGTAGCACTGGTGGCAAGGTTAATACTGCTACTCACTAGATTCACGGAACAGCTCATACCTCGTTATAGTTGTCCAGACTCGCCTTCCAGTTGTAGTCACCGTTGATGCTCCAGGAATGGTCATAGACGTAGTCGTCCATCTTGAACTGAGAAAGACGGTCACGTGTGTCCGAGCCCTTATACATGGAATCCCACGACACGCTTGGTGTCTCGGAAGCCTCCAGGTTGACCCAGATAAATCCCCGTGCATCTACTTTGACGTGGACCGGAAAAAGACCATTTTCTTCCTTTTTGAAGTTTTCGACGTCCTGGAAGCCGGGAGCTTTTGCCAACTTGCCATTAAGGCCGTACGACCATCCTTCAACGTATCAGTCTCTGCCATCTCTACAGAGGGGGGTTAAGGATTTGGGAGCTTACCGTGGTAGTAGCACGCAAGGACTAACTTTGTACCAGAATCGGGATTCTCGGGTCGTATGACAGGATAGGCACGATGGCGGCAGACATTATGAAAGCCACCAATGTTGCCCTGGCGGTCCATCATGAGGAAGAAGGAGAAGCCTGCGATTTCATACTTGACATAGTCGCCGGCCTTCTGGAAGCGATTTTTATGGGCAACAAAGAGCCAGTGCTTGGAGAAGATGGCACGCCGCTCGATCTCGTATATAGCGGGAGAGCGGTACCAGCTCGAAGGGAGTGCCGTGTTCTCGGCTCGGGGTGCGTTACGAGATGGAGCAGACATGATGTTGTTGGGTTTGATGAGTTGGGGGGCAAGAGGCGAATCGATCAAGTTCACTGATGGTATAAATGCTCTTTTCTTGAGCCGGAGGAGGTCGAATCCTGACATTATTTATATCTCTATTCCAACAAGCTCCAAATCATCGTTGCATCAAGTCAACGTCCACATCACCACCAACATCATCAAGATGCAAACAGTTGATAGTGGAGACCAGGGGACCAATCGAGCGAAACTGCCATGATGGGTATAGCGTGATGACATTCTGCAGGCCGCGATTGGACGACCGTGTCTCGACCATATCGCCCGTGCCGCCGTCCGAACTTCCGAACAATGGCGGCCAGACAGGGGGGCCCTGTGAAGACGTCAAGTCTTATTAGCCTAACATTTTGGGACCAGTTTTGAATGTGTGGCTCCTGGGGAATACCAGACACAGAGGAGGTAGAGGCAAACAGCGGATGCCCTTACTCATTGTGGGCATGCAAGCCGATGCAACGCATGGAAAGCGTCCTTGCGGCCCAGTTTGGATGCCAAGGCGCATGCCGGCTATGCTGGACGTAGTCCACATGATCAGGTCTACGGCGAGGAGTTCTGCGAGAATGGGAGTTGACGAATAAGACGTTGTATCCAAGGACAGTCGCTGCAAGCTACCTCTTACGGAATAGCAGTACCACTCAGCTTTCGAAACATGTTTTTCACAGGGCATGATTGCTAATGGACTCTGGGCGACTGGCGCGCTCGGCGATCTGAAGGTCTTGGTGGAACTAAAAGTTGGCATGAAGCGGCTTGTTCCTTGCCGTCGCAAAAGCACCAGCCAACAAAGATACATGCAAGTCCTCCAAGGACAGCAGAAACGTAGTTCATCGTTGTCAAAGTGACGAGTAAGGAGAGGGACATGTTAAAGAGAATAAGCTTGCACGAGTTCCAAATGACTGGCACCACATTCACGGAGCCACCCAAGTAAAAGGGCCTCTGTTTCGTCACCCCCCTGGTATGCGGAGCCAAGGGAATGCGCACCAAGTGGCCTTGATAACAGGAACAAAACATCGAGGTTTAACGGCTAAACAAATGGAGCTACTGACCAAGAGGGGTCACGAAACAGGGGTGGGGGTTCGAAAGACCCAGACTTGACTTATGGAACCCGGAAACAAAGAGATGACTCAGATGAGGAGGGTTGGGTGGTGACTGAGCTATTGTGGATGTGATGTCGATAAGCAATTGTCACTTGTCAGAAGCAGATTAGTTCGTTGTCATATCCTTTTGACTTCCGAGGAGCTGCTCGCGCCAGCTGACCTAGCTTGGCTCAAGTTCACGTATTGCGCCCGCAAAAGCGCCATGTTTGCATCAACCGAGGAAGCGCTTTCGCCTGTTGCCTCTGCTTGGACCAACCCTGCCACCCTTGAATGTTAGGGGGTCGTCTTCAGACGATCGTCGAGTGACCATCTAAGAGATGGTCGGCAGGGTCTCATTTCACGCCTAATTCTGAGCCTTGACAGGGAATTCTTATCAATTTTCATGGCTGGCGTAGCTTCTCCCCATCTGGTTAATCTTACCGCTCAGATCTTTGCCCGTTACTATGAACATGATGTGGATGCCTCCTACTGCTGCTCACAATGAGCCGTCTCGGCTTTCTGAGGAGTGCATAGCGAGTCCGATATGGAGGGCTGCTAGCTTGTTATCTTGTTCAGCCGCCATCCCCCTAATCACTCCTACATAATTTTCTCACTCTTCCTGCTACATCAATAGCGGCAATCCTACTATTCTTTGTATTTGCAACATCAACCTGGGTGATAGTTTGATCTGCACGATCCTCGGTCATAGTCGACTTTCGATGAAAGACTCGCTGTATTTCTACTCTCCGTCTCTTCAACCATCACTTGCAGCTACACCCGCTGTCGACAATTCAGAGTTGCTTTAGTAGCAAATCGGCCCTCGGGTAAAACCCATCCTTGCCCTTCCAGATATTTCTCTGCTCGACTGCCAACTACAACGCCCATCATGCCGGACTTGATTGTTAAAGACGGATCACCGAGTGGCAGCGTCGACGCCAAATCCGAGGCTGTCCAACTTGGCTCGGCCACTGGGACCGACACAGCTGACCAGCTACTTCAAGACTTGGGCTACGAGCCTGCACTATTGCGCAACCGCTCAACCCTCCAAGTTGCCTTTATGTCCTTCGTCCTCGCCTCTATTCCCTATAGTCTATCTACAACATTATATTATCCTCTTATTGGAGGAGGCCCGGTTGATATCATATGGGGGTGGGTAGCCGTTTCTGCAGCTATTCTTTGTGTTGCTGCTTCTCTTGGTGAGATTACCAGCATTTATCCTACGGCTGGAGGTATTTATTAAGCCCTCCCGTCTACCCGCCTTATCCGGTGTGTTAACTGCTTTTTATCAGGCGTGTATTACCAAACTTTCATGCTAGCTCCGGGACATTGGCGACGTGTTGCCAGCTGGATCTGTGGCTGGCTCTATGTGGTCGGTAACATTACTATTACACTCGCAGTGAACTTTGGCACAACTCTATTTCTCATTGCGTCCATCAATATCTTCGAGAAAGAAACTGGTTTGGGAATCATAGAAGGCAAGCCCTATCAGGTCTGGTTTATCTTTCTTGGTATTACCTTGATTTGCAATGCCGCGTCTGCTCTTGGTAATAAATGGCTGCCCTGGCTAGATGTAAGTGCTTTAAACCCCTTTCCTATCGCCACACCTACCGACTAACTACTTTCTGGACTGCTGCCATCTTCTGGACATTTGTTGGAATGGTCGTGATCGCAGCCGTGTTATTGGCTCTCGCTAAGAATGGGCGAAACTCGGCCAGATACGTCTTTACACACTTTGAATCCTCCTCAGGGTGGCCTGACGGCTGGTCTTTTTGTGTTGGCCTACTTCATGCCGGCTATGCGACATCCTCGACTGGGATGATCATCTCGTAGGTCTTGATCCCGCGTGCGAGTTCTACTCCGACGGAGGCTGAGATGGCTGACACATACCCACACCAACAGCATGTGCGAGGAGGTTCGCCAGCCAGCCATTCAGGTTCCCAAGGCCATGGCTGCAACCGTCGTGATCAACACATTTGCCGGCCTTCTGTTCCTCATTCCTATTGTCTTTGTGTTGTCGGACGTACCAGAGTTGGTCAGTCTTCCCTCTAGTCAGCCTCTCCCCACCATCTTCAAGAAAGCTGTCGGCTCCTCGGGCGGAGCATTCGCTCTGTTAATTCCTATTATCGTTCTTGCCCTCATTTGCGGCACTAGCTGCACTACTGCGACCTCGTGGTGCATTTGGGCCTTTGCGCGAGACGGTGCCATTCCCTATTCTAAATGGTGGGTGGTTATCAACCGCAGGCTCGACGTCCCACTCAATGCAATGACGTTTAGTATGGCTATCCAGCTACTTCTCGGTCTACTGTATTTTGGCTCCTTAGCTGCCTTTAATGCCTTTTCTGGTGTTGGTGTTATTTGCTTAACTATATCTTATGTAACGCCTATTGCTATCAGTGTCGCTACTGGGCGGAAAAAAGTAAGAGCAGGAACGTTTTACTTAGGATCCTTCGGTTACTTTTGTAACATAATAGCGATTGGTATGTATTCCCTCTGCTTTGTCACAACCTATTTACTAATTGTTACAGCTTGGTCACTACTAGCTATACCTCTCTTTTGCATGCCATCTTATATTCCTGCTCAAGTGAGTGCGATAAACTATGCCCCGGCTGTCTTTATTAGTGCCATGTTATTTTGTGGCATTTGGTATTGGACTTGGGGGTATAAGAACTATACTGGACCACCAACCCTCCCGGACACGGCCTAGATTGTAAATAGAATTGTTGAATTATGGACTTATCCTTTAATCTGTATGAATTGCTTAATTTTTTTTAAACCCAAGGCTATTCCCTCTTTTCTTCTCTTTTAATTTACCTCAAGGGCTTTCTCTAAGAATAATTCTTAATCTATGGCTTTATCGAGGTTTTCGTAAAACTTTGCCTCCTATGACTAATCCTTTCTATCTAGCCTTTTCCATAAATCCTACGTACATGCTCTTTTTTTTTTCACTAATTCCCGTCGTCCTTAATTCTTCATTTTCTCTCCCTATGACATCGCAGTAAAAAGCCAAGTCATTCAACATAAGCACTATCAAGCTCCCTCAATCTATCAGCACCAATACTACACATATCCAACGCGGATCCTTAGCACCAACCCCTCTTACCCCATCCTAAGCAGCTCTATGAGGATGGCAACACGGTGGCAACCCGTTGTTCGACAGAATTCCAGAGGTGTGCTATTCCAAATGATCGTTACCCCTATCCTCGACTCACATTCATCTCTAATAGCTGGTTGCGCCAAGTGCAAAGAGCGCCGTATTAAGTGCGACCAAAAGGCCCCGTCATGCCTCAACTGTACATCTAGACACTTAACGTGTCCTGGCTACGAGAAAAGATATCATTGGAAGGGAAAGCATCAAATTTCTCACCAAAACAATATTGGTTCTACAAATGTCTCTCTCTCGTCGCCTTTTACACGGCCGCCAATAGCCACTACGACCGGGCCAGAGTGCACACTTTTACAAACAACATACCGGTCTGGTCAGGGTAATATACTTGGTAACGAATGCCGGGCTCATCACAATGGTTGCGGCAAAGAATACTCGGACCAAGTCACCGCTTACCTAGATGAGCCAACGCATTCTCCCGACCAGGGACCTCTTGTCATCTCCGCTTTGCCAGCAGCAGAGGCTGACAAAGAAAACGTGTCGATTTTCCGTGCTGGCGACACGGCAAACACTCTCACTTTCACCTGGGCAAGCTCACCTCCATTCCGGCCCTTTCCAGCCATGCATGACGCCACAACAGAGCTGATCTCGCACTACTTCAACTCTGTTTGCATCATCAACTCTTGCTCTGCTTCCCATGTCGATCCGCTTCGCATAGTCACTCAAAATCTCATGTCATGTTCGCGCCTCATTCATTTCTGCGTCCTGAGCATGTCTGCTGCGCATTTGCACCATATAAATCCCCAGTGGGCTGTCAAAAGCCTAGAATATCTCACTAAAGCTATCTCGACGTTGAGGGTGCAGTTGCAAGACATTTTTGACGAGACTTCGATTCGGACACCTACGGAACACAAATTGGATCAAGCTCTGGTTGGAATCATCATCCTCGGCATGTCCACATCTTGGCATGGCTCTTCAGGACTGGGCTTAGAGCACATTGCAGGGTCTCGGGCTTTACTTCAGAAGTATTTTCTGCCCAAGTTGTATGATGGTAACGCCCTGGACAGAAAGAAGTTGAGCTTCTTTCTCGGCCTGCAGACCTACTGGGAAGCCGTGGCATCATTTCTGCTTGACCAAGAACCTGATGAACTTGAGTATCTCTATGGAGCATGCATTGAGCTTTCAACTGACTCAATCTATGTTCATCCTTGGACTGGGATTAACTCGACCATATGGGTTCTGTTAGCAAAGGCTGGATGTGTCGCTAGGAGGCGAAGACGACTACTAGGAGGCAAAGCGTGCAGTGTGACCGACGGGCAAGCAAACATTTCACTTGAGATGGATCGACTTGTCCAGCAAGCAAAAATCATCGAGACCCAACTTCTGAGCCATGAGCTACCGCCCTCCCCCAAAGTCGATGGTACGGATACCGAACATGCTTCAATCACTGATCTGGAACGCATTGCACGCTCTTGCAAGTTTGCGGCACTCCTCGAGCTCTACCGAGCTTTTGGCTCTGCATTAGATTACCGATCCACCCTAGGGGTCTTGGCCGCAGAATGGAGACTCTCGAGAGACTTGGCTGAACCACAACATCAATTCAGCAACGCCGCTATCCACGAGTTCCTCTCGCTGAGTGTCCTCAATACTTTACGATCCATATCTGAAAACTCGAGCACGCGATGCCTGCAACCCATCTTGCTGCTGATCGCAGGAAGCACCCTATCTGAGAAGACCACAGGGAGTAACCTGGATATAGGAACGCTGCCTCTTCGAATTTTACATGCCCCAGGTGCGAATGAAGGAAACCCAGACGTCGAGATGGCGGATCTGGGTTTTAACACTATACCGCAATCATACCCTAGTATATTTGGTTCAGCAGTACGACCACATGACTCTTCATTATTCCGTTTTGATACCATGCAGAGTTGGCGACAATTTGTCTACGGGCGAATCACACGCCTCGAACAGGAAATCAAGTTAGACAGCATACGGCGGATACGTATGGTTTTGCTAGAGGTATGGGCTTATAATGATACTAGACAGACCACAATACCTAGTACTACCGAAGGGGCTATAGCCCAAGTTGGTCACTGGATAGATATTATGGAGGAGGAAAAGCTACAATTTCTATTTTAATACATAATTGGCTCGGTATATAATAGCATGATCAGCCTTGGGAAACCCATATGCATCAGGTCGTCAAGATACCACATCGTCATCCCAACCACGCACGCTGGAAGCGAGGTGACTCCAATTCTAGGCAAGACAAAAAAGGGGGAGAAGCAGACCAACTCAAACCCAGGAACTTTATTGCTCCGGCGGCGATTGCAGCATCAGTACAGAAGGCGAGAATCAGAAGGTCCTTCAAACTTGCGTAGTGGAACAGATACTTGAACCCGACGGCGACACTTGGAGTATCTATTTGGGTTTGCAGCTTCTCCTCCAAAGATCCATCGTCAATCGGTGATATCGGCTCGTCGGTTGCCTCAGCTGTCTTGTTGCTGTCCATGATGCTGGTGCCGGAAGGTGAAACGTCTGTACCAGGTCGGGCCAGCGGCAAATTGTATCCAATCGTGACGGTAGCTATCGAAACTCATGCCCAGGGTCAGTCTTCACAAAAAGGCGAGATGAGGATCTCAAGAGGCCATCATATGAGGACTGAAAGAAGAATAACACACGAGGATGCTCAACTTTGAAGCATCAGCAGGCGCCGAGGCTCCGAGACGGCCGTTGCAGAAAATTGCTGCTGGAGATCATTCTTGACTCATTAGCGACTTGGCAACCATTTAGCTCAGCCCATGACCTGATGGTTACTACATTGCGGATACGGAGTACCGCATCAGGCTCTGAAGCTCCAGATGTTGGAATGGGGGAAATCAGCTCAATCTGGGCTTGGCCATCCAATAGGAGGGAGGGTAGTGGATTGGATTTGGCAATTTAATCCTGATCAGATTAGATAACTCGACATCTGATTAGATCCCACCGTAATTTTCGTGTTGGTGGCTGTTTGACTAGACGTCTTGGCTTGTCGTATGACCATACCTTTTTCTCTCCGGATCCCACGCCCAGACTCTGAGCACCCCATGCATCAGCCCACACCTTTAGCAATGCAGCGAGCTAAGCGCAGCTTTAACCATAATTCCGGGACGAGGGGATCTAGGCTGCCCGATTACCTTTCGGTCTCGATCCGTGCTGCCTTGCTCCATGGACGGGGATCAACGTGGGATGAACCATGGCAGGGGCTTGTGACTGAGTCTATTTGGCAGGTTAAATAATGGACCTGCTGCCGTGCATCTTGAAGTGTTCATGCAGTATGCAGAAGCTTTACTTTGACACTCTTACCCCTACTTGCATTGCTTCTTTCACTATGGCTGACAACGCTGTTCGGCCAGAGCCAGAGCATGTTTACGACAAGAATCTCGAAGCGCAGGAGGTGCAAAATGATGATGCCGCCTCTGTGCATAGCGAGTCGTCTAGCATCCAGGCTGGTGTGCAGAAGGCCATGATTCTGAAGAAGGCATGGTCACGCACATCCTTGGCCATCGCTTTCTCAAGGTACGTTTTCTCTTCATTTGAGGTGACATTAGCTAACAGTGGTCAGTCTGTTCCTTACAACTCTCGTCATCACCTTCTCTGACTACTCTGGACTGGTACTTGAGCCCTATGTGACTAGCGAGTTCAGGTCGCATTCAGCCATGAGCTCTGCTCGCGTTGTCATGAACATTACTCGCATTGTTGCCTATCCCGTCATTGCCAAGTTGAGCGATGTGAGTTATCAAGAGTTTTTATAGAAGAGAAGGGTTAATGGCAAAATTAGGTATTTGGTAGAGCTGAAATGTTCACCTTTTCCATCCTGTTCCAAACTCTGAGTTTCATCCTCTACGCGACTAGCAAGAACATCGGTAACTACTTTGTAAGAAAGGCCTCCCTCTTGCTGTCTGTTTGTCTAACCCATGAAAGACTGCAGGCCTCTTTGACGCAATCGGTGCCACTGGCTTCACTCTGGTCCAGCAAGTCTTCCTCGCCGATGCCACGAACCTCGTCGACCGTGCCTTCTGGTCGACACTCCCCGAGTCCATCACCACCATCCCGGCGCTTTACCTGGGTACCATCATGGGTGAAGGCTTTCTCAATGCCACTTGGCGCTGGGGCTATGGTACATGGGCCATCGTCACTCCCATTGTCGCCGTGCCACTCATCGCCACCATCGCGGTTCTTCAAGAGCGCGCCAAGAAGCACGGTCTGCAGGTAAAGACTTTCTCGGCTGTCGCCGGGTGCTCCCCGGATAGTCCGATATGGAAGAAAGTATTTCACCTCATCTGGACCGAGATTGACTTGTTGGGTTTGATCCTTCTCATTGCTGGTCTTTCGTTGATCTTGATCCCCGTATCTTTGACTGGATCGTTCAATCCTCAACGCTGGAAGGAAGGTTCATTCATCGCCATGCTTGTTATCGGCGTAATATGCTTTGCCGCATTTCTGGTTTGGGACCTCAAGTATGCTCAGAAGCCTTATATCCCCTGGCGCATGGCCAACAAGACTGTCATTGCTGGATGTGCCATCCAGATGTTTGACTTCTTGGGATACTCACTCTTCACCATCTTCTTCCCGAGTTATCTCCAAGTGGCGGGCCAGTTCTCTCCCGGTCATGCCACACGCATCGAGTAAGTCACACTTGCTATAGGTACCCCATGTCTCCTGGTAAGTTTGCTAACAGGTCACCAGTAACTCCCTTCGAGTCGCCTTCCAAATATCGGGCTTGTTTGTGGCCATTGGTATGAAGTACACCAAGAATGCCCAGTACTGGGTTCTTGCTGGCCCTCCAATGGTGATTCTCGGTCAAGGAATCATGATCTATCTCGTCAACATGCCCAATGGTGGCCGTGCGAATGAGGCATCCTTCATTGCTTCCAAGGTTCTCTCTGGGGTTGGCCGCGCATTCTTCCAAACCGCCGGTCAAGTGTCAGTCCAAGCTGTGGTTTCTCGTCAGGAAGTGGCCGTCGTCACAGGCCTCTTCCAAGCTGCGACCAGTGTTGGAGGAGCCCTTGGTACCAGGTAAGATGCCGGGTTTCTCATCTCCTCTGAAGCCAACGACTGACTCGTGGCAGTATCTCTGGAGCCATCTGGCGCAACACTCTCCCTACGAAACTTGCATCCTATCTCCCCGAAGAGAACCGAAGCAACTCCACCCTCATCTTCCAGGACATTGTGACCGCCAAGGGGTACCTCCCTGGCACTGAAGCCCGTGCAGCAATTAATCGTGGGTACAGCGAATCGCAGATGATCCTCGCTATCGTCGCCACGTGTTTCTGTGTGCCTAACCTGGTTATTATGTTTTTTATGAAGAACATGAAGCTTGACGAAGAGGATGAGAAGGATGAGAAGGGTATTAACCGCTCTATTGCCAAGATTGAGAAACAGGGGGGAAATTAGGCCATATCTATAAATAGCTCAGAGCCGTTGAAGCCGAGCTGCCGAGGTAAAACTTTTAATGGGGGTTGATTATGTACTTTTATCAGCGAGAGTCCAGATCTAGGGTAGGGCGTACGGTCTAACACAGTACTGAAATAATATCTTGGCTATGAAAGCCTCTGACTGTTCCGCCAGGAAAGAGTAAATGACAAATATCTTGGGAGTTTTATAAAGTCGGAGACTCTGATGCACCTGCACCACGGCCTCTTCTCACTGAAGAGAGCTCAGCTATGCAGGGCGGTGACATGAACACATCGTGTGAAGTGGATTCTGTCAGGACTCACATTTTTCGCAACCACAACCAAAACATCCGAATTTTGTACACTTGCTTAAATTGTATACGTGTCTGTCTGTTAGCCTTGAAAACTACCTTAGATATAGAAGCGCAAGCTGTGCCCGTCCCTTTCCTAGCTCACGGAAACCCGTTGGGCATTCGTAACATAAGGGGCTGTCATGTGCATGTGACACAAGCAGGGAAGAGTAGAGGTCACGTGACTGGAATGGCTGTCTCGGAGTCTTAAAGGTGACGTCAGCGAGTCAGGGGCGTTCATGCAGACTTGGGGTTGGGGTCTGGAAATGAGGGGGAACGGTTGAGACTAACGACGCCGCTCGTGGATGTCGACATGAGATTGGACCCCTATCGAGTCCTTGGAAACTTAATTCGTAAACTAATGAAACTAGAGATGCCTCGGAATGATGGATCGTCTTCGAATGTTCCTGTCGGATGAGTGATGGTCAATTGACTAACTAGCAACCCGGTTGCCGAAACAAGACCCCTCTTCCGACTCTGCCTTCACCGCCCTTGTCTGCATCGACACTCAGCCGCTCCGACACACCTGTTGAAGCCGTCCGCACTGGTGGTGCCCTGCCTCTGCGTGCTTGCGACCAGGAGCAGCAGTGAGGGTTCTTAGTGACGCGTACGTGGAGTACTACGGGGCCGAGTCACACCAATTGGGCATTATCCATTATTCACCAGGAACAAAGTTACAGTATGATGGAAGATCGAAAGTCCATAAAGCGTATTTAAAAGATGCATATGCTGAACACTCCAGCCAATCCTTGGCTTCTTATAATCTGCCCTCGGATCAGACTTAAGGCGTCGCTGTCTTCTCCAGTCCAACCTTGGCCGCATACTCGAGACCCTCGACTACTTCTTGAGGCTGCGAGAGGAATGGCGAATGAGAGCCCTGGGAATGGAAGCTTGCTGCGTCAGGGCCCAGTAATGAAGCCATATGTTGCTGGATTGGCAGTGCCAATGCCTGATCACTGTCGCAGAAGAAGTAGAAGCAATCGATATCATGCCAGGGCTCATATGTAACGGTGTCAGTGAAGACACGGCCGGATTGATGCTTCAGGGCCTCAAGGGCCTTCTTCTGAGCCTCTGGTTCCACGTCGTGATAGAAGATCGTTTCGGGCGTATCGGCGTAAACGTAATCGCCCTGTGCACACACCAATCATCAGCAGCAGTTCCATCACCAATGTAACCTTCACAGCTTCTATGTGGGACTTACCTCAGGCCTCATCCATGGTAGAAACTGGCCTCCAAGCATTTCCTTAATGCTTTTCCCAAGCGGTGTCACGAAAGCTGCCAGATACACGAAGAGTATCACACCACCCGTCTTGCCCTCACGCTGGCGCTGTTTATAGCCCAACCCCTCAACCGCGTTTGCGCCAACTAGGCCGCCGTATGAGTGCACAACGAGGACAACTTTCTTTCCCTCATCTGAGAGACGCTCAACACTAGCACGCACAGCGTTCGCGTCGTCAGCCAGGCCTTTGGTGGGTGGTTCAGCGCCGACGGAAGGGTATTCAACAGCCTCGGTAGTCCAGTCGCGGGCGTGGAGAGCTTCCCGGACGACGTCGAAGCAGTTTGCGGTATGCCAGGCGCCTGGGGCAAAGACAATGGTAGGCTTGATAGAAGACATGGTTTCTTAATGGGTAGTGTTCTGATAGTGAAATGAGTAAATGAGCTTCGGATGTGTTCAATGAAAAGCAAACCCGAGGGGGATACCACCGACATAAGTACTGTTGCATTGACCGCTAATCATGTTCATGGGCTAGTTTCAGGCACTACCAACACGGGTCCGGTAAATAATTGACGTTGCAACCACTACCGGGGCAGCATGTCAAACATACGACGGAAAGGGGTCGACTGCTACCTAGTTGGTACTAAGAACCAACACCAACTACCAACACCCGACAACCGACATTGGAGTCCCGGTTCTCCTTACCAGCCTTTTTACAGTAAGTCTAGCCGCATTCACCTCTTCCAAGACCACCTTTGCCGTATTTGCATTGTCCGAGCCATTTTTTACCAGAGTCACCCACCACCTTCTCAGTTCTGGAGTCATGGCCGCATCGGCAAAGCTCCAGCCCCGCGTTGACCTGCAGGCCGACAGAAGCAGGGAACTCAATATTACGACAACAATCGTGCTAGTTCTTTCCGTGGTATTTGTTGCATTGCGTTTCTGGGCCCGTCATATCAGGGCTGGCTACGGAGCCGATGACTGGATGACAGTCGCCGCGTTGGTACATACCTCCCAGGACCCTCCATCATGCAGAAGAAGATCTGAACTCTGAACTCTAGGTCGCTGTTTTCATCTCTGGTGCGGTGAATTATACTAGTAAGCCGGAGTCTTCTTTCATTGGAAGTGACCTGACAATGGCAGTGATCAGTCATGGACTTGGTAGACATGCCGACGCTGTGCCCACCGCAGACCAGGTTGCCTTCTTCAAGCTGCTTGTAGCGTTTGAGTGCATATATGTCACAGCGGTAATGCTTATAAAGCTCGCTCTGTTGCAAATGTACTTGCGCATCTTTTTGTCCCGCGGCTTCAGGGTGTGTGCAGCCGTGATCGCCGCCATCGTCGTTGGCTGGTGGATCTCTATCGTCGCCGTCTCCATATTCCAATGTACGCCGGTCAAGAAGGCGTGGATGCCGTGGATTGATGGATCATGTATCAACCTCAAAGCCTCCTTTATCGGTAATGCAATCCCAAATATCGGCACGGATATTGTCATCTTGTGCATGCCAATGAGGCAGATCTGGAAGTTGCACGCCAACCTGGCTCAGAGGCTGTCTCTGTGCGTTATGTTTCTTCTTGGCAGCTTGTGAGTTGTTTCCGTTCCTCCTCCCTTTGAGCAATTATAACGATTGATCCTTCAACTAGTGTCCTGTTTGCCAGCATCTACAGATTCACCACCATTATGCAGTTCGACCCAGTCGATACGACGTGTAAGCGCCTCCCATAGTAACAACTTGATGAGGATATTTCTGACTCTCAACAGGGACACTCGCCACATCCTGTGCCTGGTGTGTAGTCGAGGTAGCTTGCGGAACTATCGCCCTCTGCCTTCCAACCTTGCGGCCGCTCATGGTAAAGATTTCTGCACAGTTCGGCAGCTTCACTAATAGCAAGGGAGCACATAGTGGCAGAAGTGCAGTGGCCACAGAGCTTATAACAATAGGTGGAACTGGGGGCGTAAAGTCCGGGCAGAGGCACTTTCAACAGCTTGGGAACGAGTATGAGCCGAACAATAGTCATGAGGAAATGGCCAGGTCAGAAGCAACGAGTCAGCATGTTGGACAAAGCGATGCAAGCTCGGGAGATGAGATTCCCCTACACAAATAGGCTAAGATTTCACGATAGAAAGGCCATACCGGCACTGTTCACATTGCGAGCGCTGTTCGTCACCCTTGTCCAAGCTCGTGGCGAGGAAGAAAAACAGGATTGAGAATAGACAGTAGGAGGTTGCTCCGGATGGTTTATGATCTCGCTCTCGAACTCAATGATATCGCTCTTCCACTTCCCCTAACCTGCCTTTTCTCTCTAGAGCTAATAAGCGGTTACAGAGTAGACTTGTCTATCTCACGATACCCGCTGGCTTACTTAGCGTGTCCCGTCGTTTTTGCCAAGCTTCTCACGATACGCATCAACCCACACCACGCCTATACACTGATAGCAAAAGACAGATCTTTAACTTGACTACCTACATAAGGAAACGACTATATAAGACGGGGGATTCGGACATCGGTTGCAATTGCCCTACTACATCTCAGCCACTGATCCCAGGGGCCTCTCGAAATGCCCAAAAGCGAAACGGGTTGATCAACACTGCTGGCCCGTAACCAAAACATTCCAGTTAGTAGTGTGGGAAGCTCTTCCGCGAACCCAACAGAATTGGCCATCAGGATCAAGGCACTTGTCATGGACAGCCTGAGCGCCATCAGCGATTGAGCCAAAGGAGTTGAGAGTTTTCTTCCCAGAAGATGTGTTGCACCAATAAATGCCCGAGTTATACGAGCCTATTTCGATTAGCCACTCGAATAACTTTACGGTCTCATATAAACCGTAGACACTTACAGCTAACACGGCCACACTTTCCAGGATCATTGACGGGCTTTCCCTTGACCTTCCTTAGATACTCTATTCCCTTCCTGATGTAGTAGCAGCTGGCCCAAGTGTGGGTGTTGCACTTAATGTTGGAGCTCAGGAATGTGGAGCGTTTCCAAAGGACGGTGGCTGGGTTGTCACTTTCCCTCTTTTCTGGGTCAACAAAGCCCTTATCATCGGTTTCATCGTCATGTCCGGCCCAATCTTGATCATAGGTTGGGTTAAGATCGAGAAGCTGAGGATAGATTTCCTCAACGGTTCCAGTCAGGTGCACAACCTCGCCGCCGGGATTGAGCTCGAGCTCCCACTCAACTGGGACAATCTCCATCCCATCAATGGTGTCGGCAGAAGCAATCTAGTTAATGAAAATAAGTATGAGTCCATCCGATTCTATAGAGGGAAGGCGACGCACATGGGCCACACCGCCTAGGAGGGCGAGACCGGCGAAAGTAACGCAACGCATCTTCAGGAAAGGATATCCTGTTGATTCAAGAACTGTGAAGGTCTTCGGCTTGCCTGGAATTCAAGAAGAACGAAACTGAGAGAAGGATAGCAACCTAGGTGTGTATAGAGGTAGACAGAAGGCTGATAGAGAACAAAGGAAGCAAGAGCAAGTTAAGCCTGGGTCGTTCGACTCTTAAATAGTTTGAAAACCCGCATCCCCCAAACCTTCATGTGAACCCATCACGACGACTGATATGAAGACTTGCCTCGGCATAGGGAAAACGGGTGCGCGATTTGATTTGGGCACCTGATGATGGTATGGTTGAGGGACTTGTGGTGCAACTTGTAAGTAACCTCAAAGTCGAATGTTGGTTGCAGAAGGATTTTGACTGCAGAAGTATGTTGATTCAGACGGATGTTGGTTCTACACGGAGGTTGGCTGCAGATACACCTCGCGGGGGAATTCACGTTATCGAAATACACCCCCTGTCCTTCTCAAATCAACTCCAGGAGCACAATGCTGACTGTCTGGGAAGAATCTCCAGTAAGGAATAAGAACCCCAGAACATCTCCTGTGAGTCGAGGCAAGAGAGGACAAACATGAGCCCGCGCAAAGTAATATAAGAGGCCATACAGGGCTAAGAAGGATTTGACGTGGAGAAAATGGAAGCTATCACCCCATACGCCGCCCAACCATGGTAGATAGGTAAGTCCAGAAAAGTTTATCAAAGTGCAGCGAGTCTATCTGGATTGGGCTACCTGGGCGAAACAATTGCCTGAGCGAGACAACTGAGACGTTGCAGTGATGTACCAGAGGGGAAGGTAGCTATCTACATCTCCGAACCCCCTGTCGTTCTCTATATGTTCTAGAATTCTAGAATAAGATTTTAGAGGTCTAGGCTAATATTTTACTAACGTTAGTCCTTGCTTAATATTACCGAATAGGTATGCAATGCGAGGTTATATTCTTAGATTTAAATGTTCAACATTCCTTCTAGGTAGACACTCTAGGATTAAACAACAGGGTTGACTACGTATTCTGATCTAGTGCAATGATTTAAGCATAGTAATAGGAGAAAATATTAATGAAAATTAAGAATCTACAGAGGACTTTGAACAGAGTCAAGTACTTCGCTCACGAGTGCAGAGCGTTGCGAAGCACAAGGACCCGCCATGGGGCCGGCATGCGGATCGGCCCGATTCCCCATGTTTGGTGTTCCGTCTGCAACCAAGCACGGGGAACCGGGCAGGTCTAGGCACCTCAAGGAACAGGCCCTGATCTGCAGGCTGAGTGCCGAGTTCCGCCCCCCTTACCCAAACTCTGGCCACCAAACAGTCCATGAGCCTCGAGGAACGAGATCTTCCGTCCCCTTCGAGAGTAACCACCTTATTAGCCATGACAAGGCCAATTATCTCTGTATCAACCCCCCAACGGCATTGTCCGCGCTTGGTCCGGTAATTACCCCGACAGTCCAGCATGAATAGACAGCGGAGAGAATGTTGGTAGTGTTGACACATCAGGTACCAACATCCGCTTTGCTAAGTCGCAACCTAACGGCTGCGCGAGCCTCTTGGCAGTGGATCGTAGCACCAACGCCATTGTGGCGGATGGTCATACACCCTAGCGCTATACTGTGAGTGATAACAGTCAGGGCGAAGGAAGAGGACTCAGAAGCCTTGTGCGCGAGGCTATGGAAATGGGTAGGGTTAGGCATTCATGACCAAGCAGACGACTAAATCTTGAAGCCTGGCGGGCGATAACACAGTATCCGCTTGGAACCGAGCTACTCGTAACAAAGGTGTAGTATTCAACCATGTAACACCTTTCGTGATGAGTAGGGACAGACATTAAGGAGTTGACGTTCGAAATAAGTGTTGTCTCTCAACCGGTGAACTCTGGAGTGAGCCCATGAGAAATTTCCAGCAGGGAGGAAAACAAACGGTATGATGAACTCTGAGTAAGTGATATCTCAGTCTACCGCTTAGCAGATTACTGCCCTTGAACATCGACTGACCCCAGTTGGGACAGAAAGAGCTGATTAGTATGCAACTAAGCCTTTCGCCATGCCTTGGATCGATCACATCATATATATACCTAAGAAAATACGAAACTGTGTACAAAAAAGAGGGGAAGCCCTTCAGCCTCAAGAAATTGACTTTGTGTTCCACTCCGCCATGGTCTCCCTCGCCAACCCTCATAGACTTGTTCAACTTGGCCCGCTTAGTTGAAAAGCTAATGAGATTCAGGAGAACCGAGAAGTTTGCATACTCTCTGCTCAGATGGGAGTGACGTCAACCCAGAAGCGGGTGTCATCAGACTTGTACTTGGCGTCAGAGTCGATCTGGCTCTGAATCCACTCAACAGATTCGCGATAGAACTTGATATCTTCGGTGTTGGGATTGCTCAAGCCGGTAGCGCCATTACGATGGCCAGCAAACCACATGTTGTAACCGTAATGATCCTGGCAATCCCATCGGCTGGCTACATCGGCATAGATGTCGGAGCTACGAGTTTGTCAGATGGTCAAGCCTAGGCACTGGCGAGTTAACTGCTACTTACTTCAACTTAGCACCGTTGTTCCACTGGCTTTCGCTCTGACCCACGAACCCAGCGCGAGAGGCGCAGATGCGAAGCATACCCCAGTTAACCTTGAAGAGGCCAAAATTGGCGGCATCACCGGTCTTGCCATCACCTAGCAATATCATTAGTTATGCTATAATGACAGTTGAGGTTCCAAGAGAAAGTAGTTCATGCACGTGTCATGAAAGACAGTTTGCCTGCAGCCACTCACCGTACTTGTAGTTGGTTTGCATGTGCTCGTCCTCGAGCATAGCAATGGCGATATCCAGAGTGTTTCCACCGGCGTTCAAGATCGCTTGCTTGCGAGCACCCAAGCCAGAGACGGTGTAATGACCACGATCCCCGGGAGCTGCAAAGGCAGCAGCAGCGAGGGAAAGGACAGTAAAGGCAGTGAAATGCATGGCGAATCCGGTTGAAGGTGGTCGTGTTTGAGAAATGAATGTGAGTATCGTGTAGAGGCGATTAAAACTCTTTGTATCGATATCTAGAATGAGTAGGAGTGGAAGACTTTGGCCATTGCAAGTAATGCTTTTTATAGTGACTTCACACATTGCTTGATGATCACGAGACAGGGATATGGCAAGGGCGTCAGTTTGACCACTATACTCAAATTGCCACGGGTGGGCATGTTCCGACCTCGATCGAGCGACATTCCGTCTGTGACCTCTCATCCTAGTCAGGAGCTGTGTGAGTAGCGGGAATAATTATGCAAGTCACGGAAGATCTTCTTGTTTCGATGTGGCTATGATCTGTGTCGATGGATTAAAAAGGGTGTGTTTCAACAGCCCGAGGCAGCCGGATCCGCTGTGACGGAATCCAATGGTCCTAAAATGGGTCAATGGCCCACTTCCTTACGAACGAGAATACGGAAAGATTAACGGGTGCCTGGGAAGATCCTAGACTGGGTAAAGCTTATATTGAGGAGTTGCAAGGATCTGGTCGGAGCGATTCACCCGTTCGCTGACACGGGCTTGGTTGCGTCAGTCAACCTGAATTAGTTTCACCGAATCCCAGCTCGGAACAATTCTCCGGCAGAGCAAGATCCGCTGGCCAGGGTCATAATAGTTACCTGATATATAGCTCAATGCAGGTTGCTGACGGTGGCGACGACCCGCCGGAGAGGAACCGAGCTGGCCGGCAGGGGTTGCATGATAGCACCACAACGACATTGAATTCACCGCCAGGGTAAGGATCGGAGTATCTTTCACAGGCTGAGGGCTCCTGGGAATGAAGCCTTGCTGTGGATCGACTCTACTGTAGTGTACCACCTCACAAGAAATGCAAGCATAGCCCCGTGGCGTCCTAGTGATCAACTCGAAACTTGCCAAGAAAACCAAATTCCCGATTACATGCAGCGGATGGTCGGTCGCCGTGTACTTGAAAGTGACGGAATGAAATTCCATCACGAGTGAGGACGACAATATGCTGGCAAAACGAAAGATTGATACGATTCCCTCGCTTTCGAGTCAACGGCGAAGGATAAGAGAGCATCTTCCGCTCTGAAATCTCAAACACGGACACGCTTCTACAAACACACTCTTTTTTACATTCTCCAACACTCTTTTATTCAACCATTCCATTCAATTTCAAGATGCGGTTCAACATCGCACAACTATTCACCTTTTTTGCAGCCGCGTCGTTATGGACGACATCAGTTCAGGCAGGTCCTGCATCTGCATCTGGCACCAAATTCACCATTGATGGTGAGACCGGTTACTTTGCGGGTACCAACTGCTACTGGTGCTCGTTCTTGACCGACCGCGCCGATATCGACCAAATACTGGACAACGTCGCCACTTCTGGCCTTCGCATCCTCCGTGTTTGGGGCTTCAATGACGTAACCTCGATTCCGGGCAGCGACAAAGTTTGGTTCCAACACCTTTCGGCAAACGGATCTACCATCAATACGGGGGAGAATGGTTTGCAAATCCTTGACTACCTCGTCAATGGCGCTGAAGAGCGAGACATCAAGCTCATCATTCCATTCGTCAACTACTGGACTGACTTTGGTGGAATGCGTGCTTACCTATCGGCATTCGGTGGCGCGAGTGAAAGCGACTGGTATACCAACAACGCTGCGCAGTCCCAGTACCGGAAATATGTCAGCGCTGTTGTTGAACGATACCGAGACTCTGATGCAATCTTTGCGTGGGAACTTGCCAATGAGCCACGTTGCCCTGGGTGCGATGTCGATGTCATCTATCAGTGGACTGCCACGACGTCCAAGTACGTCAAGAGTCTCGACCCTGATCACATGGTCACTCCCGGAGATGAAGGATTTGGCGTGGATGGTGG
The DNA here is from genome assembly GCA_027569015.1 of Ascodesmis sphaerospora. Taxonomy (NCBI): domain Eukaryota; kingdom Fungi; phylum Ascomycota; class Pezizomycetes; order Pezizales; family Ascodesmidaceae; genus Ascodesmis; species Ascodesmis sphaerospora. Next base: position 53,415 of record JAPPUR010000023.1, on the reverse strand, counting down.
CAGTTCTTACCCCTATCAGAAGGTCGAGGGCACGGATTTTGCTAAATTCTTGATCATTGACACACTGGACTTTGGTACCATTCATCTTTATCCAAGTCACTGCGAGTTCTCCTTGAAGCATGCCAAGTTTACTCTACTGATTGCCTCATAGGGAGCGAGCCATACGAATGGGGCAGCGAATGGGTCACCGCCCATGTTAAGGCATGTGTGCAGGCGGGAAAGCCATGCTTGTTGGAAGAGTGTAAGTTACCTTATCGCTCTAGAGGGGCCGTGTTAAACTACTATTTTTTATCTCAGATGGTGCTGTCGGCGAGCACTGTGCCCGTCAAGCTCCGTGGCAGAAAACTTCCAGAGAAACCGAGGGCATGGGAGGCGACACATTTTGGCAGTGGGGAGAGATCCTTTCCATTGGCAAGACACATGACGACGATTTTACCATTTTCTACGGCGACAGTGACTGGGATTGCTTGGTTAAAGACCATGTTGCTGCGATCCAAGGGAAAGTTGAAGCTTAACCTGAGACGGAACGTTCCCGGCGTTGCTCTGCCAAACGGGACATGGCACATGAATAGGTGGTTCAGTTTTTTTGACATGCTGATAGAAGGGTTTTGATTCGTTCGCCGGTTTTCCCTCTATTTTACATAAAAAACTGTTACAATCGCTTCCTCGGTACTATCCCGTCTTATCCCGAACCTGGTGATGCACGTCAAGGATGGACAGCCAAGCCATGTCGTATTCTCATACCCCCTGAAAGCCACCACTTGCCTGTCTTGAAGCATCGCGCTTACCGCATTTGTTTGGTAGCAGTCCTTTGTGATGCTGTTGCCCCTGTTTTTATCACTCTTTGTCTCTTTCAATCCGCGGCAACCGGTGTTCAGCGCAGACAAAACGCATGTTGTAAAGATAACAGAGGTAGCAGTTTATGGAAAGGCTTACACAACGGTATAATAAGGTATTCATCAGGATTTTACAGCATTACAATGCAGATGCTGATCCTGCGTATGGGTCGACGGGTTTCTAGGCAGTGAGCAACGGCACAGGCCAATCCCCGAAATCTATCCCCTTGATGTACTTGTTAGTAAAAAGATTCCAGAGGTATCATTTTGTAGTTTTATGTCTAATCTAAGGCTGACCGAGGTACTTGAACTTGGGCGACGGTGCCACTGATCTCGAACCACTGACTGCAATCCGAACTTCATCACCAGGTACAACATCGACGCAGTTGTCGCTCAACGTGACTCCATCCACTTCTTCCAGCACGACGCCCTTTGTAGGCTTCTGCGCAGTAATGACGTACTGCCCATCAGAAAGCTCAACCTTGACATTCCTCTCCGAAAGGTCCAGGTACTTCATCGGCTGCGGCCAATCGACGCTCCTAGAGACACACACCCCATCGACAAGAAGCCGCACAGCAATCACATGGGGTTCTTCTTTGCTATTGTTGACCTCCCCAGATAAGACCTCAGTTATACCATTGCCGGTGATAGCGACGCCCTCCCGTAGAATCTTGTCCTTGATATCGTTGCCTGTTTTGACCGAAATGAAACGAACTTCGACATCTCCTTTGACCTCGCGCTGACTGTTGACGATCCAGACGCTGAAAGGGGATTTCTTTGCCGGTCTCGCGTGGCAGACGCTCCAGTCATGATGATCGCGTTCAACTGCGACTGCGAGAGGCTTGAGGGCGCGGGCAATGGCGTAAAAGGCAGGTTTCTTTCGCAGGAAGTAGTCCACAATCGCCCATGAAATACCAGGCCAGCAATCGTTCAGCTGCCAGACGAGAACGCCTCCACAGCGGCGATCATCTCCCCATTGGCGTCGCCAGCCGCGGTATGCGTAGGTCAGCGCCTCACTCTGGCAGAGCTGAGTCAAGTAGATGTAAGACTAGAACAGCTATTAGCCACAGCAACACCAAGTCAGGGACCATTTTGTGAAACATACTTCCAAATCTTCTCGGGGACGAAAGTTTTCGACCAAGTATGTTGCGAGGCGCCGCTCATGTCCGTCAGCCTTGTTGTGGAAATCCATGGTCTGGGACTGTTGGAAATACTCGGCGGGATCAGTGATGAAGTGTTGGATGGTTGACAAGACGGGAAAGGCCTCCATGCCGAATTCACTATTAAACCTGCCGCCCAGCTTGTGAAAAGTCTGATATTTTTCTTGTGTTCCGTGCCAAACTGCTGTCAGTTAGCCAACATTCACCGATGCTTCGTTGTGGGAAACTTGCCATTCCACTGATGAATGTCACCGACAGTCTTGTCATTCGTGAGCTTTCCACTGGAAAAGGGCGATGCAGGCCAGTAAACGACACCCTGACTCTCCTCAGCCACCGCCTCAGGGAGGAGGTGTTCGTAATAGTATCGAGCAGGGTAGTTCGTCTTTAACCAAGATTGCGGATCTTTGTCCTCCCAGTCGTAGTCAAGGCCGCTCGCCTCTTGAACTTGGTAATCTTCATTGTTACCGGCATAGATAACCACAGAGGGATGGTGTCGAAGTCGTCGCACGTTCTGCTTGGCCTCATGACGAATCGAGTCAATGAACTCTGGCCACACTGGATAGTTGCCACACGCAAACATGAAGTCCTGCCAGACTAGGATACCAAGTTCGTCGCAGGCATCGTAGAATGCGTCTTCTTCGTAAATGCCTCCACCCCAAACTCTAACATGGCCTGGTTATTTCATATCTTCAGTAAGAGACTCTGAGAGGCTTACCGTGTCATAATCTGATTGCCCTCTATCATCAGCTGCAACCACTGCCGATACCTGTCTGGTGTAATTTTTGGCAGGAGGCTGTCCGCTGGAATCCAGCATGATCCACCACAGAAGATATCGATGCCGTTGATTCGGAAAAAGAAGGATTGGCCGTGAGAATCGTCCCTTTGGATGAGCTCATTGCGTCGGAATCCCGTCTTATTGGTCCAGCTGTCGAGGACTTGACCGTCCTTGATGATATCCACTGTGACTTCGTACATGTTCTGGTTACCATAGCCGGCGGGATACCAGGGCTTTGGGTCTTCTAAAAACGAAAAGATCAGTCAAGGTGTAGATGGTGAATCGCTAAAGTCAAGGACTTACTGATACTAAATGGAATGCTGGCACGGCCTGTCAATGGCGATGATGCCTCACTGGAAAACACAACATTGTCTTCGAAGCGAATAGACAGGCATGCTTGGTCGAATCCACCGTCCACCTCGATGTCAACGCTGCCCTCCGCAGTCTTGAGGCCATCAGACAACTCGTACTTCACAAACACATCATCGATGTGCGCATAAGACACCTCGAGTCTGACTGGTCTCCAAGGCCCAGCGGTCATGAGCTTGGGACCCCAATCCCAACCCTATCTCACATTAGTGATCGGATGATCGGATTTCCAGTGTTGCTCCAAGCATCAAGGACTTACCCAGTGATATTGGGCTTTCCGAACTGCTAGCCGCCCAGCCTCTCCGTTGAACAGTACAAACTGGTGATCCGACATCTTCTCCTTGATCTGACGACCACGCAGCAACGCGCTGTCAAAGTCAATGGTCAAGGAGTTGTCCTTCCTGAGCAGGTTTGTAACATCAACCCTGTGACTAACAAACATGTTGCAGCTCTCAAGGATGACGGATTCATTAAGCTTGACTGTGGCAAAAGTGTCAAGTCCGTCAAAGAGTAGGTATACTGACGAGCCCTCTGTAGCGGGGGAAGCAAAGGTGGTGCGGTAGCTCCAAGACGTTTCTCCAACCCACTCGGCGTCGATTTCGTTCATGTTAAGAAAGGGGTCAGAGATGCTGTGATTTTTAGTGAGCAAGATGAGATCGGTTTCCAGGGCATTACCAAAGCACTTACACGCCATTGTCCATCAAGTCAATATGAACCACTGTTGGCACTCGAGCGACAGGCTTCCATTCCTCACCTCCATCTCGGCCGCTTTTGAAGGACCACCCTGATTCCAGGTAGGTTCTTTTAGCAGCAGCAAGCATCCTGAGAAGAGGTGGGGTGTGGCAATGAATTGTGCAAGGATGGCGCTATGGCGGTAGCAGACATATAGGTACCATGAAGAAAATGCGTAAAGGTAAGTGATGCGCGGAATACCCTTTTTATCCTGTACAAGATGGAACAATCCCACGTACTCGGCTAACTATCTACACACATTCGAGAGCAGCTCTCAAACCACTGTTCTCTAGACCCACTGGCATCACCCGTCTGGAACGTCGGCTTCCGTCTCCATTTTGGGTACGGGTATAAATCTTTGAGGGCAGGGATATCCACGGAACGTCGTCTTCCGTGTCCAAATTGGGACTAGGCCATCTTACGATGAGGCTCCCGGCTCCCCGGTTCCGCATGCGGCATATTGAAGCCCGTTGGATTTGCCGGTGATATGCTCACTCTGGAAGGGTCTGTTTTGTCAAAGGGTGGGTTCCTTGGTCACCTGTGATCTGATGGGCTAAGACGGCCCTTCTGTGTGAGATGATTGAAGAAGATATGAGTCGAGAAGTTGTCACTTGATGACCTTCTTGTACTAAGACTTGTTAGACCGATGATCCCTGGTAAGCTAAGTGATATGAAAGGTATAGGTACGTTTCAGTTAGCGGGAAATCCCCTACACCTTGCACTGCAACACATCAGTTCGGATGGGCCATAATTGAGGTGCGGAATCCATTGTCCGCACCACCGTAACGCAGTTGGACAAGTTTCCCGCTAACTACCTAGGTTAGTTAGCTTTTGGGCGTCTGAGCGGGCATGATGGAGCAATCCGACCCAAGCATAAAATGTGAACGGGGCCACACTAAACCTTGGCTTCCCCCGTACTCGTCGTCGATCATATTCTCATCTGTTATCATCAGAACCTTTGAATTCTTCTCCAGAAAATCTGTGGATCGTCATCTTTATCGCTGGAGGCCACCAGAGTTGAACAGCTGCGATGGAAGACAAGATCGAACCCCACATCCACCATGAAGGCGACGAGGTAATAATCAAACATTCAATTCACCTCGAATGTTGCTAACCGATCTGATTTAGGGAGAAATCGAGACCAAGGTCGTTGGAGGCCACGAGGCTTTCCAGAAAGCCATGATCCAAGACCCCCCTTCCGCCTGGTCCCGAGGCCAACTCTTCATCTACCTCTTTTCCCTCGTCGGCTTCCTCTGCAGCACCATGAACGGCTACGACGGCTCCTTGATTAACAATCTCCTTCAAAACCCCTGGTTTCGTGAAAAGTATGGCGTGGACAACAGCGGCATCTGGGCGGGCATCGTGTCTTCCATGTACCAGATTGGTGGCGTGGTTGCGCTGCCCTTCGTTGGACCCGTCATCGATGGGTTTGGCCGACGCTGGGGCATGTTCTCTGGGGCAGCCCTCATCGTCGTTGGCACCGTGATTCAGGGCCTTTCGCATGATGCCAGCCAGTTCATGGGTGGACGATTCCTCCTTGGTTTTGGGGTGTCAATTGCAGCATCTGCTGGGCCCATGTATGTTGTGGAGCTGAATCATCCGGCATACCGTGGACGTGTTGGAGGTACGTTGCATCCTGCGATAAACATAACAAAAGCTAACTCAGAAAGCCATGTACAACACTCTCTGGTTCTCTGGAGCCATTGTTGCCGCCGGCTCTGCCCGTGCTGGCCTCAATACTGGAGGCGACTACTCCTGGAGACTCATCACCTGGCTCCAGGCTCTTTGCTCAGGCCTCATCATGATAACCAGTCTGTTCTTGCCCGAGTCGCCCCGATGGCTATACGTCCACAACAAGCTGGACGCCGCCAAGTCCGTCCTCACACACTATCACGGCAATGGAAACCCAGACTCCCCTTGGGTCAAGTTGCAGCTTTCCGAGTACGAAGAGGCGTTGAACATGGACGGCGCCGATAAGCGCTGGTGGGACTATCGCGTTCTCTTTAGAGACCGCGCTGCGGTGTATCGCCTGTGCTGCAACCTGGCGGTATCTATCTTCAGCCAGTGGGCCGGAAACGCTGTCTTGTCCTACTTTCTGGGTGCTGTCCTCGACACGGCTGGGTACACGGGCACGATCGAGCAAGCAAACATCACCTTGATCAACTACTGCCAGCAATTCGCCCTCGCTATCTTCGGAGCCTGCCTGGTTGACAGACTTGGCCGCCGACCGCTGCTGATCTTCTCGTTCGCTGCTTGCACTGTGGTCTGGCTGGGCATGACGATTGCGTCGTCCGAGTTTGCCAAGTCATATGTTGGAGATGATTCCAAAGGCGACCCAATCTACACCAACCAAGCAGCTTCCAAGGCGGCTTTGGCTTTGGTATTTATTTTCGGCGCGGTTTTCTCGTTCGGAATCACCCCTCTGCAGGCACTCTATCCCGTCGAGGTTCTCTCATTCGAGATGCGAGCCAAGGGCATGGCATTTTCCAATTTGGCTGTTAATGCTGCTGGACTTCTAAATCAGTTTGCATGGCCAGTAGCTATGGACAAGATTGCGTGGAAGACGTACATCATCTTTACTATCTGGGACCTCGTCCAGTTGGTACTGATCTACATGTACCTACCCGAGACCAAGGGCCGTACTGTAAGTTTCAACGCGTTCACCGAATGAAGCCTTTACTAATGCTGTGATAGCTGGAGGAACTCGACGAGATCTTTGCGGATCCAAACCCGGTCAAGGCGTCAACCCAGAAGAAGGTGCTCGCTGTTTCTAAGGACGGTGGTGTGGTCAATCTGGAGAAGGTCTAGAGCATCGGAACCGCGTCGCGTGATCGAGTCCCATTCATAGCTCCCCACTCATTGAACGAGGGGTTCTTATTTTCATGAGTAATTTGTGCAACAATTATAAACTCCTGTAACCTCTAAATACACCACAAGTTACGGAGTAGTGACATTTATAATGCATATTTCCCTTGGGCAACATTATAATTGTCCTTGGGACGTCTGTGGGCTTACATAACAGCGCTCCCACGTGCGAAAATGCTCGGGACTTGATGCCACGATCGTGTGCTGTCTAGATTGCTAACCCTGAAAAGACACGGGGCCGAGGTTCCACCATCATTCGAGCTTCCTAAACTGGCATAGCATTGGTCCATGAGCTTTGAAGTGCGGGAGATCAGCTGATTGATAGTATGTGGGGTGGATACGCGTGGCCAGGTTTCAGACACGTTCATGTTGGCTCTTGAGAAGTCTTGTCGTTCTTTGCTCCTCGTGCGACCAATTCCGCCTTCATGCATCTCAGTCAGGTGACTACGATATTCTCTTAGGTTAAAGGGTAGTCTCCCGTTGCAGGTCTTGTGGTCTGGCCACTCCACGGCCTTCCCCCGCCCCCCCGAATGCCGATCTCGACTCCTTTTTCCCGGCTTTCCTCGGACAGGCATGGATGCATATGTACCCCAGGTCTTGCCCTTGGCCCACTCCGGTCATTCTTATTCGCCGTCTCCTCTTTTACTACCGACCTGGGGCATTCTTAACCTCGCCATTCTGTCTTGTCTTCATTATCCCCATATTTCATCTGCCTCAACTCCACTCATCGCGCACTTTGAGGCCGATGAACAACCCTCAATTGTCCCAGCGCCAAACTCCCATCAAGCTATACACGGACAGCCTACAGCAGAATGTTTTATTCTTGTATGTCTCATAACAATACCGCACGCTAGACCCGTGCTCAACTGATCGACACAGTCCAGAGTTCTCAGAATGAGGATTCACCACTCCAACGCAGCGCCAGTAACAAGCCTGCTAAAGGGCTCCATGCCTGCGTCGAGTGTAAGCGGCGCAAAATACGCTGCGATGGGAAACAACCATGTGATCGATGCCAGTCAAGGCGCTCTCAATCTCGCTGCGTCTATGACCATCATCGCCAGCGGATCGTTCCCTCAAAGAGGTTAGTTATTCAAATGTAACTCTCGGAGTGATAACCCTTTAGTAACTCCCCTGCAAGAGTTCTCGAAGAGCTTTCCCAAAATTTACAAGACTGCCGCTCTGTCCTGAATCGCCTCTTCCCAGGACACGACGTGTCATCGCTCTTCCCGCTATCACGTCAGGAGCTCTGCCAACTTTTGGACCAGCCATCATCACAGTCAACAGAACCTGTAGAAACCCTCCCATCACCAGCGCTCAGCATGTCGAAAATTCAACTGCTTGACGTCCAACAAATCCCGGCGGGAGATGCGGAATGGGACGAGGAACGACGAGAACGAGACCCCTTACCAGCGGAAGCTGACGATGTCAACGGTCTGTCCCTCACACTGGACAGACAGGCTTCATATCTCGGAATATCATCCATAAAAGCAGCTTTCGGTGTCATGGTCAAGATACAACCGCAATTAAGAACTTCACTGGCATCTCTCCAACGGAGTGGTTCCAAGAGGACCCTGGAGCTCCCTACCCCCCAGACAAGCCATCTTGAGGAGACGACCCCAATCCCCTGGACGTGGAAAGGCCAACTACTCATTGATAACTACTTCAAAGGTCTTCACGTCTTTACGCCTATGCTTGACGAAGTTTCCTTCCGTGCGGACTACCTCGGTGGCCAGAGATGTGATGCACCTTGGCTTTCACTCCTCAACATGGTTTTCGCCATGGGTGCTGTAATGGCAACAAAGTCGTGCGACCTAGACCACTTCAAATTCTACGAGAAAGCTATGAAGCACCTTAGCATGGGCGCATTTGGGAGTAGCCATATTGAGACGGTTCAAGCGTTGGCTCTGCTCGGAGGCTACTATCTTCATTACGTGAACCGTCCCAACATGGCGAATGCTATACTGGGCGCCACGATCAGGATGGCGAGCGCACTTGGCCTCCATAGAGAGCCGATGGCTGGCGACAACATCAATACTGCGCTTGTTGAGATGCGGCGACGCACTTGGTGGTCGTTGTTCTGTCTTGATACTTGGACCACCACAACTATGGGCCGTCCATCTTTCGGGCGCTGTGATCCCTCGATCGACATTCAGCCCCCCCAGATAAGCATCGATCAGGTGAGAGTCCAAGTTCAAATGCAAGCCCCCAGCCTCTAACCCATGTTTCTACCAGGAGGAGCGAGACTCTGCTCAGCACGCAGGAATCATGCCTCTGCTAGAAAACATCCAGTTTTGCAAGATTGCAACGCAGATTCATGATATGTTGGCAGCCACCTCTCAGCAGACTGCGGAAAGCCTGCAATACCTAGACGGCTTATTGGTCGGCTGGTATGATAAGCTTCCTGCTATTCTTCGTAACCGAGAGAGTTGCGCTGAGCCCCTACATCTTGCCCGGTGCGTCATCAAGTGGAGATACTTGAACCTTCGGATGCTTCTTTGTCGCCCGATCCTCCTCGCTGTCGCCAGCAGCGACAAAGATGCGCCAATAAGTGAAGATGATCTTGCTGCGATAGCAACTTGTCAGGAACTTGCAAGGCAGACGATTGATGATGTGGCGAGCGGCTGGACGAAGCATCAGATGTCAGGATGGAATGCAGTCTGGTTGCTTTATCAGGCAGCAATGATACCTCTGCTCAGTATCTTGTGGCAGCCGCAAAGCCCATCTGTCGCTGATTGGCAGGCTCAGATCCAAAAAACTTTGGAAGTCCTCGAGGCGATGGAAGATTGGTCACTCACAGCGCGTTGTTCGCGGGACGTGGTCAGGCGGATATACGAGGCGAGCTGTCAGCTTTCAGGCCAGAATGAAGATGCTTCTGCAATAGAGACAGACAAGTTGCCGGAATTTATGGATGATGACTTTTATGCTTGGGCGGAAGGGCTCGAGCTGGACCACATGGTAGATATGCTGGATCAGGAGTGGCAATGGGATATAGGGTCAGGCCAGTAGGATATCAATAGTTTCAACAAGGGTAGGGTAGGGCTCTAGGTTATGTTGTTTGCGGTGCTGACCAGTCTCCTGTAACCAGTGGCCTCTCTGGAAGCTGTCAATGACAAGACAGAGCCTTTAGAGCTCCTTACTTTTGCTATTGTGGGACAGAGACGGAGACGGAATCTAAGGATCATCGCAGAGCGGGCGGAGATCGACATTTTCAGTACTACCAACGATTTCTCGACGATGTGGTATACCTTGGAAATACAATTGTAATAAAACCAAGCAACATTTAAGAGGTCAATTTCTTCATTCCTCGCTCAACGAACGACTTCAGAACTTGGCAAGACTCGCACAAAGAAACAAAGAATTAGGCGACAGATCAGGAAGAGAGTGTTTAGCAAGTTTTAGAAGATCACCAACTGCTCACAGCCTGGAGAAGTTATCGCTATCGAGATTGCGAAGGCGGGAGAAGGAATGGGTCGATGTTTAAGGCGTGAAATTGCAATCATGCGCAGCCTCAAGCATGTGAGTTGCGCGGAACACAACCCTCTCCACCACGGCTGAGAGCATTTCTGAAGGGGGCTCCTTTGTGTGCCATGCTGTCGTCGCCTTCAATATGGATACGTCTGGCATATTATTAAAACGACGAGCTGATGAGGAACGTCTGCAGGTGCTGCCAGGATAGTTCATATTACTGAGAAATGAGAGACAAAAAATACCAGGGAAAATCATTTGACAGGAATCAGAACTGGAAGCTGTAACTCTCGTCTCAGTTCCTGCTTTGGCCTGCAAGATCAGACGGAGGATTTAGGTAATGGGTAGACGAGGCGATGGCTCAGAATAGGGTCGATTCGATGAATAATTAATGAGGCATTTTGTATTAGTGATCTTTGCAGAGACTCCGCAACTCCGCAACACGGTAAATAACAAACATTCACTGCTATAATAATATAATTAATAGTAGAAGTGCGTGTGGATCGGCATGACTTAATCTCGGCGAGAAGTTAACAGGATCACTAATCAGTCTGCCAACCTCATACGTTCGGAGCTGATGTGAGGCCGTCTGAGCCCTGTCAGAACGTGCAGGTAATCCACACTGAGTATTCTTGTCTAAAACTCTAAATGCCTTACTTAGAGTAGTTAGCCAGTCGGGCATTGTAGAACAACCCGCCCCCGGCTCCGGATGTACCGACTCAATACAGCTCTTACCGCTCCCCGAGCCAGCTGCCATGTTAGGAAAAGCCCTCCAATCATGGCATTGCTTCAGCTGTTTGACGCTCTAGAGGACAGAGGCAGTGGCCATCGTGGGGCTGATTGTCCCCTAACTGTTCATCAAATCATACCGGTCGTGCTGTGAAATCGGAGACTTATCGGACGGCGCTGGTTCGGCCGAACAGGTTTATTTAAACACGCCTTGGACGCCTGGTATGATATGCTTCATCCATTTCAACAATAACCGGCTATAACATTGTACATCTTACTCTTTGCAAGACTAACCAACATGAGAATTCACGCCGCTGTTCTTTCAGCCCTTGTGGCTTCCGCCATGGCCAAACTGAAGTAGGGCTTGCGCCTGTGTAGCGTCGATTTCAATTTGCTGACGAGTTACCCCAGTGCGCAATATGACAAGCACTTGACTTCCTTGACTTCACTCGTTGACCCGCCAGCGCCGTTGGCACAGAATGCTCGAACCGAATTCGTCAGCCTGAACGGTACCAAACTCGCCTACAGACGATTCGGCAAGCGTGGCGGCAACCCTGTCCTATACTTCAACCATCTGAGGGCCGCCATGGATGTCACCGATCCTCTACTGTTCAACTACATCGCCCAGTACCGAGAGGTGATCCTGTTCGATGATATCGGCGTTGGCCACAGCGAAGGCGAGGTTCCAAGCTCCGTGGCGCAGATGGGTAACAACGCCGTGGCTCTTGTCAACGCTTTAGACCTCGACAAAGTCGTCGCGTTCGGCTTCTCTCTCGGAGGCGGCGTGGCTCAATACGTCTCCTGGACATACCCCGACCTCGTGGAGAAGGCAGTTTTCTCCGGCACACAGCCTGGAATTGGTCCTAACGTTACCGCTGGGCCACCCGAGGTTTTCACAATCGCGTCTGAGGAGGGTGAGCCCACTGAAAAGGCCATGTTGACACTATTTTTCGAAACCACCGAGACCAGCCTTGCCGCTGGGCGAGACTGGTTCAAGCGAAGGACCGATCGCCGCGTCAAAGGAGAGGAGCTCAGTGGATCTGTCTTGGAGCCCGGCGTAACGGCACAGCTGACGGCCATCTCTGACTTCACCGCCGATCCCAGCAACTTCGGCAAGCTCAAGGATATCAAGGTCCCTGTTCTGGTCACCAACGGCAAGAACGACATCATGGCGCCCACCATCAACAGCTTTATCCTGCAACAGGAGCTGTCCAACGCAACTCTGCACGTCTACCCTGACTCTGGCCACGGACACTTGTTCCAGTTTCCCAAGCAGTACGCCCAGGCCCTTCAACAGTTCCTAGATGGCTAAGGGTGATAGCCAAGTTGGCGGAAGTTTAGAGGGCCAGGTAGAATTTTAATTTGTCTGGAGCAAGGGCTAATTACCCTTCGGGTGTTATAAACTAGAACACATTTGTGTAACATCTACTTTAATTTAATTCTGTTACCGCCATACTATAACCTATCATAATCGCTCATGTTGGGTTTAGATAATCCTTCTGGATTTTTTAAACCTAATTTTTGAAAGTAATGAGCATTTCAAGGTGCTAACCCTGACCCAAAATGCACCAGTGATATTTTCCCTCAACAGCCAAGACTTCAATAAAGGAACCTTTCGTCGGGCCAGGGAGAGGAGAGGTTCAGCTTCAGCCGGCCTAGCTCTCTTTAGTCGATCGGGTGTGGTCCCGTTCAGCACACGCCGTCCACATTTTCACCTTCACCAATACACCCAGGTACTCAGCTCTAATCCACCATATCCAGCTCAGTTCTTCAGGCAACGAACCTATTCTAGTACCTCTGATGCCATGCAAAGCTTTCACGTCGTTAGAACCAGCTTTGCAAAATTCAAAGGCCTCTTATAAGTACTAGCTGTAGCCAGAATTTATCATGACAACTCGATGTATATTCGATGACGAGTTCACAGCCTGAACTCCGGTATGGGTGTCTCTCTTCTCACGCAGGATAGCTAGACGTGGCAGGCATCCTATGATAAAGAGAATCTTGTGGTTCCCCTCAAGCATCCAGCTTCAAGATCTTGATCGCGTGGTTTCTAATAAAGTCCAACTTGGTCGAACGGTTTTGGTCAAGAGATTCAACCCACTCTGCACCCTGTTGCATCATTACGAAAGGATAGTCGACAGAATATAAGATGCGATCCTCTCCAAGAACGCTCCGATGGAAATCGAGCAACTCAGTCCAGAAGTTACCGCTCGTCGTTTCCCAGATATTCGTACGCCAGTATGAAGAAAATGGTCGTTTCATTGGTATTCCTTCCGGGACTCGGCGCGCAAGCACTGATACAGAGGTCAGTGGGTCAATAATATTTGCATGCGTCCTATTGCCCATATTCGTGCGTGTACAGGAGCCAGACACAAAGTATGAATACTTACTTTCATCAATGCGCCAGAAGTCGCTAGGAAGACGCTCCCCCATGTGACCAACAATCACCTTCAGAGAAGGGAACCGGCTAATTAAATGTTAGAATCTGGGCTCCATTGTGGCGATAAGGGGAGTTTACTCAAACACCCCATTTGTGCAAAGGCCAGCGACATGATTGGAAAGGGTAACAGCGAATTGATGCGAAGGACCAAGTAGCCAAGGCGCATGCGCAAAGTCGAGCCTATTTATCAGAGCAGTAGGGGGCCTCGGGTGAAGGTAGACAGGAACGTCCAGGTCAACGGCCATTTGCCAAAACGGATCGTATTCCGGCCGGTCGTAAAAGTGAAGTGTGTCTGTGATTCATAAATTAGCCCTGGATTAGAGTATACTGGATTCGCGTGAGAATGAAGGGCTTACTGTTGTCGGCGCCCGCCTGCTGGAAATCGTTCAATAGGGCGCCGTGGAAACCCAGGTCCTCGACACAACGACGAAGTTCAAGCGCTGCCTGCGTGGCATTGTGCATAGACAAAGCTGCGAATGCTCCAAACCTGACTGTATTGTTTGAGATTGCGGCGGCGATCTCATCGTTGGCACGCGTGGCAACTTCTTCGGCGAGCTCGATGCTAGAAATACCTTGGATTCCAGGGGATGTCAATGAAAGCACCATATAGTCTACACCTGCTTCGTCCATCCAACGAACACGTTGGCTATGGATATCGGCAAGGTTGTTGAGTAGATCGTTGTAAGTTTGTCCTATGTCAGAAATTGTAAGCACACGAATGCGTGAGATAAAGACACGGCAAACCTGGAAGTGCTGAACCACTGAGCGTAGATCAATAGTTAGTAGAAATCACTAGAGGACTCTAGACTCCTACATGGTCCTATCCAGCTCTGGATAATCGAGGCTGAAGGATTCCTCCAGAAGAATTGATCCTTTACCAGTGTTGTTCCACTGCTTCGACAGGACGTTCGCAGCGCAGGTAAAAAGAAGAAAAATGTGTGATTTCGCCATGTTTAGAAGAGGCTGAGTCGAGTACTCAAGGTGTTTCTGGTGCACAATGGAGAAGGCAGAGCTTTTTATGCCTACGTCAGGGAGGAAGAAGACTTGATGCCGAGGCGAAAAGACATGAGAGTGCTTCGACTTGCTTCAAAGTCCTCAATGTAACCAAAGTAAAATCACCCATCAGGGTAGCTACGACGAGAAACAGTTGTCGTACTGATGATAATTCCAAATCATCCCTAATGCAACATTTGGCTCAGGTTTCTGTATATCTGCCCGACCCCTGAATTACCACACCTAACGTTATCTACCCCACTAACAGCGGCGTAGCCATAATAACGTTGCTATGTCTTTAAGTTTAGTTGAAGCATGTTTTTAAACTTTTAGCAACAACTTAGGCTCCGCAGCTAGCCTAAAAATCTCCAGAACCCGCCCCGTAACCCTTGTACAAGATAACATGGCCACGTCACCCCTTGAAATCTTCGTGAAGGGAGATTACGCAAGTAAGAAGACGCGTAATTTGACCAAGCCACGCCATGATTCTGCGACGCGATCTAATTAATTCGGAATTCTGAGCTCCGAGGCCAACTTATTCGGATCACTGAGCTCCGAGGCTCACCACTTCACTGTGTGGCGGAGAATATGGCCTAGTCGGCTTGATCCGGTCTCCCCCGACGTGCATTGCCAACAACCTTGGGCTCACGAAGTATAAAGAGTAGAAGCCGTTTAGCCTTGGAGTAAACTATTTATTCGATATCAAAGCCATCTTCACTGCACAGTAACCAGTCGCCACGATGCGTGTTTCCCATTTGACCCCCCTTGGCCTCTTCGCTCAGGCTGTCGCCGCCATGGACATAGGCCTGGGCTTCAACACTCCTCAAGTCAACGAGGATAGAACCATTGACGAAATCTACCAGGCCGCTTTAAAAGAAGGCGGCGTGGTCACCTGCTGGCATGGCGGCGATGAAATACTGCAACAGGCTGGCCTGAAACAAGCCTTCGAGACTCGATTTCCGGGCATGACTCTTAACGTCACCGTCAACCGCTCCAAGTACCACAGTGTCAACCTTGATCGTCAGCTTGCTTCAGGAGACATGGAGGTTGATAGCATCATCCTCCAAGCCCTGCATGACTATCCTCGTTGGGAGCAAGAAGGCGCACTTTTACACTACGCACCAGTCAACTTCTACAAAGTACTTGCACC
Source organism: Ascodesmis sphaerospora (assembly GCA_027569015.1). Taxonomy (NCBI): domain Eukaryota; kingdom Fungi; phylum Ascomycota; class Pezizomycetes; order Pezizales; family Ascodesmidaceae; genus Ascodesmis; species Ascodesmis sphaerospora. Next base: position 37,901 of record JAPPUR010000023.1, on the reverse strand, counting down.
CTTTCGCCACATCCGAGCTGCTTACTACGGGTTTGCCATCAACGCTTGGTCAACGGTTTGGAATACTGAGAAGATTCGAAACCCCCCCAGAGAGTGGCCTGATTTTTTGAAGCCGGAATACAAGAATAAGCTGGTCCTCACCCACCCAAGTGACGATGACGCTATTGCCTATATATTCGACTTGGTGTAAGTAACGTCCTCTCTTGCTTCTGAACTTCTCTTGACGCATTGCAGGATGCATCAGTATGGCTACGAATGGTTTGACCGCCTCCTGGCTCAAAATCCGCGCTGGGTTCGTGGCACGGGGTCTCCCCTGGCGGTCTTGAGAGGCGCAAACAGCACGCAGTCTGTCACATTCACGGCCTCCATTGGCTTAAGACCTTCCGGAGCTCTCAATGCTTCCTTCCCCACTCAAGGCAACTTCGTCAGCTGGCCTCGATCGGTTGCTATCCTCACGGACGCCCCCCACCCTGAGGGCGCCAAACTATTGAGCAACTTCCTCCTTAGTGATGAATTCCAGAATGGCATGTCGCAGTGGAGTGCACGAGGTGATATCCCGGCGCCAGCAGGCTATCCAGGCATTCTGGGAATGAACACCACCAACTCCGCAGAGTATTTGCGTTTCATGTCAGATAGGGGACGAGTCGAGGCCCTCAGGATGCATTTTGAAGATCGAATCGGAATGCCTCAGGGGCCTAGCCCATTGGTCGATGACTTGTAAGGCGGTTTTTAGGGGGTTAGGGATTAGGCCCACTGCTTTTCATTCGTGAACTGAGATAAAGGTATTACTATAGGTATCTACCTTTGCGTTTTAGAGGAAACACGCCTAATTTAGTCACGTCTATAGGGCAGGCTTAGGTTGTTTGTGGTTTTTATAATTTACTTCATTAAACTCTTATATCAGTGATCAGTAGTGCATTCCAGGTCAGGGTTGACCCCTTTTTGCATGAGTGGTCGCGGGTTTTGGTGAAATTTTCTTTACTTAAAAAAACTAGCTTTAATAAACTATAGAGATATTAGCTTTAAGGTTAAGGTTAGACAGCAATTAGTTGTAAAAGGCAAACTAATAAGAGGTATGCAATACTAAGTTTATACTAATATATAAAATTATCTTATAAAGAAAAACTATTATTAGGTTAACTAATAGTTTTTATAAATCATAAAAAGTATTTATAGGTCATATGTCGAGCAGCATTTTAAGGACCAATTGCCTCTGCAAATAGCAGAAGTTATCTTCTGCTTTTGCCTATGGCATAGTGGCTTATTTTGTTCCACATCATACGAACTATCCCTACTAAACACATTTAGCAGCGACTAATTGACCTTCAGTATCTCCCGCGCCAGTAATATAAAGAGAATTCTGGTCGCGTTTCGTTTGACCCAAAGCCACTGAAGAGGTCGACCCCAACACGGTAGAGTTAGCGACAACATGACTTGTCTTGCCCGGGATATCCACCTCGATTAAGACGTTCCGGCCATTCTCTGCAATCCATGCTCTCTTCCCATCACGAGAGATCGCGAAGTCGTCAGCTGCTTGCAGCGTGCCGTTAAGAATAACATCCACATCGCCAACGGCGGCACCGGTGGACGAGAGAGAAAGGCTGGCAAACAATCCCTGATCCAGGTTCACGAAATACAGTCGATCATCGAGGGTACGTATTCCGTTCACGCCGATGCCCAAACCCGTAGAGGTTGGGGATAACAAAGGACTTTGGAGGAGAGTGGTGCATTTGCCCGTTTCGACATTGACCTTGATGATTGTGCCGGCAGTCGAATCAGACACAAGAATGTGTTTGTGGTCCACGTTGCTGAGTCGAGTCATGCCATTAAGCAGCCTGGCATCGGGAATGTTTGCCACGAACGACAACACAGCAGGCCGTCGGATCTCCCCACTGTCCGTGAGCTGAAAGTATCGCAGATCAAGTTTCCAGATTGCATTGGTTCCGTAAGCCCCGGTCAGGTTGGTAGAAGAGACATAAAATACATCCTTCTTCGTCTCAGTAATACCGGTGACAGCAGCAAAGCCGGGCACTTGGGCGATGGCGAGCGACTCGCGGTGTCCAGTCAAGTGGATGTAGTGAATGGACGGAGAACTAGTCGACGTGACGAGGACGTTGCCATCATACGTCACAGCCAGATTCTCGAGATTCCGTGTGCCGGGCACAAGAGCCATGACATCGAGGTGCGGCTTGCACAAGCGTGGTGGTGCCGCTAACGCTGCGACAGTAAAGAGAAGTACAACATTCCAAATAGCTCGAGAGAACATCATGGCTGGTTGTTGGCCTGCTGCGTTATGGTTTTGGTTGAAGATTCTTCTTGTCAGGACTGGGCCGAACACTGCTTATGAGAAGATGCTAACCACAGCCAGCCGCCCGAATGAGATCTGCAGAATGTAAATGTCGTATACAAACAATGTAAATTAACTCTAGCCTAGTTCGAAAGGAGAAGTACATTCTTTCTACCGACCGATCGGCGGACAGGGATACGATGTTTTCTAAATTGCGCTGCCGGGGGCTACGGAGTAGTAGCAGCATGGCGTATGCATACCCCTACGCACGTTTTATAAGCGAGGTGGCAGAGATAAGAAGTCAAGATGCATTTGCAGAACTCCTCCATACTGAGTTCATTTTTTGCTATTATAGGGCGTATCCTGATTTTAGTAAAAAAATGCTACAACTTTGAGCCTTTTTATATACTATCCGGTCCTATATATCCCCTCTGTAGGGCACTATGATACATAAGGCTGATTTGTTTTTGGATTATCGTATGACGCGTCATGTTACTGTAATACCCGTTGGTCCTTTCCTGTCGCCGGAAAAAGGCCCGAATTAAAGCATACTCTTGATGGCTGATCTCCTTCCTCATTGAGTCCTCTCCGCCCAGCCCTGACGCAAGCAGAGCTCCTTACTTTGAAGGTCTCGAACTCTTCTCAAGGGGAAGCACGGATTTAAACATGGGGCGGTCATAAGCAACCTGCATTAGCGTCCGGCGGGAGCGTGCGTAAGCATGTCTTGGGCGATCTGATCTGCGTTGTCTAAACACTATTCCTGGGACTCGTGTCATAGGCAATTTATGTCACCTTCCGCTTCCAAGTGTCCGACGTTGTTCCAGATAGCATAAATAGTTGGCCAAGTACTATACTGAATGGTTAAAATCTCGTTCACTGTGATATCTGCAGGATCTAACTGACAACCTTCTTCGACTGTCCACAATGCATACACACCGCAATTACGTATTCCTTCTATTGGGCTCCGTGGCCTTGGTGGCTGCATCTAGCTCTGAAACCATATCAAAGAACTGCAAGGACGCTGTAAGCTTGACCCTTCCTGTTCAAAGACGTTCTGACATTGAGTGAATGTACAAGTGTGGGCGATTGCAAACCAGATTCGGGTCAGCAGTCCATCACTTTGGCAACGATAATGTTACCTACTGGGATGAGAAGCAGCAAGATACTGTATACGCGTGCCGTTTCCAACCCGCCAGCACCGCTGAGGTATCTGAGGCTCTCAAGCTGCTAACTGAAACCTGGTGCAATTTTGCCGTCAAGGGCGGTGGCCATTCTCGTGATCCCAACTTCTCAAACTCAATCGGTGGGGTGACTATCGACCTTAACCGTCTAAGCTATGTTGAAATTGCCCCCGATGCAGCTTCAGCTCGGGTGGGCGGAGGAGCCATCTCTGCCCAGATATACGCCGCACTACAGCCCAGGAACTTGACCTATGTTGGCGGCCGGACGGGCAGTGTTGGTTTCGGTGGCTTCGCTACAGGTGGAGGCACTTCACCATTATCTGGCAGGCATGGATGGGGTCTGGACAACATCTGGGAGTATGAGGTTCGTAGCTCGTGTCCCAAGGCCTTGTCAAAACACTGACAGTGGGCGAAAAGCTAGTTCTCCCCAACGCTACTATCATCACAGTGAGCGACTCTGTGAACCCCGACCTGTACTGGGCTCTCAGGGGCGCTGGAGGTGGCAATTTTGGTATAGTTACTGCTTTTACAGTCAATCTGTTCCCTCTGGGGTCAATCTCAGTTGCTCAGCACGTCTGGAATGAAACTTACCTCAACCGCGCTCTGGACGAAACTTATAACGTTTGGACGGAACAAGACACCAATCCCAACGTATCCATCGACGCTTACCTCGGTTACTCGCAAGCCACCGATAGCTTTAGTCTTCGAGCAACGGAGCGGTATCTCGTACCCGTCCAGAGCCCCGCCGAGTACCTTGTGTTGAACTCAATCCCCGCTGTATCGTCATCCCAGCAAAATACTACATTGGCAGCCCTTTCCGGGTCTGGTGCTCTCTCAACCCCTTCCAGGTATTCCAATTGTGCCGTGCCGCATGATAAGAATGCGATGACTGATCTCTAGTAGGCATTTGTTTCAGAGTATCACTACTTTCCCGTCTCAGGCGCTGCTCTGTGGAGCGGTGCGGGTGTTCCAGGAAGAGATAGAGGCTGTCAAGTCTGTGCCAGGCTTCACCCCATTCCTTATCAACTATCCTATTCCATCAGCTGCCATTGATCGGATGGCTGATAGAGGAGGCAATGCACTTGGTTTGAGCCATGTCGATGGACCTCTCATTAGTAAGTACTGATCCTATATGGCTGCATCATGGTTTTCGTGCTCACTGTTAAACTCTAGTTTCATTTCTGAGCCTCGGTTGGCAGCGTGCTGAAGATGATGCGCTTATTGGTGAATTTGCCGATAATGTGGTTGCCAGGTTGGAAAGTCTTGCAAGACGTCTGCAAGTCTTCCATGATTTCAGGTACATTGGCTATGGGCGCGCAGGGCAGGATATTTTCGCAACATATGGAGCGGAGAACAAGGCTCGACTCAGGAAGATTCAGCAAAGCGTTGATCCAAAGGGAATCTTTGCCTCCACCGGCCTTTGCAACGGAGGGTTCAAGGTTCGCTAGATTTTGTTAGACTTGGCAGGAATCTCTCCAGACTGAGATTCTTAGGGGCCTGACGTGACATAACTCGCCAAAGAGCAAGGGATTCCATCTGCCCTATCTGATATAAATCAACTATTGAAATGGCATAGGGGCTTGCCCTGACACGGAATAAAACAGTGATATAGAAGTAGTTTTTCCACTGCAATTAATACAAAACAATCCTTTGTAAGTAACCTTCCGGGCCTCCTCTGTCTTGTATGGCTTCCCCCGCCATAAAACCCTGCAGGTACGCACCGCCAACAATCTGGTATCTATTGTGACTTAGTCCTCTCAATACCATAGGAACGTTGCACCCTTGAAGAACAAACACAGCGTCTCCCCGCCTCGAAGCTATAGGCACGAGACCGAGATGTCCTAGAAGCGTAGTTGCCAGTTTTCGACCCCGATGAAGTCGAAAGATTCTTTCTAGCGCGTCTTTACACTCCTTCGGCACTGCGTCCTCTTTGAAAAGGAAAAAGTCTTTGAGAGGCTTCCCTGCGACTTTCAGTTCCCGGTTTTGGCCCATGATATGAGAAAATGCCCTGTAGCCCCTGGAAGTGTTTCCGTCGCCATCGTCGCCTTGAATTGTTATCGGACAGTTTAGCAGAGATGCGAATTCATCGGGGGCTGAGCGGCCCGTAGGAGTACGATCTCCAACAAAGGTGCGCCATACGGCGTCGCGAAGCCCTTCGTCGGAGCCATACCCGTTTGCGATGCTTTTGGACTGATGCATATGCCCATGTGAGCTGGAGGCATCATAGGTATGGTAGCAGCCGACACCCAGTCCATCAAGCTCTCCTATCATGACCCCTTTAACAGTCAACTCTAAACCATTTGCACTGAACTCTTGGACCGTCGGTACGCCTGGGCCAGCTTTGTAGCATGCTCTTCCACTGAAGAGGCGATAGTGATCTCTGTTCGTCCAATCAGGAACCCAAGAGGGTAGGCCTGTGTGCACCCCGGTACATTGTTCAAGGATCTCAAGGTTCTGTCCTGAATAAGAGAAAGATCAACCTCCATGACACAGTACTAGTCGTTGAAAGCTTCTGGCTTGGAACAGGGAACACTAACTTGATTTAATCCATGCCGTTGCAAATTTGATAAACACCTCGTTTACCTCTTGTGCATAGTCCGGGATTGTGATGGCGGCCACGTCGACGGGCAGCAGGCCCATCAAGCCATACACTTTATCTCTCATGTCAGTCGCGAAAGCCTTGCGGCCAAGATCCAGGAGTGGCATATATTGAGGCTGTCCACTGCCCGCTTGGACCGCTTGCTCCTGCCAGAGATGAATAATCCTGTTGCGATTGAGGCCCGAATATCTGAATCCATGCTTTTTGCAATCTCTCTCGATGTTGTTGAAGACAAGAGCAACATTCTTAGAACCGAATGTGTAGATTGCGCCGTGAAGCTCGCTCCAGAGGACCATACTGTCGCCGCACAGGATTGGCGTTTGGGGGTTGCCCATGGAAAGCTCCTGTATGATCCAAACGCGATCCCAGTAACATCGACCCAGCAGTTGTCCAAGGGCTTTCCAAGAACCTTGACCAAAAAGATCGGGGGTCTCGCGTATCTTGTCAGCTAATGCGTCGTTGTTGCCGTCCTCACAAGATCTTGCAAAGGTTCGAATCATGCTCATGGCCTTTCTGCTACCATTTCCCTCCTCGCCAAGCCAAACGACCACGTCGCGGGCATTCTTGTAAATCGCACGCATCCGTTTGACTTCTCTGTTTCTTTCAGGGATGTCATCTTGATTGATGCAAAGTGCATCAATCCAGATCCTCAGGCCCTGCTGAACCGGTTTCTTCTTCCTTAGCTCTCGTAAAGCCGCCTCCAGGTTACACCGGACAAGTACTGGGGATCCGTCAACCACGATAGTTCGTGTCTCGTTGGGATCTCCCCACGTATACGAGAGCGCAGCAAACTCATGTTCATATAGTGTGTCAAAGGGTTGTGAGGGTAGGCAGGTATTTTGGTCGCTGTCCCAATCAAGTGGCGCTGGCTGAGCTGGTTTGTCAAGATCGTCAAGGTTAACATATTCGAGTCGGCAGGCAACGTGACCGTCGTTCGGTTGCCCGTCACGCTCCGGAGGCAGGATCCGAACCAGGCGAATTTCTGCTGTTGATTGCTGTAGCGGCCGATACTTTACTTTGAGGGACATTGTGGTGATGAATCCTTACCGGAATCTGGACGCAGTGGAAACTGGTGCAAGGGAAACATCCTTGGGAGACAGGGAATAAATAGTGACGGCCCCGTGTAATGGCTGGCTGCTTGTCTATCTCAAAGTGCAATTCGCGCCTGGCTTTCAAACCCCCTGTTCTTGAGGCGTATGCACTGCGACGTTCGTAATATCAGCCGTCCGAGAGGGGGTGGCGTGGCTAGGTATGCTGCTAGAATCAGCTGATTTTCTACCCCGCTAGCAAGTGTTACGGCATTTCCGTGATGACAAGGTCTCAGCGGAATGTTATCTCAGGTTGAAGTTATTAATATGACAAGGCTCAGCTGTGGAATCATGCCTGCACCAGGTCTAATTGGAGAAGTCACGTGCTAGCTATAGCAGCCCTGGTACCAAGATAGTTGCCTTGCCTTGCCTTGCCACGCTACGCCACTCGCTGGACAGGCTCAAACAAGACCACCATGCTTGCGGATCTGATCGTTCGGAGGTGGCTAGGAATACGGCTCACAACCTTGCAAAAAGGCACCGCATCAGGCTTGTTGAGCTTCGATGGAGGTGAGGGAGGAGCATACACCCCCTGCCCTGCCTCTGGATGACGACGTGACATGACTCGCCAAAGAGCAAGAGATTCCATTTGACTTAGGTATCTTGTATAAGTCAACTCCTGAAATGGCATACAAAGGGAAATATATCCCTTACTACTTGTAGAATAGCAAAATGACATTATTATCAACTGAGACGAAATATTTAAAAGCAATCAGTATTTACAATGCCATAATACCTCATGGAAGGGTGAATTGGAAAGCCTAGTGCCACTCCGAGATCTAGCGACCGATTTTTAGCGTAGTCACATTACGCCTCCGCTCCCTGGCCTTGTACAGCCTTTTGACCAAGTCAAATTATTGAAAAAGAGCCCCAGCCACAGTTACTCTGGAATTACCTTTCGCCGCGCAATGTCAGCAGCTCTGCACGATTACGACGTTGGGCAGCAGCACAGCTAGTTACCCAGGCATCTACATCATCACTTTCAGGGAACAACTGTGCCGTCGTTTTTAATCTTAGATATGAGGATTCTCTTCCGGGCCAGAACTCCCCGCCTAAATCATCTCCTCCATACCGTGGCAAAGCCGGCAAACCTGTTCTCATATTCCAACCTCGGCGACCCCACTCGAGAGATTCGTCTCCTTGAGCTGCAAGCTGGACAGAACTCCGATCCAGTCAAATGCGACCTCGTAACAGCCAGTCTCGACAATCAGGATATCGCTTATGACGCTCTTTCTTATACCTGGGGCACCGATGATGCATCTTGCTCGATGCTGTTAGCCGGCAGGACTTTTAGGATCCGGCCGAACCTCGAAGTGGCCTTGCGACGACTGCGAAAGACTGACCGAGCCCGGAGGCTCTGGGTCGATGCCGTATGTATCAACCAGAATAACATCGATGAGCGAAACGCGCAAGTGCGCAACATGCTACGCATTTACAAGACCGCATCGCGGGTCCTGGTTTGGCTTGGCCCAGCCTCTGACCATAGCCACCTGGCCATGGCCCATAGGGGCTTCATGCACAACTTCCATGCCATCAACCAGGAAATGTGGGATGCTAGCCTCTCCCCGAGCTCGCCACGGTATCTTGGCTTCGCCGATCTCATCGGCCGGCCCTGGTGGCGGCGTACCTGGGTCATCCAAGAGGTAGTCGTCGCCAAGGCTGTCACTGTTCTATGCGGACCTGACGAGATTGAGTGGGAGCTGTTAGGCTCCAACCTTGCCCAGCTCTTCCAGATCATGGGAATGCTGGGCGAAAAGGCTCCAATGAAGATCTCAGACGAGACTCTGGCTATTGCGGCGTTTCGTATGCGACGCCATTCAGAAACCCACCCTTCTCTAGGCTTATTGGAGATATTAAACGCGTTTCGGTCGTGGCTTGCTACGGATCCTCGAGATAAAGTCTATGGACTGCTGGGTTTGGCAGCTGGCGATGCCGATGGGATACCAATAAGCTACAACCTGCTTGTCAATGACGTATACGAGAATGTGGCACAGCGTTTTCTCCTGGATTCGTTCAAAGTCATGGGCTTGGCCGACCCATCGTCCAGGCGACCAGGCCTTGCATCCTGGGCCCCAGATTGGAGTACGGAGTTGCCGTTCTACCCTTTTCGCAAGTCGACCCTTTTCAGTTCCACTGAAACAGTTTATCGCCCTTCCATTTGGGCCGAACGGCTTTTCAAGGTCACGGATTATGGAAAGTGTTTGACTGTGCAGGTCGACATGCTAAGTGAAGCAACTCCTTACGGAATTCCCCTTAGCATAACCAAGGAGGGCCTCCGGATTGTGGAAGACGCGATTGTGGATATCATGAGTCAGATGGGGTGGCCCTTCTATCCTGACGAGGAGTCTACGCGTGTCGCCTTCCGGCGGACAATCATCGTTGACACGCTTGACGACCACCGTATCAGCCCCGAGGACCTTGATCGATACTTTGCTTGGTTCGACCGTATCGACAAGGAGCCAAAGCCCGCCACAGAATTAGGCGAGCAGAACGTTACGGTACACGAGGTCAGTGACGCAGAGGCCGCGAGAATACTGCCGGGGCTTGTCGCCGACTCCGCCTACGGTCGTGACCTTCACCGCGACAGGGCGGCCGAGAAGGATGATGAGGATTTCTATGGGGCTATCGGGACAACGGGTGAAGGTCGAGTTCTGTTTATCGACTGGAACGGCTTGCTTGGCTTAGGTCCCAAGGGGCTTCAGCATGGCGACCATGTATGTATTCCTGTCGGCGGAGATATGCCTTGGCTGGTGCGGCCCTTAGATTCGGGTTTTTATGAGTTTGTTGGTGAGTGTTATGTTCATGGGATTATGGATGGTAATTTCCAAATGCCAATAGGGAGTCTGAGAGACATTTGTTTAAGGTAGACAATGAAGGGGTCAGCGCGTTATCCCAAACCTTGAAGACTGGCTAGTATGATCCTTGTGAAGTAGGGTTACCTTCTCTATCTTGCTAACACCTTGCTTGGTAGAGAGCGGACTATAGGAGGAGCCTCTACGTAGGTTATTTACATAAAGTGGTAAGTAGTATCATCTCTGGCATGACTTGAAAAGTCTGAATCACCAAGCAAGGCTCATGTCCGTTTGATCCGAACTCTTGAGCAGAAAAGGCCCTTTACAGCATCGAGACAGGTCTCGTAGCATCAATCTCCTCGTCATCTCCAAAGAAGACTCTCATGGGCAGCCACGAATCGTCAGCAACCTTGAAGCGATCAGGAATACCCGAGAGGCTGACCATCTCCCTGTCCGTAAGCTGCCAGCCTCTGAGGCCCCCAAAGTTGGCCTCTATGCGCTCCTTGGTGACCGACTTTGGCAGCAGACTTGTCCCCCTCTGCAAGCCCCACATCAACAGGACCTGTTGCGCAGTGCGGTTGTGTGTCTTTGCAATCGAGATGACGGTCTCATTGGAATATATTGGTGAATTTGTGCTGCCGAGTGGGGAGTATGCTGTTGTGTGAATCCCCTTGGACTCGTTGTACTTGACGAGCCGAGAGGAGGGGTTGAAAGGATGGAGTTCGACCTGATTTACGGCCGGGGTTATCTGCAAACGTTAGAGCCTGTTCTAAGTAGAAGCGTGTACTGATCACCTTGCAGCTGTCCGCTGACAGTAGCTTGTCTAGGTTCCTTATACCAAAGTTGCTGACACCAATGTTGCGAACCTTGCCAGTACCGATGAGCTTCTGCATCTCGCGCCAGGTATCCACAAAATCCCAGTCTTTGAGGACCTGGCCATGATTGTCGGGATCGAGAGCAACCGGCCAGTGCATCAGATACAGATCAACATACTCAGTGCCCAAGTTTTCGAGGCTCGTGTTGATTGCCTCAGCAACACGGTGGTGGCAATCATTGTCCAGTTTCGTGGTGAGCCAGATCTGCTCTCGAGGAACCCTGGAAGCCCTGATGCCTGCACCAACTTCCTTCTCATTACCGTACGCGAATGCTGTGTCGATATGACGGTAGCCGCACTCAAGGGCCCATTGCACGGCGAGTTCTACCTCGCCCGGCTTAGACTGCCATGTACCAAGGCCCAGGGCGGGCATTGAGTCTCCCGTGTTGAGGACATATTTCTTCCTGTTTGCTGTCAGTCGATGTGGAGGACTGTCCGCTTGGTGCACTTGCGTCGTGTTTTCTAGGTATGCCATGGCGGGAGAGGTCTGCAACAGAACCAGTTGAAAGGGAAGGGGAAATTGTTTCCATACAGTTAGGGGCTCTGTATTTATATATGAGGTGGTGTTGGGCGGGCCCACTTGGGATCTCGACGGTAGAAGGTCCAGGCGAGGTGCATGATCTTATCCGCTGGGGCATCCACTAGCTCTGGCCAATGCAAGATTGGATACTGTCCTCCGAGAGTTTCTAGACCTGATTGAGAAGAGGGGTTAAGAGTGTAGTCTGAGCTCCGCCCTAGCATCTTTGGATGTGGATCAAGGGAACTCTGGTTTCCAGGCTCATCGTCTGTGTTGGCGTCATTAGGAAAGATACTGTTTCATCGAGTGATTCGAGGAAATACAAGAATGGAGCAACTGAAGAAAAACGGTATGCATTTTAATATCTACTTCCAAGACCCAACCAACTTGATTTATGCCTTGGTACCGTGCAGTGGCGTTGCAAGTCCTCTCTTGCCTGAGATACCCTGAACCCCCGTCATGGCACTATATCAAGTCGTACGTATTGCTTATGTAGTTTTCGTATTCTGTTTTTGACAGCTATGATAGTAAGAGGAGGTGATTGACGTCGGTATGGAGTGAGTATCAAGGGAAGCAATGCCACTGGAAAATTGTAGGGTAAGTATTACAATGCCCCCGTGTGCAAAGGCGCCACCGTTCCTGGCAAATGCATAATTCATATTACTATCGGCTTGTCCCAACCTTCGCTCCCTTGTCTAGGCGAGGCAGTAGTTGCCGTGTTTAGATCAACCAACGCCAGCACAACAATCCCCAGACCCAGACACCTCGTTCTACTTCAACAACTAGGTAGTGTAAATGAACGTCTTCTGCTCGAAATCGGTCTCATCCAAGAACGACTCCATCACATCCTCGTCCCCGTCACCAGAAGCAGCCAGGTTTTCAGCATTCTTCTTGTTCTGCCACGCGGCAATGGCCCAGTACGCGGCCATGATGGCCATGCAGACGCCGTAGCAGACAATCATGGAGATGGTGCCACCAACATATTCCGGAGCCTGGTTGGCGCGGAACGTCTGGGGGCCTATCAGGTTGCCGACTGCGTATCCGATGTAGAGGATAGCGAATACGACCGACTTCTTGGTGTGGCCGGCAGTGTTAGCCTGGGCTAGGCCGATGCCAACGACATAAGGACCAAAGTAGGTGTATAAGAGGTACAGACCAACCATCTGTCCTGCAAGGTTGCTTCGAGGAAGGGCGAAGACGACAGCGGTGCCCACGATAGGGACGAGACAGGCCAGAATCGTGACCAGGCAGCGACGGTTCTTCCACTTGGCGGACAGTAGCGAGAAGGTGAAGGAGGCGATGGTGGACATAACACCGGTGGGCATGGTGAGTAGCGATGCGTCAACGCCAGAGTAGCCAAGGCCCTGGATGATCAAGCCGCCAAAAGTGACGAGGCCGCCGTTGGGGATGTTGATGGCAATGTTAAAGAAGAAGAGGAGCCAGGTCTTGGGGTCGATGACTGCCTCTTTGACCTGGGGCCATTTCCAGACGTTGTTGGAAATACCAGTCTTGTTGGCCGCCAGACGGTTCACGACATGATGCTTCTCCCGATCGCTGAGGAAGAAGGCGTCCATTGGAGTTCCGGGGAGCCAGATAAATGCGATGATTGACCAAATCATTGAGACGGAGCCTAAACCAAGGCTGGTTAGTGTCTTGAGCCTTTTAGGAGCACACAGCTATGACTTACCAGTCAGAATAAACAGATATTGCCAGATGGCGAGAGGCGCACTCTCAGGAATGTGGCCAACAGCCCAGGAGAGGAATCCGTTGATGACAGAACTAGCAGCAGCAAACACAAGAGCGTTTCTAGGGGGTTGCTCCTCCTTGAGGTAGAAGCCAGCAAGCATCAGGGAGATGCCGGGGACGATAATGGCCTCGAAGGCGCCTGTTTTGTTGCAATTCTCGTCAGAAACAAGCCTGGCAAATGATGCTTCGTTGATGACTCACCCATCAAGAACCGAAGAGCGGCGAGCCCTGCAAAGTTGTGGCATGCTACCATAAGCAGGGCGCACGCAGACCAGCCCATGGAGCAGGCGGAGAGATATTTTGCGCTCGGGAGGCGGTGGATAAGCCAGGTCGAGGGGAACATGCCGGCAAGTGCCTGCGTAGATCGTGTCAGCCAGGTTTACTCTCCATATGCAGGAGACGGTGACCAACACCCAGAGGGAGAATGGAGCCGAGCCAGCTGTACTGCTGACCGATGAGGTTGTTGTCCTCACGGAGCCCATAGAGCGCAGCCGTGCCGAGAGCAACTTTGTCAATACTGTGGAGAATAGGGTTAGATTATTGCACTCTATTTCAATAGCCAAGGGGTTTCTTACGCTCCTAGAGTGGCCACGAGGAAGAGCTAAGGAGCCGTAGCCGTTAGTACTCGTTCTTCTCTAGGTCACAGCATTCCATACCATTGGCAGCAAGATCCAGTCAATCTTGCGCATGACCTTCTTCTCCTCGGCAGGAGTGAGAGGCTCATAGTGCTCAGTGCTGTTGAGGTAGACGGCTGCCTTGTCAGCCTGGCGATTGTCAAGCTTCTGAGCCTCAATTGTCCCAGCCTGTTGAATGGACGGAGCCTCCGAGATGGCGTGCTTCTTGTCGTCCGACTCTGGAGCGCCCATGGTTGCAGGTGTGGTGAGCGGTAGTGATGATGGCTATGGGAGAGATGGATATTGAACCTGGACGTTTTGTTGCAGGAGGTTGCAAATTTTGGTGGGTATCAGGAGGGTTCTTATGCTTTTGGCGTGAGGCTAAGAAAGGCAACATTATTATCGGGAATAACTAGCACGCGCCTAAGGGCAGCCCATGATAACGCCTCGGGTCAAGGCTCCATGTGCGTGGAACCAGAGAAGCACAGTGAGGGGAAGTCATGACATTCCGGGGTAAGACGAGATAGCTCCCAACTGTTGGACTATCCGATCAGGGTTCCCCGGGGACTTGAGTCGTGACCTCCCCTGATAAGCCAATTCCAGGGTCTCCAACGACATGCAAGGTCGTTTCGACCTTCCCTCCATCGCGCCGTGCCAAGCCTGGATGCGGGGAAGCTGGTAGTCACCACTATTGGCTGATTTCGGTTGGTGGTGGGGATAAGGGAGCGGTACAATCTCTCAAAAACTCCACACGCCAAGATAACAACAGCAAGGTTATGGAGGCAGTCGATGATTTGATCAGGCGGACAGTGATTACAGCCAGCAAGTCAGTTCAAGATCAGCTCATATCTCAAAGGGTAGCCGATATCGCTCAACTGCCAAGTCACCACTGGCGTTGTGAGTATATCCTGCAATATATCTACTAGCGTCCCTCTCACGTTATCTTCCCCCTAACCCCCCAACCAACAGGGTTGATAAATCTGTTTCCCAATCATGGCCGAACCCAAAGACGCATCTATCTTGATTGTCGGGGCTGGCACCTTTGGTCTATCTGCCGCCCTTGACCTCTCCCTCAACGGCTACCGCAACATCACTGTCCTCGACAAGGGTAGCAATATACCCTCGCCGTACTCGGCTGGTTGTGACCTCAACAAGACTGTCCGCGCCGAGTATGAAGACGACTTTTACACTAGCCTTGCCCTAGAAGCTATTACAGCTTGGAAAACACCATTCTTTGCACCGTTCTACGCCGAGCGAGGCCTGGTCGTCGTCAATTCACCCACCGGGCCGAGCAAGTCAGAAAACTCAGTCAACAAGGCTGTTCTGACGCTGAAAGGCCGCCCGGAATACCCTCCCGGCACGCTGAAACAGATCAAGTCGGGGCACGATGTGCGATCTATTGTACCCCAATTGACAGGACCCATGGAGGGATGGCACGGCTACTTCAACAAGTACGGAGGATACGCCCGCGCCGGAAGGGCCATGGCCAAGATCTACGCGACCTGCAAGGAACGCGGCGTGCGCTTCGTCCTTGGAGAGCAGGATGGAAACGCAGTGTCGTTGCTCTTTCAGGGGAAGCGATGTAAAGGCGTCAAGACAAAGTCTGGCCATGAGCACCTCGCCACCCACACAATCGTGTCCCTGGGCGCCCACGTCGGCCGCCTCATACCCTCCATAACGCCCCAGATAACCGCCAAGGCATGGGCTGTCGCTCATGTTCAGCTCACGCCCGAGCAGGCGAGGGGTTTAGCTGGCATCCCTGTTGTCAACTGTCGCGACCTCGGCTTCTTCTTTGAACCAGATGCCGAGACGGGGCTGCTGAAACTCTGCGCCCACAGAGCAGGCCTCACCAACTTCGAAGTCTCGGACCACGGCCGTGCAAGTCTTCCAGCCACCAGCCGTCGAGATGAAAGCACGGCCACCTACGTCCCTGGTGGGCAGATCCCTAAGGAGGACGAGGACAAGATAGCCGCGCTGATCGCTGCGACGATACCCCAGTTCTCCTCATTGCCTCTGATACGAAAGTTCATCTGCTGGTGCGGTGATACAACAGACTCCAACTTTATCATTGACTATGTCCCGGGTACGGAGGACAGATCGCTGATGGTGTTTTCTGGCGATAGTGGCCATGCGTTCAAGATGCTGCCCATTGCTGGGCGCTGGGCGAGGGAGGTCTTGGAGCAGGGGGAGCAGAAGCTGGGGAGGTGGAGGTGGAAGGGGAGTCCCGAGGGAAAGAGTGACGACATTAGCTGGAGGTTTGGAGATTTGCAGGATGTAAAGGATGTGCCGGCTTGGGTTGGCGAAGGGGAGTGCAGGACGGAGCAACTTGGAGGGCATCAGCTCAAGTCGAAGCTGTAATGCGGTCCATTGAAGTGACAAAGGGACATCTATAGGAAAAGTTGGCAGATTGGCATAACGACAACAATTAAAGTTGGCTTCAATTCTTCTTCCATCCTATGCCAGGCTTAGTAGTTTACTCTTTGTCTCGACCAGATCCTCCCAGCTCCCGGCCTTGCCCAGATCCCTATCAAGCCACACGTCCATTACCACATCCCTCGCCCTCACAACAAACGCAAGCCACCTCGCCTTGATCAGACTGTCGAACTTGTCTAGCACAAGCCGCCGGTCATCCTCGTTAGACACCCCCAGTGTGCCCACGACGAAGAGGATAAAGGTCAGCGATGGTTTGGGTGGAAGATCGGCCAAGAGATCCATCACCTGTCGCGTTAGGGCTTGAATGATGGGTGACGTGGGCGTGGCATTGTCGATGCACGCGTACAGGTAGATGAGAGAGCATAGCCTCTTGCCCTCGGCTACTTGAAGCAGCACGGCGTTGGACTCGCTGGAGTCGCTCCCTGTTGAGATCCGCTGATGCAGGTCCTTGAGCCTATCTTCAATGGAATCGCGCCGTGACTTGATGGAGGGGTCTGTCACATCGTCTTGGCCGTCATTTTCTGCACGAGGCCTCTTCTTCCTTTTTTCAGAGTGCCGTAGATCCATTATTAACGTGCCAATGGCCGAAACTTGCTGTATCAGGCCCCGAGAGCAGGCAATCATCGGATCGATCTCGGCTTCGTCGTCGCTGGCAAACCACTCACCCGGGTCGAATAGGGTGTCCTGAATCCAAGCGGTGCGGCTCATGATGTCGTGGGAAACGAACCACATGATACAGAACTGGCGGAACTTGTCTGGCTCGCACACACTGGGGTGGCGTGGCCATACCATGCTGCACAAAACTCGGGCAGCTCTCAGATGCGTCATCCAGACAGTCGAGCACAGGATAGCAATGTCGTTACATGAGAGTATGATTATCGTGGTGAGGATCGAGGCTGAATGGCCCGACGCAGTCGACCAGTCGCCCTGTGCGGCCTCGATCTCCATCCTCAGGCCCTTCAGGGCCCGGCCTTTGTTCTTAACCGAGGCCACGCTGTAGGCATCTTTGGCGGCTGGGTTAGTGAAGGCGGCTTCGGTGGCGGCCCAGCTGAGAAGGGCGTGGAACAGAGGCTCCGACGTGAAGGACAAGGGCACTACAAACTCCCAGTATGGGTTCTCTTTCGTCGAGTTGCTGAGACCAGGACACATGTAGCTGACGAAGAAGTCGAAGAGGCGCAGGTCGGCAGAGGTCTCGGCAGATGGGAGTGACGATAGCTGGCTGCCGAACCCTGGATGATGATTGCTGTTGAATACGGTGTAGACAGTTTCGTCCTCCCTTACTCTTGGAATTTCATCTTCGCCCTCGGCCTGGTCTGCACTGAGAGGGTCCAGGCGCTGTGACCCTTCGAGCCTGCCGACATCGGCACTTGCTCGAGGCCGACGCCGAGACTCCTCAAAATCAGTCGTGGTTGTGTGCAGAAAGTAGACGTCTCCGATAAAGCTCCTCGACCCAAGAGGTTGGCTAGAGAGCGGAACCTTAGACGACTGACCATAGACACCTGCGGGACTACAGTGAGCGCCGGGCGGGTTCCACGTCTGGGGGAGAGGGAGGTACCTTGTCGTCCAAAGCAGATGCCCCTAGCAAGGGCCTCTTCTCTCCACAGCAACTTGACTCCGTACTGGCACGTGTGCTTCCACCGAGCACAGTTGCTGCAGACGGGTCTCTCGAGGGTGCACTTGATGCGGCGCTCTAGGACACGCTGGGTCAGCCTACGTCGACGGGGGGGACCGGGGGAAATGATTGCCTACCCTTGCACTTCCAGCAGGCATTCCTCCCACGCTTCTCCGTGGGTTCGTTCTGTCTCCGGCGGGGCATGACAAGAGGCGAGCGAGAAACAGCTAGGGTGGGAGAGGGCTCGAGTGATGATGTTTTGCGGCCGAGATTGCGCAGATCTGGGGGGTTCAAAGGTGGAGTGATGGAATGAGGACGTTAAGTGGCAGCTCGGTCATGTGTCGGATAACGGGGGGGGCACAAGAGATAGAAGGGAGAAGGTCGAAACGACCTGACCCGCCTTTTGCTTATCAGCTTGAGCCATTCACAAGGCGCTATCCAACCCTTGACCCTGGTCTAGATATGAGCCGGAGATTCGGAGTGATGGCATCGCGGGGAAATAGTGGGGTGGCGTCCCCCCCTCACGAGTCAGAGGTCCAGGGTGGATGGGCTCTGTGGGAGTTGACGAAAGAGAGAAGGTCGTTTCGAACTATGATGCATATTGGATATCTATCTTTGTATATTCCGATGAGATTCTGTTCCTTTATCTTTGTTTAAAACCAGGCTTATCCCCAGTCAATGGACAATGATCTCGATCTTCATCATCTCATCCGTATCCCTGCGTCTCCTTCTACCTCCTTCGTTTGGGCAGATAGCCAACCAGTCTTCATCATGCCTCACGCAAGCACAAGTACAGAGTCAGTTGAGGACTCTATCCTGATCGCCATTGACCGAGGCGGCACCTTTACCGACGTCTGGGCGTCTGTCGAGGGTAAGCCTGACTTTGTCTTCAAGCTTCTCTCTGTAGACCCAGATCACTACAAGGATGCCCCCACAGAAGGTTAGTTAGCGGAGTTCAACTGTGTCTTGCTGGTCCCACTAACACGCCCTCAGGTGTTCGAAGAGTGCTCTGCCACTATCTTGGACGAGACATCCCCAAGTCAGAGCCTCTTCCCAAGAAGCCCATTCGCGCAATCCGTATGGGCACCACGGTTGCTACAAATGCCCTTCTGGAGCGTAAAGGAAGTCGACACGCCTTCTTGGTGACAAAGGGCCACAGAGATGTCCTTGAGATTGGCTCACAGCAACGTCCCAACATTTTTGCCCTTGACATTCGCAAGGCTGCCGTGCTGTATGACACCGTGGTCGAGATCGACGAGCGCGTCACTCTTGAGCACTACGATGAGGAGGCTGACCGCGTCAACGGTGTCCGCAAAGTCATCGAGGGCGAGGTTGTCGAGGGTGTTGGCGGCGAGCTGATCCGGGTCCTGGAGAGCCTCAACGAGGACACGACAAAGGCATCGCTCCAAAACCTCCGGGATCAAGGCTACACCACCGTTGCGGTGTGTCTGGCCCATTCCTTCCTATTCCCAGACCACGAGCGAAGAATCGAGGCCTTGGCAAAGGAGATGGGATTTGACCACGTCTCCTTGTCGTCTGCTGTGGGCGCCAACATGGTCAAGATGGTGTCTCGTGCCGGCACGGCCTCTGCGGATGCCTACCTCACACCGGAGACCAACAAGTACATTGCCGGTTTCGCAGCCGGCTTTGAAGATGGTAACCTTGAAGGCCTACGCTGCGAGTTTATGCAGAGCGACGGTGGTCTGGTCAACTACAAGTCATTTAGTGGCATGAAGGGCATCCTTAGCGGACCTGCAGGTAAGTTGCGCCGTGTCTCTGACGTCGCAGACCATTAAGGCTCACTTATTATTCTAGGCGGTCTTGTCGGCTTTGCCCGTACATCCTACGACGGCGAAACACCTGTCGTCGGCTTCGACATGGGAGGAACCTCAACCGACGTGAGCCGCTTCGGAGGCACCTTCGATCACGTCTTCGAAACCACCACCGCCGGAGTCACCATCCAAAGCCCCCAGCTGGACATAAACACAGTCGCAGCAGGCGGTGGCAGCATTCTCTTCTGGGAGAACGGCCTCTTTAGGGTCGGGCCCGAGAGTGCTGGTGCCCATCCCGGCCCAGCAGCGTACCGAAAGGGAGGCCCCCTCACCATCACCGACGCCAACCTACTCCTGGGGCGTCTGCTGCCGGAGTACTTCCCCAAGATCTTTGGGCCCGACGAGAATCAGGGTCTTGACGTGGATATCGTGCGGCAAAAATTTGAGCAGTTGGCCAATGACATTCGAAGGGACACTGGTCGAGATGTGACACCTGAAGAGGTCGCTGTTGGCTTCATCGAGGTCGCCAACGAGACTATGTGCAGACCGATCCGATCTCTGACGGAAGCACGAGGCTTCGAGATCGATTCGCATAATCTCGCCGTGTTTGGTGGAGCGGGAGGTCAGCATGCCTGTGAGATCGCAGAAAACCTCGGCATTTCCAAGGTTGTGATGCACAAGTATTCCAGTCTTCTGTCGGCATACGGTGAGTTTTCCTTTCTCTCTATTATTCAAGAAGCCATGGATATGTTTCAGAGATATCTAACATCACGTAGGCATGGCGCTTGCCGAAGTCGTCCAAGAGGCCCAGGAGCCATGCAACGAGGTCCTCACGGCTGAAAGCCTGCCCAAGATCAGCGCCCGCCACGAGCATCTGCGAAAGTTTGGCACAGATGCCCTCATTCAGCAAGGGGTCGACCGGGCAGCCATCAGACACGATGTCTATCTCAACCTCCGTTACCGTGGCAGCGACACCACCCTGATGATCCTGGAGCCCGCTGATGGAGACTGGAAGAGGGAGTTTATCGCCGAGCATCTGAGGGAATTCTCCTTTGTTCTTCCGGCTGACAGAGAGGTGCTCGTCGATGATATCCGCGTTCGGGCTATTGGTGTCAGTACCGAGAGCACCAAGGATAACGAGGCCCTTGAGCAAGAGCTTAAAGGTGAGAGCTTCGCTCCCATCAACACAGACAAGCTCGCGGCAGAGAAGGTAAGCGCATCGTCCCTCCCTCTAGAGACACTGTCTAACTTCCCTCAGCGACCGATGTATTTCAAGCACGGCGGCTTCCACCAGGCCAGCGTTCTGCTGCTGAAGGATCTGTCCCCCGGCAACCTGGTCTCGGGACCCGCGGTGATAATCGATGACACAGCGACTGTTGTGGTAGCCCCCAAGTGCAAGGCCCGAGTTCTTTCAAATCACATCATCATTGATGTCGAGGCTCAGAACCCCTCAAAGGCCGATGCCCTGACCGTTGACCCAGTTCAGCTCTCTGTGTTTGGTCATCGATTCATGAGCATTGCAGAGCAGATGGGTCGCTCGCTGCAGAAGACCTCTGTCTCTCTCAATATCAAAGAGAGACTAGACTTTGCTTGTGCCATCTTTGGTCCTACCGGTGACTTGGTAGCCAACGCACCTCACGTCCCCGTCTTCTTGGGTAGCATGAGCTATGCGGTAAAGGGTCAGATCGAGCAAGTCGGCGACAAGATGCTGCCTGGTGATGTCTTTGTAACGAATCATCCCGGTAAGAGAAAGAATCTGCTTTGTTCATAATCTCGGAGCCGTGATTAACAGTTTGCAGTGAGCGGAGGAACACATCTGCCCGACTTGACAGTCGTCACTCCGGTGTTCGACCAGGCCGGCAAGGAGATCCTCTTCTTCCTCGCCTCTCGTGGCCACCACACTGATATCGGCGGCTCTGAGGGGACGTCCATGCCGCCCAACTCCACCGAGCTGTGGCAGGAAGGCGTTGCAATCCACACATTCACCATGATCCGTGGGGGCCAGTTCGACCACGAAGGCATCGCCAAGATTTTTGCCGAGCCAGGAACCCGACCTGGATGCAACAGCACGCAACGCTTGAGTGATAACATCACTGACCTCCAGTCCTTTGCCGCCGCCAACAACAAGGGCGCCAAACTCCTCAACAGGCTGATGGACCAGTACGGCCAGAAGACAGTGCAGTTCTACATGGACGCCATTCAGTCTAACGCCGAGATTGCCATCCGGGGTTTCCTCAAGAAGGTCCGCACGCAGTACCCCGGAGGCAAACTCAGTGCCGTCGGCTACATGGACAACAGTTCCCGGATCTGCCTCCAAGTTCAGATCCGGGAGGATGGAAGCGCCACCTTTGACTTTACCGGCACAACCCCCGAGCTCCACGGAAATATGAACGCGCCCAGGGCCCTCACATACTCTGGCGTTATCTTCTGCCTGCGAACTATGATTGGAGCTGATATCCCGCTGAACCAGGGATGCCTAACACCTATCGATATCATCATTCCCGAAGGCTGCTTCTTAAATCCTTCAGGAGCTGCGGCTGTATGCGCTGGCAACACGCACACTTCGCAGCGCATCTGTGACACGATCCTTCACGCTTTCGAAGCCGCTGCTGCCTCTCAGGGATGCATGAACTGCGTCGGCTTCTTCGGCGGCGAGTCCCTCGACGAGGCTGGCCGCACCAAGGGTTTCCGGTATGCCTTTGGTGAGACTATCTGTGGCGGTGCAGGCGCTGGACCGACCTGGCACGGCGCGAGTGCCGTGCACACTCACATGACCAACACGCGCATCACCGACGCAGAGCTCGTCGAGAAGCGGTACCCGGTCCTCATGAGGGAGTTTAGCATCCGAAAGGGAAGCGGCGGCAAGGGCACGTTCAACGGCGGAGACGGAACCCGAAGAGTGTACGAGGCTCTGGCGCCGCTTAGCTTCAGCGTCATCACTGAGCGGAGGACAACGAGGCCTTATGGTCTCCGCGGCGGTGATCCGGGCGCGTTCGGATCGAATATCTGGAACCGCAAGCTCGAGGATGGATCGTTTAGGGCGGTGAACCTTGGGCAGAGGAATATGGTGAGGATGAAGGCTGGTGATCAGTTGGTGATTGAGAGCCCTTCGGGAGGTGGTTATGGTCCTGTCGGTGATAAGGTGAATAGGGAAAAGGCATCGAATGGAGTCAATGGATATAGCAAGGTTGTTAGGGTTAACGAGCATGCTAACTGGGCGGCTGATGGATTTTAACTTGTAGAATTATAGAAATAAATAGTAGTAAAACTCCGGGGAGGTTGTCAATAGCAGCCTGTTGTCAAAGACTAGCAAATTTGATTATAATGCCAAGGTTCGATCTTCTAGCTTACAGCGGCCTTTCATCACAGCTTGCAAGTATGACGATCGTACGCTTCCTAAGGAATAAACCAGTCATACTAGGTTCATGTTAGTAAACAGTGCTTAAAATTGTCTAAGCAAGCAAGGCATAAGTTATATATCTAGTTAGTTTCTAGCAGTCCTCTTCCGGCTTTTATAATGCACCATACAAATCCAAACACCCAAGAAGATGAAAAACACACCAATAATAGGCAGGCCAATCAGTAAGAACTTGCCCGTACTATCCGACAATGGACCATCATCATCAGCCGAGCGTCCATCAAATTCACCACCGGGAATATCCAGACCAGGCGTCCAGGTTGGAACCTCCACGTTGCTGGTCAGGAAAGGCAGCTTTGGCGTCAGTGTCGATGTGTCAGATGCATGCCAGGATATACTCCAGGCCTCGTGTAACATGAGAGTCCGGATTGTGCTCACGCTGGACGCTGCCTTCTCATCACTCATGGTGGATTGTTCGTCTGCGTCCTGCACCCAGCGTCCACAATGATGCGTGCTGATGGACGCATAGGCGACAAGCTCCCAGTCGTCAGCGTTTAGGCGAGTATAGCCACTAAGGTAGATATCTTGGTTAGCACATTCGTTTTCCACAAGCAAAGAACGCGTCACGGATGAGTCGCGACGGACCTGTTGCAGCAGAACGCTGTGGAACCTCCCACTGCTCGATCTTCACCCATGTTGTAGTAGGTCCAGCCGCTGGGGCATACGGCCGGGTTGAAGTGCCAGCGACTCTTGGGCACAACATCCTCCCAGCCAGATGGGTAACATGATGGTGGACCTTTCGACAAAAGAACCGGCACGGTGGATGTGTCACCCTCGGTCGAGAGTATGTTTGTGCGCTCCCAATGTGAATCGCATCCGTGTGGTTGCTTGAAAGGCGTGGTGAGGGCGAGAAGCTGCGTGGCCGTGGCCGTGTCTGTGGCCATCGACGTCTCGGACGAAGACACACTGGTGTCTACGGTGTCTGTGTTGAAAGAAATGATGGGGCGATTGCTCGTGGGGTCCCGATCACTCTAATTCTTCCACATACCATCCTGCACCCAACAAGGGCCCCTGTCTAGGATGGAGGTACCGGGGACTCCCCGACCCAAACCCCTGTTCGCGTGGAGTGTGGTAGTAACAGAGCGGGGACTTTAAGATTAAGCAGGTCGGTTAGGTCCACCCGAGGACCAACGAGTCCAACAGCCCATGGCTGAGATGAACGATCAGAGGGGCGTGGAAACGACGGTTTCAAGTGTAGGGCTACAACACATTATGGCCTGACGCGTGGCGCACGACTGGTGATGTTGAGAGAATGAAGAGAAGTTACTATGTTTTATGCTACGGTGTATCATCATCGTATCGAGCGTATTTACCTCTTTTGAAAACATGTCACAATAATCAACAGCAAGAAATGATTTTGATGCCACCTGAGCCAATTGTAGTGCTCAGCGTAGTCACAGAAGTGCTCAGTGTGAACTCGAGAATGCCAAACGAGGGCAGAGTATCAATCTTGGGAGGCCATTTGGCGTTGCAGTTGGGGTCTGGCATGTTCTTCTCCGGCATCGTTCCATTGCTGGATGAAGTTCGTTTCTTCAAGGTTTCGATGCAGCCCAAGGGTCATCGTCGACGGTACCGTTTGCGTAGATGATTCCGTTCCATTGTGAGCGCTGCTTGATACTGGTGAGCCTTTGGGTCTTGTTCTCCTTTGGAAGAAGCGGAGGTCTTTTGTCAGGGTTGATCGTGTTGATGGCCCTCCAGGGTAAGACGCTGTTCATGACTTCCGCGTTCCAGGCGATGGCCCGGATGTCACCTGTGACCACAAGACGATGACATCACCAGGATTTTCCGAGGAAAACTCGTTGATCTCGTCAATGAACTCGTCCAGGCTCTCGCCCGTGGTGATTTGGCATAGACCCCCAAACTTTGACATGTGCGATGTCCAGAACGGAGAATCCTCATCGGCCATGGAACCCTTGTGACTCAAGAGTCGAGACAATTTGCAGATAATACTATTGCGATACGGCCCAAAGCTGTTTATTGATGTTGATCCACCGAGTGTCCATGTTTCATGAGATATAATCAATACGGAACTTGCCCGCTCGAACCTGATGGATGTGACGAAGCCATGTTTATACTCAATGGTGCATTTCGGGCTCGTATTAACCCGAACCTGAAATAGACCACTGATAAGTGGTGACTAACCCCTCCACTCACCCCGCTTCATTCATACCCACACGAGATGCGCTACTCACTATCTCGGTATCTCGTTATCAGCTCCC
The DNA here is from genome assembly GCA_027569015.1 of Ascodesmis sphaerospora. Classification (NCBI taxonomy): domain Eukaryota; kingdom Fungi; phylum Ascomycota; class Pezizomycetes; order Pezizales; family Ascodesmidaceae; genus Ascodesmis; species Ascodesmis sphaerospora. Next base: position 12,749 of record JAPPUR010000023.1, on the reverse strand, counting down.
AGTGATCTCGGAGTTCGCCGCCTTGCTTATGTCTTCTACCCAAGTAACCCCGCCTGCTTTTCTATCTGGTTTCGCCTTGACATCTTACTAAGATCTTGACACCTAGTTACCAACATTCGCACTCAACCACTGTCAAAAAAATACTCACGACATCAACATGGAGGCATACCATCTTTGGATCGGCGGCCAGACGTTGGCTGGAAATGGCCAAGAGTGAGTGGCCGAGACCATCCTTTCCAAATCTACCTCCGCACATGCCTTGTTCTGACATCCCTGGACAGGCTGACTATCAAGAGCCCAGCCACCGGAGAGCTGGTTGCAAAGTGAGTCTAGACTTTCGTTTCACGGCGGCATGGCTTTTTGCTGACCCTTCAGATGTCATACAGCGTCAGAGCAAGACATCGATGTCGCAGTTCGGGCGGCGCAGAGTACGTTTGAGTCTGGAGTCTGGTCAAAATGCCCACGCCAGACACGAGCAGAGGTACTAGAAAAGGCCGCCACCTTGCTCACCGACAACTTGGAGGAACTGATCTTGCTCGAAGTTGCGCAGACTGGGCGAGCCATTCGAGAGATGCGGGCTCAAGTGCCCTCTCTCATCCGCTGGTTTCGGTACTACGCAGCCTTGCTCCGCACCGAAGAAAGAGCTGTGCTTCCTACTTCTGGCAAACTTCACAACTGGGTTGAACGCGTGCCCCTCGGCGTTGTGGCGCAGATCACTTCCTTCAACCACCCTCTTCTGATTGCGGTCAAGAAGCTCGCCCCTGCGCTGGCAGCGGGAAACAGCATTGTCCTCAAGCCGAGCGAGTTGACACCGCTTACGAGCCTGAGGCTGGGTCCAATCTTTAAAGCAGCAGGCTTGCCCGACGGCGTGTTCAATGTCGTCCCTGGGCTTGGGGCCGTCACTGGAAGAGCGCTCACCACCCACCGTCTGATCAGAAAGGTTGATGTGACTGGCGGCACCACAGCAGGGCGCCTCATTGGGGCCGCGGCTGGGCAGAACTTGGCTCACCTGACTGCCGAGCTCGGAGGCAAGGCGCCAGTCGTGATTCTCAAGGACGCTGATATCGACGCTGCTGTGAATGGTGTCGCCTTTGGGGCCTTCATCGCAAGTGGCCAGACATGCGTTGCAGCAACGCGCATACTCATCGACAAGAGCATCTCATCAGCCTTTCTATCCAAGCTGATCAGAAAAGCAGAAAAGATCTGCGACAACATGGGACTTCCCACCAATCCAAGCTCGTCTATGGGTCCTCTGATTTCCGAACGGCAACTGGACAACCTGCAAAGCCTCGTCGACGATGCAGTAGCTGATGATAATGCCAAGGTCCTCTGCGGAGGAGCACGATTGAGGGGCTCGTCCAAGCTCGACGGTGCTGACCTTGGCCGCGGATACTTCTTTCCGCCAACCATCCTATCCTCCACTCTTGACAACAATATCACTCATAGCAGGATCTGGCGCGAAGAAGCTTTCGGGCCCGCGATAGTGATTGCCGAGTTCGAAACAGTGGCTGATGCCATTGGGTTGGCCAATGATACCGAGTTCGGCTTGGGCGCTGCAGTTTGGACCAGGGATATCAGCTTGGCCTTTGAGGTTTCGCAGAGCATTCAGGCCGGCATTGTTTGGGTAAATACGCACCATCGCAATGATCCCAGTAGCCCTTGGGGAGGGGCCACCAGCGCCAGCGGCGTTGGTAGTGAGAACGGGACGAGCGCGTACCACGCCTACACTACCATGAAGAGCACCATCATTAACTACGCATCTAGCGAGGAAGCACGGGAGCTAGAGGACTGGTTTGGGGGGGAAGATAAACAGGTTCGATATGGTTAAAAGATTCACGGAAGCGCTAGTTTTAATTATTACTAGATATTTCGAACTATTAGTAAATAGTTAGCTATCAATTCAAATCCCTAGTTACTTTCCATATCCATCTACCCCCCAAGTTGTTCATAGCAGCCACCTCTGCCTCCTGAAAAGCCAGGACCTCCCTATATATTACCTCGCGTTTATTACTTCCGTAGAATGTCGCCCTATCTACCATTTTGCCCCCTCTTTCCCTCTCTCCAAACGTGGAAGCTATATCCCATAATCGGTCCTTGAGAGAGATGCGGTTTAGCTTATAGTGATGCTCCCAGATGAACTGTGACTCGGTGTCGCCAACATCTCGAGACAGGAAACCTTTGAGGATACCAGTGATGATTGTGGACCCGGGTTCGGGGCCACGTGAGAGGGTGCGAGGCTGGTTTGACCAAGGGCAGCAGGAGACGGATACTAAGGCGGTGCCGTGGGAGAGCGTCTCTCCGATTTGTTCCTATCGGTTACGTATTAGCGGGGTTAAGAGTTGGTCTTGGTGGAGTGTCGTACAATTTCCTCTTCAACCGGCGCAAACTCGAAATGCCTCAGCTTGGGTAGGTTGTTTATAAGCAGTGCCACTATCGAAGCTGGTAGGCGTGGAACTATGCCAGGATCAACGTCTCCCTGGCAGTACAGGTTCAAGCTTGTCAGATTCCCGTGATTGATGATAGCCGATAGCAATATGTCGGACAGCAGAGGATCATCAGCAGCTCTATGCAGGTCCAACCTGTGTTGCTTGAGCTCCAGGTGGGTCAAGCAGCTAAAGGACAAGAGGAAGCGGATCTTCTCTTGGAATTTTAGAGCAGCGCCTGGGTATTGAAAACGCTGTGAGTCAAGCTTGCTTGCTATAACACATGAAAATTTGCCTAGAGTCTTGGTTGCACCTGGCAAAGTAGCTAACTTCGTGAGGAGTTGAAATAAGAGGTCAGCACTTGATGATTTGTCCCCAATCGTCAGTTCTCTCAAGTTCATAAAGTCGACGGCTCGTTCCAGTGACTCGATAAAGTAGTCATCGAAGTGAATGCCACTGACGGAGAGTGACTCTAAGGCGACGAGGTAGGGGCGATTCTGGCCAGCTCCGAGATTAGGTCCAGGAGGCATGTACATATGGTCGACCAGGTAATTCCCATGATAAGGCTTTTCCGTCTCCAAACAAAGGCTGCGGAGTGTCGATGCCACTTTGGGGAGTATAGACGCAACCACTTTGTTGCGGATGTTCTCACAAACGGCAGGTTGCCCGACGACCCTCAGATGCTTGAGATTTCCAAATGTTCTCAAATAGCGTATGGGCTCAATCGAGATGTCGTCCAGGACCATGCTCAAGGCCTTGAGGTTCTTCATTGACGCAATGCACTCTGCCTTCCATCTGGCAATGCCGTTAGCAAACTCCCACCCGAGTCGGGTGAGCAGAGAGGCACATACGACGAGACAGACCCCGCGTCAAAGGCTTCCACATTCTTCATGTGCTTGACGCTTTCCTCGAGGTACCTCTGGGCGATATGGCGATGGTCCCCTGTGGGGAGGGCGCCAATCGTCAGCTGACGAACAAGAGATGCGGAGGCTGGTGTCTCATCTTGGTCGACGTGGCTCAGGAACTGGTGCTGCTGGCCCTGGCCTCGGCCTTCGCTCCTCAGCTGTCTCCTCTGGGAAATGCTGAGATGTGGCTGCACGGCGCGGATCAGCCCTTCGACGTCCCGGTCAGTGTCACCCAAGAGGGTTAGACATTTGTGAATACGGGATGCTGTCAGCTCGTGTAATCGCTTGCACGTTTGGCCGAGCCTTCGCAAATCCCACGGCTCTTCTATCTGTAGTTATGTCAGCACTAGATTTTCCAACACGAACTATTGCATCCACTCGCTTTATCCAGGACCACATCTATCATCTCTTGTGGAAAAGACAAAAGAGTCTTCCCAGACAAGCCGAGCCGGGCTGTCTTCTCCGCGTTGCTCGCATGCTGTATGGAACTTGATATTTTCCGCCGTTTACTGTTGGCCAGCTGGACACTTCCACGGTGCTGTGCCGCGCATTCTGGAATTCGCTCTGGAGTCATTTCGCAAGGTGGTGTGTGCAGAGCGTGACACGGACGAGAAATGGCCTTTTTATATGTCGATATCCTGCTTACGTCAGGTCATAGTGCCCCCGGCTCTAGAACCACACCACAAGTCCCCTCAAGCACACCGACAACTATCGCCACCAGATCAATCATGCAGAACTAACAGTAGGAATTCTTCGTCGTGTCGGCAACAGTAGTCCCAATGAACGTGTACCCAATGTTAGGCAAGAAAATGTCAACATTGCCGATGGTCTTAAGGCCCAGCGTCTCCTCTTGACTCAGCAGGCAAAGACCCCCATTGCGTCCATGCTGCGCCACTCCACTGAGATTCAGGGTCAGCTATTGAAGGAAATGTCACGGTTGGAACTGTTACCTGGCGAATATGAGTGACCGTCGCCGTCTCATCCAAGTGCGGCCTGCTGGCTATGGCTGCCCTGACTGCAAACTTGTTGTCGGTAATGACGATGCCAAGGTTCACAATGAACGAGCTGGCGAAGAAGGCCCCCGTAGCCTGTGAGCAAGACCGCTCAGAGGCTAGCCGCCGCTCAGCTCTGTTGCACTTGGACAACTCATCTGGCCCTCCTGTCTCCCTGAGTCATAGTCATAAGGATCATCCAGTATCATCCCTGGCCGGGTGTGCACACAATACATTGTGTTCAAAGATGATGTGTACCAGCCAAGATGTTGCATTTAAGCTCTAACTAATACATTTTCCCCCGTACTCCTCTCCTTTATGATGATAAGACTAGGTATGACTCTTCTTCTGCGGGCGGCAGAAGTTAAAAATAGTTAGAGCCTGCCCATTGATGGGTTAAGCCAGAAGACCATGCACCCAATACGCATTATTGGCGTCGTCCCCGGAAGCGCCGAGGCTACGGAACGTCGCGTCCAAGTAATTCCGATAGTATGGAGCATTAGTGTCCTTCCCTTCTGGCACCCAGCCCTCGTTCTCCTCCAAGCCGTAGTTTTGCAGGAAATATTCAGACTCCAGAGACAGCCCACGGTTGGCTGCCGCGGCGTCGTCTTGAAACATGGCCATCAGGCAGTGCAGCTTGACTCCTTTCGCGGGCCCTATCATAGGTGGCGGTTGCCCGCTTGGTGAGGTCGGCGGCTGCACTGTCGTCAAGGTCTCGCTCTGTGACCGGGACGCGAAGGTCCAGGCCAGAGTTCCGGGATGGGCCAGCATAGAGGAGGAGGAGGAGGAGGAGGAGGCAAAGGACAGCAACTGAAAAGAAAGCGACCTCCCTGAAGACTGAGATCTTGTACCCATCCTGTCGCAAGATGGGATATCCCAAGGTCTCGTTTGGCGTGTGATGAAGAGAGAAGGCGGCAGAGCAGCTGGTATACCTTTTGACGTGGGAGAAGCCCTCTCCCAAGCTGTCCGATATTAATCGGGAGCCCATGGCAAAGGTCGAGTTGAGTGGTATTCCTCATCCCCGTTGGTTGCTAGGGTTTTACCCCTCCAGTAAAAAAGACTCTTGACAATCACGATGTGATGACCGGGGAACCTTGACATGCAGGATGCCCCGATTGGTTGCGAGATAACTGCAGGAAGAGGCCCATGGACAGGAGGAGCACGGAAGGACGGATACAGCCGACACTGTTGGGTCATTATCTGAGCGCATGGTTATGGGACTAGTTGGGTGGTATCATCCTTCTGAGTACCAGAACCAACAACACCGGTTGAACCAACCAAATAGTGGGAAGCTTTGAAGGCAGCTGCCCGGACGGGCCGAGTGATGTTGTTGCATGACCTGCTCTCAATATTATTTTAGCCCATTGGATCCTTCCGGGGCCGACACTTTATCGGGCATGGCATCAGGATGGGGACACAAGGTTATCGAGCTTTGGCAGTTTTTTTTTTTAATCCCGCTCGCCTCAGTTCCGACCCCCCCGAGCAGTGCGGGATTTACCCCTGCCTAAACGCCTGCGTCTACCAAGGATCTTGCCTCGGCGCCGCGGCTATGAATGCTTATTTGTTGCGTCTTGATAATGACTACATAGGCGACACGGCAATGCTGATGCGGACATCTGGAATGGCAGTGATTATTTTGCAGACATCACAACTACCTACCTCACATGTGACTCGCGGATATGTCGACATAAAGCGCTCTGGATGAACCGAACTTGTCTATCCGCAATACTAAATTCAACCCTGCGGTCTGAGAGCAATGCCATCTACCAGGGTATCGGAGATAGACTGACGAGTCGCCAGGGCCAGAGGGCTAGACTGTTCCAAAGGAAGATGCCGCGGTATTGTTGCCCCGTATGTAAGGCACTTTTAGCCGCAAACAAATCCTAGTCGTCAGTGCAGAACTCTTGATTGGATATGGGAGATGTGATGCATATTCCCTCATTCCTAACTGGTGTTGATCACTCAGACTTCCATTGGCAGGGGAGGGGCTTTTTTCGCACTGGTAGCCTCTTTCAGCTATGGCGAGAGACACAAGAAGGGTGGGGGGAAAGGGCGGCCAGCAAGGGTCCTCCAAAGGGTCATTGGACCGGCCGGCATCTCGACAAACTTGAACTAGCGAGCGAAGCTAACATGCACATGTCGGTTGATGTAGGCGCCGAAACAACGTTGCAGCCGCCCCCTGACGCTTAGGCGCGTCCTTCCTTTCCGCTCTAGCATTTAAAGAGGTTAGGTGCGTGATAAGGCTTGTCTGTGTCAAGAGTCCATGATCCCACGCTGGCCGGGCCCGCGAGGGCGGACCATGTCACTCCTGGTTCCTGGGAGTTTCTGGTAGGGGTTTGGCGAGAAGGATATATTCTCATGTCTTCCGATTGCCTGGCGTGCTGTAAGCATCTGGCCTGGCCATCGAGACCTTGCACAGAAGACAGCCAGTCAACATGACGTCGAGTACGCTGATCACCAGCCGGTGGTGGCATATCTGGACGACCTTGACGGCTTTTACACTGGTACTATCTGGTTTCTGGATACCAGTTGCAAATGCTGCTACTCCAACCACACATCTAAAGCCTCGAGCCCAAATCGCCGATGGCGTTGAGCTGAGGGTGCTTCCCATCGGAGAGTACGTATTGTGTCATTAGTTGCTTCTGCAGCAGGTTTCACACTTGTTTATCTATCTCCTGCCCTTTCACTCATCACCAACGGTCTCCTAACATTGCTGTAGTTCCATCACCTGGGGCGCCGAGAGCTCAGACGAGAATGGCTACCGCAAGAGGCTCTATGAGAAGCTCGTAGCGCGAGGCAACTCTGTCGACTTCGTCGGAAGCATGAGTACTGGATCAATGGTCGACAGGAACCACGAAGGGCATCGAGGCTACGTGATCGACGAGATCCTCAGGGACAGCGGTGTCGGCATCCACGCAGGCGCCAACATCGTTCTGCTTCACGCCGGCACGAACGATATGAAAAATAACGTGATCCCATCGAACGCACCTGATCGTCTGAAGAAGTTGATTGATGCCATCTACAAGTGGTCCCCTGACACCGTCATCCTCCTGTGCACCATCATCCCGGCAAGCCCCGACAGGTACCCTGCAACTGTCCCACGCATAAAAAGCTTCAACGAGGCCATATCGTCGGTCGTGGTGACGGAGTACATCTTGAAAGGGAAGAAGATGATCCCGGTTGCCATGAACAACGCCATCACCCTGGCCGACTTGGCGGACGGTCTTCACCCCAACGATGGTGGCTACGCAAAGATGGCCGACAAGTACTATGCCGCTATTGAATTAGCAGACGAAAAGGGCTGGATCACCGAGCCGGGCAAGAAAACTCCTGTTCCTGACGCGACGAGCCCTGAGAACTGCAAGTCGACACCGTCTTGGTATAATGTTGGCATGATTGCCACTGGTGCTAAGGTGTACGTCCTTCCTTGGATCCTCGTTAGAAGATAGATGCTGATTTGATGCTTCCAGAGCCAACTCTGATGGCGCCTTTGTGCCCTCATGGACCAAGCGTGGCGTCATTGCTGAGGGTAATTGCCCTCGTTCTCGACTTCACTTCATGGATCTCGACGGCGATGGTCTAAAGGATTATGCCTGCGTTGATCCCAAGACGGGAGCAGTCAAGGTGAACCTTAATATTCCAGACTCGGAAGGTAAATCTTCTGGAAACTGGGGGCTACCCAAGACTGTCGTGTCACCAACCGAGCCCCGAGATGGAACAGGGGTCATGTTCGCTGAGTGAGTGGTTCCCTATCCTTCCTTATTCCCTTCCTTGGCTGACCAGTCCTAGTTTGAACGGTGATGGTCGAGACGACTATGTCTGGGTTGACCCCAAGACTGGAGATGTCCATGGATGGATCAACCGCCTTTCTTCGGGCGGCGTATGGCAGTGGGAAGGACTTGGTCGTATCGCCGGGGGTGTTGGCGCAACCAACGAAACACTCCAGATGGTCGACATTGACGGCAAGTAACCTACCACCTATATTCGATTAACTCATGCTAATCGAGTTTCAAGGCGATGGGAGAGATGATTTCCTCATCGTCAGCAGAAAGACGGGTGAAGTGACGGCCTGGCTAAACACTGGCTCCGACAGCATCCCCGACTACCACAAGATCGGTGTCATTGCTACCGGAGCTTCTCAGTCTGATGGAGACGTCGTAATTCTTGGCGACCTGACAGGTGAGGGCAGAGCTGACTACATGATGGTCGGCGTCGGCGGCAAGGTCAACGGCCTCATCAACCGACGGCAGGAAACGAGCATGGTGCCTCGGTGGTCGCAGATGTTCAACGTTGCTGCGGGACCGGACGGTGCGAGGTCGGATCAGGTACGCTTGGTTGACATGACAGGCGATGGCAAGGTTGATTACCTCCTTGTCGATGAGAAGACCGGCAAGGTCACGCTGTGGGAGAATACCGGAACAGGCGGAAAGTGGCAGCCAGGTGATGGCGTGTTCCTCTGCGACTGTAAGTGCTCCATCATCTATGTTGGACATCATCACTAACTCTGCGTACTAGTGGATGGTGACGGCACTAGCGACTACTTCTGGATCGACCACACCGGCAAGGGCTACGGCTACCTTAACATAGGAAAAGGCGAGAATAAGTGGGATGACCTCGGCCTCATCGCCAAGGGGGATCACCCCCGAGATCGTATCCACATGGCAGTTCTGACGAAGAGCGGCCGAGCTGACTACATCGTTGTCGATCCAAAGGACGGAAGAGCTGACTGGTTTGAGAACCTTGGTCCAGATGGCGGCTGGGGGTGGAATGCTCGCGGCGAGTTTGCCGCCGGGCCTAAGAACACCGTCGAGACCAAGTTTGGGCTTAACTTTAAGGGGAGGAATGTTCGTTTTGCTGAGTATATTCCCACAACCATCCACTCTTCCCCTTACATTGGCTGGCTAACGAAACACATAGCTTGGACGGTGACGGCCTGGATGACTACCTCTATGTCAGCGACAAAGGAGCTGTCGTGATGTGGCGGAATCGGGGAACTAACCCTCCATCCTGGGACGTCCCTCACTTGGTCGCGGATGGCCCAGTCGGCGTCAGTGCCCAAGATGTTCAATTTGCCGATACAAACGGCGATGGTCGCTTGGACTATGTCGTTGTTGGTCGTACTACCGGTATGACGAGGACCTGGCATCATCTTGGATTCCAAGATGGGGCTATTCGATGGAATACGCCGTTGCCCTTTGCTGACGGAGTTGGGTCTATCGGATCTGCTATTAGGATTACAGGATTACAGAGGCGAGTCAAGCGGAGCATGCTTATTTCTTCCCTCCCGGCTAATCCTCTTGTCCTATAGATGACTGGTGATAAGCGTGCTGACTATGTCTCCATCAACCCCGACAACGGCAGACTCAACCTCTGGCACAACCGCTGCTGGCCCAACGGCTCGGGTGGTGGAGGAGACGACGGTGGCTCTGGAGGTGATGACGGTGGTAATGGCGGTGGCAGCGGAGAAGGTGATGGCGTTGTCTACATTGACCCGACCATCTGGAAGTCCAAGGAACCCTCGGCAAGTTGCCATCCGCCTTGTACTCTTGTGCTTCCGCCATGGCCGCTCTCTTCAAAGACCACCATCAGCTTCCCCGTCATCACCGAGACCATCAAGGAAACCTGGCCAGAGACTACCGATGGTGTCACCAAATACCGCACAACCACAATCACGGTTCACATCACGTTGCCGCCCGTCACAACCACTCAGATTGAGGTTTCCAACATCATTGTCAGCGACTCTACGACGACCATTGTGCCTGTTCGAACCAGCATCATTCCGCCGCCAATCACCTTGACGGAGACCACCCACGATATCACATACACATACAGCCCGGGCCCCCAGCCAACCACCACCGAGATTGGGCCTCCGCCGGGTGATAACCCAGGCGAGATTCACGTCGGCGGCGGGGGCAAGGGACCTGTCTGCAAGTCCGGCTGCGGACATCGCTGCCGCGTTGCATGCGGAAGTGGAGGCGGAGGCGGAGGTGGAGGCGGCGGTGGTTTGCCTGGATGCATCGGCCTTGGATGCCCCCCTGGATCCAATGACTGCGTCGGTATCGGATGCGGTAGCGACGGCGGTGGCGAGGACGGCGATAACGACGACGAAGACGACGACGACGACGACGATGATGATGATGACTGCACCACATCGGTCGTCGCCACATACAAGAGTATCTTTTGTTCTGTTACAGGTCAGTATAGGAGTATATACCTTATACCCATCATCTTGTATCCAACAAGCAGGAACCATGAATGCTGACTCTCAACAGGGACCGAGCCTATCACCGGATGTTCAACTAAGGCCTGGACAACCGTCACAGGCTGCAGCGTCACCAACTCGGCAACCACAACAACCACGACGTCTACTGAGGATCCAGACACACAGCAGACGTGTGCTCCCGAGATTTGCGGCGGAAAAACATGTCCAGTGTCCCCGCAGAAGAGGTCGTTCTCGGACCTGACCAAGCGCGGAGATCCAGAAAAGGGAGAATGGCTCGACCCCAAAAACTTTGCAGGCAACACATTACCAGAGCGACAAAAGAACATGGTTCTCGAAATGGTCCGTGATGCATACCAGAACCTTGACAACCCTGGCCCCTTTACACCAAAGCCCGTCTTATTCCCCGTGAGTCCGTCCGAGGCAACTACATCTAATTATATCTTATTCAAAGATATGACTGCTAGTCTTGTCCTCCAAGGTCTATGGGGATGCACAGCTATCATCGTGGTATCAAAGCGTGGCGCATGGACAAGTCATATCTGGGAGCGCACGTTCAAGAACTCAGACACTTACGGAGAAGCACGGACCAGCCTCAGCTTCGGCAACGGCAGAGGCGACCCCTACCACCCGTTTGCTCTCGCCGACCTTATCAATAAGCCCGAACTCGGCCTAGAGGGTACTATGTTTGGCGATGACGAGCACACAGCGGAGGACCTGGGCACTCACGTTTACATCATGTCCCCCTATTCCCGGCCTAAGCCTCGATTCAATGCTAACCCTAAATATTTTGATGATTATAAGGCCTATTTTACAGATAAACAGTTGGACGACAACCGTTTCAACCCCAGGCCTGACAGGGACCTCCTATATGGCGACTTGATCAATAACCTCAAACAAAACATTCTAACCATATTGCATCTAAGGGATTCTTCAGTCGAGATGATCAAGTACGCGCCTTTGGCGCTGAATAATGAACTGGAGGCGCAGTATCAAAAGGGCCTCATTTCCAAGTTTGAGAGGAGTCAAATCCTTGGCGACGTCCGCCAAACCACCTCTCGCGGAAAGACACTGGTCCAGTACCACCCGGCCAAGACTTGTCGTGGATCGGCCGCATGGCGAGTCTGGTTCGAAGGTGGCCCCCTCGACCGTCGGACGGAAAGCTGGGAACCCGATTTGAGCAGGCAGCAGGTTCTCGTTCGTGGGGGGGGTCCTCAGAAGAGAGCCGAGTGCCCTCTGGAAAACCCGGCCAAGGAATGCGTCGACGTCGTACCCAAGCTCAAGGACGGCAAGGGTGACGATGAGCAGTGCCGCTGCACCTACGAGCCTGATGGTGGCAGCTCCAAGGAAGTCTCATTCCCTACGAGTATCCTGGATGATGCCATTGACCACTTTTGTGACGGAGGCCGCATCGAAGGATTTGAGAGAGCCGAGCTCCCCATCAAGGAGGAAGGCATTACCCTCTACATGGAGGTGACGCGCACCGACGTTGACCAAGAGGACTGCGACAACGCGCCGGGCCCCTTCTACCTGGATGACTACTGCCGCGGCGCTCTGAAGGTCCTTACTAGCTGCGACGCGCTCGATAACAAGAAGAGAAGCAGAGGTGGCGCATATATTGACAACGGCGAGCACGGCTGCGTCAGCTGGAAGCTCTGGGCCAGCGATGGCGTCGTCGGCGACGACGACGGCGACGATGACGACGACAATGGCGGCCAGCCCTCTTGCCCCGACGATCCTCCCAAGCTCAAGGACGGCAAAGGGGATGACTCGGAATGCCGCTGCTACTTCGACCCTGAGGATGCCGAAGGTGAGGCCGTCAAGTTCCCAAAGTACACACAAGAGAAGGCCATCAAGGGCATGTGTGGCGGCGGAGCGCCCGTCGCTCCCAACACCTGGTCGATGGGCTTCTACGTCCTCGACGACACTGTCACGGAGCTACGCTTTACGGCCAACCGTGTAGATGTCAACCAGGGCGGCTGCAGGGACGAGATCGACATGGACAGTTAGGGTTAGGGTTAGGGTTAGGGTTAGGGTTAGGGTTAGGGTTAGGGTTAGGGTTAGGGTTAGGGTTAGGGTTAGGGTTTAGGGTTAGGGTTAGGGTTAGGGTTAGGGTTAGGGTTAGGGTTAGGGTTAGGGTTAGGGTTAGGGTTAGGGTTAGGGTTAGGGTTAGGGTTAGGGTTAGGGTTAGGGTTAGGGTTAGGGTTAG